>JAGQAX010000004.1:18758387-19504278 GCA_019142605.1 Cephalopholis sonnerati | reverse complement strand
ACCAGCTCAAATTCATACATCAAACACTAGAGATTAAAATGATTAGACTATATGTGGCTCAATATGGCTCCCCAAAATTTTATAGAAATGGTCTGTTTTTGACTGGATTATACATCTAAGTTATTCTAATGGCACTAAATCAAACAGCACTCTCTGCCAGGCTTTAATAGTTGGTACTTTTTTCATTAATCCACTGCGATAAAATGTTCCCCCTCCCAGCTAAAGTAAGAATATGGTACTGTAAATTATAGTTTAACCTCTTCAGATTCCGCACTTGCCTGATCCTTTTTATTCATCATGTTGATGAGAATTAAAGTCAGACTGAGAGAAGGGCAGCTCTTTAAATCATAGCCAGCTCTGCTTTAATTTTTTTACACATTTTTGACCCCATGCTGTCCCTAGTTGTTTATGTGCTATGTATATCTGCATTTTTTATATTTACACATAAAAAAACATCATTTCTTGAAGGCTGTGTTCTTTAACACAGCAAACTTTAGCATTTTTAAATGGTTGTGTACATATATATTTTGCCCGCTGCATCCTTTTTACCACTCCCGCCTCTCTTATATCCCATAGGGGACTGTAAAAGCTTTATCATATTCATAAAATGGTGGGTAACCGAGCTGTGGTCATCTGTTATTTAATGACTGTACATTTATTCAAGAAATGGCCAAAAGCGTTGTTTTATTGCAGCCTAAAGCATTGAACTTAGATTTAAAAATGTAATATTTATGTATCACAGTAAGCAGACCAGGTGCTTTACAGGCTGTTAGATGTTTTATATGCTCGTGGGATGTTAGCTTTATTTTCACACCTCAAGTTATCAGATACAACCCACTGACATAAACTTCAGCTGCAAGTTTGGCTTTTATTTAATTTCATTGTCACCCAGAAGGTACTGCTGTTGTAGGTTATTTCCTGTAATCAGAAATATTTAAGACCTAAGAGATGTAGTTTTTGGTTTTGTGTAGATGTGTATTTTTTTAGTACTTCTACTGTAACTTAGTGAAAAAAACTTGATGATCTGAACATTTCCTTTCAGTGAGTAATGTGGTTTCTCTCTATGTGCTGTCACATTTTCCGCAGACTTGGAGCTGGAGCTGGGCGAGTTGCTGCAGGAGTTCCAGGATGTGGTGGAGGAGCTGAGGCCCCCTCTCAAAGCAAGCCTCATGTTTACCAGCGCGTCCTGCAGGAGGCCAAAAGTCGCACGGGGCTGGCGGACCGACAGTGGAGTCGAGGACTCGGACTACGGTGAGTGAGGAACACACTAGAGCAGTGTTCCTGTGATTATGTTTGCTTATTGTACAAAGTGTGAGGAAGGAAGGACATTGTTTAGTGCATCATTTACCGTTGAACAAAGTTGTGTGGAGTCCCCGTGGGTGCCGGTTGAGCCCCTTTTATCAGCCCAAACAACTGCAGCTTGACACTTTTAATTTGCATGAAATTAGTGGTACAAGAGGACACATCCCTGTACACTTCTATTAAAGTGGCTGTTTTGCTCATGACAATAGCTGTGTACCAGAATGAAACTGCAATTACGGATAACCTATTCTTCTGTAATTGTCTGTTTTTTTTTCTGTTGCTGCTGCCGTTGTGCGTTTGTCGATGGTTATGAGATAAAAGAAGAAAGTGTGTTTTTCTGCGTCGTCATTATTGAAAGTATCTCGGCCCCCTGACGTTTCAAAAGCTGACACTCGGGAGTCGCTTAACAGTGAACACGCGTTTACCTTCATTTTGCTTTATGTATTATCATTATGTGCAACTCCGGCATTGTGTTAAAATTGTTGTCATTGTTGTTGGTTGATCATTTGCATGGGCTGGCCTTAGTGCCTGTCTTCTGTTTATTATCTCCGCTCACCCCCTCCTCGCCTCCCTCTCTCCCTCAGGCAGCGAAGCTTCTTTGGGAAACAGTTTGAACACCAGCGAGGAGGAGCTTCACACAGCAGGCATAACGCTGGCACCGAAAGGTACTAGAGACTCCCATCAGCCCATCTCCATCCAGATAGCCCTCGTTCTTACAGAGATCACTATCACTTTAGCTCAGATCACTATCACAGCCACAGAAAAAAAACCCTCTACATCAGGCTGGGAGCTCTTTTGTTTTTACACAACAAAGCTCCTGCCGCTGCGACTGTGACGTCTCAGCCACCCCCCCACCCCCCACTCACTTTTCCACGTCTCCTGCAGGGGTTATTCGTGCTGTTATGTAGCAGTGAGACTGGCTCAGGTGTGTCTGAATGAATGAGATCTGTTGCATCTTGTTGCATGCAGATGCACAGACGACTACTGTTAAATCTCAATGGATGAAAACAAGACGGTGTCATTAACTCTGTGTTTACGCTGAATACCTGAGGATGCTCACAACAGAGAGCCTGGTAGGATCCATCAAGCTGTCTGGGTTTTACAGCGCTTTTAAAAACTGCTTTATTTCAGTTAGAAGAAAAGAAGCTGAAAATATTTCTCCCAACGCAGTTTGCTTCATATGTAATTCTGGGATTTAGATTAGTTTTCAGCTTCTGGTCCAGAGGAAATGCCATTGAACTGGGCTGCATTTCTCCACAAAAATGTTTCCACTGCTGTTTTTTTTCCATAGTTTCAAATTCCTTTTCTTTCTGTCCTCTCTGCAGCCAAGCTGGGAGACACACGGGAACTTGAGAGTTTTATCGACATGTTGGACCGGGAGCTTGCAGGTGGGTATTTAAGAGAATTACACCCCCTATCACTCAATCTTTTCTTTATTCCTTTTGCACTTAAGCCGACAAGACAGCAAGCTGTGGTGTGTAATGGTGGCGGAGACCCAGATAGAGTGCATGTTATATTACACATTGAAAAAAAGAGACTGTACTACAACCCCCCCGCTTCCGTTTATCTCTGAGCAACCTCTTGTGTGTAAATGCCGTGTCTGGGGACTCGGGTGGACTACCTACACGACCTTTAGTGATAATGGCATACTTGACTACATGAGCATCATGTTCCTGCTATCAGCACTAAAGCAGTAGTGTTTCAGAGGCCCGTGAGCACATGCATGGCCCTGTGCACGCACACAAGCCACAAGGAACAAAACATACATCTGCTGCTATCAGTGGTGTTGACACAGAGAGAATTAATGTTACAAATTAATCGTGACTCTCCCTGTATCCTTACAAGGCTCACCTATTAGTCAGTGTATGTTTGTGTGTGTGCTCTCGTATTCTGGCTCCTGAGCTTTTGTAGTTTCCTTCCTCTCTCTTTTGCAGAGATGTGAACACCGAGAGAAAGCGAGCCACGCAGAGCGGGGAGAAATGGGCCGGGGGCGACATGGCTGGCTACTGCCGAGCAGACAGGCAGATCTACACCAGAGCAGATCTGAGGGAGCAAATGCTCCCCTGGCTGCTCCAGGGGAAAAGGTTAACATCAGAAATTAAAAGGGCACTCCATTCCAAAATGCAAGAACACCCTCAGACCCCTGGCGTGCCGCGTCCAGCCGGCAAGACGACGTCCCCGCAGCAACAGATCCGAGATGTGTGACATATTCCCGAAACCAGACAAAGCTTCCATCTGTGCGGGGCGTGAGAGAAAATGCTGCCCAGAGTATAGAAAGCATGTTCGTGCCACATTTAAAATTCCCGTAAGTGCTATGCCAGTAAAGGGCCCTAAATCCTCAGTGCCATATTTTTTTTAAAGGAGGCCGTTACAAATTACAGATGGCACTTTAGTTTTAAAGTAATTTAAAGTCCAAGGGGTTCAGATCTGCTGTGTAATATCAAATGTCATTTATGTGCTGACATTTCCAATGTACAGTTCCTGTTAATATTCATTTTGTATATATAAACTGTTGTACAGATGAATGCACATATAAATAAAGCTACCTTTTGATGGAATTTTGCATATATTTCATTTTTTTTCTTGATATATGAGAAGCTAAATTTAATCTAGCTGCAGATTCAGTGCAGAGACGCTGCTGACCTTGTTGGCCACATCTGATTCTAAAACACACACACAATGTTGAAAGCCTGTCACTTTTCTAAAAAACACTCCTGACAGTACTGACAACAAATTGTATTCAGTGTGCCTACACCTTCACTATCCCCTAAATTGACTGTTGCTACTGTCACGCCACATGTCTCTGGAGCCCTTCACCCATTCTCCTTAGTTTGTACCTATGCTTCCTGTATGTCTGTTCTGATTATGCTTTGAGTTTCACTTCTGCCGCCAAATCAGGAAACCCACAAACTGAGCTCAGACCAACATGTGAAGACAGCTTAAAAAGGAAGTGCGTCAGTTGTGTTATGAGAAACAATGCTCATTTAGACTTTGTGCTGGAATTCTTTTTGCGGGGGGCTTTGACTCTGCTATGACTTATTACCACAAATCCGAGCTTTGAACTGAAGGAAGGAAATTGTCCTGCTTTGTTTGAGTCTCCTGTAAAAGACTGTCTTAGCTGTTTCCTTACTGGGACTTTTCCAGCACGGCTGTGTTCATATTCTGCTGTCATTTTACTGTACTGAGTCTCATCCATTTACAGGTGTCACTTCCCTGTTGTCAGAGCAACAGTGCTGAGAGAAGCAGACAAGGTCGATGGTGAACGTTGTGGTTGTAAGGTGTGATTTTTCACGTGTGTCTTGTGATTTTACATTGAGCGACATCAGCTGCATAATCCAGCTGAAGTATGCAAAATTATTTTTAGTCTGCTGAGTGGCTGCCAGATTTGAGGTGAGGAGTCGGCTGAATGAGGAACTACAACCAAGAGTCAGCAAACAAGAAGTATTTAGCTGCACGGCTTATTGTAATCACACATGAGACTCTGGTTTGAGGGTGATGAAAGCCAAGGAAAAGTTTTGCCCTCTCAGAAACAGAGACGTCATGGACCAGCAGTTTATTGAATTGTCATTGTTTTCTCCTTAAAAATCCCCGGGCAGCTGGTTGATACGGCCCGTCATCTATGCCACCAGCCCTGGTGATATATTATAGTTAGACTGCTTGGGTGGACCTGCTTTTTGACATCATGTCAGTGGCCAAAGGAAGGAAGGCTGGACATATAAGATACTGTTCCTTGTCTGTTTATGTCTCATTAAAAGACACTTGGTTCAGAAAGTTCACTGCTCTGAACTCTGGCCAACTATTTAACCCCGCTGACGGGGACAAGGGTTGGCCCTGGTTTGGGAAGAGACGTATAGCAGAGAAAGCAAATGAGCCTCAAATTTGACATTACCGTAAAGCAAAGAGGAATAATGGGAACAGAGGGAGACCGAAAGGGAAAATGAGATTGTTCAAACAATGGGGAAATACACAGGGGTGGTATAAAGTAACCCTGCTCCTCCTGTGTTGTCTGTTCCACTTAGAGAAAGGCGAGGATGACTGATTGAGGCCACAGCTGTTCAGCACGGTAACAAACAAAGTTTGCTTTGACATGATGAACTTCCTCACAACTAAGGGCACATCCTGTTTTCAGAGACCGAGGGCGAGGAACTGCAGGAATGCAGGGAAACGTGATGGTGTCATACAGATGAAACTAAAAAGGCAGTTGATTTGAATTCTCACTTTGTGTGTCCCACGGTGGTTTTGTAACAGCATGTCTCAGATGTGCAGCTCTGTATCCGTCTGGTACTTGACATTGCTGGCACACTGACCTGCTCTAATCCACATTGTCATTTCATTGTACACGAAAAGTCGCTTGCAGCTTGTTATGCTGTATGATTTTCATTAGATTGCTCTTCAGTGGGATCTGATGTAATACCTCAGTTTGTCTTATGGGAACAACTCCCCATTGTTTAGCTAATTACTGTGGGACCAGTATTTGATTGGCAGCGCACCAAAGTGAGAGGCCAATGTGTCAGCCAGTCGCCTTGTTTAGATAACAGAGTAAATGATGAATGAACTGAGTTCATTAGCCGATAAATTAAAATGAATTGATGCCATGATGAGACAGTGAATGGTCTTGAGAGATGAAGACATAATAAATATCATGTTGCGCCTCTTTTCGGCCCCTCACCTATAGACTCAGGCATCTTGGTAATAAATGTCACATAGACTTAAAATCTCTACACACAATGCTGGTTTGTTTTAAGCTAGTTAGCAAGCTAATGAAGATGTAATTGAGTATAGCAGAAAGGAGACACTTGTTATTATCAGACAATGAGTAAATGAAGCAGAGATATGGCCTGTGCAGTGAAGCTATCATGGCCGAGATGAGTGCAGCATGCAGAGCACGCAGTCTTCTGTCATCTGCCTGATGAGAGACCGGAGCAACGCCTCTCCCCTGAGAGCTCCCCAAATGGTCCAGGCTAACAACGCTCTCCCAAGGAATTAGCTGGCTCAACCGCCCAACACACACACCCGACTAACCCGCCAACACACACACACACACACACACTGAATTGTCAGATTCTGACTGGGTCTTACGTAACTGAGGCCAGTCCCTGAGCCCGGATCAAGGACTCGGATCACTGCTTTGTTATTCTGCACAAACTCACAAAAGGCAAAACGGGGAGCTTGAACCATAAAAGGACTTGATGATGTGAAATAATATCTCTCATGTGACACCACTTCAAAGTCATGTGAGATATTCATGTAAGCCATGAATACAGTAAAACCACTTCCAGTTATTTTGATATTATGACATAACAGGACTGTAACAGTGTAATGCTTGTTTTTTTAGTCATGCTAGCAGCGTGTCTCTGGGATACCAATGTCAGTCTGTTGTTTAGTAGGTCGCTCCACTTCTTTGTTCACACTGAAATTACTTGAAACCATTTTACTGGCACTACAACTATGGGATGGCTTGCCTTAAAATCCATATACAGACATTCATAGTATCCTTGTGATATTGATGATCTCCCAACATTTCCTCTAGCACCACCGTGAGGTATACATTTTGCGATTATGAGCGAAATATCTCAACAAATGAATTGTCAAGAAATTTTCTACAGACATTCATGTTTTTACGTATGAATTATAATGACTTTTGATATGTCCAGACCTAGTGGCAACCTATGGGGCTGAAAGAAAAAAAAAAGCCAACACAAAGTGCCAAAAACTGCAGTTCCTCTAATGGCCACTTGAGGTCGACTCCAAGAAGGACTCAATCGCCATAGACTCTCACGTTAAAATTTACAGGAGAAATAAGGGGGCAGGGGATTTTTTTTATCATGGATATATAATAGCTAGATAGTGGACCCTAAGATGGCGTCTATTCAGTCCAATGGAACTGCCCACCTGGCGCTTATGCCAAAAGAAGTTTCTAGCTTCCGGGTTTACTTCTGCGGCATGCGGCCCGCTTAATATACATAGTAGTGTTTCTCCTGCTGTCCCCGCCTGCAAGTTCCTGCTCTGCTCATAGACTTAACATTACGATGATGTCATACATTTTGAATTCGTTTTTCGTGGCGCGAGGACACTTTGTTTGCCAGTTGTATCAATGCTTTATGCGACACAGGGTTTTTTCCCAGCTGCAATACTATGAGTGGCCACTTGGACAAATTTTGAAGCCAGGCTGAGCTGCTTTCCTGGGGGCCTGATATTTTTTTTTAGCTCATCCGCTTAAATGCTAGTAAGGGCTCAAAGTTAAGCATAATTAAGGACATGGCCACTTTGAGCGACAGGTGGGGGCTTTCTGTTGACAAGTTGCTACTACGACAATTACATTGGTTAGGTGATGTAATCGCGAAACCCCAAACTCACAGAGCAGGTGTAGCCGTTACCATTTCAATGTGATCTCACATTTTAGTCAAAATTTGGTCATCCTAAAAGACCATCTAAGGAGTTAGATATTCATGTTTTTTTGCAGTAAGTACCCCCAAACCTCCCAAATCTGAACATGACGTTCATCTATTTTTTTTTTACTATCTGAAATGTGTAAAATCTCATTTCATTGTAGGGCTATGTGCAGTGTATTGCTTTACTCAGTGCCTAGTTGCCCCGTTGTTGTGCTCTCCTTTAATCTTGAGCCTACTGCTCTGGGAGTGTCAGGACTTATTGTTAGCAATATGGCTAACATTATCTACTAGTTATTACCGGGATAGAGTTGAGCTCTTTCATTATCAGTGTGAGTTTGGTAGTTGTCAGTGTCAGATGTTAGCTGCTGCTGCGTTAGCTCGTGCTCACCAGGCTGACGTTGAACTGACAAGGACAAGAGCAGCTCCAAGACGGTCCTTCAGACCTGCATCTTATGTAACGTTAATGGCAGCAACAAAAAGTTTACTGAATTTATGATTTGACGTGCTAAATGCGGCCTGTCTTTTTCCATTGTTGGCCAATTTACATTCTATTATTGAATAACTTTCTTTTTTGTGAATACTTGAACACTATAATAATTTAATGCGAGTACTTGAATATGAAAGTTACTTGAAATGCAGATTCCTAATAAGTAGCTACATTTTGTTTTGAAGGTTAAACCTGCTTTTTACCAGCGAAAATGAGCATTACCATTAGTATTATCACAGTTAACCATAGCTGTAAATGCAATGTGTTAACTAAGTTAGCAGCAGGAGTTTGCGTTATCACCCTCTTGTCCAAATATGGTCACTTCTGGCACCAAAAAACTGAGATGGCGACAGCCAAAATGCCAAACTTAAGC
Source organism: Cephalopholis sonnerati (assembly GCA_019142605.1). Lineage (NCBI taxonomy): Eukaryota > Metazoa > Chordata > Actinopteri > Perciformes > Serranidae > Cephalopholis > Cephalopholis sonnerati. The sequence continues at coordinate 19,495,724 of JAGQAX010000004.1, read as the reverse complement.
TTCAAAACAGGAGTTCACAAACTACTGGGTGACGTCACCATGGTTACGTCCATTATTTCATACAATCTACGCCTGTGACATTTCATCTAGTGCCAGCCTGAGGTTCAGAATTTCAGTTTGTTGTTTTGTTTTTGACTCAAAACTAATGACGCAATTTCCCATCAGCCTTAGCTGTACTTTTTCTGTAGTGCTAATTAGCAAATGTTAGCAGGCTAATGTGCACAGTCAACATGCAATCATGGTGAAGATCATAGGCCTACTTGCATAATTGTCATTGTAAGTGTGTTAGCATGTTAGCATCTAGCTCAAAGCTCTGCTGTGGCTAAGTACAGCCTCACAGAGCTGCTCTAGCATGGCAGAAGACACAGCAGTTTTGGACATGATACATTTTTGTGATATTTGTGTACAAATTGAAGAGTTTATTTTAATGATACAAAATTAGCATTTTGTGTGCTTGTTCATTTATCATACTAAAGCACATTGGCCTGTTTTTCTGCTGTGTTTACAACAATTAGTGAAATAAACAAACCGTTCACAGCATCAGAAAACATTAATACCTTCAAGTCCTCTGTGGATCTTAAAGTGGAATAGATTGACAATGCAATACTCGGCTCCTTCTGGGGAAAAAAATCACTGCTTCCTCTTTTTAAAGTCGTCATTGCCATGGAAACATTTTAATGGCTTATTTGGATTTGTGGTTGCTGCCGCATAAATATAAGTCTCTACCTATACCCCATGTCATTTCCTGTTTTGGTCTCTGACTCTCCCGACTTCATTGTATGGACAGGAAACCAGTATAATTACTTTCAGAGGAATTCATTCCCCAAGAATGTGACTCATCCCGCCTTCCCTGGACTTCAAATGAGCTATTACATCACTGCTGACTGGGAATTTCTTGACGCTACTTCACCCTTCCTCTTTCAACTCAGACAGGCAATTTACTTGAAATCCTTACTGAAACTCAGGCAAACAACATACAGCGAATCAAAGGGCTCAAATATAGTTATGACTCCGCTCTTGGATTACGGAGAGCCTCTGTACTTTAAATAATGTCCAATTTAAGTGCTAGTTATATATTGAACACTGGTGAGAATAGGGAGTAAAAACAAGCTGCGAGAGGATGCGGATGTGTGAATGGAAGTGACAGTGAACATAGTTTTAGCAAATGCCATGGGGTACCTAGTGGGCAGGAAAAACTCCTCTTTATCGTAATGTACCAAGCTAGTAAGCTGTCAGTCACACAAGGAGATCTCAGTGCATCTTTACAGCTGTGAAAATGTTTCCAGTGTGTTAGGAGTTTCAGGAGAGCGAACAGAAACAAATGTGTACAATTTTTAAGATCCAAGAGTTGACTTGAGAGTTGCCTGTGGTACCCAGACTGCCTCGCTGCTGAATTTTCGATGTTTTTCAGTGGTGTGAAACATTTCTGTGGCTGAGATGATACTTCTTTCTAATCGATTAGCTGACATCTTTCTGCCACAACTAGTAATAACACAACAAGAATTTTAAATCTCTTTTAAAGCAGGGCGTGTGACAATGCATTTCTTTCCAGTTTGTATTATGTGTGAGCACTGAATGCCAATGGACCTGCATTTTGAGATATGGTGGGATTTAAGTTAGATACCCATCAGCAAAGCTATTGCATCTTTAAAAAGAAATTTGTTAAAGTTTTATAAGGTCAGACGTTTATTAAACTTTCTGATTAAGTATTAACAATGTCTGGGTCTATTTGGGTTAAGAAAAAAAAAAAACTACCATGCAAACATCTATTCAATTTGTCAGAGAAATTGGAGAATTCACTTCACAGGACTAACATTTAGGCATCACTGCCGAATGAATGTCTCTGCCTCTCGGGGCAAAAATAGGCTTAACTTCAAAGGATGTTTCCAGTAGTTTTCACAGAAAAAAAATGGTGCAGATTTTTTTAGGGAGTAAGCTCAGATATTGAAGTCAAACTCACAGTGTATTTGATCTGAGAGATCTGTGAAAAGCCTGGTAGCCTGGATTAGCACTTAAGATCAAATTGGTGCCACTGAAAGTCATTGTAATGTGATCTAAGTGATAAGATACTTTCGGGAAGTCATCTGGGAGTCCTCTGTACTCTGTGCTGGAGCACACAGGCCAGTGAGTTCAGACACGTAAGGTCCACTGACGCAACCTTCCCCTGCCACCAGTAACCCACATCTAAGAAAGGCATTAGTGGACTGCCATCTGATGGTGAACTCCAGCTGATGCAACTGAGAGATAGCGAGCCCGGGCCTGGCCTCAGCTGGCGAGGAACGACTTTGCAAAATAGCTCTGAATGTGTGAGATAATACTGTGAATAATGAGAGCAGTTAGGAAAGGAATGAAACATCCTAGAAGTTGTGAATCATGCCATGAAACTTCTTCTCCAATGCCGCCATCAGAACTGGACCAACAAGAGGGAAAAAATTAGCCGTCAAGGAGCATCTCGTGGTAACAGGGTTTTCTGGACAGGAAACTAGAATAGATACCGTGTAGAGGCTTAAAATGTGCTTGTTGCCTGCTGTTGTTACTTTCCTCACACACACTGGGAGGGTGCAGGCTTTACTCCCAGCAGCCTCTGTGGTATCTCCAGGCCATCCATCTTACAGAGGGCAGATCATTATGTAGTCGACAGGCAGCTTTAGGCCGGGGGCAGGTGGGACTGCTTGTACTAGATGAACTATAGGCTGCTACTGTTCTTTACTGGACCTCCATAAAAACCAAACCAGCGCCTTTTACTATTGAATAGTACATTACACTTGAGCTCGTTCTTTTCTTGTGACGCTGGTTTAGTTTGTTGCACCCAAAGCTGCATTTAAAGGCTCGTGTTGGTGTTATATCATCTTTTTTTATTTCAACAACAAATCCCATTAAAAAGACCAAAAAACCGCAATGAATTTATCCTGCTAACAAGTGCTGTCTGTGCAGCCACAGCTTGTAGCTTATGCCTCTGCGCCGCAGAACTCCATCGCTATCCAAGAACCATTAAAAACACATAAAACAGCCACACCGTTGGGTGATACTCTAGTTTGTTTTGACACAAATCTGCAGCAGCCTTTTCTCTGGACAGTAGCTCCATGTTGGGCAGACGTCACAGAGCATGCTGGGTCCGTGCTGTGGCTCCTTGCTTTGCTGGTTTGACGAGCCGTGAGGAAAGAGCTACTGTCTGTGCTTGTTGTAATTAAAGAATATGTCACCCAGTGCACCAGTCTGGCTCTTGTTTGGCTCTTTTCTCTGTCTTTTTTAATAGTTTTTGGACGGAAATGAGTTCAATGGCACAGAGGCATACGCTACATCTGGCTGTGAAGTCAGTACTTGTTAGCAGGATAAATTCATTGTTGGTTTAGGCCTGTTGGTGGGATTTGTTGATAATACAATAAAAGATTAAATATGCCGGCCTTATCCTTTAATGCAAAAACTGTGTGATGTTTCTTTTTTTTTTTTTTTTGGGAGGAACAGAGCACTCAAATACAGCATTTACAGAGATGCTCTCTTGGATTGCGATGCTCTCTCATTAATCATTTTGTGGGATGAAAAATATACAAAACACTATTATCAGCACCAACTCCCTGGTCTCACGCCCACTGAAAATGAATGTTATGTTCTATATTCATGAGAACCACAATAAGATACAGAAAGAATAGATATTTTATTTTGATTACTCCAGTTTGCGAGATTATAAATACATTCTATGGACATAAACATAGAAGTAACAGGGCATCTTTAGTAATCTGTACAATGACACTGAGATAACAGAGATTTTTCATGATGTATTTGGGCTCAAACACCATTGGTTTTTGTTGATTTCAGTCCTAGTTTCTAGTGAAAAATGTGTTACAATATCTGAGTTGGATGCCACCCCAAAAAAAAAAAAGAAAAGCTCCAGTGCATGGTGGTCCTTGCTGGGGAAAACCTGAAAATATGCCAGTGATTTGTCTATGCTCTGTGGGTACAAAAGAAAATTGTCAAGAGTGTGTTTTTCACATGGAAATAATAGATTATTGATGTTTTGACAGAATGCAGAATGATTTCCCCTTGGAGAAAAACAGGCTATTTCAATTTAAGCTACAAGAGTTTTGGTTCAGTGACTGGTTTCTACTCTGCTTCCCAATAAGTAATGTCAATTAGCGTCTTAGTCAGCAGAGAAACATAGTAACTCAAGAAAATTACACCTTAAATGATTGGAAATGAACGAGCAGTCACCATTATGGCACTTACAAAGTGGAAGAGAGAGAAAATGGGCAAGTCGTGTCCGTGTGAGACAGAGGTAGAGCCGCTCAGATTGCATTTTGTGTGAGGCAGGATGAAAAAAATAAACCTGCATGAGAGAGGAAGGAGAGAGCAAAGACGAATGAGACACAGGAAGAGAGAGATGAGGGTGAGAGGAAATATAGGTAACAACACGTTCACTGCGGTAGAAATAAAATCCTCAATTTCTGCACACACACACACACACACACACACTCTCACACCTGCAGCTCTCTCCCAGCGGGTGGCACTGTGTAATTTGGCACATCCATTTCCTAGGCTGGGTTTGTCTTCCGTGCTGTCGAGGCAGTCACAAACCCCATCGGGGTATTCCAGCCAATCCTTGAATGATGTCACTTTCGAAACACACTCGCTGAACTGCAAACAAATCTCGACTGTGGAAAAGTGTCTCGCTTGTAACTGTCCCATTTTTCTACTGGTGGTGATTCTCGTCATAGGAAGTTTGGACTAATTTCATCCAGCCTTCAGGTGTCTGATTGCTGAAGGAGTCTGACCCCGTTTTCTCTCACTGCACCACACCACCGCACTTTCCATGGTCTTCCCCTTTGGTCCGGCACTTAATTATGTGGCTCTTCACAGGGCCATGTATCCCAAACCGTGTCCCCGAGGCCGCCAGGTCTACCCCTGCCAATACTCAGTGACATCTGCTCTGCTTTAACAGCATATGGGAAAATTACATGGCAAAAAACAAGTTGCCCTCCCATGACATTTCTTCCCTTTGATACTTCACTCTCAACTCCTCCACTCAATTTTAGCCCTGTGCCACTGCATGTGTGTGTGTTGGAGCCAATGGAAACTGACCTCCCAACACTGCAGACGGATCAGTCCAGGGGACTACTTTTATTCGATTCATATCCTCTCTTAAAGGTACAGGTCACCCAAATAGCAAAAAAAAAAAAAAACACAAAATAAAACAAAAGGCAAAGATATTTAAAAAAGAAAATCAGCAGCCACATCTGAAGGCCTTCATCAGCAAACGGATTTGCTTATAATAAATAATGAATAAATAATCAATGGAATGATGGATGAAATGTTTGTGGTGCTAACAGCATTAAAAATACATTTAAACCTGACTGATTTTTGGCCACACAGCACTGACATCGCCTTAAGCTTATATGGTGAACTTGTTGGTGAACACTTGCTTATATACACACCCAGGAGCAACATTCGTTTGAAGTCGTGTTTCTGGCCACCTGATGAATGTAAGTCCAATTTTCACTCTCATTTTAGCTCTATTTTGCTCTCCCCTAACTCCTGAGGGAAATATCTGTCTCTTAGCTGCTAAATGCTGCACTATGCTCACCAGCTGCTCGCTAATTCTGTCTGTCTGCTGTTTGCTGTTGGACAGGTAGCGCATAGTGAATTAGTGGCTTTTTTAGCTGAAAACAACTGTCTGCTGCATCTAAAAATGACACTGTGAGAGGAGTGAAAGGAACCACAAAGGCTGAAGCTGCAGGCCATAAACCAAAACAATGAGCTAAAAGATGCTAAAATGCTCTTTAGAACTAAGAAGGACTGAAGAATCGGGGGTGGGTTTGCTCCCATGACACATAATTAGTCATTTCAACCATTGCTAGTATAATAATACAACTTAATAACAGCTTTAAAGGTATATTACGCAGAATTGTAGTCATTGTGTGTAAACAGTGAAAGTAAAAGTGTCAGATTCACTCTTATTTGGCGTTTTGCCTCGCTATATTTGCATTTTCCCAGAGGTGTGTCTCTTGGATGCCTTCTGCTTATGTTACCTAGTAGCTTCGTTTTCATAAAGCCTTGACCTCACCTGAGCGCTGTGGGGGTACACGCCAATAAACGTCCCAAATACAGAAAATAAGAAAATACAGGCAGATTGCAGACACTCGGGTCATAAATGATTATAGAGAGGGATTACTTCTGTATGAGTCTATAGATTGTCTTTAGAAAAATCCTACATAGCATATCTCTAAAGAATCCAACACCATCTTTTCTGAACCTGTTCCTGTTCCTGTGAATAATCCACAGACTTCGCTGTGAACAGTTTTATTGAATCTTTCTACCAAAGAAATATCCCCTAAAACCAGTTAAACTTGAATGTGTTCATAGAGGAATGTGTTTCAGGAAATAGATGTAACGTTTTTCTTAAATGTCATATTTCAATGCTGTGAGCACCACAAATGAAACTCCATCTCCTTTCTCTGTATTGAGGTGGCTGCAGACAGGGCCTAGTTTCTCAAACCAAACCTTTCTGCATTGTTAGATTTTACAAAGGGTAAATAAAAAAAATATGTTTTAAAGTAATTTGGGTGAAGCAAATCTTTGGGGACATACTCTAATAAGAAAAGTTCACATCCATTTCATAGTTAGGAGCATTTTAAATATTTTTTGGCTCATCATAATGCTATAATGTTTGTTCATTTCATGCCAGACAACAAGCTGCCTCTGATATTATTGCTACTGAAACCGGTTGACTATTTGCATAGCCTACTCCTTACATAAGCACAGAGACATTATTAAATGTTTCTGTATGCGTGAGACAGCTCCACAGTTCTTTCTTAGTGGCTGCGGCTCGGATGAAGACGGTGGCTGATTAGGAGGTGAGCCCCATATAAGGCAGGATGAGCAAAAACAAGATGACTCATATAGATCAGACTCCGAGCAATTTCCCTCAAATAACCCCTTCTCTCTTTCTGCTGCTGGCAGGATCGGTGATGAGCTGACCAGACTGTGCTTCTCGCTCTGCTGCGTCTCCAATCATTAAATACCAGGGGAAGTTGTAATGGAATACTTCATAAAAATGTTGAGGTCCATGTGCATGAACTATCTAAGGATTGCAACACTGATCCAGGATCACTGGTCAGGTCGCATTACGGCGCTTCGCTGTATAGTGCGGGAGACAATCTTCGCGACGCCAAGATACTTAATGAAAATTGTCAGTTTTACTCGCAGAATCAATAACTTCAGTTTTCTCCCCGAGAATAACATATAATAGGATGCAATGTGAGTACATCAAGGCAATCTTTTCACAATCTCCCATTGCTGCAGCACTACTTTGCATGAATTACAGTAAAATCTGGAGTTATGCACGCAGATAGGCCCCAAGCTGTTAGCCTGTTTTTCTCAAAGGTTTCAGCGAGAGAAAAGGAGAGAGGGAGGAGGAGGAGGAGGGGAGAGAGGAAGAGGGAGGTAGAGAGGAAGTCCTGGGGGGAGACTTGCACTTGCTGCAAGAATGTTTCTTTTTTAACTCATTCAAAATGGAAATAATAAAAAGTCATAAAAGGGAGGAAAAGAACTTTGATCAAGAGAGAAAAAAAGTTTTGTGAAACTTTATATTCTTCATTTTTTTACAGTTTTAATTTGGCACATGGCACAATCAGCATGTATGCATCTGGTATACATAAATAAATATTAAATATTTTATACATAAATATACATATAGAGCTCTTACAAAGACACCTAGAGAAGTCTTGGCTTAGGATGTTTCAAATGACAACAACAATACATGGAAATTATTTGTGTTGGTGCTTTGCAGTCTGAACATTGTTTTAATTGTTTTGTAAGTGGGAGCGATATCTCCATAGAAGCCCTATACATATATGTATGTATGCCCATATTTATATATATATTCAAAGAAATACAAGTGTGCACTGATGTAGGTTTATTCAGTGCAAACAGGCCACTGTCTGCTTTTGAAGAGGAACTCTTACAAAGTCAATGGAATCATGTCAGTTAGTTCAGTTGAATCTTTAGCTATTTTTTTTTCTCTTACACGTAAAATAATAGATTTATTTTGTAATCTTTAAGCAAAATTAGACATATATAACTTTGAAAATAACAAAAGTGCTATTTCGCAAAGACAGACACCCAGAGACGCAGCAGAAACACTACTGGTGGTGAACCAAAATCAACAACATGAGAAAGTACTCAGCCCCCACCCCCCCAAAAAAACCACATTATACAACCTACAAACAAAAAAACAGGTGCACGGACACACACACACACACACACACACATCCGCACACATACATCCTCTCACACACTCTCAATCTCACACATACAGACCCACTCGCTCGCCACTCTTGCTTTTGCAAGTTGCGACAATGTGTCTCTTCCTTTATCTCAGCCTCTTAACCACGCTTGCGCGCAAGGAACGAGAAATCATTTTCACATGCACACAAACACACAGGTGCTCTAAGCAGCATGTGTACGTGCACACTTTGTGGAGATAATATCAGATAGCTTAACAGATAAATTGGCTGTAAAAGATGCACTTTTTTTCTTAACAAAACAATCACAGTAACATAGTATTTATCTCTGCCTTTCTCGTCTCCCGGCAAGAGCTGTCCCAGACAAATCATTTCTATACGATAAAAAAAAAAGAAAAAAAACAAAAAGATAACACCATTTGTGTGGCTGTTGTGTTGGTACGCAACAGAAAGAAAAAAATGAGTCGCCCAAAATGGGTTTTAAAAATCTCTACATCTGCATATCCTCTAGGTTCCCATCCTGGATTCAGTCTCTCATCTTTGAGTCTCATTGCCTTGTAACACACTCCACTTGGAATAGTCTCAGGGAATAAAAATAATGACAAAAAAAGAACAAGCTTTGTAAGGCATTGAAACGTAAAACAAAACAAAGAAGCAATTAAAAACATTTCGCGAATACTGACGTAGAGGCCATTGTTCGAGATGTGTCTCCCGCAGGAGGAAGGGATGGGAAATAAAAAGCACTTCTCTTTGTTTTTGTTATGAATTCAAGATAAGTGTTGATATCTCCTCAGTCTGCTTAAAAAGGCTTTTAAAATGATTATTTTAGAAAAAAACACTGCAGAAAGACCCCCTCCCCCGATCAGGAGAAGGGAAGCAGTTTGATTTTGGCAGCTCTGCACAACTTGACATCCACAGAGAGCTCTCAGCAACTCTCCTCGTAGTAAAAGTCTAGTTAAATCTCTTCACGTTTTAATCCGACTCATGCCCTTCCCCTCCCCTCCCCCTCGCAGCCCTCCCCCTCCCTGTGATATTTATAAAACACAATCCTCTCCTCCGTTCGTTCATCCTCCTGCTCCTCCTCCACCACCGCCGCCGCCGCCTCCTCCTCCCCCGCCTGCGCCGGCTGCCCCTGGCCTCCTTAAAGCTATACGCGGGTGGTTGAGTGGGAGTGCGGCAGGCCGGTGGAGTTGAAGCCAGTTGTGAAGGTGTTGTAGGGGTGCAGGTTGGGCATGCCCACCAGGGAATTGGGGATCATGGTGATGGTGTTGGGGGTCATGAGGGGAATGTCGTCCGGAGAGCGCCGCAGAGTGAGTGTGTAATCGGGCAACGAGGCCAAGCGTAGTGCCCCCTCGTTGCTGTTCCCCGCCTCGCACTCATGGTGCGTCTGGTTCATCTGCAGCGACATGATCTCCTCCTCAGGCGCATGGTGGCCAATGTCGTTGGAGGTGGTCTGGCGTTGCGGGCTAGGCTGCCCATGGCCAGAGTCCTGCCTCCGCTTGTCCTTGCGGTAGTAGAGGGCTGCGAAAGCTAGCACGTTGAGGAACAGCAGTGAGGCTCCCACAGCAATAGTGACACTGAGCTCTGTGGAGTAATCCCGCGGGTTCTCCACCACCAGCGGCCCCGGCTCCTCATCGTCGCTCCAAGAGTCTTTGTCCTCGCTGTTGTAGGCCGGAGACATGGGAGGCCGCTTGGTGTTGAACGGCCAGGAGGTCTTCCCGTTGGGCCTCTTGGTGGACAAGGTGTTCTGGGTGGTCTCTGGCGGGGGCACTTTGGTGGTGGTGGAGGTGTAGTGGAACATGTCGTGGAGGTTGTACAGGTGGGGCACTAGGTGTTTCCAGAAGGCCACTTTGGTGGCGCGGTAGTGGTCGCGCACTCGTGGCTTCAGGCCGATATGCAGGTACAGCTGGTCCTGGGGGTTGTACTTGGACCAGGCCACCTCTTCGAAGCGGTTGGCCTTGGTGTGGATGAACTTGGTGTCTTGGGGAACCGGTTTGTTGGGATCCCTGCGAAAAGAGAAGAGACAGACGTGACAGAGTGTTAAATGAGATTCTGACAGTGCATTTAATTATTCATGTTCTCACATTCATGTGGGAATATGACGCACATAAAAATACTAAAAAGAAAACATAACAGTATCAGTCACAGCTTATATTTTGGTGTGAAAGGGGTTCAGCCACCGCTGGAGAATTTATTGATCTTGCTTGGCGAAACCCACAACAGCGAAAGCACAAACCAACAACAGCGACTAACAGGCTGCAGTTAATAATTGATCAAGGTGTGTATGGTGTGGTATGTATTACTCTTTTTGCAGCTGCATCAATTGACACTGATATCTCCTTTCAATTTATTTTCCCAGTCCACTTACATTTTTACTTGCACAAAAAGATCTCCATGCAGCGCGGCCACGTCCCTCTGTCCCTCTCCTCTTTCAGCCACCTCTCTGAGGGCACAGTGTGGCTGTCTGTCTCTCTCCCCCCCCCCCAATTCTCTCACCCCAGATGTTGTTCTTAATTCAGTTCTGATGCAGCCCACCCACAAAAACCAGGGCAGAGGCTTTTAAAGTAAACACATATGAATAAGTCAGCAGGCTTTAGGGCTCGCGTCAGGAGGCATCTTGTTGTTGATAATCCAACGCTGGTGGAGCCCCTCCGCTAATTGCTCAGGGAAGGCAGCACAGTGTGCATTGGCATCCAGTGTACTGATGTAAAGTGGACCATATTAATCAAGACACTAAGAGGGAACTGCAGAGGCGCGTGTGTGCGCTTGGATATAGGGATGTTTGTGTGTGTGTCTGTGTGTGTGAGACTGAAAGCGAGAGACAAAAAAAATGCGAGAGAGTGTGTGAGACTGGGTGAGACAGAGACACAGAGAGAGAGAGAGAGAGAGAGGAAGAGGGAGAGCGGGAGAGATTTTCTGGGTGCAGTACCTCTTTTGATCTACAGAGTTCACTGTTCCACTTTTCAGGTTTTTGACACGTTGCCTCAACACCGGATGGCCAACCATTTCAATTACAGTGAAGCTATTGATTTATTGAATGAATTAACATATAGCAATCTCCCACAATCACACAACTCCATGTTGCCTTGTTGCCACACAATGTCAGGGGTGGGAGTTCTGCAGCCCATTGCTATTGCTTTTGGTACTGATGAAATGACTTTCTGTGAAAGAACCTGAAGAATAGCACCGTGGCCTTGAAAAAAAAAAACACTGTAATTGATGTTGGAGCCGTGAAGTTAAAACTGTGTTGTTGTTGCAAGGAGAAAAGGATCTGCGCGACATTTCTCTAAATGTCATGAAATATCCCTTTGTGGTCCGCTCGCGATGTCAGTGGCAAGCAAAGTTCAAATTTAGTTCGGGATTTAGGGATATGGCGCCTACAGTGTTTTTCTGGCACGGGCTGAAAAACCTCCAAACACGGCCAAGAGAATTAAAAGCCATGCCAGAAGAATTCACCCTCCATCCTCTCTCCTGTTCGTTTCTCTGCTGTCAATTTTTCTTTTTCAGGTCAGTGCTTCTGGGAGAGGTGAGGGAGAGGGAGAGGGAGAGGGAGAGAGAGGTAAAGCAAATTGAGATGGCTGGAGCTGAATCCCTGGACCTGGGCCGGTGTCAGCAGAGCAGCCCGTAAATAACCTCTTTTATTAGGCCCGTAATGATCCCCAATGAATATTGACAGCCAGACTATGATGACTTTGTAGCTGAATATCAGTAATTAAGTTTCAAAGGAGTGGGTGGTGGAGGTAAGGTCATATTGATCTCCCTGTGTGCAACATGCCAGAGAACAGGACGTCAATGGAGCAGCCTGAGACGTGGTTGTCTGCAGCCTGCGTGCTTCATGAATTCTCACAGCGCTCTTGTGTATGCTGTCATATACACACACACACACACACACACACACACACAAACGTGCAAGCAAATTTTCTCCCCCCATCTCTTTCTCACACACATATACATACACGCACATGACAACAATGATGGCGGTCAGAGCAATCTCAGTTAATGGGAATTCCGGGCATTTCCATAACACTGCAAATGCTCTCTTTTCAGGAGGGTCAATTTGCTGAATTGTTACGGCTAAAAAAATATTGAAAAGGTACTTGGATAGATCTCACAAAGCAATCGGTGTGTGCAGGGAGCAAGGGAGCGGTGGCGTGGAGGAGTTAGAAAAGCTCTTTGGTGGCTGGCTGGCTGGTTCAGTGCAAGTGAAGATGAATAATTTAGGGAACACAAAGAAATCAATGTGGCATCTTTAGTTAATTTGATTTGCCGCATTAGAGAACAACTGGCTGCCTTATCTAATTACACACACATATGCTTGGGTAATTGTTGCAAAGTCAATAGTAAACAGGCTACATTCCTTTGAACAATTTCTACCACTGCTGCTCAACTTTGGGCTGCATGCTGGCTTTGAAGTCTTGCCCTGAGCTGTAGAGTCGGAGAGAGTGATCTTAGCTTCGTTTCTGCTGCTCAATGTGGTGAGGGCTACAAGGTTACCCTGCTCTGTTTGTACTGAGGCTTACTGGGCACTGTGTGATGCAATGTAGTCAGATCCAGTTTATAACGTTTCCTGAGTGCTGTGCTGCTGTGTTTTCAATCTGAAGTAGCGCTGTAATCATTACTGACGTTTTCTGTGGGTGGCAACCTGTCTGAATTCTGCGTGGAAATTATAGGTGGTTCACCTTATAACACCTGTACAATGTCATTCAGTACAGCAGTTCTTAATGAACAGTGTTGTGCAAGACATGTAACTAAAATTTGTAATTAGATACCAGTTAGTTCTTTTAGAAGTAATTGAATTACTTTAACAAGTACTGTATATTTAAGGTAATTAGTAGGTGGGGAAAGAAACTTTAGCACTCCTTTTAAATATCTGCTTCAGTTCTCTTATTATGCACACATAGCTATTTTAGTGTTGCTGTGGCACAGCGTGAGGCAAGACAACTGAATAAAAAGCAAGAAGTAAAACAACGAAACACAGCAGATATGTTTTTTTTTTAATTTTTATTTTAGTCTCGACTTGTGCCCGACTGATATGGGATTTTTTTTAAACTGACGCTGATTTTAGAGGAGAAAAATTCCCAGATTAATGACATAGTATAATGCATTTTGAGCTGGAATGAAAGTAGACCTTTTTTATGTGAACCGTGCAACAATTTTGCACTGGTGTGACCTTGCAAAGGTGCTCAGAAGGCTGCTTTCTTAATAACATACATTCAATGAAGAATATTTAACATCATTATACACTGTCAACCAATTCTGCAAATTAAAAAAAATGCCTGAATTTTCTAGATTTGTGGCCTATCTTTGCTTTGCAGGTATTTGTAGACAACTACATCACTATCTTTGGAGAAGTAAACTGCCTGATCATGTAGCTTTTCTGCCTTCTGTAGGTGATAGAGGAAAGAACATTTCCTTTGAGATGGGCATTTTTAAGATGTAAAGATAACAATTAATTTTAAATGATCATATATTTTTTTGTATAAATTTAAATTGTAACTATAGCTGTGACATAAATGTAGTGGAGTTCAAAGTACAATATTTCCCTCTGAAAAAGTGGACTAAAAGTAGTGGTCCGCTGTTGCCAAGTCAAGAGATGAACAGTGCAGCAGTGTTTTAATACAGACTATGTTCTGCTTTAAGCATTTAGTGGACTTTTAATTTTAAACTTTTGTAATTGCAATGCCTGGGAATGTTTGTTTGTTCTGTGAGCCCTGTACAAAACAGTCTGGTATGAACACATGCTCACACATTAGCTTCCACTCTGCTGACAAAGTATAAAGGAGCTACGTGGTAAGCTAGTTAGCTAATGTGACAGTAATGCTACGATAACCTCACTGTAACGGAGAGTATAAGATGGGGTCGCTGTTTATTTTCTTTCCAGCACTGTGTCTCATCAACTTGATAACAACATAGCATGAAGTCAACCCACAACAGACTCAAACCACCACCACCACACAGTCAGCTGCTGAGCTGCAGAAAGATGCTCCAATATTGACCTTTAAATCTGTTAAAGACCGTACCAACAAACTACAACTGGCTAATGTTAGCTACCTCGCTAACATAGCAAACAGATGTGATAACTGGTAAGCATGAGCGACACGGCGGTTGTCAGGGACAGAGTTAATGTTGTCAAGTTACACTGAAAAGGGAAAATGATGGGGTCATTGTGTTATTAACTTTCAAAGATATTTTTTTTAGACTGTTAGACTCTGCACCACTGGTGTCTGATCAGCTGTAAGCATGACGCACTCCACTAGGGTTACATGAGCAGGCTGCACAGCTCTGAGAGTGGAGAATGGAGTCAGAGCACACTCTGCAGAACAAACTACTTAACTACCCTGTTATGAAATCACCCTAAGCTTAGTTTTCTGAACTATATGTTTTGTAAAAAATGCTCTCATATTGGTGCATATATCCGGCCTTTATATCTTTGATAGGCCCATATTGGCCGATACTATCAGCAGGCTCTAGTCTTGACAGGCCGTCATGTAAAACAACACAAGTTGGTTTTAATAGTCTTTTTTTTAAAAATAATTTGTCTTTAAAATAATAGAGAGGAAATAATTGAGCCCCGACTACACTGAATGTGTACACAAGAGTGTGGTGCTCTGAATAACCAAACTGTACATTCCTTCAGTGCTCCAAATTTAAAAACAGTGCACTCTGGCGCTCGGAGTGACTATGTACAAGCACGCCCTTAATTTATTTTATTCCATTCTTTGTAAAAAAAAAAATGACATCACCATAGCAACATATCATTGTGTGTTTTTTTGCCGTCCTGCCATTCCTTCTGACCTTTTTTTTTTCTTGCAGGAGCTGTTGTCTGTCTGCCATCTAACATCTGCTTGAATCCATGTGAATGCAGCATAACGCTGACTGACTGATTCACGTCATTCATTGTGCTGCAGTAAAGTCGGGTTACATTAGATCGTAACCCAGACAAAATTTGGGGAAAGGCTGTGTTTGTCATGATCAATATAAAAGCAAAGATTCCATTTAAATTACAGTAATTACATTATTCAAATTGGAAAAAAATAGTTACATTTCTAGTTAAAAGTAGTAAAATTCCAAAATAATTCTTTTTTAACACATTACCTCCAACACTAAATAAAGCCAGAGGCTGTCGATATACATCTTTTGTTGAAAATTTGACCACAAACAACTTAAAAACTCACCCCTAGCTTTTCCAAGTGGTATTATTGTTGGCGCCTCTGTCACAGGGATGACTGAATTACCTTGCAATTTCTTCAGAGCCTAGTAACGGAGCTCTTTTCTGTTACCGAGTACAGTTTCCACAGTTACTTCAGTTGTTGCACTGGTAACTGTAGATAGCTACTGAGAGCTACTGGGAAAATAGCGCTATCTTCCTCCTGTTTTGGTTGCGCAATGGGTAGCACTTCTTTTGTGCCATAAATCAAACCCTCATTGTCCTGGGATATTGTATCTGGTGGCAGACAGAATTGTACAATAAAAGCGAGGCTTATAGGGAACCAATCTGAACGTTGATGGTGTCATTATTCTATTGCCACTACACTGTGCAATCAACATGTACTTAATAATGATAAAGGGACAGTTCATCCCAAAGTCAAAAATACATATTTTTCCTCCTACCTGTAGTGCTATTTATCAATCTAAATTTTTTCTGGTGTGAGCTGCAGAGTGTCGGAGATATCAGCCGTAGAGACGTCTACTGTCTGTAGAATATAATGGAAATAGATGGCACTCGGCTAGTGGTGCTGAAAGGTGCTCAAACTCAATGTCTCTTCTCATAAATCATGACCTGGTTACTCAAGATAATCCACAGAACTTGTTGTGAGCAGTCACATGTAGGAACTATTTTCTTTCTACGAAACTACACCCATCAACCGAATCACCACGCAGATGGAAGTGTGCATCTACTGCTAGCTCACCTAGCACCACTGAGCTAGCTAACGTTACAGCTCAGCCGAGGAGAACGGAGGATGTTTTCATGTTGCGCCTTCACAAGCATGAGCCTCTCATCTATGTGTGGATGCACCCATCCTTCTGCACGGTGATACAGCTGGCTAGTGTAGTTTGGTAGAAAGAAAGTAGTACCTACATGCTCACAACAAGGTCTGTGGATTATCTTGAGTAACCAGGTCATGACTTCTGGAAAGAGACATTGTTGTTGAGGTTTTCAAATGTGTTTTTTGGTGCTTTGAGCACAAGCTGAGTGCCATCTAGTTCTATTATATTGGAGAGAAGGCCGATATCTCCAACACTCAGCAACTCACACCAAAACAATCTCGACTAAAAAATAGCACTACAGGTAAGAGGAAGAAACATGTGTTTTTGATTTTGGGGAGAACTGTCCCTATAAAGCAAAAAACTTGTCTTTTTCCTCTTTAATATATAATTCTGCACAAACAACAGCAAAGCAAAGTCTTTCTTTGCAGTCAAAATATGACACAAAAAAATAAAAGCTTCACAGGATATTACTGTGTTCACCCTTTGTAGATAATAAATAAATAAAGGCGGTTTGAAGTTCTACCTAAACTGTGCAGTGTCTTAATCTCCACAGCGAGCTCCATGAGTCTGGGAAAAGAGACATTTAGTTTTGACTCTGTGCTCTGATTACTTTAAAACAATGTAATGACTATGACGTCAACCGAGACCTGTCACAGCTGAATACTCAGAGATACAGACAGAACAAAATAGAATTTAATAGCCCGGAAAGAGAAGCTTGACGATAACATATCAACAGTCTGCTGATCTTGATGGGCCGAAGACTTTTAGAAGTCACCGCGCAGTAAAGAATTTTCATTTGAGATAAAAAATGAAAACACTTATTGAACATTATCTTAAGCTGTCAAAAAACTTCTGGCAAGCTGAAATGAAGAGGTGTGTCGGGGGGTAGAAGTGAAAAAAAAAAAAAAAAGGCTGTATGCCTTGCCTGTTCATTTGATGTGCCTGAATAGCCTCAAATTACAGCTGACACTCGAACCTCTTGGTCATCGTGTAATTTCACATTCAGATATTCTAACGGTCGGGTGATAAAACGCTGCGTCGTTGTCAAAACACTACCCGAGCTCGCTGCATGTGTTCAGCTCCGTAGCAAACGCCTCGTTGTGACTTGTATGAGCAGTCCTGGCATAATGTGATGTTTGTGGTCCTGTTGGGCTCTCAGAGCTCCCCTGCATTAGCTGATAGCCTGCCTCCTGTCAGACCTCCCACTTAATCCGGATGGTCATTGGAGCTGTGGCTGGACTCCCAGGCAGAGGAGAGGGATTATTACACCCATAAAAGCGGGCGTTTTAATGGCCTTTCAGATTTCCTGTGATGTGTTCATATGGCTGCGGTACTATAAACCATCGCCTTCATCTCCTCCTCAGCCCCCCCCGCCTCTTCCCCTCATGATGACCCGCTGACCCCTGCTAACCTTGGCCTGCCATGCGTGTTTAAGTGCTCCCACGTGTTTGTATCTGTGATTGACTGGGAGTTTGTGTGTGTGTGTGTGTGTGTGTAAGCTTCATCTCCGCTCCGTCAGCTTGTGTACCTGTGTGTGTGTGTTTGTATTTGTGATGCATCATGGTGAGACGACCTCTGGGGCCACACAAGCGTGGCACTTGAACACAAGACATGTCACATTTCACAAAGCAGTACATGTTGTGAAGTGATGATGAGGAGGCTCCCCAGGCTGATATGAGAGAAAAACATAAAGGCTTCTCTAAGTGTTCAAATGCTCTTCTATAAGATGCTGCGGCACCTGGATGACAGACACGACTCCCAGCTCCACCTACACATGTGGCAGAACGGGGGCCTGAGCTCATTACCTATTCCGAGCCCTATCTGCACGCACTGATGTAAAAGGTAGATAAGGGGGAAGAATGAATATCATTTTCTTTCTTTTTTTCATTTCCCATGTACCTCCTTCCCCTTTTCATCCTGATGTAATTTGAAGCGCTTGAATGATCATAGACCTAGCCATCACCAAATCTGAAAAGACACGTTTAGGTGCCCTAAGGCGGAAGACAAGAATCTATTTTCACTACACTCAGGGTCTCTGAATCTGGAGCTGAGTATAGCTTCTCAATATAAAACAAGGAACACGCATTAATTCGGTGGCACTGATGCTCATTTTGCTAAGCTGCTAAAATATGCAAAGTTGCAGCCTCTTTTTTTTTCTCCTTTAGTTATTGTTACTGTTGTGTAACAAATTCATCCCCTGCAGTTGTTTATCTTCTTACCAGGTAACACAAAGTAAGCAGCTAATTGTAATTTTTTGACTCCAGCAGAAGGTTCCCAACACCTCTCGCTGCATTCTGTGTAAATTTTTAATACATACGCTCAATCTAATTCTCTTTGTAGACTTTGTCTCGGCTCGGCGTAGGGGGCAACTTCAGCACTGAGCGGGCAAATTATCAGGCTGTGCTCTTTTACCCTTCATGTGGTTGCATGCTGGGGCAGAGGGCTGAGTGATGCGTGGTTCATATTTAATGGCAGCCTCCGGTTCAGCAGGCTAAGTGATGCAGGGTGAGGCGCTGTGACTTTGGGGCGTGCAGAAGTGTTGGAGGACACAGCTCTCAGGCCACTCCTTATTATGGATGCTATTGATTTGTTTGATTAGATGAGTGGCAGCAAACAAAACACCTCCCCCAGCACCTTCCCTACACTCTTTCTCCATCTTTTAACCAATTAGCACCTTCCTACCTCTCTCCTCTAGACTGCAATATATTTTAACATCATTTTAGTTCTTCTAAACTACTTACATATGAATGTACACATGCAGATCTGCTTCCTTTTCCCCTCTTACCCCGCTGCCCTCCTCTCATTACATTCAGCACACAGCATGGACACCGATCAATGGCATCCAGGCTCCTTAACAAGCCACACCACTTCCTTACCTTCTCTAATGCAAATCAGGATATTGGCTACAAATCTCCTATCAAGTGAGTGCCTATTTAATGGAGTAGCTAGGTGGCTGTTCAGGGCTGTGCTGTTCCACAATGCCGAGCATTCACAGACTCCTGGTACAGGTTGAGCTGGCCTTAACGAAGGAAGCTGAAGGGAACGGGGGATAATCCAGAGAAAGGACAAGGAAGGGGGATCAGGGATGAGTGATGTAACTACTAGACAGCTGGGGTAAAAAAATACAGAAGAGGCTGAAGGAGTGTGTGAATGAGGTCAGACAGGAGAAACAGTTGATGTATATGCGTTGTTAACCCTACAGAGAAGGGTTGTTCGATTGACAAGCAGGAGGAAAACAAAAAAAAAATCAACTAGCAGGGTTGTAAATCAAAGCGCTGGCTGTTTAACTGCACTACAGACACACTGTAGTTACTTCTATCTACATTTGTTTGGTCGGCAGCCGATGTCACTAAAGACAAAGCAATCAATACTGCATATTTTAGCTCCTGTTGCGAACGTAAAACACGAGTAGACTTTCTTTTTTTGTATAGATTAATGAGAGAGAGTGGGATGGAGGAGAATGAGGAAAAATATTCAACACATGACAGCGCTCTGCTCTTTAACTGCCTAGCAAGGCCCGGCGCAGCATGTGGCACAGCTCACACACAGAACAGGGGAAATGAGCACCAGCCAGCAGGAAAAAAACAAGTGGTGGGAAGATGGACCAACGTATTTATAGCACTAATGATATATAATGATTGATCTTTTCTCAGGCTTTTCATCATCCTGTCTTTTCTGAAGTGTTCCGCCAGTGTTTTTTTTGTGTACAGCCGCGTTGCTGTGCTTGCATTTGTGTTCAAGAAGGTGTGTAAGTCGCAGTTTGTGGACTTTTTTTTTTTTTGGACAAAAGTTTTGGAAAAACTGTTCAGAAGAAGTTTTCGTGGCAATAAAGCGCAGGCCATTTTTGCCTGTCAATAGTAAAACAAATGTTGCAGCCAGAAAAATAACTCTGAGCTGAGTAAATCCCCGGCTTCTGAAACATCCCTAACTCTCAGGAAAGAACAGCCTCATAGTGTAAACACACACACTCTCACAATCGCACTCACACACATGCGCACAACCACACTAAGAAGATTTGACAGCGTGCACTCTCTGTATGCTTTTATGCTTCACTGACACTGATGGAGGAAAAAAAAAAAAGCGCATGGGCAGGGATTTGCCCTGTAAAGATGACACATGAGAGCCAGGGACAGGAAGAGCTTTGGGGGGAACGCTGCTATGATACACACTGTTGACATGCAGCCCAAGTGTCTCAACATCGTGTCACACATGTTTCTACAGCCGATTTAGAGAGAGGGCAGGAAGTGCAATCTGGGTCAGTTCATTAGGAACATCTGGAAGGGGAGCGGGAGCTGCTTTACAGATATAGGGAAGATGGTTGTTGGATGGGCAGCGAAGGCAAAGGGAATTCAACTGTGTCTTAATTAAAAGGATGCCCTCTAGAGCCAGATTGGGTTGGGTGGTGTTGGAGGAGAGATCTATATCCCCTAGTGTGGTCTAAATGAGGAGGATGAACTTCAGAATCTATGAGAAATATCTCACATCCTCGACCCCCCCCTGAGGTGTTGATGGTAGAGTCCTTCACTCGGGCTGGGGTAAAATTACCCTTTGGATCAGCACGCTGAGTTTTCTATTATCCTGGCATCTAATCCTAGGCTCTTTACCATCTGAGTGCCTAATTGTGGTCTGCATGTAATCCCCCAGTCTGGAGTTCCGCCAAGGCGACACACCATACTACCCGTAACATGGCGAGCACAGATCCAGAACCAGTTTATCCTCCCACCGCTCTGCTCCTCAATCAATCAGTGGTGCGGAAACCTACAAAACTGACATGGGGTCAGGAGTAAAAGTGCAATTTGTTTTTCGGCTTCTGCTGCTTGCCAGGGTGAAGGCCAGGTCAGGGTTAGGGCAGACTTCCTGCCTGTGGCATTGTGTTGAATTTGAGTGGATGTGGGTAAGATGGGCAGGCTGTCATCATCCATTTCAATTAATTTTACTGACATCGCAGGATCCGGGCTCAGAGTGATTCAGTACATAAGCACCGTGCATTGTTACCTTGAGGCCTCAAACTTTTCTCATTAAAATTAAACATGCTCGCTCTTCTTTTAACAGCAGATAATATTCTTGAAAGGACAAGTAAGAAAATTCCATCTGTATCTACAAATTGCAGCCTTGTATGTGTTGACGCAAGATGGCTGCCAGGCAGGGGAGACAGCTGTTTAGTCCGAGCATCACTGATGGACCTCAGTGCTTTCCTTGAGGAGCCGACATCAGTCCATCTGCACTAGTCTGCCATTAGCAGCTCAAGGATCTAGCAGAGCCGGCGGCATGGGGCGCAGCCTATCAGCCAGATGACTGGATGTAAATGCCACCTGATTGGACAGCAGATGATATAGAGACAGATAAAAAACAGAACAAGATTTCAGACTGCGTCCCATTCAGGATGGGATCAATACCTCTCTGCTAGCAGGACTGTCAAATTAAATTTCAGTTGTTAGAAATGATTACTAGTAGTCATACAAAATGGCCAGGCTTTCTGATGGGTGGGGTGAAATTGAGCATTGTGGGGAGCGGGACTCACCCGGGGCACGAGTGATCGACTGGGTCCACGCTGAGGGAATCGATACCACCGAGGGCAAGAGTTTGATATGTCTCCCTGATAAGTCTCTGTGTCTTTTGGGCCTCGGTGTAATAGAGCATAGATAGTATTTCCAGCCAAACACACACACACACACACACACACAAGCACACAAAAAAGTATACAGAAAGGCAGGCAGCCATGCACACATACTCAACCCAAACAGGCAGCCAAGCACAAATAGCACAGCACACATTCTGGAGGAACATTTAATCTTCCTCAGATTCAATATGTCTCAGGTTTTCAGACTAGGACCCAAGAAGTCCGGGCAAAAAACACCTCGGAAAAAAATGTCTGTGTTGAAAAATGCCTTTTCTGTCCCATACTATCCATTGTAGAGCTTCCTTTTTCCCCTGCAGCTTCTTTTCTGTAGCACTGAAGTCCTTTTAATAGGGCTGAGATAGGATTTCTTACTGTGACTTTCTATTTTTAACGAGTGTGTGATTGTGTGATCACTGGTTTTACTAATTTGCAAGTACTGTTGTTAAAAGTCATTTAAAAGACAAACAAGTAATATGTGTTTTGTTGCTGCTATTATTAGACTCACAATAAAAACCAAACAGCTGTGTAATCTAAACTGGGATTAGAGATGGATACTGGTGTAATTGGTACTGATGGGTTCCTGATTGGTCAGAATCACGATACTGAAACGATCAGGCAGAAATCAGCACTCCTATTAACAACTCAGTCATTCATTAGTTTCTTTAACATTTAACATATTCAGTTACTTTCTCCTTGCATGTCTGCTAATGATGAAGTCTTCCTTTGTGTTGTGCAGCTACATAGTAGTTGTGTTTACAGTCTCATGACCGTATAGCACACAGATGAAAATGCTCAAATGGGCATTTTAAGAGTCGGCTAACTGTAGCAAAGAGAAAGAAAGCACAGCTAACACCACCTGTATAACAGCTGTTGTGTAACAAGGTGAACATCGGCGACCCTATGGGATGAAATGCCATATATTTACAGCGTATGACCTTCTGACCAAAGCGCCTGCTGCTCCACCATCAGTGCAGCCAGCTTACTCCTCCTGGCCTGAGTTAGCAACCTGCTTCAATGCCCAGAATAACGCAGCCAGTCAACCTCAGGTCAGGTGAAACAACTACACAATTATCAACTTTAGAAAGTGATACTGCCAGTTTAAAGCTACAGTTGGTAACTTTTATGGGAGTAACTTTTTGTCTGAAACTGTCACTGCATTCACACAGTAGTACACGAGACAGATAGTGTGTGATAAAAATCATATTCCTCCTCCTTGTAGTGCCTCTAATGGCGTTCACTAAAATGAACCGCGGCTGAAGGAAAACTACCAATGAGAACCGATGAGTCTCTGCAGCTGTCCATCACATTCATGACATTTCATCAACTAGGCAACACTGATCAAATCTGAATTCAGATTTTGTCACTGCGTTTCTTATCTCTTGCCTCAAATGTTTTCAGAAACATATTTTAGTGTACTGTTTAGCTGTTAAATAAGAACATTGGTCCAGCCGGGGGCAGTGCTGAGTTTTGGCTCAACTGTATCCAACTTAGCAGCCGGATCACAAACATTTTCATTTTACAGCTAAACAGTACACTAAAATGTCTTTCTGAAAACACTTAAGGTGGGAAATAAACAATGACTGTCACAGAATCTTGATTCATATTTGATCAGCATTGCCTAGTTTGACAGTTTGTTCACAATTAATGTGCTATGGTTGATGGTTGCAAACTACAGCTTTAAACAGGTTTAGAGGCTATAGCACAGAATCAATACAGATAAGCAGAATCAGTATAAATATCAGTACCAATAAAATCCTAACAATACCCATTCCTGATTGAGAGAGGTGATGAAAAGTAAGATAGAGTCATTCTACTCACCCAGTCTTGGCAAAGTTGGTCCAGTAGGTCATGACCACAGCGCTGAGCATGACATCGTTCTTTGAGAAGTTACAGGGGAAAAGGTCAGTGGGACCAATCATAGGAATTCCAAAAACATAGGGCACCTCATCCCCGTGGGCGGCGTCTGACCAGGCTGGCTTCATCAGGCTCTGGCAGTGGTGGTAAAAGGCGTAGAAGTAGGTGGGTGAGCCGTAGCGAGCGTGGAGATCAGCCGTCACCACCGATGGCTCCACCCACTGGTGGTCGGTGAACAGAGCCACCAGTGTCTTGCGCCTGGTCTCTGGATTGTCCCTGTCTGCCCAGTCTGTGTACATGAACTTAATGGTCTCCCTCAGCGTGTCCTTGCCCTCCGGGTACCCGTACAGACTGTCCACAAAGTCTGACACAGAGAAATCAAAGTCGTTTCCAGACACGCCGTCCTCTGAATCCACCACATTCTCCACGAATCGTAGCCCCTCGCCCTGGTTGACCCCCAGCATGATGTCATAGTTGAGAAACTCGCCCTGCTCCATCAGGATCTCGGGGTCGTCGGGGATAACATCCCCATCGATTACAGGTCCAAAGGCCACGTGGTACCTCGCTGGTTGTATGTCCTGCTCCACCAGCTCCCTGGAGCTCTTCTTCCTCAGACAGTCCACCATGTCTAAAGTGTCCAGGACGTTACAGCCCACCTTCTCCGCCAGGAGACGTGTATACTTGACCGGCTGGTAGTTCACCGCCCAGCTGGAAAGGGCTGACCCACTCTGAATGATGGCTCTGTGGAACAGACCTGCACAAGGACACAGGAAGAAGAGACAGGATGATGTTTAGCGGGTCACTATTAGTGAGGATAACTCTGTTATGTGCCATACCACATGATAGTTGTTAATTTTGCTGCTGCCATGATCAAAAGGGGGCTGTCAGCTACACAGTTTATAAGAATAACAAAGGCCAGACAGAACGAGTCCTTGTTGCCACACAGAACAATAATGGAATCATGGCTGTGATAATGAATGTGCAGATGGCCTGGTCTCAGACAGCTCGCAGACAGAGGAGGGAATCAGCCCTCTGTCTGTCATCCTCTCTTCCTCCATCCATCTCTATATGCTCTCGATAATAATCTCTGTACGTTCATCAGGAGCAGATGCTGCCAATATGGCTCGATAGGTTTTGTGGCAAATAGAGAATTGACTATATCATAGAACCAAAAAATTAATTCCTTTCCTTGTATGAAATGCAGTCAGATTTAAGTGTTCTTGAATATATGAACCGTGCATACACGCCATTCCCCCGTTAATGTACTTTTCAAGGTAGCTTGAATTGGATGAACCTCAAACACTGCAATTATAGACACTGATGCTCCTCTTTACAGTCATTACACACACACAGTACCTCTGCATCGGTTATGCCTTGCGCAAGTTAAAAGTCATCTTTTTACCTGAAAGATCACTAAATTCTACAGTTTGTGGGCGGATTGCTATAAATAAAACCAGACTCCTACTCCCTACGTTTGCCGAAGGAATGGAGCAGCACACATTCACCCGGCAACACAATGCAACACGGTGGCACACAATGAAAGAAGCTGAACAGAACACCACGGTCTTCTACCTCTAATGTACAGAAATAGACACATGTTGCACCAGGAGTCAACAGACCATCTATTATGTGAATCCACTTAGAAGTTTGGTGTTTGTGCGTGGGTGGGCTTTAACGGGGGTGGAGGGGGGTTCACAGACGAAGGCGAATAAATCTACAGTCTCGTGGGGTGCTCTCACAAATTAAATTACATTTTAGTTGCAGTGCGGTATAAAAGAAAATCTTCAATGACTTTTCACCACAAGGAACAGATCCCAAATAACAAACATCATTTCCTCAGGAATAATTGAATTGCGTCTCCTTTGAAAAAAACCTCCTTACAGACAGGAGAGTGAAGGTGACATGACATCCTTTCTGTCTCGGGCAGGCCTCCCTCACATCGTCGCCGATGCCTCGCAGGCTCCGTCTTGACAGCACCACTCATCTGTCCTCCTGATACGATTTTCGAAATCACTAGAGCTGTTTTACCAATCTCAGAGAAAATCAGAGACGTGGCTCCCACCACTTCACCACACTGCTTTATTGTCCATGGCAGTTTCACTGCCGGAGTCATGGAATACCGCTGAACTCATAATATTGAAAGCCACAGTGGATGAAACCCTCCAGAAATGGCACGTATAAAAAAAAGTCATTATATGATTCCACATTGAAGCCACAAAGACTAGCAGAGATATATACAGGCACGCACACTCAGTTTCAGCGTCAGTGTGGGTGGCTGTGTTGAAGTCTTTGTGTTTATGAGGTAAACAGCAGACTTAAGTGCCAGATATATCACTTTGGTAGTCTTAATCAGAGGCGGCGGGGGGCTTATTTCTTCTTGGCGAAGATGAAGTGTTTATTTACAGAGCTATTTACATTTATTTGTTCGCAAGTAGTAAGTAGAATTAATGTGTCTGGGTGAGTGAACTGTGAAATGTTTCTGTGGTGAGTGTGTTTACTAGTATAAGCCACAATTTGTATATTTGAACAGTGATTTGGGGTCTGAATGTGGCTGCTGGCAGCAAAGATTTCACCACATCTGAATATACATTTTTTTGATTTAACCTCAGTGTTTGTTTCCTGCCTCTGCCTCAGTCTACGAGGATGAGTCTAACAGCTTTCTGCGGCCTCGCCAGGACGCTGCCCTTGGAGCTGTCCTGTGGTTGTGCGTCTCTGCAGGACAGCGGCCTGCGCCGTGTCCCAGGGAGCGGAAGCAGATGTCGAGGGTTTCACCCACTTGAAAGCATTAAGAGGGGCAGCCGCAAGATGAAAGATGGCCGCTCGGAGGCAGAGAGGGGGGGCTGGGGCTTAATCCTGCCATCCCTCCCCTCTCCTCCTCTCCTCCCCTCCCTTCCCCTCCCCTCGCTCTTTAGTGGTATTGCCTCTCTTCACATCTCAACTCAGATTGCGCTGTGCAAACAGAGCCAGTCATGGTGCAGGGAGTCTGTCCTGAATCCCAATGCCGACAGCCATGCCACAGCCACTTTCTGAACGTCTTTGATCAGAAAGTTGCTGTAGGAAAACGTTTGCCAGCAGAGCAGCTCCTGTGATAGCCAAGGCGATTTTGACAGACATACGTATATCAAATCCGTTTGCTGTAATTGAGGAGAGCGGCTTGAATGCAACTAGGTCCTGTGTGTGTCTGAAGCCACAGATGGCCGACCACTGAGGAGGCTGCAGCCAGGTTGACACTACTAGATTTATCTCCTGCTTTGGTTGATGAAAGGTAGGAAGAGTGACTGAGGCTTTACTATTGTTTGTCGAGAAACGTATAAATCCAGCTCACATGAGCTGTCAGCGGACCGATAAATATGCATTAGAGCTGTGTGTGATGAGCCCCACTGTGGTAGGAAGCTCACATGGGGAAGGTCAGAGAGAGAGGAGAGAAGAGCACAGTCTCTATCACCCACTGAGGGAATCCACTAATTATCCACACTGGGAGGTGTACATGTGTGTCTGTGCGTGCACGTGTATTTATGCTGACTTTGATTGATAAGACACAGAGATGATGAATAGGCCGACAGACGACAGGCATCATCGTGATAGGGGTTAAGCATTTGTGACATTGTTTTGTCTCCAGTATCTACTTTGACATCTACGCGGAGAACGATTCCGCACTCGACATCTCGAAAAATTAAGCGGGAAGCATGATGCAACACCATCAACATGTGTGTCACATTCATATCTTGCATGTTTTACTCTGTAAAAGCAACAGATAGCCCTATCATTATCTGCCTGTGTTTGACATGCGAGGACCCGACACCCAAACTGTGAGCAGATCCATCAAACCACAGTGTTGCTGGCAGATTGAGGTCACGCTGAATTATGACTGGAGCTCCGAGGTAATCACTCATTGGGTCCCTGCTAAGATGCTGTCGCGTCGCTCTGCAGCCGCCTCTGCGCCGCGGTTTGCCGACCTCGACCACGCTGCCCCCTCGCTAGACACCCGTTAAATGGGCATGCGGTTCAGGCCCAGGATTGGCTGAGTTGCTTGTGGAGATAATTCACCGCTGATGGGGAAAAAAAAAAAAGCTTGACCTTGGGGGGTGACGACCACTGCATAGGTTAGAGAGCCACAATCCACACAAACACACCCACGGGCTCAAACAAACACACACAAGTTTCAGGCCATGTTTTGACAACATCAATATGGATGACATGCTCATATTAACGAGCCGATGCCACATCACTGGAGAGAGGGAGAGTAACGTGACGTGGCTGTGCTTTGGATCACTGCTAATGTATTACGTGGCAACTATGGGCATGTGTGAGTGTTCAGTCCGTGTTAATGGACAAGGATGTTCTGTTGGTGATGATGCCAGTAAGCGCCATAAATGACTGTACTTTGTAATCTGGAACAGCTGGCAAAAATCACTGGAGCATCAGCGGTGAGTTTTATCAATCTGGCCCTGAGATGAATGCGACTGTAAAATGCATTCTGCAAAACCACTACAACCTCAACGATGTCCTCCACATTTAAAAAAAAAAAAAAAAAAACTTCACAAAGACATCTATCAGATGACCTTGAAAGTTTGGTTTGGCCAAGTCTCATTTTATAGGTCAGTGATTCATTTTCTTAACAACATTCCTCATGACTTTAAGAGCTAATAGGGGAGAAAATATGTAAAGCAGCAAAAATCTTATCAAAATTCTTCTCAGACACATAAAAGCCATCGCGAGAGAGGAATAACGTGGCCACAGGGATGTGTCTTTCTCAGTCTTTTTTACCATTCTCCCACAACTCCTTCACTAGATCTTGTACATGCCTTTTCCTTGCCTTTCAATCTTTCCTCTGCTCTGTTTTTCTGTCTCTCTCCATCTCACTCTTCCTGTCTCTTTTTCTGAGGGACCATGCTGAGCCTCTCCCTGCTGATTATTAGACATAAGCCCGCGTTCAGCAGAGCCTGAATCCTCTGAGCCATCTTACCTCCACCATCACTTCACTGTAAGCAAATCTCCACAGACCCGTGGACTATGCAGAGCTCCCTCTGTTGCAAACACTTCTCTCCGTCTACAGTCAAACTAGGCTACCACTCAGTTGGACACACTCAATAAATGTTGCTCTGCCTCTGTTGCTGCATTTCCACCCAGGCTCTTCTTTTCTTTCTCTTTCTCCGTGCTGTATTTCCCCCCCTACCCTTTCTTAACTCTCGGCTCCTTTCAGGAACTGATAGTGTTATTGTTTTTTAAATTATAAAGATATATGAAGCGCTTTAATCTCACCTGAAATATTTAAAGCCAGCTGGGAGATGACTACTTATAAAATTTGCCTAATTGTACATCCTTGGCCACTTGCAGTCTCATAACACAGGGTTAAAGCTGCTGTCTCCATGGCTACAGCCTACAGTACCACAGGCTGCATCCACTTAAACACAAGTGCCTCTGGTCTGATCATGCATTAGTCCATGGATAATTTCACATTGGTCTGGCAGCCCTGAAACAACACCTACATTGTTTTTCTGTTCCATTAAAATTTCCGCCCATCATCGAACTCGTCGCCTTCAAAACGAACAACCAAGCTGATGGAATCAGGAAAAGGGCAATGCGCTGCTTTCTGAGACAGTAGTGTCATTGAATAGACTTCCTGGATTCCCTCAGGCTACAGGGATATACTGTAAGCTAAAGCACAGAAGCATCCAGGCAGTGTGTGTGTGTGTGTGTGAATGTGTGCGTGAGTGTTAATCCAAGCAAGCCTGCTATTTGCCGCACTTGTTTGCTTAAACATTAAAAATGAAACATGACATAAAACGGCCCAAATAGGACTTACTACTTATGATTCACTGCATGCGTGATTTATTTTCTTGCTCTTTTGTGGCAGCAACTATTCTTGTTACCTGGCTTCACATGCTTCCTCTAAACCAGATTACTCTGGACTGATTTCATAACAGATGATCCAGCAGGATAGCTGCCAAAGCAGACGCTTCCTTCTCCCAGAAAATGTTTTGTTTTGCACGGATCAGAACACAAAAGTGAACTGTTGCCGAATTCCTACAAAACTTAAGTCTGTCTTACATCCCGGGAGGTGTTGTAGCAACATTCAAGTGAAGAGCGGTGGGCTTTGAAACAGAAGGAGGACTGCCCTGCTTGTGTTTCATCATGTCCATATAGAGACAGTGTCTGAGGGGCCAGTGTTTTCATCCATCAGTGTGAGACATGCTTCATGCCAGCCCTATATAATGTTGTTTGAAGCTGTTGGTCTTCTGCTCCAGCCTCTGTAGAGACTGCCTGCTTGCCTGCAGGCTGTGGCTTAGGCCAGATAAAGAGTTTGATCCATGGGGGTGGATGGAGGGAGGAGGGTGGGAATGGGAAAGCAGAACAGAGGAGAGACAGAAGAGAAGGGAAACAAGACAAAAAAAGGATGGGATGTGAGAAGAGAGAAAGGGAAAGGAAAGACAACAGTATGAGTGTAGGGGAGGAGAGGAAATAGCAGGAGGGAAAAGGAGAGGAGAGGAGGATAAAAATGACCCCATTGACAGGCTGTACCCAGGTTCCAGGATCGATGTGCATCTGAGCCCGGCGAGTGTGATATCTCCTACTAATCACGACGTGACATCCACTGGTCAATACCACACACTCCAGGCCTCATCATCACGCGCACGCTGGCCTCCCTCTGTCTGCACGCACCAGCACAACGGGGCCACCGCTCCCCCTTGAACTCATCAATCTGGCTGCTAATCACAGGCATGCACAGCGCACCTGAGTCAAACAGTATTTGTCGACTAATTCTCAGAATTTAATTCAGCCTAGAAACTTGCGTGGGCGCGGGGGTTTACCACGTCGGGACATTTCAGATTAGCGCATGTTGTTGTTGGCTGTAAAGCAGATTAAATTGAAATTTCAAATACTTCTCTGTGATTGTCTGAACTTTTTGGTGCCTCTGTGTTGTATTGTCCAAAACTGCAAATTGGATCTGGCACTCTTAGTAAGATAATGCTGCTATTTATTTGAAAATCCTATGTGATCCAGTTATGGTGCCCACAGACAGAAGCACAAGCATAAATAGGCATAAGCCCACTCACTTACTCCTGGCTAAAAAACCTGTTATGACACTTAATTGAACGTCAGGGCAGCTTTTAAGTACTTTGCTGTAGTTGCCGGTGAAGTGTGTTTGATGGACAATCATAGGGCGCAAGTAGGCTCTCTTTTCTTTAGCTGACATCTAATGACTGACAAAGCCATGCAGTATGTTCAGTTTATTACAAAAGACACACAATTCATGCCAAATCTCTGAATAGAGACATTGTTATCAAGGAAAGATTGTCCAAGATAAAAAAGTTTAAACAAAGAAAGGAGATCACTTAACAATAATCTGTCATTACAGATTGTATAATGCGGTTAAACCATGGCAAGGGATAGCCTTTAACGCATTTATTATTCATTCAGCTGTTTCCTGTATTTTTTTGGGTGTTATCTGTGCATTCTCATGACTACACATGCATGCACGCATACACAATGAACTGATTTCTGTCCTCCTCTCCTTTGCAGCCTTCCTGCCAAACCAAGAGACACAGAGAGCCTGCACGGTGAATTTTTCCATTTGCACTCATGCATGTGTCACTAATGCTGCAGCCTCTGAAAGGCAGAGAATGCTATCTCCGTGTCCTTCTACTGCTAGCTCTCTTTGTGCTGTGGCATTCGAAGCGGTATTCACCGAGCTCACTCCACACTGCTGCAGTGCCTAGATTGGCCTGATAGCTGTGTGCGCACAACAACAACACGCACCGTCAGCGAGCCTTGACTAGGCGTCGATGTGGAAATGGGAAGAATAATGAGTTATTACAGGGTTATCTGTGTGTATCTCCATGTCATGACTGTGTAAGCGGCTCTGCTAATCTCATTAGATGGGACAAGTTGTTAAAGATGTTTTCTGATTTCCTCTCTCTTCTCCTACTGCGTCCACAAATAGATTTCAGATCAGTGTGCTGAGAGGAAATGATAAGTGCCTTTAGCTCCCAGAGAAACTGGTTTTCATAGGAGAATTGTGCAAGTGGCTGCTGTGTAGTAACAGTGCAAACATCTGACTCCTGTTGTTTCTAAATATATGCACCATGTTTTACACCCCATCTGCATTGTATAGCAGCCCCAAAGCTTGGTTCATTTTTATATATGCAGCAAGCAGTGACAGCCAGAGACAAAGAGCGCGCTCGCTCCAAGGAAGCAAAGCTCCATAAGTACAAATCAGATGTAAAATATGTCTAGCATGGGAGGGTCAAAGATATAAGTCACACACAAATATGACAATTCAGCCATGAAATGTGGAGGGATGGGAAGCTTCTATTCTTGGCGACATCTTGCCTGTGACAGCCAGATGGGGATGGCTGAAACTCATTTTTGGGCCAAGCAAAGCCACGGAGAGGGCGCAGTTGCATTTGTGACAGACAAATTATCGCAAGGGGTGTACACCCCCCTGGGGGGAATCAGAGGGATTCAGAGCAAAGAAGGAAAGAAAGAGTGACAGAGGGAGAGAAAGAGAGAGAGAGAGAGAGAGAGAGAGAGAGAGAGAGAGAGAGAGAGAGAGACCTCGGTCTAAGTGCCTAAGTCTTGCAGAAACAAATTAGCTGCGAGCTGTAGGGGTACGGGAGGTGAAACTGAGATGGATACGCACATCCCGGCCAAAAGCAGGAGGTGGGTGGAAGCTTACTGCTTACTCTGGCCCTTTTCACAGTCTTCCAATACAGCAGATCACTAGCTTACAAGCCTTTGAGCGTGGTTCAGAAAAGGATATGTCCCTGATTACATCTGATTGTAGCTGACATACAAAGGCGAACAATGTGCATGCTTTTCCTCCTCTAAATAAAATGTGCATCCTCTAAATATCAACTGTGTCTCCAGGGAAGTCCAATCCTTCTCTAGCTACACAGAAAATACCTACAGGCAACATGTAGTATATGTATACTCTACAACCCACCCACATAAATGCTGCCAGCGTGCACGCATGCACGCAGAAACACACCTGCACAGACACACATGCACACTCTTATATAATTCAGGAAGCTCATTAGGCACCACACACAGAGCACCTAGTAGGCAGCAACCTTTTTTCTCTGACCAAGAACATCAGCAACTCTTTTAATCTAAACCCCCATTAATGAAGCAGAACCAGAGGAGACATTAGAAAAAAAATACTCCCCTGGATGCGCTGTAATTCCTGCGCCCCACTCGAAATTATAGTGCTCTTCCTATTAGAGAGAGTCCCCCTGTTACCGATGCCTTTTAGGGTCAGTGGTCACACCAGCAGAGGCGTCCGAGCTGATTAACTATTGTGCGAGGCATGAATGTGCCAAGGCTGGGCGCGGGCTCCAGCAGTGTAAACATATTCTTCTAGCTGTGCCTATGTCACTCTGTGTGTTCCTCTCTCACAGCGTCTGACACCACTGTTCCCCGCTCTGCCCATTGTGCCAGTAGCCCTGCAGCCTGAAGCCACACAAGCTCGGTCTAATTCAAGGCGGCACACCATGCAAACAGCGGACAAAAATAGGATGGATATGCGTCGCCCTCGCCTCGCCCTCATTCTTGGTGCGCACATTAAAGATTGAGAGCGAAACCCGGGGCCCGGGCTGGGACGACGCTCTGAATGTGATCCCAGCACCTGACTGTGGAATTACCTGCTCAGAGGAAGGCTGCTGTGTTTGTGCATTTATTGAGTGCGTGTGTGTGTGTGTGTGCTTCTGCTTGTGTGTGTGTGGCCTGTATACTGTGTGCTGAGAGTAACGCAGTGGAGGGATAGCAGCACTGTCACAACAGCCCATCCCTGGAGAGCACTATGTCTGCCTTTCCTGCCTCATACTGTAAACTCCCATTGAGTCAATTACTGTGGCAGACTCTTTAGCCACCATAGCCACTTACTGTAAGTGGACGGTGAGACAATTGGGTTATGACATGTCCTACTGTATGTCCATTGGCAGCAGCGGCTCCCTGAAAATCTCCCCGAACAAATCAAGTCAACTGGAAATCCCAACAATTAAGAGCTATTTGTGCAGCCTATCTGAACTCAGCATTCGGCCACTGAGCATCGATCGGCTGCGAAGCTAATCCAAATCAATCCATTCAAATGTTTTTATTTTGATTAGGAAATACACTGAGTTGCTGAGATGTTGACTTTAGTAATAGAGATTAAAAATGTGTTGACCAGAGTGTTCATCAGCTTGGGATCTTTCATTTCTGCCTCCTCTGAACAAAAGCGTGCTGACTACACATTTATCTGTGCTACAAACTAGAAAATACATCTTAGCAAGACAAACAGACAGACATATGGATGAACTAAGCTGCCGACATCTATTCTCATTGTGTCACAGACGGAGAGGGGAGGGAGGAAAAAAGGGGAGGTCATGGAAGGATAAGAGAGGAGGGAAAAGAAGAGGATGAAAAAAGAAAAAAGCGAGAAGACTCTCAAAATTCCTCAGTGGGTGCTATTGTCCCTGGAGAGTATTCAAGGCAGGCAAAGGCTCTCTGCATAAGAAAATGGCACTCCGCATGCTAACTGTGACTTTGCATTCATTGTGAGGAAGACACAGGCATCTCAATGCATTGGGTGACTCATGCAACCATTTCATCTCCGATATACGCCGTTCTGCAGCTCAACACAAAGGCTCTGAAATGATTTTAGAGTGTGATTTGGTTGAATTAAATTTCTTAACACCAAGATGCTTCTATATATGGCTCTGAAATATATACCACAGATATATCACCCGAATTGAAGACAACTATTTTCCTCCTGGAGTAGATTTGTCAGACCTATTCTACAACAATTTGATTTCTATTGAATCTAAGACAATGAGAAAACCTAAAATGTTATTCTATTTGTCAAAGGGCTTTTGGCAGTTTTATTCTTTATAACAGTTTAAGCCCATGCAGTGGAGAAACAGCTATTCTGAGCTAGTCCATTGCTAAGAAGCTTCGATAGCTTTCGGAACAGTTTGCTCAAAGCATTTTCATTTAAGTGTATTTTGAGCAGCTCTGCCGCCCCTCTATAGGGTCATATTGGCTTATGATGCTCTGCAACTGTGAGTAAATATAAGCCTGTGTATTAGATTTGGGGCCTGAGATGAAATCTAATTTCTGCGAGCTCAGTGAGAGAGATTGCTTGCTGATACACATCCACATATCCAAGGCCACATCTGGCAGGCCCTATCAAATATACATGGACCTCAGGAGCTCATGATATGGCTGCCTTCCCATTATTTCCTCAAGTCCACAGCACATTCTTGCTTCCATGTAAGGTGTTTGATACCGACATTGACATTTACTTTGATATTTACCAACTATGTGCAGATAAACATGCCGTGACATCTATATTTTGCATTAACGTTTGGCACCGTCTTGGTTACTGCCCGATCTCATGAGGATACCATTTAAGAAATGAATATTGTAATGAAGGCAATAAAGCACGGTGATGACTTGGCTGATATTGAGAAGTGACAGTTAATTTCAGTCATTGGGGTAGCCAGCTGATAACAGATTGATAGTGTCACAAACCGTAATGGACAAGTAATTAATATCTATTGCACAGACTCCATTTGGGACCCTAATGCATCATATTGAATTTCAGATGAAACAAAAAAACCGAGTGACAGAAAACATCTCAATGTCTGGCACCGTGTCAACCTCATTTCGGCCCAGCCGGCCTAATAACAAGGACTATATACATTCCCCTTTCACAGCAGCACTCCAGCCGGTTTCAATTTTGGCAGGACAGAATGCAGTGTATTTTTACCTCCGGTCCTTTCTGTCAAGCTCTGAAAAGGCCAAATGGGTAGTGGTGGACAGTTTCTTCACCACCTCAATACCCAAAATTGTGTTGGCTGCTTACAGAGGAGTGCTGGTGCAGGGAGTAAAACGCAGAGTGACAGGACGAGGTCCCGGCACAAGGGCAGAGAGCTGTGAGCTGAGCGTGGTGAGGAGCAGTGCGTCCCCGCCCCGGCAGCCTCATTCACTATTTATTTGTGTATCTGTATGTGAGCATACTGCCCATGCTAGCTAGCGTCACTCTGTTTGCTTACGTTTTTGGTGTGGCGTTCACACACAAACACACACACACACACTCACGCACACACACGTCCGCATTCTGGTGAACTTTCCGTGCTGCTTGTGGAGCTGTGCGGCTGCCTCACCGAGGTAAGAAAAGCATTCAATAGTTGCCTTTCTGCCTCAACGGTCACACTTCAGATTATCAGTCTTTTACATTCAGACCAGGCTGTAGGCAGCGGAGGAGAGCAAAGAAAAAAGAAAAGAAAAAAATATCACAGTAGTGTGAGAGAGTGCACAAGTTCCTTTCTCATGTTTTTGTCCTCTTTTCCATGGTAACATGCCTTTCACTGCAATCTGTCCGTTTCCATATCTCCCCCTATATTCTCTCCTCTCTGTTGTGTCTCTTGCTGCCAGTGCCAGTAGGCACACAGCTGTAGCCACATGAAATCCCCTGGAGTGGGAGAGTATGTGGACTTACATGTACACATGGACTCTGTGTGTGTCTGTGTGTGTGTATATGTTTGCCTGTGTGCGGTGCTGAGCTGAAGTGAGCAGAGCATGGGGGGGAATATTTACGCGGGCCAACCTTTAACGACAGTCAATCCCACGGGCCTGGACCTGCCATAGCCAGAGCCCTGTGTGTGTGTGTGTATGTGTTCAGTGTGTGTACAGCAGTGTTTGTGCAAGTACGTACATGTTTGTGCAGTATTGATGCGAGTCTGTGGAGATGAGTTATGTGCGTGTTCGGGCGCGCGTGTGTGCTCGTCTATCAGTTAGGCTGCATGCTGGCACGCTCCACTTTCTCAATGTCAAGCTAACACATATTCAACAGCAACTAACGTCACAACCTTGACACATATCTCACCCACAGACATTCTTTTCCAGCACACATTCAGAGTGGCATCGGTAAGCCTATTGCCATTACTATAGAATGTGTCATTGTCAGCCTGCATCACCGCACCGAGAAATGACACATAGGTCTGGTGTGTAACACACAGATTAGCTCCTCAGTGTGTGGGAAATATGTATCTATATATCAAACAGCAACAACTCACTTTAAAGGTCAAACATTGCTTTTTTTTTTTTTTTTTTACACGAATCGCATTAATTTACATAACCTTTACATTTTTTTACATAGTCTGATTGTTATGATTTTATTCTTTCTTTTCTGGTGTATATATACGGCGCATAAGGTACAGAAATAGTCTGTACTTGTTTTGACAATTTCTTGCAACAGGCTTTTTTTAATAGAGGACACTCTGACATAAACAGGAGGAAAAACAAGTGTAAACACTAAAATAAATGGTGACTGAATTCCATTTAGCTGCTTCAGTTTCAGGGCAACTGTATTGTGCATGCTGGCTCACTGTCACGACTTAATGGGACTCTTAAATAGAACAGAGTCATCGTTAATGTTATTAGTAACACCTGTGCTTTTCCAATGATGACTGTCGTGAAAAAAAGCCTGTTGTGGCTTGATA
The DNA here is from genome assembly GCA_019142605.1 of Cephalopholis sonnerati. Taxonomy (NCBI): domain Eukaryota; kingdom Metazoa; phylum Chordata; class Actinopteri; order Perciformes; family Serranidae; genus Cephalopholis; species Cephalopholis sonnerati. The sequence continues at coordinate 19,458,537 of JAGQAX010000004.1, read as the reverse complement.
ATTTCATATAACAAAGATCCACAATAGAGATGTTTGCACATTTTGTCTCAGCTTTAATTTAAATGTACCAGGCTGTTTAATGAGTGTGAACTCTTTATATAATACTTACAAATCTTTGTTTTAAATCTCTCCTAAATGAATAAAAACAGATAAAAGCAAACTGAATAATGTACAGTCAGCTGGGACTGTGGTGGTATAATGTTGATTTGCTGGTCTTAATGTAAGACTTTATTCCTCCTCAGATAATCTGATGGCATTCAGTCTCTCTGACTGTGTGCTACCTGCGTCTCCCCAGACCTCTTATTGGTGTAGGGAAAAGCAACAACAGTCAGAGGGGAAAATACCTGAAAAAACTTGTCAGAGTGTTGATGACGGTTAATACACAAATACACTGGTTAATGCTGACTGGTAAAATTAAATTAAGGATATAATTTAATCTGTAAGCATAAAGTTCATTCTTGACTTTGGAAAAAGTAATCTGACAAAACAATCCCAACTCAAGGTCTCCTTACTACCTTTTTCAGGGCCTTTAACCAAATCACAGCATGTTCATCCACAAACAGATGAGATGTCTTTAAAGTGCTAATATGCCAACAGAGCCATCTCCATGAAAACTGTTGTAAAGAGACTAGACAAATCAATAAATGCATATTTTTCCTCCTACCTGCAGTGCTATTTATCAATTTAAATTATTTTAGTGTGAGTTGCTGAGTGTTGGAGATATCAGCTGTAGAGATGTCTGCCTTCTCTCTAATATAATAGAACTAGATGGCACCCAACTGTATTTACTCAAGGACGACAGGCTCATGCTGACAGCATGGGATGTAAAAATTGATGGCGTCCTCCTTGGCTGAGCTGTAACGTTAGCTAGCTCACTGGTGCTAGGTGAGCTAGCAGTAGATGGCATGCTTTTCTTCTGCGTGGTGACATGGTTGACAGGTTTAAAGAAAATAGTTCCTACATAAAACTACTCACAACAATCTGTGGATTAGCCTGAGTAACCAGGTCATGACTTCTAAAAAGAGACATTGCCGTTGAATTTTTCTTTTTTTTTTTTTTTGAACAAATATATTTATTGATACTTCAAGCTTTATAAACTTATTCACATTTACAGGATCTTCCTTTTGAAAAGCTCTGAATTCTTTTGTTCCATATCTTTGAGAAATAGCAAAAGAAAAGAAACATGAACAAAGAACTTATCGGCAAGGTGTATCTCAATTTCAATGACAGAGACAGAGATTCAAAAAATAAAATAAATCTTGTGTAGCTAAGCTTGAATAAGAAAAAGATGGCGATTGACATTTGTCAGAAGGGGACAAACAGAAGTAGCAGCACACTCGTTTACTTCCAGGGGTCCAGGCCCATAAGTGCCTGTATTATACTGAGTCACTTAAATGTCTCACAATGTTAGTCCAAAGTAAGTGATCAACGGATTCCACCTCTTCTTGAACAAAGCCATGTTGAGGTTGAGCTTCGCTGTTATTTTTTCCATTGTGTATACATTAATAAGACGTTCTTTCCATTGGTCTACGGTCGGAGGTAATGGCTTGCACCAAGACACTGTTGAATTTTTCAAATGTATACTTTGGTGCTTTGGGCACCACAAGCTGAGTGCCATCTAGTTCTATTATATTAAAGAGAAGGCGAACATCTCTACAGCTGATATCTCCAATACTCTGCAACTCACCAAAATAATCTAGATTAATAAATAGCACTACAGGTTAGAGGAAAAATATGTATTTTGGATAATGGGGTGAACTGTCCCTTTAAATAACCTGATTTAAAAATGTAATCACTCTATTTTGATGCATTTTTATTGATACACTGTATTTTTTTTTTATTCAAATGTGAAATCACATTTGAGCAGCCAGTATGGATAAAATCCAGTATTATGGTTATATGTAATTATATCCTGTCATATTGCTATTTACTGTGCAGTAGTGCATTGACAAAATCATTTTAAAAACTGTTAAGGATTAATATAGCTGGACAGGAATGTCTGTTTTTGGAAAAGGTAGCAGAATAATACCTGACAAGTTAAGGCACGTCATCAAATTGATGCAAAAAAATTTGACAGTACACTTTCCTGCTTGCTGATTTTCAACACTGCCCACAATGGTCAAATAACTGTGGAATCTAAGACAGTTCGTCTAACGGTGTATATCATCATGTTTCCAAAAAGTATTTATCAACACACAGTCAAAAGGGAGGACTGTTATATTATCACGGTCTCTTATATTTGGCCAATATGGTATTATTATTCACAGGTGAGAGTATTACGTATTCTTTGTACACTACTCCCCCGAGTACATTTCCACATGCCAGCAGAATCTACAGTTGCTGTCATTTACCGTAAATAGCTTGGAGCATATCAGTTCTACCACACATTGTCTCCCCGCATGTCGCTGTGCACCTCTCTTGCCTGCATTTCTGCATGTGGAATGTCAGCGACTGCCCTGTGTTAATTCAATGAAGTACCTCCATGGTAACATGTTTTCCTGTTTGAATTTTAATCAAACATGGGCCACCCTTTTTCAGCCAGGGATGTGTTTTGGCTGTGACAGGGGTTGCAGTGTTTTTGGCTCTGATCTGTAGCTGTTCCCATGAACACCATCAGATATTCACAGTGCCATCTCTGATGTCGCAGCTTTCCCTCCTCCTCGCCAGCTTCATCAGTTTTGACACAGAGAAATAGACTGGTGCTTTTGGGTTACTGACAAATTACGGCAGCACAATCTACAGTCTTTGAATAATTTAACACCGTACCACTTGGGGGAAATTCGCAAAAAAAGAAAACCCACACACCAAACTAACCCCTTCTCTCTTCAGGGTTTGAAGCAGAAGGTATCATCGGTCTGTCCTCTGGGATTTTGTAATCTTGTATCTTTCGGTATCTCTGCAAGTGAGGAGCATGTTTTGGTATCACAGAGGCCGGTGACTGTCTCATAGGAGAACTCAGGTACCCACACGCCCCCTGTCTTTCCCAGGAGGTTGGGGTGAGAGGTCAAGGTAGGCTGGATACTTTAGGTAGTTGATCCACAGAGGGAAGGTTTATTCCATACAGCGCTTTAATGGAGACCAGAGGGAGAGGAGGAGTAGTGGAAGCTGGTAGGGCTGTAGCGCAGTGACGCTGTTTCCCATCGAGTCTGCCTCCCCTCTCCTAATGAGCATTCTATTAGCAGCTAGGGGACGGATTTAGGCAGTTAGGCATACGGAGAAGGCTGGCTAACAATGCAAGTGGTTAGCTAAACAGCTGTTCTCTCTCTGCTGCCACCTCCCATCCCCGGCTAATGAAGCCCTCACCGATGAGCAGAAGTCCCGGGACATGCCTGAGAACAGCCACAGACACCCAGACAGGGATTCTCAGTCACTCACATGCCTCATAAAAAATAGTCTGTGTGGAGGAAAGCTTCACCGATAGGACAACCAAGACTCCAATTAGATAGTGGCTCTAAGGGGAACCCTAAGAATAGCACATTGGGCGAGCGCAGACATTTTTATGAGCACTCTGCGCTGCTCTGTGTTTGGAAAGTAAACACTCCTTTGCATTGTTTTTCCGAGTGGAAAGCGGCAGAAGCCATGATGCCTTTCATAATGGATAATAAACAGATCACTGTGATGATTTTTTTGAAATGTTGCATTGCTACATTTCATTATCCTCCACAGTGTGAGTAGTGTTCGCAGTGGTGGGCATCGATCAAGATTAGTGGCATGCCATATGGGTATGTCAACATCTGAAATACTGCGGAGGATGCGTGCTCTCCAAACAGCCTTCACTTAAACAAGGAGAAATGTTTCAGGAGCAATGCCTATTTTTCATTTGATAGAAAAAACAACTTGATACAGCATTAAGTTTGGCTAGCAAAAAGCAGCATTTGTTTTAGTTTAATGTCGAGTCTGTCAGAGGAGTGATTGTCTGACGGGGGCCCGGGTCACCTTCAAATGATAATGCATTAACATTTTCTTTGCAGGTATTCTCTTTGCCTTTGTTGAGCAGTCACTTTAGCTGTCGGGGCTGCTGCATGCTTTAAATGAAGGGCTGTTCTGAACCGGGGACTGCGTCAGAGCTTCCGATTCTGAAATCTACACTTACATTTTGCAGCAATTAGCCAGGTGCGCCTAGGTATGAAAATAGGCAGAGTTTCGAGTACACTGCAATTTCTTTCTTTGTTAATTTTTCACACAGCTACGTCTGCCACTGTGTTGAATACCAAACTGCTCATCACGAGCAGCTTTGAGGAAAAGCTTTCTTTTTAGTGTTTGCTTTAATCTGCATTTGTTAGCTCATGGATATCGCGGGAGTCGCACTGGGAGTTTTGTTTTACTCCTACATTCCTATTCTTACCTTTCATCTAACAGATAGGAGCCTCACTGGTTTCTGATCCACTTCATTGCTGCGCTTTGTCAGCAAATACTTCCTCAGCACTTCCTGCAGCTGCTTCACAATAAAAGCCTTCAGGCTGCATAATCAATTTTGTAGGCAATGCTGTTTTTCTCTTGCTTGAATGCTGTATACTTATGCCTACCATTCTGTCTCCACTGAAACCCTATGGGACCAAAGCATCTCAATGAAACCTGACTGAAAGGTTTGAAACATTAAGACCTGTGGTGCAGATGTCTTAATGTGATTACAGCATCTAAAAAATGTATTTTGATGGTATATGTTTTTGTTTGTTGAAAAATGAGACAATTGTGGGCACCCTGGTAGCTCACCATTAAACTGTGTGTGTGCACAAAGGCACAATATACGCAAACCCATTCTTTTCGTTAGATTTATAAGGCAGTGTGTATGATTATGTTTTATAAATCTCAAGGTAATTCTTAAACAGTGCCAGCGCAGTGGTCCATACCAAAAAATCATCACATTTCTGCAAACCATCGAGGTAAAATCTCAATCATCAGCATTATTAAATGTTGCTAAATTAGTCAAAGGGCGCTCATGCTGAAACTGACTTTACAAAGTGCTTCACAACAATTAAATGAAATCATCACTAACAGGAATGTAAATAGAAATAATGAAATTAATCACTCACAGATATTTAAAATTAATTCATAAATGCGGCTCTGATTGTGATTTTACAGAGCGCCGTGTGGCCTGCAATTATAGAAACACAATAAATGACTGGCAAACAACCTTAAAACAAAATCACATCATCCGCAGCTATCTCAGCTAAAACTGCGTGCACGCCTGGTCTTAAGTCTGCATGAGGTGCGCACATTGTCATGCATGTGACCCCTGGTAGAGCATGCGCCCCATGTAAGTCCTTAGCAGCAGCTCGGGTTTAAGTCCAACTTGTGGCCCTTTGCTGCATTTCTTTTACCTCTCTAACCCCCCTTTCATGCTACCTGTCTTATAAAGGCCCAACCCCTGCCAACAATTGGAATAAATAAAATAAAATTGCTGCACGTTAATTATTAAAATAGAAAAGTTCTTTGGCATTACTTTGTAAATAAACAGTTGCTTATAAACTCAGCTTACAAAACACACTAAAATTGCATTCTCTAACTACCCTGTAATTAGTACCAAATTACATAGTTCTTTTCAGGAAACTTCCTAAGAGATGATGGACCCAAAAAAATGAACCTGTTTTATCTCGCAACATTAAGGTCTAAATGTTGTTTCACAGCCCTCTTCTTGCTGCAAGAAATAGAATTTTGCTGGAGAGATTTTTTCACTGTAGAAAGAACCCACATCAGATCATCAAAACACCAACATTCACAGGGAAAATACACATACATGACCTCAGTGCTCTCAAAGGCTGCTGCGGCTTTAGTGTCCCCAGATCGGATTCTGTAGTCACCAACATCAGATATGTTCAAATCCTACACACGAGGGCTTTGAGGTGCCCTTGAAGGCTTTTTTTTCTGTCAAGCAGTTGCACCAGGTCAGCCACTGTGGGCTAATATGGTTAATGCAGTAACAGCTGAGGGACATTTCTTTGTGAGTAGGAGATGGTGAGATTTCTATCTGACTAGGAAAAACAGCACACAAATCTCTAACAGTAACCCCAGAGCTGCATAGGTTCATTATTTTTCCTGTTTATAATGCAACGCCTCTCTGTGTCAGACAGCTTCTCCCCCCCACTTTCGATTTAGCTAGTTTGAAAAAGGTGTGAATGATTCGCTGTCACACGCCGTTGGATGATGTGTTGTGCAAGCTAGTTTGTTAAAAGCATGCAGAAACCCTTGCACCTGGGATAATACTTCATTTGTAACATGCAGATGCTATTTCCAAAATGTCAAACTGCATTTATGTCCTCAGTCTGAACAGGTAGCCTCTCCGTCCAGGTATAAACCAAATATCAGCACTGTAAGTTGACACACAATTTCCAATCCAGAAGAAGGAAATTGTCTTCAAGTTGTGAAATGGCACATCTGCAATATTGTTCTCTGACAGTTGCATTCGATTTGGCAAGTCACTCTCTTTTACCACTGAAAAGGATCTATAGTGTATGTTACCTCTCTAAGCTAAAAATCTATTACAGCCTTGCGGGCCTGAGAGCTAAAGATTTAGTCTTTTTGTCAGGTTGCACAATGTTGGCCCTTTATAGTAGAGGTTTCTGCTCGTCAGCATGTTTGCCGAAGTTCCTCTCATTGGGGATTTCATTGTGCTCAGACTATGCAAATTTCACAGCTAAGGCTAATGCATTTGCACTGCCCAGAATTGAACGTCTTGGTAGGCAGGCTACAGTCTGTGACTGCACGTGCACATGCTCGTACTCACACACACACACACAGTGGACACTTTAAGTGTGCACTTAGAACACATTAAATCAGTGATAGGGATCCAGATGGCACACATGAAGACCGTTCTCTATATCACATTGTTATAGGCGAATCACACCAGCTTAGTCCAACAGCAAAGTAATTGGACTGATGTTTTTCCTGTGCGACACTTCTTATCACACATTGAAAAAACAATTTTCCTTCCAAATCACTCTGTCTGTAAGCACAGACTGTAGCAAGCAGGCTCTGTGTAAACAGAATGATATATTCCTGGATGCCTATAATCATGCAGTAAGTATTTTTCCTCTCTGTGCAGATGAAGCGGTTATACCAGAATTAAGTGAGCACAAAGTCATGCATTTCCTATTTCAAAAATAATTCACAAGTTTCAAAAAACATCACCGGAAACATCCAGTAATATTCTCTTTCCCGCTGCAGAAAATGTATATAAATCACATGTTATGCAAACCCGTGGAACTGATGAAGAATGAGATGGTGTGGCTTGGCTGTATAGCAACTCCGCAGCATCAGTATGTTGCTCATGCAGAGGCATTGAGCGCTCTTCTCTCAGCAGGGATAAACAGATGTACGGAAACTGAACGACTGACCTAGCTGGCCGCAGAGGTGAGCTGTCAGCAACAACAAGCAAACACAGAGTGCTTGTGGTCATCACTAAAGGCCAAAGTTCAGCTAATTACACCATAGTTGTTCATCTGGCAGACAAACAGGGGAACAACAGTTTATTTAACAACACATCTAGGCAGCCGTGTCGCCTATTGCGGAGTGCCTAATGAATAAACACTTATGGGTAAAAAAAGAAACAAATAACAATGTGCAGCGAAGAAGACAAAAAGAGAGAACTGACAGTGCAAAAGAAAAGATGGAGAGACATAATGAAATGTGAAAATAGCGAAAGGGAAACTAGCGAGCGGTGGCAGAAATTGGGCCAATATGTGTGGAACAACAGGGAATAAAGGGAGGGTGAGAGAGAAAGGGAGATGGAGAAGGTGTGAGAGGAGGAGGGAGGTCAGTAGAGATGTGGAGATGGGCGGAGGAGGAGGGGGAGAGATGAGCCCCCAGTGCTCAGCTGTCAGTGCTTCCTCTGCAGGTGGGGCAGGAGGAGTGCCAAGTCCCTCTCTCCCACTCACACAGACACCCATGCATCACTCTATAATGGATGCTTTACACTGGTGCCAGAGAGAGAAAGACTGAGGCAGAGAGAGGGAGACATGGTGAGAAGACGAAAGAGAGACACGGGGGAGGGTGGGTACTGGAAAAAAGAAAGGAACTGCTATGAGGAACAGGGAAAAGGAGCTGAAGAAAATGCCTCAGAGATTAAGGCAGTGGAGTCGAGGTAGCAGGGAAAGACAGACAGACAGACGGAAACCTCCATCAAGTCATTAGACCAATCAAGAGAGGAAACAGACGAGACAGTCTGGGAGCAATATGATGCGGCTATTGGTTTAATTGATCTAAAGCCTAACAGGATCAAAGAAGGCCGGGGCACAGCCCGGAGCTGCAGCCACCATTCCCCCCTCCAACACTGTGCTGTCATTGTCCATTAGGAGGTGTATGAAGGCGCCCTTGACAATGATTTATCAAGAATGATTCATAGATGGCATCTACCTGAACTAATGACTCGCCAGCGTCTTCACTGGGGATTGCAGGTCATCAACAGATGACATATTCTGTAGTCACCTCGTTCATCAGCTGCGATTAGATTCCAAAAGCAATCTCGGCGATACATCACCAGATGGGTCTCGTTGTATTGTCTTGGAGAATATTGCTGAGACAGCCCATGTGTGCCACATGTCGCTCAAGCTGCCGAAGCCCATTTGTACGGTGGTGGATCTGCGGCTACAGGTATATGCAATGCTCTGAGCTATTACCGTGGTTGATGGAGGCATGGATTTACTGAAGTACTCAATTATCCCCTGCTTCTTTCTCTGACCTGCTGCTCGCCTCTTTAACACCTATAACTCCATGCTTTATAGGCTCAACTACCTGCTGCAAGCAGAGACAGACTGATGGCTGGACTACCTGAATGAACTGCCTTCACCGTTTTCGGGCCATTTGTCAATTCTTCATTCCTCTGCTCTCGTCTGGCTAGGGATAGGTAAAGCTGCCTCACTCTGATGGACAGCCCAACTGGATATTATTTTCTAGTGTGTTACCTCACACTGGCCATCTGACCTCAGCGGAGTCGTCTTTACCCCAAAAACACCCCTCCCACCTCACATTGCTTTGAAGGGCTTCTGTTTTTTTTTCTTCTGCTCATCACAGCCTTGGCTTTATTTTCTCTTTACAACAGTGAGTAGTGAAGAGAAAAAACCTATTTGCTGCCTGAATTAGGCCGTTTCCAATTTCTCATGAGTCCAAAAGAGAGTAATACCTTTTACTTGGTGAGTAATCCTCCATCTTTGTTTTGTAAAAATAAAACATTTTTTTTTCTCTGCCATGCAAAGTCAAAAACACTGTCGTTCACTGAGTGACTGAAAAATGCCACATAGGCCACTTGTTAAAAGCAGTTTGCTTTTTCCACACAATGACGGCCACACTATATGGCAGACAACAAAGCCGAGTAGTCAGCGTAAATAAATACAAGCATTCTTGCTCCGCAGAGATGGCATCCCCCTGGTTTAATTATCGCTCTTGTCAATCGAGGTGGAAGAATACGGCACCTGACAAGGCGCGTCCCCATTCTCTCATCTCGCATAGGCCTTTTTCACACCCTGAGATGCACAGACACTCTTCAGCAAACAGCCAAATCAAACCTCGAGATGGAGGCATTCTGTTGCCCCAAACACCCAGGTAACTTTACAGTGTCGAGTCGCTGAATGCCTTTGACATCTCAGAAATAGGGTCTATTCAACTTCGACAATTGTCCCTGGTTTTTCTCAAGCACGAGGCATTTGCACAACAATGGTGCTGAATCGTGTATGAATAACATCCCAGGGATGCGGTTACGCAGCTATCTTTCCCGGTGACTCCTATTCACATCCCAGCTCTTGCAAGGTGCTTTTATTTGATGCTTAAACTCCACAGGAGATGGATGGCTGCTACAGGAAGCCTGAGCCCACAGAAATGAAGTCGACACCGATGGATCGCACCTCCAGATGTGTACAGTGAGAGCGCAGCATAGGGGCATTATGGAGTGGGGGTGTGCAGGCCTCTCCGCAAGGAGAACCTCCCATGAGTCTCATTTCAGATAGGAAAACCACGTTATTTTCAAAGGTCATACCCAGATGTAACATTACAGTTAAAGCAGTGATGTAGTGTAACACTCACACACTCTTCATCTATATGGGCTGCTGGCCTCATTCCCCACTGTGTAAGATAGGGTAATTTGGAGCAGCATTTAGCTTTAGATTACCTGTCGATATTTCAAGATACAGCGTTGAATGAGTACACAAGTTCTCAAAGCTCAACACATCCTCACGATTCCCGGCAGCCTCACTACAACAGTGTTTGTATTGTTCCCTCTGAGGACGACTACGAGCCTGCATGTACACGGTGAATGATTGTCAGAGCAGAGGTTAGGTGCTCATGGCAACGCAGGCTTTGAATCCCACAACGGTAGCACTGTATCAGCAAGATTGACAGAGGCAGATTGATTCCAGGTCCAATAAACATTGTTGTCAGTCTTATTTCCGTCCTCTATAGGTCCACGAGGTAAATACATGCCAGAAACAGCAGTCATTTACACTGATTTGTTCAGTCTGTTCCCTAACCTTCGATGTGATAGGAGCAGTCACTCACAAAGCCAATAAACCCAGAAATATTAAAAGAATACTTCACTTCGCACAAATGTGAATTTGTATATCAATTACTAACTGTGTTGACTTTGTGGAGAAAATGTTGTTTTCCTCGCACGCCTCTATGGTGAACGGAGAATCCAAAAAAAGTCTAACAACAGCAAAACTATATCAAAACTTCAGTTTACAAACTCACACAACTCCAGCAGCATAACCCAAGTCTAATTTATCCAGTCGTATGCTCAGTACTTTTCAAACACATGCATTTTCACTACTTGGCCATGCGTGAGATTGTTGGTACTGATGTGTTTTTAATCAGAGTGTTTTAGCAAAGACACACATGTTTGGGAAGTACTGAGCACATGATTGGATAAATGAGACTTGGATTATACTGCGCAAGTTGTGTGAGAGTTTTTAAATACGTTTTTTTTTTATATACTTTTGCTGTTGTTAAACATGGGCTCCGTTTATTTCTATTCTCTTTTCTCCATTTACCATGGAGGCATGCAAGAAAAGCAAAGTTTTCTTCACAAATTCAAGGCAACACGCAAGAACAATGCATCCATCCATGTCAGATGTAAGGTATAATAAAGTGCAGCATATGTTTAGGGCTGCAACTAATAATCATTTTAATTATGGATTAATTAGTTAGTTATTTTCTTGGTTAATTGATTAATCATTTGATCCATCACACAGCAGAAAATTAAACTTACTTAAAAAAAAACCTGCACAATTTCCCCAGGCACACTGACAGATTCATACTGCATGTTTTGCACAACCAACACACTACAAGATATTAGATTTACTATCGTGGAGGAAAAATAGTAAATATTCACATTTGTTGCTCTGGAACCTTTAAAATTTTGGTATTTTATCAGTTGACTAAGTAATTTATTAACTGTGCATCTTTGGGCTCTATACATTTACTGTAAACATTAGAAGTAGCACTAATATGCATTGAAACAACATACAGAACTCAGGCAGTACGGTGGTGCAGTGGTTAGCACTGTCACCTAGGGTCCCCGGTTCAAACCTCAGGGTGGGGGAGCGCTTCTGTGTGGAGTTTGCATGTTCTCCCTGGGTCAGTGTGAGTTTTCTCCAGGTTCTTCAGCTTCCTCCCACAGTCCAAAGACATGCAGGTCAGGTTATTTGGTGACTCTAAATTGTCTGTGACCTCCTGAGACCCTGCGTCCTCATATGAGGACATTACATTTTGGGTGCCTTATACGTCTTTCTGCTTAACTTAGACCTCTCGTCCTCGTTCGTGGACACTTTTTTGTGCCACATAGTGGTTGTTAAGACCAAAATGCACTAATCCATGTAAAAACAAGATGGCAGCCATCTCTGCCAAGTTAGTCTGCAGCCGATCCCGACACAAAAGTGTGCAAGGTGAAACCTGATCACATTTAATGGTTGAAATAATAATAATGTTTCTAGTTTGATAGGCCATACAGATTTGACCAATTTTAGCAAGAGTAACAAGCAAAACTGCTGTTAATTAGAAAGTACTCGTTTGCAGACATTGGGAATTTTTCATCAGCTCATTGAAGGACATTTGGGACTTTATTATCGTCTCCTTTGAGGACATTAGAACTTTATTGTTGTCTCATTTGAGGATACTGGGACTTCATTAATTTGTTTATTATCATTGGCAATCTTTGTTTTTTATACTAATCAGGTTCTACTAATCTCAAATAACTAGGAAAAATTGAAAATGCATACCAAACAAAAGTTCGGGTCTCAGGAGGGTTAGCGGGTACCCTGCCTCTCACCCAATGCCAGCTGGGATAGGCTCCAAACGCGACCTCTAACAGGACAAACGGTTATGGAACATATACAGAACTCTTTCATGTATGAATCTAGTACATGTATAGAATGAATGAAAGTAAAGGGGAGAGGACTTGACTGACTAAATAGACTAAAGTTTTCACCCCTTAAATCAGCTCCATCAGACTTGGCTCTATCTGGCACTTTTACACAGATGTGTAAAACAAGTCAATGTGATGATGAGGCAACTGTTGAATTAATGAAGCAATTGATATAATTAACAGGAGAAAAAGGCTCTATTTTGCAAGCATGATTTATGAAATATTCAGCCTAAATCCATGATTTACCATGTCAAAAATTCTCATTAGTATTATTATTATTTTTACTATTTCAATTTATTTATTACCTCTGTATCAGTATCCTCTCTATATGAGGTATTTGTTTTTTTTGCACCACAGAGGAAGGAGTCTTGTTTCTTCCACAGGGAGGATGGTGGTGGTAAAGAGAAAAAAGGTGTGTTAAAAGAAATAACAAAACTGTGATGAGTGTTGCTGGGTGTTTGAAACCACTACAGATGTTAAAAAAAAAAGTTAGACCAGCACAAACTCAGTGATAAATGTTGATGTATTTGTGATAACATATCACGCAATTTCTAATCAAATCAAGCTAAATATTCAGCTTTTATTAAATAAAGTCTCTATCAATTTAAAATTAAGATCAAACCTACTGATCCTCTAAAAAGTGCAGCTCTAAATTTCTGGAGTATTAATGGGCCATTTTTAGTTTAGGTTATTAAAGCTTTTCTTTGGCAGCCATTTTGCCTTCGGATGATTCACCGACTGCACATACTTGACCACACTTGATCATAAAGGACACGGCAGTTTGTGCCTCGCTGTAATCATAACATCACACTCAAGTCACTCGAACAGAAGCTCGAGTTTCTCGGCCAATCAGCTGAAGGAAATTGTGCAGTAATACATCAATTCCTATGACTTCCAAGTCACATCCTTTCCAAGACTGCATGAATCATAAATTTCAGTCCGAAAATCCACAGCAAGTAGTTCACTATGAAGAGCAGCCATTAATAAAGTTAATATTTCAGATTTGATTTGAGAGAAATGTCCTGCCACGCCATTTGATTTTTTCAATCTCTCTGATCCGCGATTTCTACACATCCCACGACACATTCCTTTACTTAATCACCTTCTATGCTATACTTCACACTAAATGGATTCAAAAACTTGTTACCCTTAGCTGAAAACCGAGTACCTGTCACACTGCCCTCTTAATACTCATGGTTCAAGGGGTTTCAGTGTTTGCCAGGTGGTGTCTTGCATTAAAAAGCCTTGGTACTCATTGCACTGCTGTAATAAAACCCAAGCATTTAACATGCACATTTATGGTCCTCAATAACCCAGAAGTCTTAATAAAAATGAAAGCTGACATTGGCATGAAGGATCCTCCACACTAGCTGTCTTTAATGTCCAAGACGTTCCATTAAAAGGGGAGCACTTCCTCAGAAGCGGAGCTTTTATCCTGATTGCTTACAGGAAGAGAAGGAAAAAAAAAAAGAAACCAAACGACCTTCAGCGACTCTACAGCTAGCCCTTCCCTCATGTGTGCTCCGTAAAGAGACATGCCCGCGTGCACATACGTGGACAGCTGGGACACGCACACTGATGCAGACATATGTGCTTAGATATACAGTATGTCTTCCATAGGTTGTAAAGGAGGAAACAGAAACATCGACTGCGCTAAGAGATATATGTACAGATACACACGTCTGAGTCATTGGCCACTTGGTATTCTGTTCATGTGCAGAGAAGCCATCTCGCTTTTTATATCGTAATGATTATTAGGAGATAGGGAAAAAGCCAAATCTGCATGTTCAATTAGTGCCTGTGCGATGCCAGATAGATAATACATGGGACTGGCTAATGTCCTTGCTTCTGAACTTCTTCAGCCGTTTTCTGTTTGAAGCCAGAGAAAAAGAAGATGGGGACAGAGATTTCCCTCTGTGGGAACACAACTGTTGAGCTACATTTAATAAGCTGGTCAAAAACACTCTCCTGCCGAGAGGGACTGCGCTTTTAATGACCATTCTGCTTCCAAAGTCTCAGATGTGCGGCTAGATTGCTTGCCACATAGCAGACAAGGCAGCCATCTTATTAATAGCAACACACCACACATGCTGCAGACTAGGGAGCAGAAACCCAGAGAGGGAGAAAGGGAGAGAGACACACGCTGGCACATGGTGAGAAAGCGTGTGTCCCCTTGCATGCTTTTACTGTCTGTGAAGGCAGGGAGACAGATGGGTGCAGTGAGGAGGAGATTAGATGGAGGAGGCAGGGCAGGGACCGGGGTCTAAAAAATCCAGCCCTCACGAGAGGACGACCGGGCCAGCCTCAACGCTGGCCAGAAGGGGGGAGGTGATGGATGTACCCTGTGACTAGAGCCCTCGGCACGCCCACATGAAGACGCCACCAAGGCCAGGCCAGAGGAGCAGGCAATCAAAGAGAGAGGCCGGAGGGCTTGGATGATATAGGAGGATCCAGCTTATTAAATAGGCTTCAGGAGGAGCATGGAGCATCTGAAGTAAGTTGTCACTCTGCCACCAACAGGCATAAAAGGAGTCTCTGTTAGATGGAAAGTCTATGCACTGTAGGCAGTGATGACAGACTGTGTACAGTAAGAGCGGGAATACTGTCATTAAATACAGCGACACACCAGGGAGCTCCAGAACAGTGTGTCATCGCTGATTTACTTTTTCTTTTTGTACCTGGGCCTCGTTATCTTGCATCTGAGCAGCAGGTGAAGGAAAATGTTTGTGTGTGAGACACATGTGAATCCTATGCTATGTTATCATATCCTACCGTGTGCTCCTCCTAAATCCGAGCACGCCGCATTTAATGTGACACCGCTGCCTCTATTTCTGGGCTGTAGAGAATGAATTTTTATTTGTATTTAAATAAAAAGCCAAATCAGGAGATGAAGGTGGAACCACGATGCATTGTTTACAATATTGTTTCCCGACTTAATTTCTACTCAGAGTGCAAAGTAGGAAACTCAATATAAGGCGCTCTTCCTGGGTCTGCTAACATGGATGGGAAATGATTACACAAATCCATTACCAGAGGCCACCTGAAACCAGGTGTGCTCATGCCACAGTGTATAATTCATTTGATTATAGATTTTTACATCAATTTTTGGCGCCATGCAGATCCAGACACTTTTGATTCCTTTCTTGTTTACTGTGTTGTCTTGGCAACAAGAGCAGCCTAGCATTTTTCACCACAACAGTTAAGACTATAGGGGAGGAGGAGGAGGAGGAGGAGGAGGATGGGGAGGAGGGGTTGAGTACAGCGGAGGTAGTGAAAGCAGGTGCAAAAAGACATTTCTTCACTTGGATTTCCTGTCACATCCGGCAGCCCACTCCAGTCCTAAACTTTATATAATTACAACAATCTGTGCTCCGAGAGAGACTGTGTGAAATCTGATTGCCATTGGTAACATTCGCAGCAAGAGTCCTGGCGTGATAGAAGGCTTCCTGTTTCAATTTCCTAGGATCCCTCAAGTTTTACTGGCTCTTTCTTTTTTTTTTATCCCATCAGTGGGGCATACATTTCCATTCAGGGGAAAAAACAGACCCGGTAATATCCAATTTACTGGGAGGCAGAGGAGATGGTTTCACTGGCAGTATAATAACATGCTACATGGAGCGTAACATTATGGAGTATGAATAAAAAAAGGCATTTATGGTAAAAATTCAATCCAAAAGCAGTCATCATTCATCGGAGGAAATCAAGGCAATTAGTAACACTTTAATGCAAATTGGAGAACGCAAAACACATCACAAATCCCTGGCACTGTAATAGGAACCAAAGAAGAGCAGCACAAATGACCTCTTTCAAATGCACATCGGTCTACTAATCAAAAATCCAGGAACAGAGATTCTACTCTGCCTAGTGACAAGAAAAAGAAATGTGTGCCTGTGTGTGTGAGTGTGTGTGGTGGCTGGGCGTATGCTACTTAATAGCTTCCTGACCACAATATTGCCTTAGAACAATCCTTTATCTCATGCAAGAGTGATTTCTTGAATGTAATTCACTTGGATGTAATGTACAGTAAAAAGCCCCATGTTACATTTCCAACCACGCGTGTCCAAAGCAGCATGTTTGTGGCTTGTTAACATGTTCACAAGCAGGCTACATGAGCGTGGCTGATTTTAAATATCTCTCATTTGAAGTATTAACACCACATAAACAATGTAGAAAAAAACAACATAAATATTGCTATACAACATCAACACCTCAATATCCTAATAGCCTGTCATGTACACAACGCCGCCATCAATTAAATGCAAAAACAAACAGCCAGCTCTTTAAAACGCATGGAGGAATACGTGACTGACTGTAACAACTCCAGGTTAAGGATGATGCTGCGTCCTCTGCAGGGTGCATTTCATGGACGGAGCTCAAAGGAACAGTTCATTCGCATGAGCCAAAGCACTTCCTGCAAGAACTTACCTATAAGCAGTAAAGCTCCATCTTAATTCAATGATACATTAGAGGAGCATGAGTATGAGGGATGTTTATCGTGTGTCCAGGTTCAGCGCGCATGCTGCATTTAGTATTAAAGACATGGCCAACACGGGCAGTAAATCATCATGAAGTAGCATTAAGGTAGCCAGCAGATAAACAACATTGCTTACAAAGAGAACAGCATGTGTGTGTGTGTGTCATTTAGCATGCCACTAAAAAGCTCTCCCTGGTACAACATGTCCCTTTTTATCTTGCTTACAGAGACACATTATACCTACATGTTTATTTCTGACACAGAGAGGGGTTCTAGCAAACCAGCAGAGTACATCACGTGTGGCTCGAAATCTGCCGTAAAGCTGCAATTTCCAGATGCTAATGAACATCACAATCATTCAAATGCAAACACCTGCTTCTTAAAGCATTCGTTACGGCTCTGCAGTACAGTAGAAATACATTAGTCAATAACTCTCTACCTGCATCGCCAGTTTCTAATATCAAGCAGCCTACACACCAGCAGGCATGAGCTCCACAGCTGTACCACCCATCCCCCCCGCGCCACCACCCCCCTCGTCTCTGCTGTACTGTACCTTCAGAGTGGTGGGAGAGGGTGAGCAGGCTGACGCAGGAAGCTCCGATCCCAGAACCGAACACAGTGATGCGGTTTGAGTCTCCTCCGAAGAAGCCGATGTTCTCGCTGATCCACCGTAAAGCCTGGATCTGGTCCAGGAGCCCGTAGTTCCCTTTAGCAGCCTGGTCACCGGTACTGAGGAAGCCTGCGACACACACAGATATTAAGAGATTAAGAAGTCACCCAGTGACAGCTAATTAAATGAATCACATTTGCACTCGAACAAATTGAAAAAGTTGTTAGTTTGCAACTTGTACATGCAGTATGCCACAGATATTTATTTTCCATGAGCACCTGCAGTACAAAAGGTTACCCGCAGTCACTAACCCCACCCTGATTATGTCAGAGGAATCAACACGCCGGGTGACAGCAGCGCTAAAATCATGACTTATTGGATGACACGGCTGTTGGTAAAATAGGAGTGCGTGTGACCACATGTCACCTGCACCTTATGGGAAATCAATGGCATGTCTCCCCGGGTGAGCACCTATCATCGGATATATTGAGCAGTCCTGATGAAAACCTTAGGAATCTATGAAAACTTCACGGACGGGGAGAGAAAGACGTGATAACAAGATTTACAATCATTTTGATGCTGCAAAACCCTCCATATGGACTGCAACCTCATTATATATCCTATCAGAGTTACCACCTTCCTCTGACATATTTCGATTCTCTCTCTCACTCCCAAGTCCCACATACTTTCACTCTAAACACTCACAACAGGCACTATCCGTGCACATTTCCCTCCGTGTCTGTGTAATCTGCTATATGATGTCTTGAGTCGGACAGGGAGTCTCTCATGGGTACATCAGAGCTCGTGTTAACACACCACCCTCTCCCAGCTGCTCTCCAGGGCCTAAGCCCTGCTGAATGATGGGTAATCGAGAGTCGTGGGAGAAGATCAAAGGCAAGCAATCCCTGAAGTCCCCACGGTGGACTCAGTGTCCATCAAACCCCTGAACATGCATGCGAGGTGACAGCTGGGAGACGTGTGTGGAAACCGAGACCCCCCCCTCTCTTTAGTGGCAGCACTTCACAAGCAATAAATGTGTTGGTGGTGCCTCCAGTGATGGTCCTTCAGCATCACAGCATTGTTTCTAACATCTATTTCATGGTCTATGCCTCCATATAATGATGAGCTCTGTGTTTAAGTCCTAAGGGGGAGAAAGGGAATAGTTTTGATATCAACAATTCGGAAAATAAATAAAAATATCTGTGTTTTTTGACTCAGGTCAGCACAGTGATGCCCACTTTAGATAAACACTGATTAGAAAGCAGCTGGTCCGGGTTCATGTATGTACAAAAAGGGTGCATGTCCGCCAACCCCTATTTTCTCTCTTTGTGCGAATCAGAGACTACAGAGGGCACAGCCTCCTGCCCCACCCCCAACAGCACACACCCGCCTCGCCCCGAGTGCCTGTTGGCAGCAACAAAGAGGGTGGGCAGGGGAAAGGCCAGGCCTGATCATCGATAGGAGAGAGGCGGTGGCACAGGAAGCAAAGCAGGAGACAAATGGATCAACAGATGGTCTCCTTCAGACGCATCCCTGAGGATGACAGAGCAGCAGGGCACATGCAGAGAGAGAGTGAAAGAGACAGGCAGAGGAACAGAGACGGACGCAGACAGAGACAGAGAGGGAGCGGGAGAGAGGAGAAAGAAGGACTCCGGTTGAAGAGCTTTTCCTTTTCTTTTTCTCTTGCGGCTCCTCCTCTCGTTCCGTCATAACTAAAGGACAACAGCTTTTACAATCCTCTCCCGGGTGCCGTGGAGAGAGAAAGGAGACGTGAATCTCCCAGAATAACCCTCATTTGCGAAGTGGTTCACACTACACCAAAGTGTACGTCAGATGGGTTCAGAAATGTCAGGAGACTGGCATGTAAAAAAGGCACTCTGTGCAACTGCTAGTCTAATTGAAAAGATGTAGCAAACATTATCCATTTGGAATTGTAATATGAGGCATTACTAAATGACAAAATGTAAATCATTAGAGTTGGATCCCCAGCTGGCAGAATAAAGCACCGCTCAATCCTCTAGTCTTTTTAGTGATTTTTTTTTGTGTTTAGCCGTGTTGATTCTTCTGCATCTATAAATGAAACTGGTCATTAAAATGTAGAGGTGGAATCCAATATCTTAGACAACAAGACATGCTGCAGGCACCGTTTAAAAATACATCTAATATAGCTGCTGGTTATGTTTTAATTGGAAAGGTGACAAAAAGTATTTTCTTTGGAAAGCAATTAAGATAGCAAAGTAATTGTTTTTATGCATGGTTATTTCTATTTTTACATTTATAGCAGACCGTTGACTTTACGCCCGTGCTCTGGGCGTGTTCAGTTTTCTGGCTTTTTTCTTTACATCCATCATCCATACACGACCTCTGGACTTTCAGTCTACTTTGCCAGAATGAGGTACAGGAACTCTTTAAATAATAACACAAAGCACGCTCTCTTTGTTTCTCGAATGAGTGATCTAAATTTCCGAACCTCCGTACTCACCGGGGATTGGGTTATAGATTTCCAGATCTAGCAGATGATCCCCGTCTCATCAGCACTGCGTGGGCTCTGGCTGCACATGAACCGTGATGTGCAGTGCACTATCTGTTCACAGCTCACTCCTACACAGGACCTTGGGATTCTGGGCTGCAGCTCACTGCTTCTGATCTATTTGGTCAGGCTGGTTATGTGCTTGACTGCGCTACTCAACCTGACATTCAATTGAGATTTTTAATACACACTAGGTGCCGTTTTACAATAAGCATTTAATTATAAACAGTAATCACATTATATCCATCTTTGTTAGCTGCCTGAATTCAAATCGATATGCAAATTCTCTTTTAAATGATCTGACCAATTAGCTTTGGCACAAACAGTATACACAATTACAGTGTCCCAGTCAAGTTAATTCCACAAACATAAAATAATCATTAAATAGGAAGTAGTTCCAGTTGATCTGATACTTTGAAAGTAAAGTGCATACAAATCAATTTGTACTAATTTAATTTTCTCTGTGACATTATTAATCTTGCTTGTTGTGACTTCTGGAACAAACTGTAGATTAAATGTTGGATTTTTTTTGTTTTTTTTGTTGCCAACTCAGTTTCAATAACTGAGGCGAAACCCAAGCCTTACACCTCCAGGCTGAATGAAATGTCGTGTATGGTTTGCTTTTTTCTCTTAAGGAACAAGACATTGTTTTGTATAAGCTCAAACATTTCGTTTAGACAAAGGAAACAGGCACATCAAGAAAAGGAAAAATGCCCTGAAGTTGAACTACACTGGAGAAAAGAATTCATACAACTGATCATTATTTAAGTCAACCCTTCTTGAATCATGTATGTCAAACACAAGATGAATCTAATAACGTCAGTTGAGAAACCGGGTTGCGTAAGTTGCAAAAAGGTCATGCCAACAAATAACACCTCTTATTGTCTCGGCGCTTGAAACAAAGATACTCAAAAATGGAATCCAACCTGTCAACACGTCAGCTGAAATCGACACGGAATTTGCATGAGACTTCCTTATTCACCACAAACAAACTGTATGAGTTAATAACAGTGATTCTGCGCCTTTTCTCTGCATGTTAGAACTGTAATTTGTCCTGACTGATTACATGATGTGTTTTTGTATCGTGTCTCAAAGCCGCTTTCCCTTGACAGTGATGTGGTGCACTTCTGCTGTATGAAGACCTGGTATTTTTCTCATTGTGGCAGCACAGAGTCAGAGATTCAGTCCTGATCTCAGCCGGAGTGGCAGCGGCGACCGCGGTCCGGTCCGTGGCCAGGTCAGGTCACACCTGTCACCTTGCATTGTCCATTCCGAACAAAACATTGTGTGTATGTAGTGCGGCTCTCCCTACGAGGAGCTGAGCTGCTCCTTGTCACCTGAACATGGCCAGAGGGTCAGTTAATGTATACAGCATGACAGCGTCCCTCTCTGCAGTGTTTGAGCCTCAGCCAACGTGCCGGAAGCAATACCTGAGCAGCAGAGACCAGGAGATCACCGCTCAAATCCAACACCTTTCCAATTCCACACACTCTCACACACCAGCCACAATCATTGCATCACCTGAATACCAATGACAGAGAGTTTATTTTTCCAAAAAAAAAAAAAAGGCCAGCGCTGAGCATGATGCCACATAATGCATTTTTCCAGCCTGATCGGATTTTATCAATAAGCGCACGCCACTATCTCAGTCTACACTGAGCGTCTCCTTTTCCTCCTGAGCCGCGGCAGCGATTTCCTTTAGCCATGCCTCTCAGCATTGATATTACTCTATTGATTATGATTTAAATGTCTGTTTCCTATACGGTGGGCTATAACTCAGAGTGTAGCGGAAAGAGGTGATGATAATGATCGCTCCGACCCCAGACATCTCTCTTAGCCCGGTCTCCCAGATAATGGAATGTGTGTAAAGTAATGGCGGAGGGTGAGAAGGGGGCGAGGAAGGGTGAGGGGGAGGGCAAAAGCTTGTTATTGAGCTGAAGAGTGAGCTTACACGGGGACAGATGGAGGGAACGGATAGGGAGGAGCAGAGGGAAAGAGAGGAGGAGGAGGATGGGAATAACAGCGGTGACGTAACTGAGGGAAAGTTTTTTGGCTTTCTGCTGAATTCATTCTCGCTTTTACTTCGCCTTTTCCCTGTTTCTTTCTCCCTCTCATCCTCTCCCTCTTTGGGGGTGCCGGCTAACAAGGCCGTCTGTGTCCAAACTCTCCTTTGGTACTCACCCACCCTCCCACCCCCCTCCTGTCTCCCTCTTGCCCTCTCCCTCTATCGTTTCTCCCCCCTTCTCTTCTCTGGGGAAATAAAGGCCCACACAGTCGCAGCCTTGACAGCCTCCCCTAAGAATCCCCCACTACAAAAGAGCTCCAACTTCCCCCCAGCCAGGCCTGGGCTGAATGGGAGCCTCTGGGGTGTGGATGAGAAGCAGAGGAGGGAAGGGGGCCACCCTCCACACAACCACATAAAGGGCCTGTGTGTCGAGCTCGCGATGAGCAAGGGACATACCCAGTGGTCCATCCTCCGCACAGGGAGTCATTCCCACAAGATTTTTCATCCTCTTTTTTTTTGGGTGAAGATTTCAGCACGCCGACTCAAGACTCAAAAAAAAAAAAAAAAAATCTGGGTGAAGGGAAGGGGGCAGGCGGGGGGCGTGGGCCTGAATGAAGGTGATTGCCACTTGGATCAGTGTACAGCTCCTGTTTACAGCTCGCTGCCCAATGGCATGGCTGGAGCAAAGTCTGATCTGAGAGCAGGGGAGTGGGAGAGATAGAGAAACAGAGGGAGAGAAAGAGAGAGAAGGGCAGGCAAGCACAAGAAAGCCTCTTTATGGTAGCCTGAACACTGAAGGCCATTTACCCAACACCACATCCTTGTTTCCGGTGGAAGAGAAAATAAAGACTTGGGGGGAGAAAAAACATACTTTTTGATTGTCACCTCTACAAATTACAAGTTCCATATGAATGAATCCGGCATGATAGTGGAATCAAACTAGAAAATGGTGAAAAAGAATTTATGCATGAGCCCCTGATTCCTGCTGGCCTCATCACGAATCAATAATTAAAGAAAATATCAGACCGCCTTGAATGGCAACAAAGTCATCCAATGTTTCCAGGGCCTGCCCCTCGACACTTGGCAAGTTCAAACTGAATGATAACGCGCTCGCTAAACTGCGGGTCTTTGCTGAAAATGTGAACAGACCGATGACTAACAGAGACCTAAATGGTTCAGCTTGAATATTCATCTCAGTTGCGCACAATGACACAGATAGATGCGGTGCGTGCAGCGTGAACCAACACTGCGACGACTCTGCACGCTGAAAAGGTGGTTGGATACTCTGATGCATGATGCTGAAGATAGAGCATACTGTGCTGCTGTGTACAGACTGAGCCACTCAAATGGAAAATGTGGTTTGTGTGCAACAAAGCACTGGAAAAAAAAAAACAACGACAAAATGTCAAGAGGGAAAATCTGTGCCGCACAAACACCAAAGCTCATCTGACACATATCTGAGCCCCTAAAACCCAGATCTCTTACAGACAGACAAGGGCCTGTTACAGCAGACAGGGATGAAAAACAGATACAGTAAGTTAGCGCTGGTGCTGCACGTGGCAGCTGTTGGTCGTCCTGCATGTGACTTCGGGGCTGCTTAATCTGATTGTGTGATGTGTCCCGGTGGTCAGGCGACACTATTCAAGGGCTCTGGTGAACAGCAGCCCTGGCAGCAACTACAAATGAGCAGTTTGCATATGTATGACCCCTGGCACCTGAACGCCACTCAATCAATCACACATCGGCTATAGCGGCTGTCGGCTTTCAGGTTTTTTTTTTTTTTTATATCTCCCCTCCCACCCTCCCTACACCATCTCTTCCTTTGCCTGAGCTCCCTGTCATGTTCCCTGTCTTCCTCGGCTCTCAGTGTCTCTCTCTGTTCTCCGTCTCTGCCTCCATCTTTTTTCCCGCTACTTATCACCTTCTCTTTTCTCCGTATCTCTCCACATCTCTCCTTTCAGTGAATAGCACAGACAGTGGAATCTCAAAGACAGTGAAATGCTTTTACATTAAGGGAAGCTTTGCAT
The DNA here is from genome assembly GCA_019142605.1 of Cephalopholis sonnerati. NCBI lineage: Eukaryota > Metazoa > Chordata > Actinopteri > Perciformes > Serranidae > Cephalopholis > Cephalopholis sonnerati. Next base: position 19,434,542 of record JAGQAX010000004.1, on the reverse strand, counting down.
CTCACAGCTGGTGCGGAGGCGGGCCTGCATGCTCCCACAGAGGGAGAGGGAGAGGCTGGTGTTGGAGAGTCACAACTGTGAGGTTAAGCAGCGCTTTGGTTCCACTTGGAAGAACATGCATCGTGGGGAGATGTTTCATAAACAATAATTTGCCTTTACTTAGGTCTGATACTTGTAAAAAAATATACATTCCTACAGTATACTCACCATCCTTTGTTCAAGCAAAACAACACAGTGTGCAAGGTGCTCTGTCTCACTTTTGGCCCGTGGCTGCACAAGTTCAAAGGCATGGTGTGTGAAACATGACAGCAAGCCTGGATGATGTAATTTGAGGGCGTGGTGAGAAAGTTTAGCACCACCCAACTCCGGGAGGACAGTTGTGCAGTGATGTGCTATGATACCACAGAGGAGATCACAGCCTGGCTTATCAAAGCACATCAGCGGAGCAGAGGAGGACAGAAAGGTCATCATTTAGAGGATCTTCAAAGCCCAACTCCTCAGGTTAGAGTAGCACTGATAGCTGGCCGTAATGAGTTTAGTTTTGGTTGACCCTTCCTCACAAGAACGTGTGAAATAAGCCCAGGCAGCTCATTCTACAGCTTTTATTCCTGATACTGTAAATCCTGTCTTCTTATATTTGTTCATTTGTAAAACCCTGCCAAGTTTAGTTGTAAATCAACGACAGCAATTTAAATGAACATCTGTTTTCTTGAGGTTTAGCACTGTGGTGTGTACTGTGTGAGTGATGTTTTATTTGTCTTCGGAAGTGTATAATATTTTTGGCTACAAAAAGTGGTGCCGCTGCCAGTGGGGTTGTGTTCAGATTTAGAACTGGCTCCAAAATTACAAGAGGCAAGGATTTGTTAGGAAACAGGCTTTTTGATTCTGCTTATCACATACCGAAAGCAAAGTTTGGACCTGCTACGCTTTTAACCAGATCGTCGGTTACGCATATGTTAATTATCATGCGCAGTGTTTACAGTAAGCCACAGCAGAATGAGCACTAAAAATACCTGTAAAAGATAGGTCTGATGATATTCTATATTTTTCTAACTGTCAACAAATCTCATGAAAAGACTGAAACCAGCAAGAAAAAATCAAACTGAAGTATTGTCTGTGTAGCCAAAGTCTAATATATCTTATTCCTCTGTGCCATAGAGCTCCACTGTTGTCTAAAAAACTATTAAAAACACATAAATCAGCCACAACGTTGCACTGGATGATTCATTATGATGAAAACTGACACTGTCATTTATTTTGAGCCAATCTCACATAAACTGTCCTGCTGCCTTCCACAGCAGCACACCAAATCTTTGGCTGAAAAAGTCCCAAACATACACACTTTTTACTCCTGTGAAAGATTTAGTAAAAGCTACAGTTCCCAGATGTCATGAGAAATGATTTGGCCTTTTAAAAATTCTGAGTGCATACTGTATTCATGACCTGTTTTAAAAGATTTACATCTTCATTAGTAACAAATGGGCTCGGTGTTAGTGCCACAGACAGTGAAGTCGGTATTCAGAGACACCGCTAACACATTGTCGGCTCTGGTCTTTTTATGGGATTTGTTTACAGCTGCAAAAACATTGAATACTGCCAGCTTAATCCTTTAAACTTCTCAAAAGAAAGTAGTGATACAGAAATATGGAATCGTTGTAGAACAGAAACAACAAGGCAATGGGGGGTATAAATTACCAGTTTCATCACGATACGATACATTACATCGATTCTTTGGACAACGATATGATATTTGCCGATATTACAAAGTCTGCCACCATACGATTTCGATTGATTATTTCGATTCGATCTGAAATTAACCTTCAGGGCTTTCTGCCAGAGAGTCTTTTCTGAAATAAATATTTTGATTTTTACCCGAACCACTATCTGGCTTAAAGCCCTGAAGGCAAACTTCTCCAAACGTCCATAAAACATGAATTACTAAAAAAAACCCTTTAACAAAAGTATCAATTCAGCTCAGTAATAACTGTCAAGGTTCATGGACAAAATAATTGTTTTTTGCTAGTGACCCATTATTAGCCTAAGCATGTTTACATTGCATTAATTAGCCTAGCGGCTAGCAGACTTTTTTCCTCAACATGACATGTAACGTCATTATTTTTCTTACTCAGCATTGGTTTAAGTCACTGCATCTCCCGTCATAACAACACAGTTGAATTTCAGTCTGCATGCATTATTTTTTCATCCAAACATTGTTGAAACAGAGCAGCTAATGTTGCTGTAGTCACGTTACGTATTTTATCTGGTAACAACATTGCTTACAGACAGCATGTGCTCTGTCTGTTGACCAGTATTTTCTCCAAAATCCAAAATTTTTCAACACTGCTGAGTTTTTCCTGTGTAAATAACATTATCCTCATCGTCTATCTCTCAGCCACTTGCCACCTGCCTGCTGCTGTTTGACGGTGACATTGATTTTAAAGGCATATCCTAAAGATGACAACATAGATTGATGTTTTCACTTTGCACATCCTTGACATTGGATCGTTGATTATTGAATCGATACATCGATCCAGACTGATGGATCATTACACCCCTAACAAGCGACTATTTTGATAATCGATTAGTTGTTGAAATCTACAACTGTTCACAATTTCCCTGGTTGCAGCTTCTCATTTGTGAGATTTTACCCTTTTTTCTTTGTCTTATTCAATAGAAATCTTAATAACTTTCGGTTTTGGTCTGCTGAGTGGGGAAAAAAAGCAATTTAACGACATTTGCAAATAGCGCTCAGCATTTTTCACACTTTTCTGTGTTTTTCAGACTAAGTGATTAACTAGGAAAATAATCTGCAGATGAATTTTTCATCGAAATTATGACGTGGGAAAGTCCATCTAATATAATGGTAGTACTTCCTGCCAAATATCTCAATATTGATATCGCAGCGATTTTGCACAGTTGACTATCAGTGCTTTCAGAAATATTCACACAATGAGATTTTTGAGAAATAATCATCAGTAATGTGGATATAATGATTAAGTGGGTAAAGGCAAATAATACAACAGCTAGAACAGTCTGGTAAAGTCAGAAAATTACATCACTTTACTGTAATGCAGCCTTTAAAACCAGGAAAAGACAACACTTATAATATTAGGATATCCAAAATCTAACAGGATGCCGGTGTAATATTGATAAAATGCCCAGCCCTACCCCTAATGCAAGCAGCATGTTGTGATGCCCCTCCCATTGTCTTGGAGGATGACTTGGCTAACCTCATCCTCATCGGGCGGTTGGCTGACATGGGAGGGTCGTTTGCTTGACTGAGCTCACCTGAGCCTTCAGGCTTTGAAAGCTAACCCATGTGTTAAGTCATTCTCTTCCCTCCTACAGCAGACATCCACCCTGCATCATTGCCTTTTGGTTTTGCACTCTCAACACCTCCACAACACACCTGACGCACATCCATACATGGCTTTTATTTCACTCCATTTTTTATTTGAGTTAATATAAGTGTAATAAATTATGTTTGTTGTAAGTAAATCTTTTGTGTGGACTCCCTTCTCGATGCATTCACTGTGCCAGTTTGGGACAATGTGCAAATCAGGTACAATATCAGCAAGAGTCTAAAATGTACCTTTTTCAAAAAATCCATAAGTGCCTAATTAGCAATGACATGACTATTTATGGCAACCCAAATGTAAACAAACCTAAATAAAGATGTTTTCACTTGTAAGTAAAATTGAAAATAATTAAAGAATTTGAACCAGGATTAAAAAAAAACTGCAACCGGAATCAATAAAATGTATGTGCCACTAAAGAGCAAGGGCCGTTTGTGTTTAGAACAATTAGGAAGTTTATGTGTGAGACAGGTTGTGCCCTGGGCTCCAGCCATGTGTGTATGAGAGAGTAAATGGGAGTGTGAGTGTGGGTGAGTACTCAGCCACAGTGTGCATAAGCGAAGAGGAGGGCTTCCAACAGAGTGTGTGTGAGTATTTGTTTGTTTGTGGGTGTGCATGTGTGGAGCGGCGGCAGTAGAGTGCGAGTGCTCGCAGGGGGGGAGTGTATGCAGCGCGGTGAGGGAGGTATGGATATTAATCACCAGGAGGAGCATGGTTCTGTGGCGCCGGGCGGAGATGGATGGGGTGTGAGTGCAGTGATGTCACCCTGACAAATGGACCGGCCATGTTGGCTGAGACTCGCACATCGCCTCTCATTTCAATTAGTTCCTCACACAGCAACCCACCTAACCTACAATCTGCAGGTTACACACGCACAAACACATACACTTTGGCCACAAACACACCCCCTCCAGTGCCCCAACTCATAGCACAGCCCTCTAACAAGATGCACTGATCTGTAAGAATACAGTGGAGCTCCTTTAATTAATCTAACTCAATTATGACAGCACTTTTGCTTTCAATCCCAGCAGCCAGTTACTCATTACCATTCATATTATCAGCCAAGCGCACTGACTAGGTCTTCGGCCAGCACTAGCCAGTGGGAGCTGGCAGAGGGTCTGGGTGTGTTTACGAACTAAAGATTGGGCACTGCCCGTGTGTTTTCCCACAATATCAATTTGATGAAGTGCCGGAACGATGGCAATGTGAGCAGTCGCTTGGGCCAATGGTAATGGCGTGCATTTACTCTCTGATGCGGAAAGAGGTATAAGATCTGTACCAGCCATCACAGCGAGCAGCCGTGCTGACAAACTGAGTTCAGGTATAAAAGGTCTCACCTCCTCACTAGCTGTTTATAGCCTCGTTCTTAAAAGCCTGACACCACTAACGAATGGAGCCAGGGCTGATTTTGAAGTGTCTGTCACCTATACAAGATGTGTTAAGGCCTGTTTTCAAAGGTCTGACGCCACTAAGCGGAAGTCAGTGAGCCTCGTTTCAAACTCCTTTCTGTCTTGGCTGAACTTTGACATTGGAGGGCTTCACTATACTGTGGACTTTCCACTTAGCCCTCCATGTTAAACTGCCTCTCAATCACCATCTTACCTCTCCCGTACCTTCTCGCATTCAGCTTCCTCCCTCTCCCTTCTCCATCTGATCTCTGCTTCTCTCTGCTGCAACCGTCCTCTTCTTCACACCAGGAGGACGGCGCAAGAGGATCACTTTGGTATAAGCTAGGGCAGACTGGGCCATGTGAGGCTGAACTGGGCTACGCAGTGCACAGTGGAGCGCTAAGTTGGGGATTTGATCAGAGTCTCCTGGGGCTCCAGCTTCATTTCCAGCTTAACATCAGTGGTGGGTATCTCTTCATCTGCCCGTGAAAGCGTCAGGAGGTTAATACCAACCCTATAGAGGGGAGTAAGACGGGGGGAAGAACTTCATTGTGCCACAGATCTAATGAGACCCCTATACATCTGCATTCAGCACATTAAATGTTCCTCAAAATCTGAAGCTGGAGAAAGACAACACAGCACATTTCAGAGCTCTGTAATTGCAGATCTGACAGCCTTGTATCAATGCAGCTGCCCTTCTGTGAACTCATGCAATCAAAAGAAGATATATAACTGGAGTGCCACCTACTAAGAGAAGCAATCAAAGTGAGTGACTCGGGAATATGAATCTGTGGTTATGTGGTTTGTTAACAATGCTCAGAAAAACAGTGAACATACTTGATGTCGATATTGGTTGGATGACTTCCTGTCTCATAGAAACTGAAACCACCAGGTTTGTACATATGCTGAATTTATTACCCTCTACCTTGAGAGGGTGCTTGGCTTGCTTGGCTTCACGTATTCCTTTGTTGATGAAACATGCCTGTTCTCTCACCCCGAGAACAGTGGGAAATGAAAAATGGATGAAAAGCTTTTGAAAAAGTGTGTATGATTACCATAACACTTCTGCAATAGAGGGAGTGTTCCTGTCACGTATTGTTGCATATAACACAAGGGGTGTGCACTATGTAAAGACACTTGTACCCATGTCCTACAAAAGACAACAATATTTGCCTTATATTCTTCTCTTTCAATTGATATTGAAGTCCTGTTTCCAGTTAGGGTCTCCACATTCGAACAGCTGAAGTTATTCCCTTTTTCATTTCACTTCGCCGTTCTTCCTTTTAATCTAGCAGCACTAAAGAACTAGGTTCCAGCAACAACAAAAAGGTTAGATCTCGCTTTCTGTTTCATCTCGGCCTCCTGCGATCCCCAGGGACGTCTCTCTGTGCTCGTCTGCACTGCTTGGCGATGGGAGATTGTGCCAGGGCTCTGTTTGTTTGGCTTTCTTCCCCCCCTCCTCATCGTGCTGAAATCTGCCTGACAGTTCGGCAGCATGGCTCAGGCCCCACAGGAGCTACCGTCAGATAAAATGTCACTGTGGCTTTGTTCCACGCGCCCTATAGGCTGGCCAGATGCACTGTACACCTGAGAGCCTGAAGGCCAAAGCACAGAGCGAGAGTGTGGTGGAAGAGGAGACAGAACAGCACCCAGTCTTGTTCACTTTGCTGCTTGTGCCATCATGGCCAGGTTTTATTAACTGCCTGCATTTTATCCTCACTGACATCAGGTTTGATGGACAACTATGCTGCATTCCAGACAACTTGGAACTTGAAAATGTCTGACCTCGTACTAGAAGAAGTAGTTTCAATGGAACACTACTCAAAGGCGGAGTTTGTACTTGATGACTTCATAAAAAAGCAGCTGTCTGGTGTGACGTCACACAGCATCATCAGCACCATAGAAGCACACACTGAAAATAGTAAACCATTAATTAAAGGCCATATAAAGTACATTTTAATATATTTGGTTAAAATAATAAATAATGTTCTACATGTAAAGTGATGTCAAAATATGTTGCAAATGTTAACTACTGGTGGATACACACATTTGTTAAAAAATCATCAGGTTGTCACCGTCAGCCTTGTTTTTGCTTGTGTTTGGCATGGTGCACCTGAAAAGCCTGAAGGTCTGAAGCTGGAAATTTCAACTGGAAAATTCCAAACTGGCTTTTGCCAGAAATGTGGTGTTACGGTGTGTTTACACCAAATACAAAGCAAAGGTTTTGTGTGGCAAGATTACATACAAAGTCAAAGCAAAGACGCAAATAGACACAAATTTGCAAAGGGCGACACAAATAACCAAACACAAAATTTGGGCTATTTGCGTACAGAAATTCGTGTGACGATGTGCAGTGAAAGCCTATCAGCGTTCAGACCTAGCTGAGATTCTCCTGACATCACAGAGAATCAAAAATGGAGGACAACATTTTTGTCGCTCAAGGTCAGTACTGTACAGAAACACAACAATGGTGAAGGCTGGGAGATTAGTGAGCGAAGCCATAGCACTAAGAGTAAGTTCTAAAAGTATGAATTTGTGACTTGTGTAAGCTATTTTGTTGAGTTGCTTCATAGAAAAAATGCTTTTAGTAATTTAAGTTGATCTTTTATTGTGCAAAGCAAACAACAGAAAGAGTAAAGCGGTAATGTGCGGCTGTAATAGTATGAAAAATAATAAATAGTGTTGCTGTCTTGGTTCACACTAGTTCAGAGCACAGAGCCTCCTTGTTTACCATGTTCACATCACTTGATTCAAGCTATCAGTTGTACTTTACTGCAAACCAAGTTAGCTGTTAGCTGCCTTCCCCAGTTAGTTAGCACAACCGTTAGCACAGCTGTTAAGGGTGAATATTGGCCAGTTGCGTAATACTCCAGAAAACACTACGACGGGCGCATTTGTGCAAGTAACAAGAGGCGAAAATTAAGTTTGTATTTAGTGTGAACACAGCATTAGGTTAGAAGTTTTAACCTTTGAGAAAATGATTAAACCACAAATAAACCATAAATGGTTCACTGACAGCATTAATACAACTTTCTTCGTAGCAGGGAGACGTGATTGGATAATAGCCCGCTATGCTCACCATCGCTTAACATAACAGCTCCCGAGACTCAAACCCTTGACATCTACAGTCAAACCTGATCCATTTCTCTCTGAACGGCAGCAGCACCAGACCCAGCTCCTGTCTCTGAGCCTCAGATGACTCTTCTCACTGTTTCCCTAACGAGGCTCGAGCGAAAAAGCCGACTGGTCCTCTCACAGCCGAGCACTAGGGCGGTTGCCACTGTCAGCTCCTGTTAGCTCAGCCCTCTCTGGTTCACGTTTCAGAGAGCACAAACACACTCATCCCAAAGGAGCTCATCCGTTGCTCCTTCACCCACCCCGACTCCCCTCACCCCGCCTCAATAAATTAATAAAGGAAGGAGCAGCTCTCGCAGGTAATTTGATTAAATACGACATCCCTGCTTTAAAGAGCGTGCTGACGAAGCAAAAATAAGACGGGACATTGTCGGAAGAAATTGTCACCGTACTCGTACATGACCCCCGGCCCCGGCAGCTACGCTCACCTCCTTCTCTATCAGCTGAGCATCCCCACATACCCCATTCTCCAAGGACACCTCTCCAGTGATATAGATGAAAAATGCTATATGCTCCAGATTACTGGGCTTGTCAGTCACCTGATTTGATGCTACCCCCACCAGATCTCTTCCCTTAATTGAGTTGCTTTTGCTCTATTTGATAGCAGACGTTTATGAGTTCATGTGTTTGAACCGAAGCTGCATGCTGCATAAGCCTATGGGCTTATCTAGGGCACATGCTCAGACTTTTCAAAAGAGACGTGATGTAAAAAACAACATGAGCTCAAACATTTGTTATACACCAAGGACGTAAATAAGTGTAACCAATTTCTGCCAAATGTGCTGAGGGAATTGTATTAGCATTTTAGAAAAAAAAAGAGAAAAAAATCAAACGCTAAATTCTCATATTTTAGTTAACATGGTTACTCTGTAATTGCAATATTATTATCAAAGCAACTGAATCAATGTGATAATTTATTTCATTTAAACACAGTATATGTTCCATTTTCCCCTGGTGAACACTTCATCTCTCTCTGTGTTGATGTCATCCCCACTGTCTTCTCCTCTCCCCTCCGGCTTCAGAGGGCTGAGTGGAGCTGGGAAGGATGTATCGAGCCACGACGTATGAATGGAATGACAAGCCATCTCAGTCAGAGGGGAAACCGCTCATTATACAGATTGCTTTGTGGTGTTTCTGGGTAGTCAAGGCCAATGTCACCTCTCCTCAGTCTGGCCACGGCTTGAACGAGCATTGCTGCCCGTATCGCGGGCCTCCAGCTCGCCATCTCCGAGCTGACACAGTTTGCTGTTAACTCCAAATCCTTTAGAGTCAGTTTGCCTAGAGGTTACGAGGGTGGATTACTGACCCAACAACAATGCCAATAATGGGAGAGAAACAGACATGTTCTAATGGAAGAAAGGACTGTGAATCTTATTAGTGGGACATCTTGTTTCAGTCAATGCTCCAGTAGCCCCCTCTGGCTCTATGATAGCATCAGCAGCAAACAGCTAGCAGGTGCAGAGCAGAAATAAAGCCAATTGTCTTGATCGAATCATCCCCCGTTCTGCCACCCCACATCTATTCCTTCACTTCAGTGTCCACTGACTGGCTGTGCTATGGATAATGCTCTATAATGTCTATTAATGCTCTCTGTGGTGCTATCAAGGCATATGCTGATGACAATACTTCCCCCTTGTCTTTGATAGGTTAACTACGCTGCAATAGCTCCCATGTTGGGAGACAGGTGGTTAACTGCTCCTCCTGTCTGTGAGCTGTGGCTCACTGTCAGTAACATCCCTACCTGTGGCTGAAAATCCTGCATCCCAGCTACCTGTAGTAGCAACGGAGGCAGGTTTGTTTCAAACCGAGCTCCTGAGTGGAGCCTTATCTCCCCCAGCCTGAGAATCCACCTTTCTGTCCTCAGGATTGGCGTGGGGAACAGCCTTGAGTGGCAGGCTCCTGCTCTAATTAAACCAGCAGCAGCATTAGTCCCGCTTGTGAGCAGTGTGAGAGTTTTCATAATTACCCGTGCAATTCATTCATTATTTATCTTAACGAGGTGGCTCGGTGGCCAAACATACAGTGGATCGCAAGGCCTAATTTGGGAAATTGCCACAAAGATATTGAATACCTGAGATTTTTGGCCCGAGCCACCTGTAAAGCTCCAGGATGATGAGGGATCAGGAATAATGACTGAATATTTGGTCTTATTAACTTTGAAAGTGTCTGCTGGTGGTGTAGGCAAACACACCACTCTTATTGCAATGTCTATTAAGTTCAAATGAAATGTAAGTATGACCTTTCTAAGCTCCTTAATTCAGCTAAATTGGCTCCAGAGGAGGCTAATTTAGCCCTTTACAACATGGGGGGAAAATGGGCATTAGAGCAGTGGTGCCACCAAATGGCACTGGACCCTGACTTGTTTGCACAGAAAAATGTGTTAGCTTTCTATCTAAAAAAAAAAAAGGATGGGACTCTCCCTGTTCTTAAAAGCCTTACAGCATTTTTTCCCCTCTAAACTATTTATTCTCACCCAATTGCTGGTATTACCATTATAATTTTGACCACCGCGGTATTGTTAGTAAATGTAAATGGGGGTTTACATTAAAATGCAAATACAGCACGTAAAAACAAGCAGTCAGCATTTTATAATCCTGCATGAAAAATGTTACCTTAGGACGGGCATGCATTTAGATGCCACAACTAGGATACCAAATCATGCCGGGCTGTACTTAGAACCCAGCCCGCGCTAGCTGGGGAGATAATTGATACACAATTCATGTCTAAAATGATGGGGGCGGATGATCAAGTTAGACTGGTGTGATACAACCCTGCAAAATTATTGAGTCAGGAGATAATCTGTTTTGATGCAGCCCTTATACCACTTATGATAATTCACATCGTTCCATATATTCTTACTCATACATAACAGCTGGATCCACTGATCACAGGCACAGTGTGACTCATCCTGCCTATGCCCTTTCATATTTCACAAAGAAAAATATAAAGGTGATACATTCTCTGTGTATCGTTGCTGTCGGGTGAAAACCTCGTAAATCCTGTTCTGGTGATCTCGACGTTTCAAGAGAGTCAAAGAATTTCCACAGCTCCTGCGTTGAATCAGGAATAACAGTGACACCCACTTTCAAAATATCTGAATTCAGCTTACATGGTCTGACACCTTTACAGTTCAACTAATATGATCTGTGTCATTGAGTTTCTGCCACTCAGGAATCCATATCCATTTTAATCCCTGTCAAGCATTGTTAACTTGTTTACTGCTATATTAAGCAGCAGATATGCTGCCTCAGAGAGTGGTATATAGCCCGTGGCAATTTGCTTCCAATGAAAGCATTAGGCTCACAGCGGTGTTACAGCAACAATGAATTAAATTACACATGTGTTCTTGTGTAGCGTAGTCTGCAGACCCTGTATTTTTGATTTCATCAAATATTTATGGAATACGCAAGTCTATTATTGTGGACATATCACTCAAACTGCTACATGCTGCACAGTGCATATGTGAAATGATGGCCATGTTTAGGTTAGGCTTTACTTCCTTGTAGCGGGGCTACTGCTCGTACATTTGTATTGTCAGTGCTGTGTTTGCAGCACAGATTTAAGGACTGCTGAGTTGGGGAGAGCAAGATTAGAATATACAGTATAAAGTAAAAGCCTGAAAATCTATGGCATTGTTGCGAGTGTAAACCAGTTCAAACAAAGCAGCATGCATGGTGTTTCCAGCACGGAGATATCACATCGCAAATCAGACAAAAGCCAGAGCAAAGCCACTTCCTCTGCCTCCACTGTCAGGAAATAGAATAGCATAACCAGAGTTGTAACTGTGCTCCAGTGACCCAGAAACACATATTTCTAATTGTTCTAGCTGGCCTCTGGGGCTTCCTTCACAAAGCTATGACCTCTTTACAATCGGACCACAGCGCGCGGCCCACCAGGACCCAAAGGAGAGCCTGAGTGAGTACGATCCCCTCAGGCATTAGAGCACTACCCTGAGCAGGCAGCTCCAAATGCCACCTCCATATCTGTCTGCAAGTCATGTTTTCCGTAGCTGCCCGCACACACAAGTGCTTGTACACATCAAACACACAAACACATTTGCACCCACACACACAGAAGTCAAACACCCTCAGACAGCTCTATTTGTTCTCCCTATCCCCTTGAAAGTGCACCGAAGACCAAACGAAGGTGAGATGGACTGCGTATGCTTTTTCAACCTTTCTCCTTCCTGGACAATCTAATAACATCGGACCGCGGTGATGCAGCAAGGTCGGCCCTGGTCCAAGGTCACTCTCTGCTGGGTCCACGGCTGAGGAGGTGCGCACCGAGGAAGGGAGGGGAGCGGCAGGCACACGGCCAGTTAGATCTGATCTGATCCCAGATCCAAGAGCCCTTCTGATTACAGTATAATACATTTATAATTGAGAGCGATAAGGTCTGTGCCATTTGAAATGTTGCAAGTGTGCTGTTGATAATTAGTGACCCTGGAGAACAGCCTGTTTTTTCACAGTACAGCGAGAAGCGGTTGGTGCTTGTGATGAGATCCATGCTGATGCCGACAAAAATAAAAGCCACCTAAACAGCTGAGCGATGGAGAATTACGCACTTATCAACTACGATCTTATCAGCGGGCAAGTATGATTTGAAAACAGACACTCAACTTCTTTTCCGATGCTGTTTGGGGCTTTGAAACAATAATCTCTATACTTTGGAAAATATTATCCACTAGAGTCCTCTCTATCTGTTTTCTGGGGGACATGTCAGGGGCTAATTGTTAAGAATTGAGTTATTGAGCTGTATGCCCTTCTCCAGCCCCTGAAGGACTAACACCAATACAAATAGCTTCCAAACACTATTGGAATTCCAGTGGAGTGCCCCTGACTTACCCCAGCCATAATATTGTTCTAATAATTGGAGCTCACAGGCCATCAAATATCATGCCGGTTTGTTCAATTGATTCAGACAGGGTAACGGAAGGGGAAAAAAAAAAACATGCATTTGCAATTTTTTCATTTGTAATCTGAATAGCATTCCTCCGCTCTGTTTTTGATGATGGGAAATTCTGCGAGGCAAAAGCATTTTGTAATTTGTCCTTTGGCTAACTTTTATGTAATGTGGTATGCAGGGCTGTTAGGGCTTTGACAGGACTACAAACAAGTACACAATGCAAACAGTATGCACAACTAAGCTGTATCATTTGGCTCAAAGTACAAAGTTGATATTTCACCACCTCCCTAAATACAAATGGAAATGCCTTGATGATAGCTGCACCACAGCACTGACTATGTTTACATGCACACCAATGCTCCACTGTTATTCAGAATATGAAAATATTCTGGATTTGATACTTGTCATAAAAACAGTATATTCCACTTGGATATTCCAAATTAGGCTTTATTCTGAATGTAGCACTTTCTAATTAGGACATGAGAAAGATGCTGATATTATTCTGTTTTTTTCTTTTGGACATGTTTACAGGGCATTCAAAATATGCATCTCGATTGTTTTTTTTTTCTCCACAATTTGTGACACACGGCCTCTTGCCTGTTTCCAGTTGGGGGAGTTTTTCCTTATCCGCTGTCGTATGCTGTAAAGCCTGAGGCAAATTGTGATTTAGGATACTGGGCTAAATTGAGCTCTGTGCATTGTCATGGATGCGTAGTATACAAACCAACAGTCTACAGTGCTGTGAGGTAGAGATGCATGGCCAAATGAAAAGCCTACATTTCTGTTCTGAAGGAGAAACACACCTTAAAGTGTATGAAACACTTGGATATAAACACGTTTTTGGATTAATTCACAAATATCGCAACACTGACATTTTCAAGGAAATGGTCGGAGGAATGAAAGAGGGAGGCTTTGTTTGCACGCTTGAACAAGTCCACCACCAACAAAAAACTGTGAAAGAAATCCTTATTTGATGCACAGAAGCAAAATGGCAGAAGCGACTCCAGCCATTCTACTTTTACTTCTTTTGATGTGAGGACACGACAATCAGAGTATGCATGGCTGACTGTAGACAGAATTATTACTGAAATATTTATTTTTATTAGCAATGTAAACAGCTCAGTAGGAATGCTATCTTTTTCAGAATAAGGGCAAAAACTGAAATACTCTGTGCATGTAGACACAGTCACTGCAATTGGATGTATAATATAATCAGGTAATGTGGTAGGATTCACGCTGATACTGTTCTGTTCAAATTGAATAGTTGACAAAGCAGAAGTGGGGTGTCAACTGCCTGTTTGCCACATTCTGCAGCCGTCGCCGCGGCACTGAAACGATGAGAGCTATATCACAGCCCATCAGTAAAGGCAGTGGATTACTTTTTGTGGAAGACTGCTGACTTGGCACGCAGCAGAATGAGGTTGAGTGAAGGCAAGTGGCAGAGCTGGATGATAATGAAAATAGTTGTGATAAAGATGTAATGGATGTGGGATCCTGGCTACGAAAAAAAGGGAAAAAAAAAAACATTCATGAATAATATCATAGGGAAAGTGTGTGACGCGGATTGACTCGGCTTGATAACACGCAGACAATCTGCACTTTAAAATACGTCCCTGCCGACTCATTTTTTGCACACGCTGCTCTTATCACCTGCGAACAGGACGGAAGAAGCAATGTGTCCTATCAAACAGTTGTCGTTCAGAAGTGTTTGAACATGTTTTAAAGCATTTCAAGTGCAAACTGAGTTTAATTAGAATGGCTGCTGATTAACACTGCCGCGGATAAAGACGAGTGTCCAAAGAATATCAACAGTGCCTCAGCCACAGTGTGCGCGCCTCTCGTCTGGCTGGGCTTTAAAACATCAAAGTCAAAAAATGGAACAAATGCTGTTGTATGAAAGAAACTGTGACTATAGTGAAGAGATGAGACTAATCAATAATATACAAAAAATGTGCAGTTGATGTTTCAGCTTGTTTGCATTTTTGTGTTCTTTGCAAAGCATGGTACAATATTGTGCTGGAGCCAATGCATGTGGGCGTGTTTAGTGGTAAAGAGGGATATGTGTGCCTGTAAGATAAAGTGAGAATGTTTTTTTTTCTGCTGTGGTGCTGCTGCATGTATGAGAGGATGGTAGTAACTGGGTAGAGAATACCACTTTTATATATCGTGTTTTTGTGTGCCTCTTGGTTTCTCTCAGCAGCAGCTAAGTGCTATAATTGCTGAGTGTAAATGTGCTAACTAGCTCTGCAGCCCTCCTCTGCGCTCCCCGGTATACAATATACCCAAAGGGAAGCGTGAATAATAAAGACTTCAAATGACAAGCACGCAGCAGGGTTAATGATAAAGGTCAACTTGCCAGCGTGCAGCCAGTGAGTGTAAAGGACAAGTGGCATGGGGTCACAACTCACATGGGCTCCTGGCCAATATATGGGAGCAGGACCCACAATTCTCCAGAACCGCAGGAAGGCTGCTACTCTGTGGCGAGCGTTCCCTGAGCGGCTGCCATGTGCCGCACACTTCACTGATGCTTTTATTAGCCTGCTACGTCGTGTTAGCGATGACAGAAACTAATACAGTTTGATATGGGAGAACACAGCAAGGCTCATATCTGTGTAAACAAAACAGGAACAGATGAGACCTCAGAATATAAGGGGAGGGGGGGGATCTTGGTACAATTTGCTAGTGAGGTTGTGGTTTTTCAGTATTGCACTCATATTGCTGAAGAGAGGCAGGATATTCAAGTGCAGCTATTGAAAAATATCAGGGAAAGAGACAGCAGCGGCGCTCCAGAGGCCCAGCATCGGTTTGACAGGCAGCTCTACAGAGAGAATGTCAGCCAACACCTGAAGCCACGCAACTCCAACAAGACATTCAGGATTTATCAACACATTTCGCTGCTATTATTCATGAGAAAACTGGCATTCGGCAGCACCTGACGCTCACATCAGTCCTGCATGATATTTACAAGAATCCCTTGAACTTCTTTTGCCTGTGAGGAACAAAGCCTCCTCCTGTTCTATGGACTAATCTCAATTAAGCCTTACTGTTGATTAGGTACCTTGTGCAGTTTTTTGAAAATCAGTACAGAATGGACACTGTAAGAAAAAGGAAAAGCCAAATCCCTCAGCATTAGGTCTAAAAAGATTTTTTTTTTTTATCCGTTTCTTTCTTTCTCTTTTAAAATTGAATTCTAAAATTGCTTTGTGCAGTTTATCTTTATCTAAAATGGAATTACTTGTTTCATCGTTTACCATTTCATCGCCCATCATCACACTCTTTTATTTTGACACTGTGATCTACGCAACTACAAGCTGTATCTGTGATGAACAGACCTTTAAAGATGGGGAAGACAATCTGGGAGAAAAAAAAGAGATAGTTTGAAAATGCACCCTCTTGCAGCTCTACCTTCTTTCCTTGTTGTCCTAGATCTGGATCTTCTGCATAAATGGCTCCTCCCACCCAGCATATCATCTGTTTGACCTGATCACAGGTCACTGAAAGCCCGAACCTCCAAACTAACAAACAGTTTCTTTCCCTGGGCTGTAAGAACACTAAACAAACAATAATCATGTGCAATATCTACACTTTACAACTGCCTTTTAATGTTATTAATTCTTTTATCATTTGTTTTATAGCTCTTATATAGCTCTGTTCAGCTTTATGTCATGTTTTGCTTGTTGTCTTCTTTTATCTGTTTTTAAAAGCACAAATGGAGTGGCACCCATAATCTCATATTCGATATATAATGACAATAAATGCATGTGCATGTGCTTCATACGGTAACCCAGTGTTTCCCATACACTGCTTCATTTAATCCTATGTCATTGTACAGTAGCACACAGTGTATTTCTTCAGCCCCTTCTTGCCTCACTTTCTTTCTCTCTGGTTATCAGACCACAAATGAGGCAAGCTAGCCACCCCCTGGTCCCTCCACCTTGCTCCCCGCCACTGGGGACTACTTCGCTGGGAAAAAAGTGGGCACTAACTTTGGAGAAGGACCTTTGGTCAGTGGTTGTAACAGCTCTAATTCTGCCTGTGGAAACTCCCCAGTGCTGAGAGTCACAGCGGGCTGGTGGCCAGCTGCAGCGCTACTGTAGGTCTAACCATGTAACAGGCTGCGCTGACTGGATTTGTGTTGCTGCGGCCACTGACTTAGGGTTCCTGTCTGGAGCTGCTGCCCACACCATTCACTGTGAGGTTTGTAGCGGCAGTGGAGGACACACTGTGATTTGAGGCTCTCACTTAAGTTATGCTGCATGATGATGCAGTGGTTAGCATTGTTGCTTCACAGCAAGAGGGTTCCTGGTTCGAACCCAGATGTAAGGAAGCCCTTCTGTGTGGAGTTTGCATGTTCCCCCTGTCTCAGCGTGGGTTTTCTCCGGGTACTCCAGCTTCCTCCCACAATCCAAAGACATGCAGGTTAATTGGTGCCCGTAGGTGTGAATGTGAGTGTGATAGTCTGGCGACCTGTCCAGGGTGTACCCTGCCTTTCACCCAGTGTCAGCTGGGATAAGCTCCAGCTCATCCCCGCAAACCCCCAACAGGATAAGTGGTTATGGAAAATGAAATGAATTAACTAAAGTTAGCTACATAAATGTGAACCTGAAGCTGCAGCTATGAGCTTTTGCTTCCTGCTATCCATGAGACGCTTCATGGATACTGACACGTTTTATTTTGTTTACTGTCAGGCTGTCTTTAAGACTCTTTTTCATAAAACTGTCTTTCTCTTTGGGTTGCTTAGCAGTGTAGGCAGTTGCTGCCAATTCTGAAATAGCAACTTTGTCTGCAGAATTTTCCACAGTTAAATCAGACTTTTGCTGAAGGGACGTGCATGCACACTTGTATTTGTAAAGCAGCCAATGAAAGTCTCCCGTCACAGGATAGATTTTCTAAAGCCTAAGAACAGAGCCAAGAGGAGGTGAAGAAGGCTTGTTTTCTCTCAGTCCACTTGAATTACAATATGCTCAAAGTTTATAATGGGATTTTTGCCCAATGTAGCCTAAATTAAACTGCCTACCCCAGCTTTAAGCTCATCTGCTGGAAAACCAAACCCTTGAAAAACATGCTTAATCCTCTGATAAACATAACAAACCAAATTAAGTGATAAAAGCTTAACAAGCAGAACTGTGTAACATGTGTGCAGTATCAATAGATAATTTTGGCAATAAACGGGGAGCATTTCCATCTCATTAAAGAAATATATCGACTTGTCCTGTATGCACTTGCACACACATGCACACACTGACACCATGTGCATGCAGAAAGCTTTCTTAGATGGACCTGATTTCTGTTGCATTTTAATTTGTTTCTCCTCATTTTTTCCAGGGTATCTGCAGTCATGTCAGACTTACTCTGTAAATATGTAATTCTCAAATAAATTGTTAGATTGTCCACCATCTGCACTACTTCCTTCCTCTGTAACCTGTTTTTCATGATGTAATTTCATTTCCCCCTTCAGGCTGCTGTTTATACATAACTTTCTTTTGTTGTTGTTGTTGTTTGCTTTTATTAGAATCAAAACAAATCAATCCTCAGCAATACGCTGATGAGACATTTTGAATTCTGGTCATGAAGCACCACAGGCAGGTCACTCTGTCAAAATGAGATTCAGGTTTTCCGGAAATTCTACCTGTGCTGAAAATGGAAACACTTGCAATGTTTTTTTTACATAAATATTTTTTCCCCAGTCTTTTGACATTAAAGAAATAACAGTCTGACTTTTATGCAGGATTATTTCACATTTAAAACACTGAAATACTTGAAAGCATCAAATGCAAGCATATTTTTTCTCTGTTTGTCTTTCTCTACGTCTTTAATCATAACTCATACCAAAGTGTAGCCACCAAACCACTGACAGTCATGACCGCTGTCCAGGGTGCTGAATCTGAGGCTGACCTGGGTGTTCATCAACATTTCCTCTGATGGGCAGGATTCCTGCTGGCTGAGACTGATGCATGATGCTTTGCTTTGACTGATCAGACTCATTATTTGCTTAACCTGCCAGGCTCATTATATATACCTTGCTGTTCCACATCCTAGTCGCTGAGTCTCGGAGACGCCAACGCCAAGCTCCCGCCACTCAGTAGGTAAGTTTTGCCTCATTAAGAGACTGTTTCTTTCATTAATCTCACTGCCTTTTGTCTGTGGCCACTTCAGATAGTTCGGCCTGCTCATTCTGGCTGTGGATTTTCTTGTTTTTTGTTTTCTTGAACAAAGAAAGAAAACATAAAGTTTGTTTGAAGTCAGAAATTATCCATGTGGTGTGTTCTCTGCATTCGGGTCCAGCTGGGCAAGACTGCACTAAGAACATACAGAATGCTATTGTTAAACTGACTGAAGTCACATTATGTAAACTGACTTGTACAAACAAAAAGAATCTGACATTTAAAACCTCACTGACGTGGCAGGAGCTTTATTTACATGGTAATTTTTAAAGTGGAAGAAAAAAGTAAGAAAGAGTAAGGACATTTTTACGTGGTCATTCTGAAGACATGTTGTGTCACTGTTCATAATATGTTTTTTTTCTTTGGTCTTAATTTAAGGACCCTGACGCACCAAGAGGACGGTCAGCTGGAGTCAACCGTAGGCTGTCAGTGAGCGTCTGTCGCACTTGATTTTGTGGTGTGTCCTGCACTGTCGCAACTAGTTTGCCCTTGTAGCCTATTTTTTAGCAGATTCAGCAAGTTAAATTGGCGTTGCAGACGGCAGAACCCAATGGTAATTGAAATCACTCTGATTGGCAGTTCAGCTCAGTACACAAGAAGAAAAGGAGGTGAAGAACGCAAACATGTTCTTCCAGCCATTGAACTCTTTAGCAGAAACAGTTTGTGTTATAGTTCAGTAGCAGGGCAGCACGGTGGTTTGGTGGTTAGCACTCTCACCTCACAGCAAGAGGGTTTACATGTTCTCCCCGTGTCAGCGTGGGTTTTCTCTGGGTACTCTGGCTTCCTCCCACAGTCCAAAAACATGCAGACTGGGGACAGGTTAATTGGTGACTCTAAATTGGTCGTAGGTGTGAATGTGAGTGTGAATGGTTGTCTGTCTCTATGTGTCAGCCCTGTGATAGTCTGGCGACCTGTCCAGGGTGTACCCTGCCTCTCGCCCAGTGTCAGCTGGGATAGGCTGATTGCTGATTGCTGATTGGTTGTTGGCTGTAGTCTTTGCGATGTGTTCAAGTGAAAGCTTTTGGTGAAGACACAGGCAACATGAGGCAACACAGCAGTTGGCCCTCATCGCCACTAGTTCTTTGATAACTCCGACTAGCTACCATTCCCTTATAGTTTTACACATTAGCCCTTGACTATAGGCTGATTTCTAATGGAGCCAATCCTGACATTAAAAAAAAAAGCTAATTTCTTTTCAAAATGTTCAAAATAATGTGGTCTGCTTTAACCAAGTTGACTATCTTTCCCTAACCTTTACCAGTAGTTTTAGCTGCCCAAATGTAACCATACCTTGACCATAATGTGTCAGCCATGAGCACAATCTGGTAGTTTCCACAAACGTTAGCTTAACAGTTTTGAGGGCACTAGAGGTCTCATTTACAAAACAGTGCGTAGGATCTAAACTAGAAATGTATGTACGGTCAAAAGCCAAAAATGGCACGCGCCTAAAGATATTCTACAACCAGGCTTCTATCTCACCATCTGCACTGCCAATTTCCCATCTCCAAAATGTTCGGAAGCATGGGTCAAATTTTCTCACATGAAGTCTGTTTTTATAGATCACAACTTTTGTGTGGGAAGTGGCGTACGCCTCTGTCAGGCCTCGTTTTGTGCGTACACAATGTTTATAAATGAGACCCCAGGTCATTAAAATGCTCATATTGGTCATTTTTGAACTGACAAACAATCTGTTTTGTCATTCAGGAACGAGGATTTATTATGAAGCCAGATTCTGTGTTTCCATCTACATTTCCACAAAAAAGAACAACTAATCAGGCTCATATAATGATGCCTACAGTCAGACACGCACAGAGTAAAGATGACACCCCCCCCCCTCCCTTACCTGAAATGACTGTGAAAGTTATATAAGCAGAAGGCAGTCAGGCAAAGGCAGCGCCCGCAAAATTCCTTGTACACTGGCTTACTACAACAAAGCCCTTCCAGTGTGTTCTAATTCTCTACATTTCCCTCCAGAGTATCTCGTGGGGTTGAAAAGAATGGACGGGTAAAGTAGATGGTGGAAAATCCCACTTGGATCAATTTTATACCAATCAAGGCTCCTAAATAGTGAGGGAGATGAAGTTGGACTAAGTTGGACTGCAGCCACGGCTCTGTTCTCTACAGAATGTAAGGATATATTGCACCTCTGTTTCACACTGCAGAGAAAATGATTGTATTTTCTCCACAGCGTTTGAGCAGGAATGCCCTCCCACATGTTTGATAGACCTCCTTGGGGTTATGACACATTCAAAACATCATATAGCCCCATAAAATTAACTCTCTTAGGAGAAAGACGGCACTAGCCTGATGTGTGATATAACCTGCCGTGGATATATATTGCCACCTATTTGCTTACTATGGTCCTTCTGTGGATACTTTGTTTTACGTATAAGTACTACGCTGGATAGCGCGCCCTGTATTCTGCTACATTAAAAGCCCCTTTATCATCTGGCATCTTTTACAAAGCTCCAAGCAGTCACGATTCTCCCTAAATGGGCATACTTCTCACCTCTGTCCTATTCTAATAATACCAAACTCCTACTCGAGAGGTGTGATTAAAAGCATTGTGATCAGACCTTGTTCACACGCTGTCCCTCCCGACCTTCCTCCTTCTGATTGGTGCAGTTCCACCCACTGTACAAGTGCACCACACGCTGTTATTTTTGCTCCCCCTCCCCAGCTGTGCTGCCCACTTTAATCCATTATCCCAAAATGTCCACCTACCTTTGCTTAGCAATCTCCTTCACTACCACCTCAAGTGGCACTCTTTACCAACCACGCCCCCCGGGGTCGTCACTAATCCAACCTTGTTCTCGTCTCCCGTTCTTCTCCTCCTACTTTCACCTTGTCAATTCAACACCCTGCTCCTCACCCTCTTCAGGCTCCTGCCTCCCGCCTCTGTTAGCCCCTCTGCAGCGGTGCTTTGTGGTGGCAGCTGTGGAGAGTGCCTCCCACACATGCGAGGACTGCTGACCTTGGCGGTTAGTCTTGGCCGCTGCTATGATTAATGCCTCTACAAGACAAGAAGCAAGTACCTCTACCTGCCTGGCCAATATATATCTTCTTACACACATCATTCCTGTCTCAGGACACACCTGATGATGGACAAATCTTAACCCCCGTCCTTCCTTTTGCTGTGCCTGCTCTCTAATCCTCCCCCTTTCCTACCCCTCACAACGCTGCTACGAAGAAGTAAGAAACTGAAAAGGAGGGAGTTTTAGATTCACACACTTTTTTTTCTTCATCTCTGAATGATCAAACATGCCGCACTGGGCTCATCTGGAAGGTGTACATGCTGGCTTCCGTTCGATAAGGCTGTTACCTGTACGCATTTTGCCCTGAGGAAGAAGAAGCGCCTGTGTGTTTTCTGGTTGTGAAGTTAAAAATCCCTCAAGGACAAATGCACTAAGAAGAAAAGCAGTGCTGCCATTAGGAGCCCCATACTCCCTCCTAGAGCAGAGTATAAAGCAAAACAAAGCATTCAAGCAATGAATCACCACAGATAGATCTTTCAGGCGCCATAAACAAGAAGCCCAATACGAGTTGGGAATAGACTAAAGTTATAAAAGTCTCAGAAATACAAATATTCACCTTCGGGTATACAATATATCTTGCTTGTGCCATCTTCTGACAGAGTGATATTTGTTCAAAGACTTCATACAATGATATGTACTGTTTTCATTTAATTGATTTTCAGTCCCGGAGTCAATATCTCAGTGGAGAAACAAAACAGTAATTTGCAGCTCCCATTACCCAGACTGCAGTGTTTTTTTTCCGTGGCATTTTGTGCCCCTTGATGTACTTTAGTTTGGTAATGCCAATGATTTTGCATTATTTAGTGCTACAATCTGATACTGTTTTATTAAGTGTCCAGAACTTTTCAGATATGTTCAGTAATCTTAGTTCAGTATTTATGGAGTTTAGCATGACCCAGGGAGCAGGATAATACATCAATTATTACAGCTTCACATTCCACAGTCGTGATGTTATATGGCTGATATGTTATGCGATGACACATTAAAGGTTGAGGGGACCTTCAATTTATATCCTTGAGAAACCAAGGTCATCCTGCAATCTCTGGGCAATAAAACAGTCCAAACACGACTAAGTATAGCAGGTCACACAAAAGCCCCTGTTGGTGTGAATATATTTTGGAATTTACTAGTGTGGCTATTAAAAGGGCATCTGGCTCTGAAAGCAAAGGCGAAGGCCAGCCAGGGATTCACACAAAACTCTGAAATGTCTATTTGTGCGAGTTAATAGCCTCTGCCACAAAAACCAAAGGTGAAAGAATAGCTTAATCACTGCATTGGCAACACCTGCCACTGTGCATGCATTGCATTATGAATTGCCTATTGGGTACTTTATTTGAGTCTCACACTCAAATACACTCAATTTAAGGACCACTTGAAAATATGAAAAAAGTTTTGGCAGCGAGTGGCATACCTGGAAATTGCAGCTCAACCCCCTGATTCAGTTTTAGGTCAGATTGTGCTGAGGTGGGAATAGAAATGCCATCTCTTGTTACTCTACAATGCCATGTCAGTGCCAGCGAGATAGCTGTTCAGTAAATATTAGTCTTCTGTCTTTGAGGAGCCACTCAAATCTCCATCTGCAAAACCCTAATTTTTTTGCGTGCCACTAGACCAAGTAAGAATAATGTTTACTAATGATTAGGATGCAAATGAAAGCTTCACGAGAAGCACGTCTTCCATCACTAACAGTAAAGGTCAAACATCCATCAATAAAGCATCTCAACCACAAACACTGACACAAGGTTGACATTTTCCTTCAGTGAACCGCCGCTCCATCTGTGCACTTCATTTTGCCATCTTTGGGTGAAGTGTTCCATTTTTACATGAGACGCTGCAGAGGACCCCTTGACCAGATGAAAGCAATTGTCGGGTTTGCTCTTTGATGTCTTTGTAATGCATATTTACTGTTTTGGTGGAAGTACTGCGATCATCTAAACCGTGTTTTCATCTCAGGGCAGTGCTACAGCAAAGCTTGTTTTGCATAGTGAAAGTCACTACTGTACCGTAGAAATTGATTTCTTAATGTCACAGTTTTCTGAAATGTCATGCTTATGAAATATAATGAGCTTTGTTCCTGTTTCCATTTGTTGTAAGATGAAAAAGAAGGACAAATTCTCATTAAAAATACATCAGCAATCTGAGTTCGAGTCACAACAGTGAGGGGGAAATTTGTTGTTCACTCAGTGTAGAACATCTTTACACAACGCTGCCATGATGACTCTGAGCAGGTGGTTAGACTTAAAGAAACAGTGCCTCCAAACATCTTGAAGGTATTTCAGATATCAGCAGTTCAACATAGCACAACTGTGTACGCCTCATGGCGAGGGAAAATTGAAAGATAATTAAGCACTGTTTCTGTCAGCAGTGGGGTTGGGCATTTCAAAGTTGGAATTGAGTCAGCATCCATAAAATCAGCCTGGATACTTGTTTCTCAACAATCAAAGGTGAAAAAAATAAGTTAACTAAAATACTGCTTTTTTTTAGCTGCCTCATTGTGTCCATATTTCACTTTCTTCTTTAACAACTGTGATTTTTAAGCGGATGAAGCCAATGAGACTAAATGAAAAGAAATGAATTCTCCTCAGCCGTGAACTAAAACGATCAGGCGGTAATTGTTTTTGGAAAAACAAACGCACAATATCCTGATAGGCAGATCGACCATATTTAAAATCCTTATCAAAAAATGCCAGAAATGACAGCGTCTTGTCCTGTGGAGTCATTTATGTTTGCTGTCAGTGCTAACTTCAAAGATACTACATTTCCTGTGTGCCTGCTTCACATACATGCCACTGCAGGTTTTGCCAGTTAGTTGCTTTTAATGGGAGCTTGTGGTTGTAGTAAATGTAGTGGTAAATGCTTTGCATTGGCAGTAAGTTAATACACCTCTGATCATCGGTGTAGATTTTCGGGAGGATGCAGGGGGCATGTCCCCCTCAATATTTTAAACATGTGCATTCGTCCACCCCACTAAAAACATGAAAGTAGCCGAGGCCTTTTGTTTTGAAGGACTGCTAGAACACGACCCATAAACGCAACACTATGCCTCTGGTATTGTAAGTGCTGCTGCAGGACAAGTTCTGGGGAAGGACTGACAGCAGAGCTGCTATAAGCAAGAGAATAAGATAATAGAGTCATGTGCATGTTTAAGCATGTCCTAGCAGCCCATAGGCTACCATCACCTCCAGTTATTTGGACCTGTAAAAGGTCTGGACTGTAGTGTTGCGTCCTTTGTCTGACTGGTAGGTCTGTGTCAGTGTCTCTGTGTCCCCCAGAAACCCAATGCAGGGTAATGTGTGTGTCTGACAGTCTGAATAACATAATGCACACCAGACTATAGGACAGACAGATTTTTTTCTTGAAGTATTATAACTTTATTGTCGATATCCCAGGGAACACACATGTGAGATATGTTTTAAATGTGCAGGAAACTGAGCAGAGTCTTGCAGAAACACACACTAGCTACTAAAGTCCAGGGGCTGCTTGCACAAGACACCTTAAGATTTTCCTTAGAGTCCTAGTTAAGGTTTCCTCAAAATACAATCGGTTGCACAAAACACCGTGCCTTAAGAGTTCCCTTGAAACGTTCATTTAAGTATTTATGGTTTTCTCCTTGTCTCGGTCTTATACTTAAGGGATCCCTAGACCATTGCACAAAAGACCTTAGCAACCAAAGCAAGGTAAAAAAAATAAAAAAATAAAAATAAAAATGGAATTAATTTTCACTACAATTTCTACAATCATTTCTGGTATTTGAGGATCAAATTTACTTTGTAGTATGTGCTTTCTATGATTGCATTCCTCCAGAAGTATCATCTTTTCCTCCTCTGACCAATATGGTTTTCTTTCTTATTTTTTCCACTAACTATAAGCCAACTTTGTGAGATGAAAACAGGCATCACAAGAGAAATTTTTACCACTGTAAAATCTCTTTCAATGCAGTAAATGAGTTATCTTTTTTCTTTAACCGAGGAAACCTATTTAGGGGGTTCTGTGCAACAGTATAAGTCCCTCAGCTGGGAAGAAATTAAGCCTTGAGTATCATACTTACAGAGAAAACTTAAGGTGTTTTGTGCAACCATTCCCAGGGGTTTATAAAATGAATTAAAATGAATTAATTTATTATTTATGTGAATAAGTGCCAGTGTGCCACATGCAGACAAAAAAGAGGAGGGAAGAGTAAGTGATGCCTACATGTGTGTTGACTCAACAGGGATAACATTAAATGAGAAATGTTGTACAGAGGAATAAATATTTAAAAGCAATGCAAAATGCCGGAGAGCCTTTCTGCATTATATTTCATTTTATTTTTATATTTTGAATTATCACCTCATGCCTGAATTTTCTTCCTTTACATAAATTAGATAGATATTAAGATATATATGATATTTCCTGCATAAATTAATACAGAAAACAATCACGAGAATGCAGGAAATTTAGTGTTTGATGCTCAAAATGTCATAGGGAGATATCCCCAGCCCCCATGCTTAATATGTGTCCCTTCAATGTTGAAATGAAACCTATGAATGTGCCTCTGATGCAAGGAGAGTAAACAGTAATGCTGGATTACATGCATGCATCTTTTCCTATGAAACACGAATAGGTAATCTGAATGGCGGACCCTGCCACTAACAATGAAAACCACTATATAGTGAGGTAATTAAGGAATGTAAATACACTGAATGTAAATTGCTGAAAAAATGCCAGCTGTAAGTGGTGCCAAAAACAGGGTTTGATTTACTAAAAATAGTAAGGATTAACTTTAAACATATTACAGCCTGTTCAGCTTAAAAGTGTCAGCCTATTTCTATTGTTTCATGTCTGTCTGAGTTTACAAAGAATTGCATGAAGGCAACGCTGCGAGAAAACCCAGTTGGAGGTTCCAGATTTTGGACGTCCCCATCAGTGTGTGAAAACACAATTAGACTTGATTGGTTCCCCTCCCTCAACAACCGAGAAAATTCTTTCAATCAAGGAGGTCTCCAGCATTTGAAACGACACACTCTCTGGATGTGGTGCAGATTGCGCTGTGAGCCAATCAAAGCAGTGCAACTGAGAACTTACTTTATAGAAGATTTAATACAGGAATAATTATGATAAAGAGCTTTTTCAGAAACAACATAATCAAAAACAATTTCATGACAAGTTAATAACACACGAGCTATAAATCTTTGAGCAGTGCTGTGTTTAAAAATCATACATGAAGAAGATTTGAAGTCCTGCTGTGTAAGTGCTGTTTGACATTAAATGCTCCCTTATTTCTGGGGACTGAGTCCTACTCAGTGTTGTTCCCCTTCAGTTTTAATCAATACTTTTCAAGAGTTTTAAGCTAGAGAGGAAGCATCTTCTTGGGGGACGCTGAAAATCCAAGCACTGGGAAACAATAGGCCCCATCTCGGCCCTGTCTTGCAGAGCCAGACGTTTGTTGCAGTGTGTCTGGCAAGAGCGGCTTAAGAGTTAATTTCCTGGCAGTGATTTGTAGGAGAGCAGCATCAACAAGCTGCTGCAGACTGGAGCATGAAAACCATTACTTCAATCCCTCACTCCCTGACATTAATAGGATGAATAAATGTTTTTGTTCTCTGCTTAATTTGGATGAATTCATCCAAATGGCAATGAAAACAAGTAAATATCCATCTCAGCTCTCCTCCTGATAATAAAAGACAAAGAGAACTCACTCTGCCTTCGCTTTTTCTTCCACCTACTGTTTGAGAATTCCTCTGCTCGGCGCCAAGCTCATATATCAGATGATAACCGAAATGACTGAGACTGGGAACACTTACTGAGGGAAGGCTCTTTATTTTAAGTCGATTCACCCTCACCACACAGGAGGTTGTCATGCCGAATTTTATTCCCTAGTAACTCACAGAGCGATTTTTGTGATCCCAGACATCCGATGTGACAAATGAGACGCACCCAGACAGATTATATCCTGCATATGAACATGTAGTAAAACAAAAAAAAAAGTCATTTCCATACCCATTTTATCAAAGCGGTGCAAGGATACAATAAAATCATAGAAGCAGGAGCAGAATATTTTGCATCAAAGAGGAATACATTTACGCCTGGTCACCTCGTGTGTTCTGGACAGGAAGGTTATGTTTACATTATAAGCACAGACATGTTGCTCTCATGTGACAAAGATTAGATTTTTCTGAAGAAATCTGAATTTTTCGCAATCAAATCTGGGCCACTTTTATGTGTGGTCTTATATCCAATACATATCTGATCACTGATTACTGAGTCCTGACACACTGGAGATCATGTGTGTTTTTCTCATGTATACATGGTTTGTCAACTTCATACTTCACTGCACAGATGCAGATCACTCACCACACAGTGTCAGAGCGGCTTGTTGAAACTACAGAAGGCTGCCGTAGCCGTTATCTCTGCCAGACACTTTATGATGGGGGTAGCTTGCCTATATTTTGAGTCCTGCCCTGACAGCCTTGTTGCAAGGTGCTGACAGAGACATTGAAAAAAAGGCCTGGACATCCTAAAGTTTTGGTCCAACAGCTCATAATACTGAAGTCTCACTAGTCCGCAAAATGTCCCATTGGGCCGAAAGCCCATTTTACCACAGCCCATTACGTTGCAAACAAACAAACATTGCTCCGAAAATAGCTACACACACTCCCAAACAGAAGCACATGGCTAATGATTGAAAGATCTGATGATGTCATTCTGCATACTAATGAGCCATGTGGGAGAGAGAAACAATGCCCCTCCTAAACATATGACAAACTGTCATCTGACGACCACGGCAAATCCTTCAGGAGATGAATATTAGCACCACTGTGTTTATAATGTTTTTCCCAAACGCCTGACTTGTAAATGTGATGTTATTTGTTGTTGTTTTAAGGCACATGTGAGTGACTTTATTGGGTGCATGTGAGGCGTTTCAGGGCAGAGATTCACTCACACTGATGTCAGATATGGGTCACTTCAAATATGAATGTGAACAGTCAAGGCAGAAAGATCGGATCTGGGGAGAAAATCAGAATTGAGCACTGAGCCCTGAAATCTGAACGTAGCTTAAGTGTAAAGCCATCCGAGATGCAGTCGAGAGGAATGGGTTTGAGCCGCTAAAGTGCACAAATTATTCTTCCTTTCTTACCAAACAGCTTCAGGTGCATTACCACCTCCTTCTGGACTGCAGGAGAGCCAACCCTGATTTACCTTGAGCCCGGAAAAACCCAGGATTGCAATCAGATTTGCAATCTGGCCAACCAAGATGCGTATACTGTATGTGATTAAGTGTAACTAAAATTGTATTAAAAGACATCTGGACTTAATCCGTATATAAGACACTTGAAATGAGGTGCATAAATGGAGCCTGTGCTTTTAAACCTCAGACCAAGAAACATCCAGATGACATCCTATAGTATTACTACTTCAGCAGCATCCAACAGACTACAGTGTCTGAGGTCAGGAGACCATAAGCACACTGTGGCTGCTCAACTCTCAGCGGAGCTCAGCAGCATCTTCAGAAACTGAAAAACAACTACACAAACTTTTGCTCTGCAATATTGTTCGCACACAGACACACATTTCCTCTGCTCCCCAAATCCCTGGCTGAATTACCAGCAGTCACCATCTTTAGTTTGGGATAGGGACATGAGAGAGAAAGGCAGAGTCACTTACCACACACAGAAAAACTCTGGCAATTGAACAAATCAATGCCACATCACCTGCGCTGCTGCTTCAGCACCGCTTTCACGTACACTCATACAGTAGGTTGAGGTTATTTTGATTGGATCTAAAACTATTCTTTTGAAGGCCTGAATAACTTGGGTGGACTGAGGTGATGGTCCATAGCTGTGACGGCCGCACCATAAAATGGCTGCGATCAGAGAGATATGGGAGATAGACATCAAAGGTCACAAATAAACCCCGTCGAAGGTGAAAACTCTCCACAAGTACGGGCCGTACTTGACCATTCTCCTTTTTAGAGTGAGGAAGAGTCTCACCTTGAGTTTTGGCAAGAGAGGCAGCCTTTGTTAATTTTTAATGCATTTGGAAACTAGTAATTAAGTCCCCCCCCCCAATGGACTGGGAAATTGACATGCTCTGGAGAGCCAGTGAGTAATTATATTTGTAAAGAGCAGTGATACAAGATACTCCCCTCTGACTGGGACTCATTACACATCATTAGAGAGGCGCGGCAACTAGGCACACGCACACGTACCACGTGCACGGACCACACACACACACACACACAAATGCATGAGGGCAGACAAGTCACACACTTAAAGACACACACACAATGTCTCTTTCTCTCTCTCTTGCACACACACACACACACACACACACTCACACACAGATCAATGAGCAGAAATCCAAACACTGTTTCTCTTTGGTAAACAAACTCTTCAGGTCCCCCTGACCCGAGCAGAGTGTGACAAGTCCCAACAGGACGGTCCGGACAGACTAAAAACTCTATTCCCCACATCTCATCTGGTGATAATCATACTGCGGTGGGTCAATAACTAATTAAAGATTAAAAAATGAATTCTCATTCATCTAAACAGTGAAAGGTTCAGATATGAAAGTTTCCAAATGGGGCCTCAGGAGAATTGTGGTCCACCCTTTGAAGCAATAATTACCATTACAGCAGCGTAGGGCTAAGAGCTGCAGGCGGATGATAGAACGGCACTAGAAACTTAGTGGACTCCTCTTTAATTGGAACAGGAGTGGCAGCGACTCAACACATCACAGTCTCCAGATAGAATTTGTACAACTCTCCTCCATGTTACCTCTTCCTTCTACAGTATTTCTCCTCTCTCTTTCCTCTCATTTTTTATTTCTCTCTGTGAGTGTTTGTGTTTCACTGTAGAATCTGCAGCCGCCATGCACACATTATAAAACCACGCTGAAATATAGACTAAATCCACTGCGGCGGCCTGTCTTCTGGAAAACACCAAACAAACGCTAAATCTATATTTCATAACGCACTGAGCCCCGTCTTTCAATAACTTTGCCCCATTTGAGTGAAATGTTGAAAAGCCCTGTAAAGCTGGAATTAGTGTTGCTACAAAAAACGAACGTGGAACGAACACTAAATTAATGCAAAATATAAATAAAACATGCATCGCTGACATTTACCAGGCTTTCGGTGCTGTCCAATTTGTTGAAATTTGCTGGTGAAAATGTTTGTTTTCGCTCCTCACATTAAACATGCTTTCAGCACAGATTTGTTAGTGAGGGCTGTTGTTGCCTAATAGTTCGGGCCTATTGTTTCTGTGAAATGAGTTACTATTCAGATTGTTGTGTGTATTTCAAAGGTGTTTACTGCATTATTAATGCCATATTCAGATTGCCCAGGGACAGTGGGAGAGCTATATTAGTGTCAGAAAGCGTAGTTTGTTGCCTTGTCTGCTTTCACTTTAAACTCATTATCTTGTCTAATTCTCTCTGCCTCCATTATTCCCTCATCCCTTTAAGCAGCCTAATTAAAAGAGCTTTCATTTTTTCATTAATATTTATTTATTTATTCTGAATTTCTACATGAAACTGCGTCACCCAGCGTGGAATCTAAATTAGTGATCTTTTTTTATTATTAAGGGAGTCCTGCTGCACAGTAGTTGAAGCCAGAGAAGAAGTAAAAAAAAAAAAAAACTGGAGTATTTGCTCTCATCTGGCTGTCAGATGACCTGATGTCACACTGCAAGTGTAAAGCTTTCAACTGTGTGTGCAGTGGCTCATGTACAGTGTCCAATACAAACAGCTAATCTACTCCACTTAATGCTGTCTAGACTAGATTAGCGCTGAAACTGTTAGCGACACCCATATTCAATAAAAAAAAACTGCAAACAAAAATAAAATGAAGACATGTAATTATGATTTCTCATGTTCTGAGCATTGCAATTCACACTTTATGACTGAAAATCTTCAGACAGCTTAGTGTTAATTGGCCCATCATGGTCTGATTTCTCTCTGGCCCTGGTTTTATTTGGTTTATATGAGTGTGTCTGTAATAACAGTTTAAAGCCGTACCATGGGGAGATTATCAGACCATGCTACAGCGATGGACATTATCGCTCAACTACATGCATCACTTCTTCTCTGCTCATTTCTCTGAATGGCTGCTGGGGAGCTCACCAAGAGAGCTGCTTTGTGAACTGCACGTGTGTGTATGTCTGTGCATGTTTCCGAGTGTGTGCGCAGAGCTGCATCTGGATGTGTGTGCCGGGATTGTTTCTGCTTGTGTCTCTCTGTGTGTTTGTTTGTGTGAATACAAGCATGTGCGCGAGCATGCACATGCTCTGATTTCTCGTATGTGGTGTTGAAGGGTGTGTGTGCATGCATGTAGAATGACATTTAGCGAAATGTGGCAGCAAGAGAAGAAACATCTGACTCATAATTGAAGTGCCATGAAAGAAATATGATCATGAATCTGTATTAGGCTTACGTGCTCAGCTTTAAACCAGCAGCGGCAGCAGCACGAGGCAGCACGCTCAGCTCAGTACTCCGACTACCTTACCACCCTGAAGGCTGATTACAACGCTCAAAATGATACTCCACAAAAATGACAGAGGAAAACACAGCGCATTCAAGGCAAGCAATCCTGATGACAAAATCGATAGGCCGTAGCGCTCTCATCTCCATCAAAAAGAGAGTCTCAGGATGAATGTAGTTGTGCCTGTGTGAATCAACCACACCAGTCATCTCAATGTCCTGGAGGATAAAGCAGCACCCACTCCTCAGTCACCCTCCTACTCTCGACATGTGGAGCTCTCTGAGCAGCAAGGTGAGGCAGACTGCTCCTTTGAGGATAAAGCAGGTCATATTCCCTATTTGTCTTGCTGTCAACAAATATCCCGAAAAGACCAACATCAACAATGTGCTGATCATACTAGCAAGCATGTTAGCCAAATGCCTGATATAGCTTAGTGTTGGGGGTCACCCATTAAAGGTGCAGTATACAACATTCACAGCATTTCAGTGATTAAGAATCTGAACTGGGATTGTCTGCACATGGCTCTCAACAAAGAGGTGGCAGAGCCGGCTGCTAGTAGCTAACGGGGCTAACAGCGCAAACAGCAACAATGCTGACAGAGCTAATGGTGTTAACCGGGGGGGACTGCTGGGTCGGTGCTACGCTTCTGCAACTACATGGTCCTGCCACTTTGGGTCAGGACAGCGTTATCAGCAGAAACTGCCACATAAGTGCACTGCAGAATGGCGGAGAAAAGCTAGCCAGTGGGACACACAAGAGCCAACATGCACTAACATGCACACATAGCTGGACTTTTTACCACAACAAGGAAGAGTTAAGCTCGGTTTACAACAAACAGAGGTAGTTTGACAATACTCCATTATAACAAATGGTTGCTT
Organism: Cephalopholis sonnerati; assembly: GCA_019142605.1. NCBI lineage: Eukaryota > Metazoa > Chordata > Actinopteri > Perciformes > Serranidae > Cephalopholis > Cephalopholis sonnerati. Next base: position 19,401,225 of record JAGQAX010000004.1, on the reverse strand, counting down.
GCTGCTTCATCAATGCTCAGAAAGTTGCATACACCTCCTTTAAAACACAGCCGTGTACAGAAATTGTATATTTATTAAATTTCAGAGGCCTGAAAAGGTCAAACTATTTAATGTATAACAAGCAAAAATAAAAGACTTGGAAAAATTAATACAATTTTCCATGGAGCAAATATTATCTCTTTTTCTTTCCTATCTTGTTGATCATCTTGTGACCTGTTCAGATTCATCAAGTGACCCCTTAGGGGCCCTGTCCCCCAGGTTGGAAGCCACTGTTACAGCTTATTTGTGTGTGCCAAAAATAAAAAAAATAAATAAAAAAAACTGTTGCACTTGATGACATCACAATGATTATGGGAGCCTGGTCTCACTCCAGAGTCATTGAAATCCAGGCATGATACGCGGCCAGTTGCCGTTATAGTTTAACAGCACCCAGAGGCGCTGGGGGAAACGTGGTGGGACAAGGACGAAAGTTAAGACAGCAAAAGAGGTGATGGCTGGGTCCAAGAAACACCGACTTTCACCCCGAGAGAGCGGTGTTCACATCCTGTAAGATTCTCAAGCCAAACCATGTTCTTTTTTCCTAAACCTAACCACGTTTTTTTGTTGCCTAAACCCAACCATGTGTGTTTGTTGTTGAAGGAGAAAAAACATCATTTTGCGCTGTTGTACCGATGTAGTGCATTTATTAAACGTTAAATTTCTTGTGAAAACAGAGTATTATTTTGAAAGAAGACAATAGGCAGAAGTTGACACGGCGTCCCAAGAACGTCAGCAACCAACGTACCCAGGATACCTTGTACGTTGTATGTGGACATGGAAAGTCCATGACCAAAAGTTGATGTGTGACAGGGTCGGAGTGAGAATGTGTTGATTATGGACACTGCAGAGTATTTGAGTTAATGCTGCCTGCACTGTCCTGCTGCTGTAAACACTCACTAACACAGCAGGTGAGTGCATCTGTGTTCCCACAGTCCTTTGTTCCCTAGTTCAATATTTTGTTAACACACATTAACCCTCATATTGTGTTTTGGTCAAATTTACCTGTTTCAGGGTAAAATACTTCACAAATATCATCCAGTTAACCCTGACCTTTGGAGATGACAATAGCTGATTGTTGGAGCTGTTTAATAATGATTTTTCTCCTTTTTTTGTCTTGTGTTTTTCTTTTACTCCCTTTTAATTAGGTAATTAATTGGCTGACTAATTATTATTGTTTAAAATTTATGGCTGAAATGTGTCGGGAGTTGTTCTCCATACAAAAAGAGTAACAATTATCTAGACTAAGACCTGTGCTAGTGCGACTCTCAGAGTCATAATTATAATCCCCCTAACCTAACCCATGTCATATTAAGGGAATACAGAGCTGGTGAACATCTTTTTCAGGTTTCCATTATATGCTAAAAAGAGCTGGGGAACATAGGACCCTAGGAACCTATGAATGACCCCACAAAGCAGCAGTGAATACTAAAGTGATACCATGTAACTTTTGAAGACTGAAGAAGAAATAGCACATTCATTCTCTTACATATGAAATATTTATAAGTAATAAAACACTCACTTTTTCAATTCACTCCACTCAAGGGTTTTGCTGCAAGAGTCTTACATGGTCTGGTGTGAGCAGTAGCGCACATTGGGTCATGCCAGCTATTGTTAGCAAACTTAAGACAGATACTGCTTTGTAGGAAGTACAGAGTCAGTTCACTACTACTCCTCTCCTCTCTGCTGGTGATACACCACATTTTGGCTTTTACTGCTGTTTAGCAAATATTCTATTTGATCTGCAGCTGAAAAGTGTCCCCAACAAATGCAATATTTACCTCTCTTTGAGCAACATCTGCCAAATAGCGCCCATCTGTTTTAGGAAATTACTTGAACTTGGAGCTAAAAATGGAATTGCATATTTGTGACTTGTGAAGCTTTAATGATTTACATCCACAGGCCTGGGGCTGTGAGGTGCAGACAGTAGAGAGAGGTCTGACAGTACTGAGAGACAGATTTATGAATTATTGGTTTTGGTGTTTTCATGGGATTTGCTGACCAAATGAGACATATAGAATAACGCTTTGCCGTATCCTTTGTGTTAACGGCAGGCGATGATAGTCCAAACCTGGGGCAATATTCTCAACAAATGCAAACATCAGGGAAATTTTATTTTATATTCAAAGTGTTTGTAGTCAGTACACAACCACTCTAAATGTAAAAAAAAAATGTGAGAGGAGGGAAATCAACTGTGTCAGAGAGATGGATGGAAAAGGTACAAAGCTTGGGTAGTGTGCTAACAAACTCCATTTTGTGTTGCTGCAGCTGTTTCCATGGAGCTCTCTCTCCCTCTCTTTCGCTCTCTCTCTCCTTCTCTGCCTCTCCACACTCTCTCTCTCTTTTCTCACACACACACACACACACACACATGCGCACACACAAGTGTCTGAAAGAGGATTCAGCTGTGTGAGTCAATCTGCAACCAACTGCAACTCGGAGAGAGAACCCCTCGCTCTCTGGAACAGACTCCTCTCCTCTCCTCTATCTCTCCAGCATCACGCCCATCTCATCATTTTTTTTCAACCTCATTACAATAATTTCTTAATTTATTCTAAACCCCAGTCACAACAACAAACCCACATTCAGCACACTCAATTACTGTGATTTTGATACACGAGCACCACATCAACAAGAAGCACAGGAACCAGTCCATGTATTTACACTGCCCGTGTTTTTTTTTTTCCCGCGGCCTTATTTGGAGTGTATGTGGCAATCAGCAGTGCTCATTACACCTAGCTGCCCTATTAAGATGGCCCAGAAAAATGTCCTTGAAGGAGGAGGTGAAGTGAAGAAAAAAAAAGAAAGGGAAAGATGCTTACCGAGGACTCCGACGCGGTAGTTGAGAGTGATAACGATGACATTCCCGTAGCTGGCCAGGACGCTCCCATCGATCATGTTGCCCGTCCCCTCCATGTAGGATCCTCCGTGGATGTAGACCATCACAGGCTTGGCCCCAGTATCTCGTATGTCTGCAAGAGCGGCCATCATTAACACATTCACATTGTCGTCCGCCCACTCCAATCAAGGGTCAGCTCAGATTCAGATACAGCAGATACAGCGCATGGTGGCCACAAACAGACAAGCTGACGGTCACCTCTCAGATACCAGCTGTAAGGATACAGTCTGCTGGCCTACTAATGGAAATGGAGGCAATATTCCTTCATATCTGCTCTATGAGAAACAAATTAATGTCCACTCATTATGTCGAGTTCAACTCTATTATAGTAATTGGCCATCTCAGCTGAAAATATGGCTCGTCATTTGCTGTATAAAATATTTATCATATAAACCAAACTATTAGGGTTGTATTTGTGTTGCCTTCCAGGAGGCAGACCCACTCTCCAATATAGACACGCAGGAAGCCATTAGGGAGAATAAAGAGAGAGGTACTCTGACACATCTCCCAACCAGGGAGAAGGCTAATCTGGCTTGACAGTGATAGGGAAAACGCACCGGCTAATTACACAATGCTACCGTGCGCCTCCTTTTTACACAGGCCTATCTCTGTGCAACAATTTATTTGCACGGTCCTTGCTTGGCATTGCAGGCAGTTAAATTTGTGCTTCAGTTTTGGTAAAATGTTGTTTATTCTATTCCCGAACCAGGGCTTGATACCCAGCTGGAGCGACACTCCAGCCAGATAAAGCACATCCAGAGGTAGAGGGAAGAAAAAAGCCTCTGTTTGAGGAATAGACTGAATTACTGGCTGGCTAGCTAGAGCTGGGAGACAAGACAAGAAACTCTCTCTCATTTTCACTCCTGCTCCCCCCGCGTTCTGTGTAGCTTCTCGCCTTCCCCTCCCTCACTTTGTATCGCTTTCACTCACAGACTCTCCCCTGTCTCTCCCTGTTTCTCTCCCGCCTTCCCTCCATCTCTGTCCAACTCCCTGCCTCTCTTTTTTTCCCCCTAAGCCCTGAGAGTGGTGAGAATGAGAGCGGGTGGGAGGGCAAAGAGTAAGGAAGACAGAGAGGGAGAGAGAAAGAGAGAGACACAAAGACAGACCGGAAGGAAGGAAGATAGAAAGGAAGAAAAAGAAAAGGAGAGAAAGGAATAAAGACATAAATAAGAAAGAGAAAAATTAAAAAAAAAAGAGAAAGCAATGGGCTCAGATTTAAAAGGGTGGTATTGTATTCTGGTTGCTATGGTGACTGAGAGCCAAAATTCAAAATCCTCAAGAACAGCTAATCGCAGACCACATCCTGCACAGACCAATCTGCATCCATCTGCAGGCACTGCTCGTCGTTATGCACCCCATCACATTAGCATGCCTAACACCGAGGACAACTACTTAAATGCATTTTGTAAAGACACGGTTTTTCTGTAACCCCTATAGCAGAGCTCAGCCTTGATTCTCAGGGCTTTTTTCTTTCTTTCTCGGTATTCCCTTGGTTATTCATGGCCCCGTTACGTTTAAAAGCAAAGCAATAACTTGTATATGATGTGGCCTTATTTATGGCTTTCTTTATCTTGCTGGTATCTGAGAAGGCTTACACAGTGAAATGTGATTTATAGCTGACACTTCTCTATGCACACACTTATCTTAGACAAGAGGAGGAGGAGGGGATGCATGGGGTGAGAAAGCATGAAAGGTACAGTCAGAGAGGGGAAAGGGGGAGGGAGGGGGGAGAAAGGGAGAGAAACAGCATATCCTACACAAGCTACTCAAACAAATGGGCCACAGATACAAGGAGAATGGTATAGAGGGAGACGGAACAGGGGGCAGAAATAAGAAAAAGAGATTAGTCATGTCAATGTTATCAGTCACCTCTTTTGTTGATTCACATCAGGTCTCCATGACAACAGTTAAATCCCTTTGGGAGAGCGATACAAGACATTGAAGCTCCACTTGTTCTAATCTATTTATTGACTTGATCTGATGTGGGAGGCGTCACTGTGACATACAGTTCTCACTGACACAGATAATGTGTCAGAGGAAAATATACATGCAACAGATCCCAATTGGACTTAAAGTGAGAAATAATAATCCTTTCTAGATACATCCACATGTGGGCTGCAGCACGGCATGACGTGGCGGTAATGAGGTGAGCAGCTCTTCTTAACCAATCAGATCAAAGCTTTATCGGACGCTGCGGTCGGCCTAATTTGGTGTAACAGGTGACTAAGTGGCTACCTCGGAAAAAAAGCTGCCTCCTGATTCACTAACTTCTCTGAGGCAAAAAAAAAAAAGTACATCAACACATATATTCACAGCATCAAAATGTAGCACAGAGCTCTGTGCTAGAAAAGAAACAGAGATAGGTTCATTAATGCACAGACTGGTACATTTGCAATAACTTCACATGCACAAGGAGTTGAACATAAAAAGAAAGACAAATAAACTCATGTTTTGGTGATGAACAAAGAAATCGGTGCGTGATGGAAATGTAGATGAAAGCTGATGTGCAATGAAGAGTGAGCTGAACAGAGAATAAATTATATCACACATCATTTTCTCACATATTTCTCTCAATCAGATCATGCAGGCAACTACTATAAAGTGACATACACTCTCAGCTCATATACAAACAGCAGATAATTATATCACAGTAGAGAAAATAAATTAACAATCGCAAGTAAATAAATAAAAAGTTTTCCGCTCACTGCAGCAGCTTCAATAGAAGAGCTGGCGACAGTCACACCTACAAATACATCATAGGGCATGAATTTTAGAAGGACCTGAGGAGCACAACCTTTCATAGGTGCATCACAGCGACTCAGGACTGATTGGAGTGTCAGTGGGAGGCATAACTCAGGCCTGAGCCGAGCCTCTAAGTGTTGCTGCTGCAAGTGAAACCCACCAGGAGGGCCGGGAGCACTCGTTCCTTCCTCCTCTATCTTATTTTCTTTCCCCCACCTTTTTGTCCTTTGCTTCTCACTCCATTGAAAACAGTCAGTCATATATCTGACGCTAAGCGCCCCCAGAACTGGCCTTGACACTCCAGAGTGGGACAGGACAAAGGCGAGTGGAGATAAGTGTCGGTGGCATTCACTGTGTCAACACTTGGTGAAACATGGTGGCTGTCAGCGGCTATCAGTGAGGTCTGAGGTGGGGAGGGGGTACGGGTGACAATGTCCTGATGTGGCAGAACATGACATGCACCCTACTGTAGTGCTCTTGTCAGGCCAAGCTTCACGCTTCACTCATGACAAGTCCATTACTGGCCATGTTCACATTTAAGAAGTGCATTTAGTTTAACTGGGGAGCTCCTCGCAAAACAGGCAGTGTAATTACATCGAATTATACAGCAGCTTGTGCCGTTGTACAAGTCACTGACAGTATTCTGAATGTCACCGAATGTCTGCTTAATATTCCCTTTATACTGAATCAAATGAGCTCGCACTGTGTGTGACTGGGCCTCGGAGGGGGAAAAAAGGCTGAAGTGAAGGAACACGCAGTAACAAATCTTCTATTTTGGAGTCACAGAAGACAGTAGAAGGAGACCACGATGAAAAAGAAATCACTGTTGCATAGCTGTTGCTATTTTAAGCCAGTGGACTTTCAGAGCCTGCACATCATCAGGAGTGACGGTATGGGCAGGAAAAGAGCAACTTATGGTTGGAGTATGTCAGACTGCGCTGCGTTCTCCACAACACTTGACATTTCTGAGAGCAACTGAGGTATAACTTATGCATATAAAGAAAATCTCCACATGGCATTGGCTATATGAAAAGGCGATGTATGTGAGAGCGTGTGCCTCTATGAATCTTGACATCGCAACAGCAAAAGTAATGGGAGGGATGACCTTTGTGTGAAGGTGACTTCCTGCTCCCTCGCTGGCGTGTTTGTGTGTTAAATATGATGTTGGCAACAGAGCAGACAGCGAGCACTGTGTATGAGGACAGGGAGAGAAAAGAGGCGGGGAGAGACGCTGGCTGAGTAAAATAAAAGGGAAGACACGGTGAGAAGCCTACAAGGCTATTAGCCAAAGCCCCCTACAGCTGGCCTGGATCTAGATGAGAGGAGGAGGCTGTAGAGGTGCTGTCATCTGTAAGACTCGCAGACAGCTGTTTACTCCTTGACTGAACGAAGACTAACCCTTTAGTCTTTCAGGGAAACCTGCTGTCCTCGGTGCGAGCCACAAAAGCTGACATTATACTGTACAAACCCACTGAAGGGTTGAGGAGAGAACACCAATAAACACATTACAGAAGTGCACACAGCACAAACCCCCTCAGACGTGCTGTGGCACTGCATAAGGAAAGTGCCTCAGTGAAGTAATTCAAAGCCTTTCGGCACTCTTGTTCCATTCTCTATATTTTTCAAAAGCAATGCGTTTTTACATGTTTTTGCCTTGCCAATTATTTCGTGCCACTCAAGAGTAAAGGACAAGGAGCAAAAAAAAATAGATGACAGCAACAGTCTGGGTCTCCCATCCTTTGAAATGGCTTAAATGATGCCCTTGTGGATCAGCCATTAGCAGCAATGCTTATCTTGGAAAGGAGCTGAGCAGCAGCATTCCAAATATCTCTGCATAAATGGGCTTCAAGGGGCACGATTCTTCAGCCCTGCCACATCACAGAGAATAGGATAGTGGCAGAATGGGGAGAATGGTGTGTGAATCGCCCCCACTGTCGATTCACCAGTCTCCAGCCTGCCTGAGCTGAGCTGAGGGCTTTGCTGGATGGGGATCCAGTCAGGCCTGTGCAATGGAATTAATGGTAATACCCAGGCAGGTGGAGCTCAGCTCTGCTCCCTGGCACAGCAACGATGGAGAGCTTCTCTGGGGGTGGGGGTATGCGTGTGTGTGTGTTGTCTATTCGGTGCTTGCTTCTAGAGGCTTGGAAGCAAGCATTGTTTACGTGTACAAGTGCGTGCGTGTGTGCATGCCTCACTGGTTTAATGGATGCTGGTGTACATGTCTGAGTGTGTGCACACTCACGCTGGGTGGAAGCATTCCTCCTGATTAGAGCTAGAGTCTCAAAGTGCCAAATGACAGGCAGACACACACACACATCTATTTTTCATCAGTGGGAGAGGGCCGAGGCAGCAGTGGCGCGAGACACTCTGGAGGTGGAGTAGGGACGGCTGCCTCTCTCTGCCTAACACTGGGCACGGTACCTCGGCAACGCTGCCATGTTCCACCTGGGAGATTTAGCTCCTACACAGCCTGACTTCCTCTATTTACATGCCCACCTTTATCTAACGACAGCAGGTAGGTGATTGAAAGCTTGCGCTCCTTTTTTTTTTTTACAGTGCAATAACAGCCTCTGTAAAATTGAGTCCTGATTGTGGGCCGATGTAAATCACAACTCGCAACTTGGCCCACACGCTCGTGGTGCTGGAGGGAGTGTTGCGTAGAATTTGAATGCACTTTGGGGGTGCCAGGGGGTTGACTGCTGCTCAGACAGACAGGCAGACACACAAAGGGACAGATAGAAAGACACAGGAAGAGACAGACAGACAGAATGGCTAAGAGGGAGAGCCTCGGGGACAGCCAGCGGACAGAGAGTGATATAAAGTTTAAAAAAGGTCATTATATTCCTCACTTCATATTTCATTTTGCTTATCTCCTCGTCTCAGCTGAATGTTTTTATTGGCCGTTCCAATGCCTTTATACAATAAATTTATATATTTCTATTCCATTACATATGTTACTTACATTTCTTTGGCAATGTGAGAAATCCTTTATTGTTCCAATAAAACTTATTTGAATTTAAGAGCGTGTCTGGAGGGTTATAACAGGCAGGAGGGCGGCTCAAATATGGTGAAGGGAGGGAGGGAATTAGCCCAGGATAGACAGACTGCCAACTGAGACAGCATGGTAATGTTGGGATGAACAGACTGAGAGATGGAGGGGGTTAGACAGAGAAACCAGACAAGACAGCAGCTCTCTGGACTGAATGAGAATATGTGGATAAGAGGTGCATCAGCTAAAGAGCGAGAGAGTGGGAGTTCTGCTTGTGCTCTTATTCTACTTGGCCTTTTAACTTGAATACAAATGTTTGATTTTCATTGGTAATGCTTGCAGTACATTTACTGTAGACAAGGAGATTGCTATTACCCGCAATAATAGTACAGCCACTTGTGAGAGCAGTAGTATGTAAGACAGCTTACAAGGACTTTGTAGTTTGTGCGGTGCAGCCGACCATCCTTCAGTGAGGAGTCAAGTTAAGTCCTATTCTCACAGAGGTAACAGTGCTCTTTTAGGGGGGAATTACAGAGGGGCGCCTCTGAACACGGGTTTCATGTGTCGGGCCACGACACTTCAAAACAGACACATTCACCAGAACAATGAAAATCTTCTGGATCATGTTGAGGGATTGATGGCCAACTCTGTCACACATGCATTAGTTACAGTGCTGTGGCAGAGATTCTGCTGGGACCGTATTGTGCTTCTTCGGTGATGCTCTGTAAATAGCATTAGTTGCGCTCAGTAAAGAATAGACTTGTCACATTTTCAGTGAGGCTAGTCTTGCACAACAGCTTGGAGACCAAGCCACTGTGCGCGCATGCAAAGACTTGCCAGACAAAGGGATCGGCACTTGTCAGCAATTTTGAACGGACTCAGGGCTACATACACTGACGCATGTGGGCTTGCTTGAGGGAAAACAAACATACACATGCGCGCGCGTATACACACAGTCAAGCTGAAAACTGAGGGCAATTTGGCTTCAGTTGCAACAGCTCGCCCTGGGCTTGAATGAAGAAACACCTGTGTGTCAAAGTGGTGCCATGGCAACGCTTCCTGTTCTGTGATCAAGGCCAGCATGAGGCTTCTTTCTGAAAGAAGAGCCCACTGGCAAAGAGGAAGGAGCCTCACTACAAACCCTTAAACATCTGGAAAGAACCCTGGCTAGGCAGCCTCCGGTGGGTTTTAAACTCTAACCAGGACCCACAGCAATGCCAGCATTAATTGTGCCAACATTCAAAACAAATAAGTGAAAGGATAAGGCCACTTGGTGTGGCATCCCCTGCCAAAGAGAAGGTCCATATGCCCTAAACATGTGCTGAGGTCCCAAACAGCTTCACTCCAGACACACAATCTCACTCACCAAATACAAACATAATGTGCAAGAATCCAATCTGTCCATGACAAACAAGTGGAGAATAAATTAAGGTCTTAACCTTGATACCCTACATCATGCTTGCATCACCTGCCCTACTGTGGCAAAGGAAGACAAGGGCGGGGCGATATCAAGGGTTTGATTTAGATTCAAAGACTTAAGCCGTTTCTGTTGCAGCACAAGAATCGTCTCTCATTCTAATCTCGGCAGAGATCCACCCTGAGCCAGGAATATCCCAAGATAAATATGGAAAGTGAACAATGCGATTGCTGAGCAGCAACTTCCCATTTTCTACACCTCTCGCCTCTAATCCTCTCCAGCAGCACTCCTGAACTGCCGCTCCTCATCTAAATCTGCTGGCAGACCTGGTGAACAGTCTGATATTACACTGCTGCTTCACTTTCCCTCTGCCATTATCGCCACAAATACAGCTGCTGGCCACACCTTAAGAAGGGGCTCTCACCACTGCCTCTGCCCTTGTAATAACAGTTGCTCCAGTCACTATGTGAGATATTAAAATGACTCAACCCGGGCTCGGTTATCTAGACAGCTACTAGATCCCATCTGACTCCGAAGCCAAACACTCGACTCATCGGCTGAATTTTGATGCTCAGGAACAAGAGACCTCACAACATTGTTCTACAGATTGTAATGTGACAGGGGTGCTCGATGATTGCATTTGCAATTAAAAAAACAAAAATAAATCAAACAAAATAAAACAAAAGAAATGATAAGAAAACAGGGACATTTTAAGAAAAAAAAAGTCATGCACCATCTTTGTTCACCATGGAAAATACCTTCATCTTCATCACCGTCGTTATCCGATAAATCCTCGCCCTGTTTTTTTGCATGGGCCCCTGTTATTGAAGCAGGGAGAGACATAGAGAGGCACAGGGAAATTCAAAATAGCATGTTTGGCAATACACAGATGGGAAAAAGGGCAATTCAATAAAAAGCAGAATTTGAGCACATGTGAATAATAACAATGTTAATTTAAATACACAATTCCCATTAAACAATTTGTCAAGTGCATTTCTTCTGAATTCATATACAGTAAGAGAAAAATAAACATTTTGTGTAGTACACAAATTTAAAAAAGGCTAGATCGGATTAAAAAAAAAAATGAAAACACAGTTTAAAGAAAGTAACCCAAACAAAACATAACTGCTATAGTGGAATATTTGGAGCAGAGTCATACACCACTGGCAGTTTCAGAAAAAAAACTTTTTTAGATTTATCAGGAAAACCCTCTGAATCCAATCCTGTAAGGCTGGGTAACGCTATTAGCTTGAAGGATTGTTGCCAAAATGAAAAGCTACAACATGTAATTCTGATTGGTCATAATTGCATCTTGGAAATAGCTTTTTGAGCAGCGCTTTGGTGTGTTTAAACAAGACTTTAGTGACTTTCTCTTCTCTCTGTAACACAAACTTAACAACATTTTTTTAAGTTGGGCATCTGGTTTAACAGACTATAAAAAGGCAAATTAATATTAATAGAAAATGTGGTTGCTGGCAAGTTAAAGAATACAAAAAAAACGGATGCAGAAAACTATTGAAAGAACAGCATTTAAACTACAAGCAAAAGCACGTGCCGGAATACAACCCTGGAGGTGCTAGAGATTTAAATAAATCACAAGATCATGTGTATCATGTGCACTCAGTGATGTGTGCGGTTACTCCAGCTCGTCTCTTTGCTCTAAACAGTAGGTAATATGCTGTTGCCCTTGTGCTACATGTTAGTATGAAAATCTACCCCCCTAGGGCGCCTCACACCATGTGCAAATATAGTGAACAAGCCCTATCTTGACCTACAGCTTACACAGTGGTATTCTAAACTGGTTAGAGTTTAATATCCATGTATTATCATTTTTAATGCCCACTAGTAGCACGGCCTAAGGATATCAATTCTGGTTAGTCAGTTGGTCAATTCCATCAGTACATCCGTTCAATAATCCTATCATCTTCTGACAGGAATTTTTAAAAAAAATGTAGTATTTTTGGAGAATTTTAAAATTTCGGCGATACCCTGACCTTTCGTCTAGCACCACTGTCAGCTCAGATTTTCCTCCTGAGCAATGCTTGACACAGTAAATCCTAATATTTTCATGACCTTGGACTTTTCCTCTAGTGCAATCACTAGGCCTCTATGAATACAAATTAATATCAAAATCTCATGGGCTGACTGTCATGGAATTTACTGAAGCATTCATGATTTCCAAAAGATGTCTAGCTTCTCCTACAGTGTTGAAACTTCACATCATCGTACACCATGTGGCTGTTGTTTAAGTTGTCAACTAGCCTACTAACTACGCTGATCATGAGACAAGAGCCGTCAGGATCTGGGTGCCTCCATGGCGAAACAATATCCAGGGGTAAACCCTGGTCTCTGTTCACTTTACTCATTACAGGATCTTTCCTCTTTTACCACCCTTAGACCAAATTATCAGCCTTTTCTTCAGGAAGACTAATACCCTGCATACCATTAAATCCGCTGTGGATATCCATGGTCCCTAGAGGATATTTAACAAATGGCTGTTCAGTGAAATTATTATGCTGTGGTGGACGAATTCGAAATTGCAAGTCACGTGATGCGCTCAGGCCCATGGACTACTTAATGCTCACAATGTCAACCACTTCATTTAAAGCTTCAGCGCAGGACTTGTACTCATAAATGTATGTTCATTACATTCTAGCTCTTGCCAACCAAGTTCACACAATGCTAATTAAGCCTATCACCGCCAGCAAAAGCTCTCTTTATTTCGCAGTTGTGGCGTCTGTGGTGACATTCCCATGCTGGTGCACCGGAAGTGATGCGTTTTACGTCAACCAGCTGGAGCTAAGGGGGCAGGAAGAGGCGAGAGACCACAGTGACTGAGCACATAGGAGGAGAATGGTGGAAGCTTTGGCAGAAAATGCTAAGAAGCCTCCAAGAAAAGTTTCTGGAGTGGATGCTCTAGAAAAAACAACAACTCTGGTTTCAGAGGAAGGTTTAAAAACAAGACTTGAAGACAGCACTACTGAGACGGGGAGGATATGGCGAGCTCACCTGCTGGCTTACATCATGAGCAGGTGCCAACAGTTCCACACTACAGGTTTAGAATTTCCTTAAAAGTCTTTATCAGTCTTTAAAATATAATTTCTGTCAGTCATGTGGGCACGCCAGTCAGTTGCATGGAGTCAGAAGCAATATAAACCTCTCTGGCATAGACACACTAGTTAACAGCTTTTATTTGAATGAGTGCACCACCTTGTTTGAATACCTCATCCATTGTTAATTGATAGATGCAATATATTGCATAATGTAACAGGCTCAGTGTTATGACATTTACTGAGTACATTTAAGCTCTAGAATAAGAGAAGCCTTTGGAATTTGTTAATTCTACGGTCTGTGCAATGACCTTGTTCCATCTAATGAATAATGCAATCTGTACGGGCTGCTATATGAGCTTTAGGCTGGCAAACAAAGTCATCTGACTTGAACAACTTTAAGCTTTATGCATAACTTTTGTGTAACCCTGTTTGGTAGTATCAGGTTATTGGACTTTACTACAGCAAGTTGTGGAGGCTGGTACAGAAGGTTGTGGGAAAGTGGGCTTTTAATTCATATTAGTCATTGAAGAGGGTAAGATGAATGGCTTGCCAGGTGTGGTAAGCCGTACCCTCTTCTTGTAAAATCAATTTCCAGAGTATTCGTATCAAAAATCAATGGTTAAATAAAAAAATCTGTAAAAATCCATCATGAGGATATTGGTGGTTAAATTGCTCTGAGTTTTGTAGCATGTCCACTTCTATCCTGCTTAATAGAACACAGAGGACTGCACTGATTGCAGCGTGTTGTTCCAGGTACTGGTGAGACCATCAATTACAATCCAAAAAGGCTGGTTTGAGTATTACAGTCATGAGTTTGAAGGGTTATCAGATGTCAAAACAAAAGGCAACGTATCTTCATGCAAAACATCTCACAAAAAGATATGTACACAGTTAGTATTATATATTTCATAATAGCAGCCCTGCCAGTTAGGTGATATTTAGGAAAACAAGAATTGTTGTATGTAACGAGATAGCGTTACGTCACGTTACGTATGTATGTAACTTAAAATAACGACTTCGGTTTCACATGAGACACGAACCCCAATATCCAGGGTCAAAGTCCTGTGTTTGGTTGACCAGTCCACCACCCCGACTAGCTACCAATCTTTATTAGGGTTGAGCTGAATACTTGGATAAAAAAGTATCAGTACAGATAATGTCCTTGTTACCAGCACGAGTATCATATGGCTAAAATGTGTCATTATTTATACTTATGATAAAGGAAAATCCTCCTTTGGGTAGCTGTGTTTATATATTGCGCTTATGACAAAAAATGATCTGAAGCTCATTTCTGAGGCTGGTATGTAAATACTTTTCTCATAGGTACTAAATATTGCAACTTCTGATCAATCCATGTAAATTTCAAACTTAAAATAACAACTTCATATTAGGCTCAACCCACTTTCAATTTAAACTCCACCCACTTCTGGCATAAACGTCGCCCATTTCGAGTACAGATACAGATAACCTAGCTGGTTGAACAGACACAGACACAGATCCAGATAATGGTGTACTCGCTCATCCCTACTTTTTATACCTGACCTGACATCTTCCTTTGCTTCTTTCATATGAAGGAGGACAGCCAGTGCTCACATGATCCTGTATCACTACACAATTACTGTGGCTGAAAAAGTTAATGATGACGATATTATCATGATATCTATAAAAATCTAAATAATAAAAATAATAAAAATCCTATCAGTTGAATTCATTTTAACTTTGTTTATTGTGCATTTTCCTTCTTTTCTTGCAAATAAATTACACTCAAAATACGAGTGAAGTGAGGTGGAGAGAGCGTCTGTAACCACAACTGTACTAAATTGTACAAAAAGAGCAATTACACTTTATGGGTAATGAAAAGGCAACCAGATGGCGCAGGGGGAGGGAAACAAAGCAAGAACGGGAAGAAATGGAAATGATTTAAGAGGCACTGGATTATTTATACACCATTATTGCTTGTGTATTATTAACATGACCTCAATATTACATTTTTAAATATCACGGTTTTAGTCAATATTGGTATATCACAACACTCCTTATATAAATAGTGCATTACTTTTTGTACGTATAAGTAAATGATAACAGCCTGTACTACATAATCTACCTGATATGTACACTTGCATGTATTTGATTGCCCAGCGCACACCTCGCTGGAAAATGCTCGAGCAAAATGTTAGCCAGATTCAACTTTTTCAGACCCTGCATACTTCTGAAGAGCTCTGTGTTGGCACCATGGCTATGCCAACACTGTGATCTGACTGAAATGAAAAAGTGGGCTGCATTGTCTTATAAAATGTTAATGTCAGTCTAATAATGACCTTAGTCACAAAGTTTGGCAGGTACAGTACTTGAAAGCTGAACAAATTTCATAGCAGCACCAGGTCCGTCCCTTCTTTGGGGAGTAACTTCTATTAATCTATCAGATGTCATGTCTCTCTCATGTCTCTTCAGGGGAAGCAGAATAAGAGCTAGCACCCAAACAAAGACACCTCTCCTGCTAATACAGCCTTCGCTATGGCTTGTTCACGATTACGGTTAATCTCGCGCTCCCTGTGCTGTTGACATGCTAAAACAGTGATGTTATTGAGTGATAGTGCTTCAGACAGGCGTAGATTGGATGGCAGGTGTCGACAGGGAAGCTCTGTCACTTTGAATCGTGTTGTCTCTGAGCCCGTGTGTGTCAAATGCTGGATCTATAATAGGAACTGCAAACATGTGGCATCTGCAGTGACTCAGCAAAGCGAGCCTATATTTGACCTTGAATCTTTTCAAGTGATGCCGCGCTGAAACAGTGTGACATTAAAATATAACTTCAATGAACTGATGAGTTTCTTTGCATAGCCGGCCTCCAAGAGTCGACATTTGCATCTCTTCAAAACAGGCGGCATCTAGAATAACAGCTTTTATTCATGTTCCTTGACAAGCAAAATAGAAACCTGTCGCATTTATCAAATCAGGTTCAAAGGAACAGCGTTTGATGGGCTTACTTGTTACATAAAGGCTATTGAAATTTAACATTTCAGCAGGATGGAAATGCAAACAAAAGACACTCTAGTAGTTGGCTGTAGAGTTCTACATGAATAAACCCAAGCATGCACACACACACACACACACACAAACATACAAACAGATATAGAGTGCTCTCAGACTCTAGGGACTTCTTGACTGAATCCAAAATTCACTCAATACATCGTGGAAGGGCTGAATGTTAACTGCCTTTCCTTTGCTGGAAAAAGGTTCGCTGACAATAGATGGGCCTTAGAGTTAAATATCAGAAAGGTCAGAATGTGGAAAGGGACTTAGTGAAATGTGAAATGTTGCAGCCTTGACAATTTAGAGCAGTTATATTCAGTCTCTAATCCTCAGGTGGCCATTTTTCTCTTTCAGAGTGCCCGGATCCGTCTCCCCTCCTGTCTTTCTGCTCTCTGTGTCTTTCTCTCCCTCTCTGTCTGTCTCCATCTCTCTCAATCCTTCTCCCAGTGTAGAGGTTAAGGAACAGCTTGGGAGGGACACATAAGAGAGAATGATGGAGAATGCAGCTAAAAGGTTAAGGAGGCTGTAATCCTGCAGTAAAGGACAGCCAAAACTCACACTGCGCTTCAGCTGTTCCCAAAATAATAAAAAAACAAATAAAAGGCAGCCAAGTTGTCTTTCTGCCTGTCTACAGCTCGATAATGAAAAGAGACATGTTTAACAGAGACCACGGGCTTCTGAGTGTGGTGGCAGCCTCACATGCTGGGGTCTCTTACCTCTGTTCTGGATCCCTATAATGAACCATTTATTCCCCATATTAGCAAAGAAAAAAGACTATGCAGCACAAGTATCTTACAAAACAATCAAGATGCACCAAATTCTAGGCTTTTTAATCTTCTGTAAGACACAGCAGTTATTTCAGTAACTGCTGCGCCACAGTTGAATATGAGTCATTATTAATTTCAGATTGATTCAAAGCCTTTGAAAGAACAATGCAGGTATGTAGCCTTCAACACACTGGTGGCAGTAACACACCAAGAAATGCGGCAAAACACCACCAATGGCAGTGAAGAAAACTGTGAGCAAACAAAAATGGATGTAAATGCTGCTAGATTTAAAACATGGGAAATAAGCACATAAACGTACTGAAAACGCGTCAAGGATACAAGCACTACGTTTTGGTGAAAAATATTAATGCTGCATTCACATGCTCTACAGATGAGTTTCCTGAGTTGAGAAGTCACTCTGACTTTAATGTGTTCATGAGCTTGTGATGTGGAAACAAGACGGATGCTACCAAGGAGATGTGTTGTATTTAATTGCCTAGAGCATTAAAAGAACACGCTGATAACAGTTTGACGCATTGTATTACACAGTGATTTTGTCCCTGACATACTGCTAAACCAGCACATCTCTTAAAACTACTAACATTGTGCCTCGCCTGACTAATTCTAATAAACACATTTTCTAACAAATCCAGGTCATTGTGCCTGGACAGCAACGAGCGGCAACAGCCTAATAGTTACATGTGACCAAAAAAATTGACATGCAATACGTGAATTAATAAAAAGTTTCTTACCATCAACTAAACATTCTTTTTCATCTGCTACATATCTGCATATATGAGGTTAATCTGCAACTAGTGTACCAACATTTTGGACGACTTCCTGAGCTGTTCCAACTTAAGGGGGCATTCATGTGAATTTTCCCAGCCAGGAACTAAATTTTATGATTATTAAATGCAGGGTAAATGCGTGCATAACTTTCATTTGATTAAAGGGAAATGGTCCAGTCAGACCCTCTCGCAAACAAGGAAACATCATTTTACTGCTTTGACAAGGGCAAATACATTTTTGTGACAATATATTTGTTTGTGAAATGGTTGAGACGACCACATTGTGATGTCCAACTCTTGTCCAGACTACTATTAACTAACTAACTACATCCATTTTTTAAGTAGTAAAAAGATGTTTATGCCATATCTGTAAATCTTTGTGTACATTAGATTTCTGCCTCACTGTTGTAAGCCTGTGGTGATTGTAAGAGCAAAAAGTCGTTATCCAAGCTGTCTGATATCACATTAGGGTAGTAGCCTTCAGGGCTTTGTGCCAGGAGGTCAGATGATGCAGTATAGAAAATCCACAAAGTCCACAAAAAAAATTGGCTGCGCTGGATAAACGATTCAAGCACAGGACTTTCAGCAGGAAGACTGGGGTTTGTGTCCCATGAGAGTCAACTTTGTTTCTGTTAATGTCACATTACAACGCTGGAACATGCAGATGACATCCTGCTCGTCCTTTTCATAACTAGACGCCATGATTGAACATTCAAACTATGGTAATTCAGCGTCTCAATGTTTGCTGGTTATCAGCTTGAATCGCAAGAAAATGTGGATAAAATGATGCATGTTATGGTACAGCCATAAAAAAAAACAGGTCGGACAAATGAAATCCACTTAAAGGAGATATTTAAGTGGAAATCAGGGCTGGAGAGCCTGGGTCTAAGCTAACAGAGATACCAGAAGCACCAAATAAATTGTGTTTTCCCCTTTAACAGGGCTTTAAGACTCCACAGGCTGTGTCCTCTATTCCGTTTTAGTTTGGGATAAACAAAGAACAGAACAGAGATATTGAGCCTTGGATTGACTGTGGAAGCTGGACAGCACAGCAGCAGGAGGCTTCTGAATAGGGACTTCCTGCTTAGGTCGCGTCTTGCATCTCAAGTCAGTGCGAGTGGATGTGCCCCTGGCTGGCTACAGCCTTCACTCACCGAGGTCATAAACTGTCCCAGATAGATGATCACAGAAGATCATGGAAGTAATTTTCTGTCAAACAAAAGCGGACATCTGCTCTGTTTTCAAATCACACAAGCCAATATTTGTTCTTGTCTTCTTGGAAAGTTTTTGTGCTGTCTGCTTGGCGTACAGATTTCCTCGGCAGCACTCAGGGAGCAGCCCCTCCTTCCCTGAGGCAGGGTTGAGTCGGCCAACCAACGGGATTACCATGGTCTGTTACTGTCTGCCATGGCCCAGACGCAGTCTAACCAGGATTGGGGCTCTTTCGCAGTTTTCACAGCTCTCTAGCATCTGGAGGTCATCTGGTAAGAGGAAAAAAATGTCCAGTGTTTCTGCTGGGGTAGTTAATCTACAGGTTTGGCAACTGACTGGCTGTTCAGTACTGGCACCGGGCTGCGTAACACATGGCAGCCTGCTGCCTGTGAGGGCTGCATAAGAATGATAGTTGAGTGGTCCAAATCAAGCCAAAACGTACAACAGATTTCGCTGCACTTATCTCAAATAGACTCATGATGAGGGATGAATTTAGGAGTCAGAGAGGTTGATCTCAGAGTGTCTCTCAGAAGCTGCGTTATTCAGAGAGACCAGTGTGAAGGACATTTTTTACAAGCGGGTTACAAGCGGTGAAAAAGACGTGCCGTAAAACCCCATGGAAAATAACGTGCATATTGTATAAACAGGCAGCAGTCAGCACAGTGACAGCACCTTATCACCAGAACTCTGCCTCAAAGAGGATCTCATCAAAAGGATGTGATTTTACAGATCTCTTTTAAAGTTTGTCAATCAATTTAACAATGTAAACCTCTTTTAAAGATAAAGATTGACCTCATCAGGGTTCGTCCTCACAAAATTGACCCATCTCGAGCCAATCTAGCACTCGGAGGCTGAATAGTGCTTAGCTGTGTCCCTGCACATCATTACCCCTCTCTTCACTCCATTCACTCTGACTCAGAGAAGAGAAAATGACTGAGTGATATAACCGTGGCTCCAATGTCTGCTGCTCTGTGCCCTGTGCGCACACACTATAAGGCCACTTCAGAGAGAGCAGTGGGCTACGGTGCTGATCTTGCACATTAGACTACCTGCTCGGACATCTTGGCCATGCCATGCTGCACCAGTCTTGCAAGGGTCATTCTCCAAATTGCATTTTAGTCAGTGTAAACATCAATTTGTTTCTGAGCAAAGACCAATGCTCTGTTGGTTTTGCACATCCAAAATTAGCCACACAACAACCCTAGCTCTGAATACCAACCAACCATACTGAAAAAAGGAACATCTACTATAATTTTGTCCTGAGCCTTCCATTATTTTTTTGAATGAGTCTGTCTTTGATCTTTTGTCAGGGCGCTACTGTGCGGTTTAAGGGCTTTCCTCCAGTTTAATGGAAGAAAATGAGCCACATCTTTGATATCAGCACATTAAGTGGTTTCCTTGCACAATGCCCAGTAGGATGCTAATGGCACAGGATGTATAAGGCAGACTTGCTCAACAATTCTCAATCTCTTATAAGATGAAAATCATTTCTTCAAAACCAAATTCTACACATATATTCTCACCACCTCTCCTCTAACTCATACTGAGGACTGTGTGCAAGATTTACACGAGCTCTGCACACTGTACAAATCACCATGTACCGGTCTCTTGTCTCATAAAACAGAAAAATCTAACTAAGATCACGTGTGATGCATTTATCAGGGTTCGTGGGTGACGTATATTTCTCACTTGATGGGCATCACCATTGCAACAAAGGTGCTTCACGCTAGGTAAGAGGGCCATTTACTCTGCTCCTGTCACAACTGCATACTGTTGCTTGGCAACAATCACACAACCATTTCATCAAGAGTCAAACACCATACTTCTTTCTGAAAATTAATCACTCTTCCCTCCAGAGGAAGCACATTCATAGAGATACAGATTGTAAAATTGGTAGTGGAGGCGTTATTAGTACTGAATATGCACAGTGTGTATGACTCTGCTGTATAATACAGGTCTCTATTGAATGCATTGCAAAAAAAAAAAGAAAACATATAACCCTGTTTTTATTAAAGATTTTATGAAACCGTTGAAATGACACTAATTAAAATATTTAATGAAGGAAGTGATGAACTGTTAAACTGTTTCCCAGTTCACTTTGAATTTGCCAAACAAGACTTTAACTTCTTTGTTGAAAACATTTAACCAAAACCAAAGTATGCTTCAGAGCTCGCTTTCTACATTTCCTAAGAAGGATAAATTATGCTTCATTTGCACTGCTAATTCAACATAAGCCAAGATTAGTAGAAGCAGTTTAAAAAAACGGTGCAATTGAAATAAAGAGTTTTCAGCGAGACTGAAAATTACAACCTTTGTGTTATGTGTTTATAGCAATAGAGGAACTACGCAACAATCATCTCTCTGCACAATAATGTGTCACAAAACCAACATATGAAACTTATGATAAACCATTTTCTCATTACCAAACACGGGGAAGATAATTGAAAAATTCCAAGTGGAAGGGGAATATTAAAGAGATATTTCTGTGTATATTCCACAACTGGGACTAATTCAGAAGCAGAAGTGCCTGGAGGGCCAGTCTGTCTCTTACAAAATTGGTTTACCAAAGCAGAATGTACGAGCCACGGAGTGAGGCCAAATAGCTGCCTCCTGCCTCCATGGAAATCAACAGCAGAGGTCTCGCAGCTGAAACTGAATCTTTACTGTGGAGCGAGATATGCACAGGATCACAGTCTTAGGGCTATTCGTAAGGTCCTCTAGTGCCTTCAGGCATGCTTGGAAAATTAGCCCTCTGTTGTTACCAACAGTGAGATTTTAGCTGTTGCTAATGAAATTGGACTGCGTTTCTCTGTGGCTGTGTGTTTTAGCATTTGCCACATGGATGGATGAAAGCTGTCATGCCAATAAAATCCCCCACCACCGCCTATTTGAACAATTGTGAATCATAAATTTAAGAGAGAGGTGGCCCTCCACTTTTTAGTGTAAATTTAATCAACGGCTGAGGCTCCGACGCTTTCAGGTGTCATGTTTGACAAATACTTCCAATAAGCTGGTGTCTTAAGTGCTGTCAGAGCCGTCTGAAACATGACTAAAGTTCTTTGCATACCAAGTCAGATTTTATCTTCTTGCATTTCAAAGCAGCACTCGTGCCTCTGATTTAATCAACAGTTGTGTTTAAATTAAAGAGCATTACACTATAAACATAAGCCATACAATCATGTAAAACAAAAAAAGGAAATGAAATACATGTTATTCTTAGTCATCATGATGTAGTGCTTCACAAAGCGTCATTATTTATTTAGGGACCTGCATTTTCACTCCTTGACACACTCTCATAGTAAAACCACACTTCAGCATGCACAAACTCACACACACGCAACAACATAACACAACACAACCGCTCGCTCATCTCTCGCACTCATGTCAAGGTTGATCTGAGTCACAAGTCCCATGTTCATCCCAATTAGCACTCTGATTTGGGAGTTGATAGGTGGTGATATTGGCGGCTTTGGAAGGATGCACCCATCACTCTCCTCCTCTCTCTTTCACTCTTTCAATTCCTCTCTTTCGTTCGGTGTTGGCTTTTTTTTTCTTTTTCTTTTTACATACCTCCTTTTCTACACATTTTCTTGTTGGGTTTCCTGGCACATTCCTTGGATATTCTTTTGACTGTAAAATGAATGGAAAAACTACAAAATAACAGAGAGCTCTGGAAAAAGATCGCATGTGACATGCAACAACTCAGACTGAGTCAGACCCCTCCCCTCTTCACCCTCTTTCCCTCCACCTCCTCCTCCTCCTCCTCCTCCTCCTCCTCCCACCACCCTCCCAGTCATCATCAACAACAAGAACAACAGAGGACCTGTTAAGAAAGTAACTGGGGTGTTGCTGCAGAAATATTCCAAAATGGTGGAATGAATTTGCTGCATCCTGGGACACAGGAAGCCCATATTCACATGCACTTCTATTTAAGACCCATTACAGCCACACAGCAGGCAGAGAGGCTAGACTTCCAACATTTTGCAGTTCACATTGTAATCTGATAAGTGAGAGTGTTATTTGACATTGCCCATTTGATTCTCAGAGCACTTAACATTTCAAGCCCACTTTTTTTCCAGTGTGGGTCTCCTTCAAGTGGCGAAATAATGGGGGGCCATTAAAAAAGAGTCAACATCTACAAATCTAAAACTTTTAGTCACAGTGGAGCCCAATCTATGTTTGCCTTTTGCACAAAACCTGCTCTTGCTTTTCGCTTTGTGCAAGGACAAACTGGATAAAGCAAGGAGAGTAAAGGGTCTTACATAGGTCAGGCTGATGCCACAGGCCTCTCGTGTACCAGACAGAATATTTCACCAACCCTACAGTATTAGATCATTCACTTATGAGGCAGGCTACTAATCACTAATGGCTAATATCCCCAGAACAGTCAAGACAGTGAGGGTAGGAAGGTGCGCCAAGTATTTCCAATCTGCTCCTTGAATGATTAGATTTTTTTCTTTTTTTTGTTCAGTCATATTAATAAGTCATTTAGTCATCAAAAGAGGAACCTCTAACAGTGGCATGGAAGGGGAGAGTTGATGAAAAGACTAAATGAAAGATCAAGTCAAGATGGAAGGTTGAGATGATGGGACACAGACACAGCATGCGCCAGACAACAGGTCATGCTCCGCGCAAAATACAGAGGTGACACAAAATTTAAGAGGAGAGACAGAGCGAGAAGGAGGCAGAGACAGAACAGAAGGAGGAGAGGTTTCATCCTGTTTACTCGACGCACTCACCATCCTCAGTTGGAACATAGATGTTTAGATAAAGACAATCCTCGTGTTGATCCTGTATGTATGTGGTAACTATATCCAGGTTGAAGGTGAACCATATAGGCATCATGATCTCTGGCACAGCATTGTGAATATTTTGGGGGCAGACGGGAGCAAAGTGAGTTGCGTTCTTGATCCCTGACCAGGAGGAAGGAGGCTCTGGGGGCATGAAGCGCTTTTCTCCCACAGGGGATGCGGCGTACGGAACCCCCAGATACTGGTCCACCGGCCCCAGAATCTCACTTGGCAGGGGCACCCTCACTCCTCGGAGTTTCCCATACTGCGTGTTCACAGTGGGGTGGTAGTTCTGACCTCTCACGGCTGCAAAGCACCAACAAAAACTCAACACCCACAAGGGCACATTAAAATTGGTGCAACTGTGGGCACCGTGCCAGTTCTGCGAGGGGACACGACTTCTCCTTGGAGAAAACCACATGGTCCTTGTGAGCGAGTGCGACTGCAAGTGACCAACATACAAGCCGGGGCACCCCCCTCGGCAAACACACAGGCTTCCCGCTCAGCCCTGCAATCCAGCCACCTGAGGGACAGTCATCAGCTGTGTTACTGGAGCCCGCCGGCGTACAGGCGAGGAGAAAACAGTCACAGTTACGCAGCTCCTCTCCGCAGCGAGGTCCTTATTCACTGTCCTCTCTCCGCTCGTCAGATCTTCTATCCCGTGCTGCAAGAGAAGAGGACAGGAAAATTAATGACATTTCCGCGACAGCCCACCAGTTTGCTCCCATTTTTAGTCAGTCATTTTTATTGACTTGTGGAGGCCTTTTCTGATATGACATAAAACAGCTCACATAAACATGACAGAGCTCTCAGTGCTATCATCAATCCACATAATCAAGAACCTGCCTTTGAATTGGATACTGCAATTAAGTGCTGGGCAACTTGTCAAGATGTACCTAATAATGGTAATAGGACAAGTGAAACGTGAAAGGTATCAACTGTCAGTAGGTAATTATTTTCTACCGCAAAGGCCAGCGTTTACATTAACAGTTAAATGGTAGGTTGACAACTCTGTCTTAAAAAAAACCTCAGGGGTCCATATGAACATTAAAACAGTTTTTGCTGGCTGTAATAATTCCTTCTGCTCGCACTGGCCGTTAAAATATCCCTTCCTAACATGCTTCCAATGTCAGTGACAGAGGACAACATCCACGTCTTTTTAAAATGTATTTATAAAAGTTCATCTGAAGCTAATATGAGGCTTCTTAAGTCTGAATCAGACTGAAGCAGGTATCGTCTAAAGTTACTTTCTCAAACATTGTTTCCTTGTTGAGCCGTAGTGAAAAGATAGTAAGGCTGCACAATATGGCATTTCAGCATCGACCTGATGTGCACATTGCAGGAAGTGTGATGTAATGCTACAACTTTATTGTTGCTTGGTACAAAAGGAAAACTCACACAGTTCTCATTCCCCATGACTAATGTTACCGGCCAACTTCCCCTTTAAGACAGGTGGCCCTGTGAGTAGGGCTCAAAATACCACAAGCATATGCATGGTAGTGCACGTAGAAGTTAAACTGTGCATGTCATTTTCAGCTTTATATGCACTGGTGAACGTAACTTGGCACAGAACATACTGTACAACTCAAGTGTTAAACACTTTTCACATGCTCTCTCGCAATTAAAACAAATTTATAACTGATACCATTGCAATATGGGACACTGAAGCTTTGTTTATACTTGTACTAACAGCACGCAGACAGACTAGATGGAACAGCACCATGTAAAACGTAGTGAAACCAGCTGCTATTTGGATTTTGATGTGCGTCCATTCATGCTGTTAAGGTCTGTATCGGTACTTGATGCGGCCAAAAAATTCGCATTACAGCAATACTTCGTTAGACATCATACATTAATTAAGTCTTGCTGAATATGTGACATCACCAAAGAAGTCCTATTATTATTTTTTTTAAGTTTCCATATCAGGTTTTCTGAGAAGCTGCTCAAAATATTCCTCTGACCATAAAATTTGAAGTTTCACTGAAGATTACTACACAGGGAAAAGCAGCTCAAATGTTACTGTGAAACACTGAAAATGTCCTCACACCAAATGTTGAGGTAAAAAAATTGACCCAGGTAAAAAAAAAAAAAAATGTTGGTGCATGTAATTTTAAAAGCTACATGCACCAGTGCATTTACACAGAAAAATATTTGGAGCCCTGCCTTGTGGGTAACATTTGTATGTGAAGTGAGACTCTCCTGTGTGCGCCTGTAGAAAAGTACCTGTAACCAGCAGGCGCCACAGACACATTACAGTGTGTGCTTTTCCATAGGTAGTGCTACATTAGTCAGCAGAAAGTGTCTAGATATGCTCAGATTCCAATATAATGACTGTAAATAAGGGCTGTGTTTTGTGTTTCCTGCGCAGAAGAAATAAAGCACCTGTTTAATGCAATGTTGTCATGTCTCCTGACTATTTTACACCGCAGAGTTGCCATTACTGTAAAAGCTACTTACCAGCTACAAGCTAAAGCTAACTGAGTTAGCCTAAAGAAACCAGAGGTCTCCAAACTACAGTTCAGAGCTGCAAAGCTGGAAGGGTAACACTAATCTACAAATAAGTCTGTCTGATATTACATAATTTACTACAAATTAAAGGAGCAGTATGAAGGTTTTAGTGGCATCTAGTGGTGAGGATTGGAGATTGCAACCAGTTAAAATGTGTCTCAGAATTCCTTCAGTGCTCCTTGTTGAGGAGGTTTTAACCAGGAGTCAAATTATCCACAGAAGTCTCTTCCTCTCAAGAACAAATGGACCAGGTGATTAAAACATGAGTGGCCCTGTGGAGAGCCTGTGTCTGGTTTATCTGTTCAGTACTACTGCAGAAACATGTCGTACTCCGTGGATGAGGACCTGCTTTCTATGTAGATATTAACTGCTCATTCTAAGGTTAAGTAAAATGAGAAGATTCTTATTTTCAGGTTATATCACACAAAAAAACAACAACAAAAAACAAAACATACCTTTTATATCCAATTTCTGCCAATATATCCTCTTAAATGGACTGTACTTGATTTGTGCTTTTCTAGTCTCCCGACCACTCAAAGCGCTTTTACACTACATGTCACGGTCACCCATTCACACACACATTCACACACTGATGGCCAAGGCTATCATACAAGGTGGCACCTGCTACTCAGTAACCGGTCACGTGCATTCACACACTGATGGAAGAGCCATCCAGAGCAATTTAAGGTTCAGTTTCTTGCCTAAGGGTACTTCTGGAGCCGGGGATCGAACCGCCAATCTTTTGATAAGTGAAAGAACTGCTCTACCTCTGAGCCACAGTCTATACATTGGACCTTTAACGGTGCTTGGATGCATAGGTTGTTGTTACTGAGTGACATGCAGGCTCTGCATGCACAGCGAACCACCAATCACAAGACATGTTTGATCACAGACTTCACCCTGGACTGATAGAAGAGTATTATATGAATACAATGGTGTCATGGTGAGTCAACCAGTGAATTAAACTACCCAATTTCCCCCTACAGAATCCCTTCAGAAGTGGAGTCACATCTGTTGTTGTGTCTGGTGCATTGAAACCAGATGTAGAGCATTAAAGCTAAAGAAAGGATGGTACACACAAACAATCTTCAGAATCATTTTTTAGCCTTTTTGGATTTTTAATGTTATATTTATTTCCTATGCAGATGCACTTCCTTAAAAAAAAATCACCCCATTAATGCTAGAGTGATTAATTAATTCCAAATAGAGCTGTTCATCTGGTGAAAATTCCTGTATTTTTCATTTCACAGAAAA
Organism: Cephalopholis sonnerati; assembly: GCA_019142605.1. Classification (NCBI taxonomy): domain Eukaryota; kingdom Metazoa; phylum Chordata; class Actinopteri; order Perciformes; family Serranidae; genus Cephalopholis; species Cephalopholis sonnerati. The sequence continues at coordinate 19,373,737 of JAGQAX010000004.1, read as the reverse complement.
AAAATTGCACTGTCATTTTTTTCCCAGTATTGTGCAGCCTTAAAGGACATTAACAAAAAGAGGGACTTTTGTGCAAAAACAACAGTAACTTTGGCAGAAACCAACTTGACTCAACTAACTCAGAGTGCTGAAGCCTTATAATAGTTTGAGATAAACTTTGGGATGTACATTTGCAGAGACAGAGGACTGTAGATTTTGTCCCCTATCCTTTCTACTGAAAACAAACACATTAAAAAGGCCAGTATGAACAGGAGGACTGATGACAGCAACCAAAACCTGTTACATATGGACACCTTACTGCTGTTCAAAGACAAATTGTGACCCTATCCTTTCAGGAGTAACCATCTACAGAAGCAGCACTGCTAAAACCCAACAGCAGGAGCCATACACAGGCACATAATAACATGATAAAAATTTCATGCCTTGCTTAATGTCATGCAGCATTTTCCCCTCCATCTCCCTTTGGTACAGATACGAACAAGGCAGAATTTAAATTTCATCTCCCTTGTTTGCTCTTACAAGAGATCTCTTTTTGGGATGAGCAGGAGAAGGGCCAGAGGACGATGTAGCTACAGGCAGCAGAGGTACCTCCAGTGTGACAGTGCTGTAAATGCTAATCAACAATCCCACGGTGAACCAGTGGTGCCAGTGACAACACCTTCCCACACTGCCTGATCAATTTTCAATTTCTGTGGCTTAGGGTCCCCCTCAGCCGTGTGTGCCTACTGCAGCATTCGCTCTAATAACAATGGAGAAGAAAAGCCAGCATTTAGAGGAGGATATTGCATTCCAAAATGACTGTGTAAATGATTTATAATGTATCAGCAGCCGTTGGAGGGCCACTAACCACTGAGAGAAAGCAATCCTGACGTTCCTGGAGGTGCTGTTATCGCTAGGCAGCTTTCCCATTTGCTGCAGACGTGGATCAACGGAAAAGCCTGGCCGTGGAAGTTGTACATGGGAGCCCTCACATATACAGTACATTTTGTAAATACTGCAGACGAGCCCACCTTCACTGATACTTGTGCAAATGAAATGTGTGTGGCGGACAATTCTGCTCAGCGAACCCGGCACACCGAGCACCTGCTAAGTGATAATACATGAAAAGCCATCCACATCCAATCTGGGGACTAAAAGGCATGCATTGCTGGGGGCCAAGGGCTGGCAAAGGCTTGGAAATGCAAAAAGTCACACTGACAAAGTCCCTTCCCTGCACACTAGGATCCCTGTAGCAGGAGCTGGGAAATCTAGCAGACGTTACTGCCATATCCCCCCGTTCAAAGACTATATGAACCAGATTGTTAAAAGTATTTCATTCCTGTTTTTATACAAGACAAGTATATAGCATCGACCAGTGCCGCATAGCACAGCATTTATAGCCTCAGCTAAAGTGAAACACTTGAACCTTGATGGACCTTTCAAAGAATACACACCTCTCAACAAGAAAAAACCCTACAAACACAGCAAAGCACAACCAGTAATATATAAAACATATGACACAGTCAGTTGCCAGTTTATTAGCTGCACCTAGCTCAAAGTATTCTGTCTCAATATGACAGTTTGCAATAAATCCCTCCTACATGCTTATAATGTTCAGCTGTGGTTGAAACTCTTTTACAGAGGTGTTGATTAAACTTCATGGTCATTTTAGAGGCTGTGGTTTGTCATGCTGTTGAATTATATTGCATCACACTGAGAGGGGTTTCTAATATTTTGTCCACCACATTTATATCTACTCCATTTCTATCATTAAAATGTCGCCCAAGCTATTTCCAGTACATCAGTGACTAAATACTGGAGACACCTTTCAGTTTAATGCAACACAATTAAATATCATCACACACCTCAGTCCTCAAAATGATCATTAGGTTGAATAAACACCTCTCTAAAAACAGTTACAACAAACACTGAACATTTCACAGTTGCAAAGTGGGAGAAGCTATTTCAGGCACCCCTAGTTCCGGAAATTATAGTACCATTCATTTTTCCCATAGACATTGTTATGTGACTCACAGTTGGAGCTCTTCTATAACTCGGATCAGCATGAAACTCTCTCGGTTAAATCATCGGTAGTAAAGATTGAAAACCCCCTCAGAAAATATCTGATTCTTTGAGGGTAAAAGCCTGTGTGCATAAAAACTTCAAGGTAGATGCTAATTATGACTCATTTCAGCAATAAACATCCAATCGTTCAGCCTAAAATTTTGTTGTGTAAGCAGCTAACAGGAGGTGGAAGCTAAAGATTATGGTGTTGAGAAAACTGACAACTCAATCTGAGGCTTAAATTAATTCATCACTTCTAATTTCTGGTTCAATTGTGCATCCAAATGTAGGGCAAATTGTAATGAAATTTTCACAAAATCAGCAGGGGAAATTTGCATGAATGCTCTTTTGGGAGTTGGTTTGTAGATAAGCAGTGGGTGGCGCTAACTCAGTCAGTCAGGTGCCACTGCAGGTAAGGGTGCAACGAGATGACATAATTCAAAGAGCACGAGTCACAACTCAAACAAAAGAAAACGATGGATGTATAATAACAGAGAACACACTGAAAAGGAATGGAGGGCTTTGAACAACTAGTACAACAGCTCTGTGCTCTTGAAGGACTTCTGGTAACAGCCCTGTGTGCATAAGCATGTTAAAAGCCATCCAGAGACGACGAAGAGAGCTCACAGTCACCTTTGTAATGATGGTACGTCAAGGCTGTTCAATTGCAAATTAAACTGGGCCAGATTTTAAAACCAGGAAATGTAGACGGGCAGGACATTTTCAGCTGCCTGTTTAATTAGTTTATTTTTGGTAATGACAAACTTGAATGTAGAAAAAAAAGCAATGTTTATCGTTTCACTTTTTCATATTAAAAAATATTTTTAGTCACATATCTGAGACCCAGTCATGTCACAAAGTGTAGAAACAGAATTTTAAAAAGCTATCAAAAGGCAATAAATTCTGCTATGAATGCACAGAACCATAACATATGGCAATAATAGTACCCAATATGACACACTATCTCTCCCTACCAGTATGTCTCTACCGTCCTCTCCCCCCCCTCTCTCTCTCACTCACACACACACATACACACACACACACACACTGCACCTCATGATGTTTTTCACTGAGGTCAAGGAAAAGTGTTTAGGAAAAGACATAGGACAGGACATCATTTTTTGACTCTTGGCTTGCAGCCCAGACGTTTTAAAAAGCTACTAAGTGTAATGACAACTGCGTCACATAAGAAAACATTGTTTTGTGAACGATATGACTGGCTTCCAGACACTATATGTAGTTTACATATTTTGTCATACTGGTACAGATTTATGCATGGTGGTCCACTCAGAGGTTGCTTCTAAGCCGTGGGCCGCCAACTGAATAGGCGTTATAACTAAATATTACGTTATAATTGCACATATATGTGTATAGAAAAGACAGTAAGAATTTAAACAGTTTAAACACTGTACAGGAGAGATTATAGGCCAAAAATGGCCTATAAAGATACCTTCCCTATTAAATAATTGCTATTAAATAGCAATAATGACACATAAAAAAAGAAGATGAAAACAAACACTGCATAATTGATCAAGGTTTCAAGACTAAGCAGTGTTGCAAATTAATAGAAATGTGCAAATTACCAAAAAAAAAATGTTTTTACAAGCTAAAATTTATTAAATGTGAATTAATGAAGTCTTGAGAGTCTTTGTAAATTCAAGTCATTTTCAGATGTTTTTAAAATAAAAGTAATGTGGATGTTCATTGTAGCAATGGAAATCGGTTGTTCCAAAAATTTGGTCCTCTGTATTCAATGAATATTGAGTAAAGGGTGTCCTACAAAATGAAGGATAAAAGTCTTTAAAGTGTTTTGTGGAATGTGCGTGAATGTCTGAGGTAGACTTATAAAATTAATGGAAAACGGTAGGCAAGTCGTGAGTTGTACATGGTGTACATATTTATACATGAATACACATGTCTGGTATATGTTTACAATTAAAATGTATAGAAGCTGATGTTTTCTAAAGAGAGGAGCAGATGAGTTGCATCTTTTAGCAAAGCTAATAACTCAAAAATTTGAGTTATTAGCTTTTGATTTAAAAAAATGTTACTGAGATATGTGGGACATGTGGTGGTCCCAGCAGTATTACATTTCATAACATGACGATAAATAAAGCCATAAAAAAAAAGTTGAAATACAGGAATGAAAAACCAATGTATGTACTCTACTGCCAATTGACTTCATAAGCTTTCTGCAGACGAGTTCAATATGGTATCTGAGTCAGTTTATTGCCCACTATGACTCCTTCCTCTGGAATTTAATGTAAGGAACATGAATTATTTGAATGTTGTTTATGTATATTAAGGTTTTGTCTTCTGAATGTTTTTTATCTTTGAAGAAGAAGATATACTTTATTAATCCCCGGGGGGAAATTCAATTTTTTCACTCTGTTGCCATATACACACAGGCACGAAAAATACACACACATGCACAAACAGGATCTATACATGCATCAAATGGAGAGATGTCAGGGTAAGGGAGCATTTGGGGGTTGGATGCCTTGCTCAAGGGCACCTTTGCAGTGCCCAGGAGGCGAGCTGACACCTCTCCAGCCACCAGTCAGCGCTCTATATTTGGTCCATACGGGGACTTGAGCTGGTGGCCCTCCGGTTCCCAAGCCATGTCCCTATGGACTGAGCTACTGCCGCCCCCAAAACAAAATGTCACAAAATATCACAAAATGACACACAATGACACACAATGACAAATGACACACACAAAATGATTTTATTTATACTGATCGGCCATTCAAAAACAGATGATGGCTCCTCATTTGCTTTGTGAATGGGTGTATTAAAATTTTAATGTGAAACTACCAGATGTGTGTCATAAGAAAATGGAAGAGGCAGTGCCCAAGGTAGGTCATTATTGTAAATTACAAATAAGAGAGGTCCAAGATTGGAGCCCTGAGGTACTCCACAAAGTAGCTCAGCTCTATTTGAATTCTATCTATTAACAGAGACATACTGCTCTGTCTGCTAAATAATCAAGCAGCTATTTTAAAGCAACATCATGAAAGTCATATCTTTGTAATTTTGCCGTGAGGATGTTGTGATTGACTGTCAGACACCTTTGATAAGTCTAAGAATATGCCAAGAGAGATTTTCTTGTCTGCAAAAGAGGCAGGTCTGTTGACATTTTTTTAATGACTAAAAATTTTTTTCTTCTTCGAATTGACACAAACTGTTTTTTCAATGTTTTAGGATTTTGTGGAATTTTTGTCGTTTCCACTCAGGTTTTGTTTACGCACAAATTAAAAATGTAATTAAGAAGAGATGGATGGAACCGCACCTCATAGCACTGCGTTTTGTTCTCAACTGTAATGACGATGCATTTTGAATTTGCCACTGCTCTGATTCGTGCCTCAGACTGGCCTCTTCTCCACAGCAATGGCAACCAAGGCTCTTGGGTATTGTAGTATTTAGATCTGTCTGCCAATGCCAAAATTCAGGACAAAACATGACTTGGGAACAAAGGTGAAATAAAAATGGCCGCAACATAAACCTATAGGACTGTAACATCATCCTGTTTTGTGTTTTCAGTAACACTGAGAATGTAGTTTCAGGAAAAAAATGAAATGGGAACCCAGAATAGATGGAAAACACCTCTGGAACCAAGAAAAAAAAAACAACTACACTAAAATAAACACCACTGATGATCTGTGACTATGTGTCTGATCCCTCTTCAAAAACTGTCTGAACTTAAAATTAAACTGATCACATTTGTGGTCCATTATGTGCTCTGTGGGTAAAGAGTTCCACTTATTGATCCTCTGAACAAAGAAAGATGTCTGCCCAAAGGAAGTTTTCGAAAGGACATCTCACTGTTCCCCATAGACACAAGATTTTCAATTTCAAGTTTAACCGAGGCCATTCGTGTTTAGATCTGCACACACAGCAGCGGAATAAGTGTGATAACACTAATTCTTGTCGAGATAAAATACATCAGGTCAAACTTTTTAATCAGGACATAGCAAGGACATAGGACAGTGTGATGGAGTGTGTGTGTTTAGAGGACACACAGCACAGAGGACTTCATCAGTCTCCCCTCCAACAGCATCTCAGAGGTCCTCTCTGCTTTGATCTCTCTACCTGCTGAAGCACTGCCAAGGGAGGAACAGAGAGAGAGGGAGAGATTGCATGAGTTCTCCCTCATCATCCCAGAAATATTGATCGTCTCATCACCGTGGCCTTGCAGCCCATAATAAATACAACTGGGGTGATGGAGGCGGGGGGGAGGAGAGGAGAAGAGGGGGCTGCTGTGCTGAGTCTAAGGGAGGTTATTAGCCCTTAATGCAAGACAGCACTCCACCAAGTACAAGCCGTTAAACACCATCCTCCCCAATTCTCCGATCCCTGATTAATAGGACATGTTAAATTCTGCCAGTTCAATCCCTATTCATCAATATTCAAAAGCACCTCAACGGTACAACACGTGAGTTGTCCCCATACAGATCCCATATTTAGAAGAAAATACATAGACTTTATTCCTCTTTATTTTGGTCCGAGCCCACAGCCGTGTACGCTCACTGTAGAAGACCCTTTGTTCTCCTACAGCGGAGAGATCTCTGCATCGCAATAAAAGTCTGAGCACAGAGCCAAATGTACTCCTACGCCCCGACATCCCTTAGAGAGAGGCTGAATGGACTCTGTTAAAAAAGGAACCAATAAGAGTTCTGAGTAGATGGAATTTCTGACTCTCCCTTCTCTGTTATTATAGTAGCTAGACTGCAACAAAGGCATTCACAAAGCTGCATTAGTCCTCTGGAACATCTAACTTCAAATGAAGTGAGCCGTCCTGACCTGAGAGAGTGTAATCACTGATTACAAATGCTTCTGGTGCTGTTACATTATAACAAAGGCTGAAAGTGCCATTATAGAAACGATAAGAGACAGGCAACAAGACAGGAAGCACAAGACAGAAACCTGCGTACCCTGCCGGTTACCTCAGCTGAACTCATTAAAATGAGAGAGGCAACGGCAAAAACTTAATTTAGTGTCCTCACCTTCTATTTGTGCTCCGCAAAGACACCAATCTGCATCAGTGCGAAGGCTCCATTTTGAGGCAAGCTCTGCTTATGATAGGATTGCTCCCTGGCCTCTGCGTGTCAATAATGTGGAAAATATATCTGTAAATTGTCTGCTTACACGTGTTTACTTCAAATAGGCAAACATGGATTTCAACACAGCAAAATCAATAATGAATGTACACACATACTGCACGTCTCCTCTCGCAGGCACGCTCCATATATAAGCTCCTGGGCTTGACGAACAACAGCCCGCCATATTAAATCAAGGAGATTGGCATGTTTCAGAAACAACGTTCGCAAAATGTCAAAACCGAACTGCGGCTTCATAAGGCTCCTGCTGGGAACCGGTGCCACTATAACAGTGAGGGATGAGGGCCCACTCTTCCTTTGCTTTGCTTTTTTCGTCAGACACAGAGCCTGTGCAGTCATTATTACTTAGGAGATTTGGCATTAAATCAAGGACAAAGACGCAGCACATTCTGACTGCTAATCACCACGGTGATGCTGACATATTTCTAAAGAAGCGGAAAGGGAGATGGTAAGGAATGACGGCGCTACTGCTGTGGCCGCCTGCTAAGCCGTGTGTCTCCACCCCTTCTGCTGGCTGCTGGATAAATGCTGCCGTGAGTATCATTACCAGCCAAACGGCCAAGGAAACATGGAGAGGTGAACTTGGCAGGCCAAATAGAGACAGATTCCAGGTGAGTACATGTTGAGATGAATTCTGTGGCTGCACAGCAAATAAATAATGGCCATTCGGTTAACTGCTGACGGTGCTTGAAACAACTGTTTGCTCTTTGTGACTAAAATGATAGGGACAGATTTGATCTAGAAGTCCTGGGCCCATTCCTACATCTATATTGCCTCTTTTTCTCTTGACTGGGTGTGAAAACCTCTGACTGTCAGATACACTTTAGGCAGTAATATGATATGTGAAACAATATGTGGGGGTATGGGGATATTAATCAAAGCAAACTGACTCAATTAAATGTGAAAGGACTGAGCTTACATTTTAAAAAAATCATAAATAAAGAAATTTCCCCAACAGTTCATCATCCTAACTCCTATTGATCCACTGCAGAGTCCCACTAGACACTCCTACTGAAAAAAAAAAACTCAAAGTAGCTAATCACTCAAGTAGCCCACAGGGATTCTTTGAGAAACCGCAGGGGCAAGTATTGGGTCCGTCTCTAATCTAGCCGTATGTAAACACATTAAGGCTTTACACATGGCACACTCATTATCCACCCTCCCACAGATGTCGTTTGCAGGGTGGGATCTGTTCTCTTGACGAAGTGTTTTGTGTGCAACTTCTATCACCCTGCCAACACAGCTCCAAAATGCTGCTAACGAAAGAGCACAAGATGAGGAGGGCCTCTGTCATGTCTTCAGAAATAACCAAATCATTGACTAGGAGAGTCTAATTAAAATAGCAATTCTGTTTATTCTGCACATCACACATCATTCAGTACTGACTGTTTCCCATTAGATATCAGTGCTGTTGAATTATGAGTTCTCAGCATTAGTATTAAACACATATATTATGAATGTTGGGGATTTTTTAGCCACACTAGCAGTGTGGCTCTGATGGTGGTTTAGTCAATCTGGTCTGCAAATATCCCAGTGAAATCTTGCTTAAGGGTTACAATGAAATTATTAGTGTGTAATGTGCAGTGTACTTCTCTGGCTTTTGTTTAATATCTAATATAGACAAAAACTATTGCACACTTCCAATCCATTATAAACACAGTTAGCTTGTTTACTACATTACATAAATGTTACCATCACATTGAAGGTCCCACTAAACCCAACTAAAAATTGAAAACTTAAATACGAAAAAAACAAAATCGTCAAATATTCGTGTTGAACAGCCAAATCTGATTCAACTGGCGTCATTTTGAGTCGGACACAGCCATAGAAATTATATCCCCAGAGGATAATTACCAGTGACTTTGGTGATCTCATGACTTCTCATGTTGCACCACCATGAGCCTCTTTGGTTTTCAGTGAAATATCTCAGTTTAGTGAAGACATCTGTGGTCCCCACAGTATGAACTGTAATGACTTTAGTGATCCCCGAGTTATGTTCAAGCACCATCATCAGGTCAAAAGTCTTATTTGTCCAATATCTAGTTTAGTTTAGTTTATTTGTTTCAAACACATTAATACAAATGACACCAATCAATAAATATAAAGTGCATGTAAGGGTGTGGTAGAAACCTATCATGGCTTCAATAAAAACTAAACCTAAAGGACATAAAAAGGTAAAATACACGCATACATACAAAATGACCAGTACATTTTAAGGTTTCAAAAATTTCACACAAAATAAACATAAATATGTGGTTAAAAAAAGAAGAGAAAAATGTCGTGGAATGGGCGTAATAGTCATATTTACAGTATGAACAACAGTTTCTAAGCATGATAATTTTTTTCTCGGAATCCAAAATGTTTGACAGGACAGCATTTCTAAGTCTCCTTTTCTTCATAGATAATAACACAGGGGAATCCATTAAATGTTCTTTTTCATTCCATAAAAACTGACTACGATATGTTTTATACAAAGGAAAATAAAGACTCTTAGGCTGTCTAGTTGGGTAATTATGGAACTGTGAATTATTCAAAAAATGATATCTGACACTATAAGGTAAATAAGATAATTGCACTTGGTACAACAGCTTTGGAAAACGCTGCTAATCTAATGAATACTTTAAATCTAATTAGTGTGTACTTTTATGATTTATGTGGAAATACCTGCAAAACTAATGACAATCCTGGAAAAAGGTAAACAGTTTACCTTCTAAAAAGAGTGTTACTGTGACTACACATTTAGCTGCTGTGCCTAAGCGCTGACTCACAGAGCTGCTATCATGGCTGCACACTCTAAGTCTTGTTTTCTTTTCTTGTCCTTTTCATCTCTGACACCATAAGACTATTGCTCATAAGAAACAAGAGGGAAAACAGTTAAAGAGTAGAAGAGAAGTAAACCAGAATTTCTATGGCTTCTTTGTGTTTAATATTGAGCATTATGACTGGGTAAATATCTAAAAGAGCATTTTCATCAAGCGTATTATCACACAAGTGTCAGTGATCAGCTGAATCGGGGGTGTAACAACCCATTAATCTGGATAAATTTATCGATTCAATGATCGATGATCCAATATTATGATTAAAAGTGAAAAGATCACAAACAATGTATAGACTCATACGAAAGTAATTCCTCTCAATCATTACTTATGATGGACTAGAAGTGTGTGGCGGTGTATTTTTCTGCAGAGATTCTGCCCTCTGCCTGGATTTTCTTCTGTTCTTCATATTCTCTGTGTTTGGAATATCAATGGGCGTGTACCTCCACAGTGCTCAGGTGAGGTTGGGACTTTGTAAAAAGGTAGCAACCAGGTGCCAGACCGTAAGCAGCAGGCATCCAAGAGACACAATGCCCAAAAAACACAAATATAGTGAGGCGAAATGCCAAACGAGAGCAAATCTGGGGTTGGCTTTAACTTTTACTTTCGCTGGCGGGCATGTTTACAAACAGTAACTGACAATCCTGCATAGCATATCTTAGTATACCATTGATACGCCTTTATTTTGAAATTCCCATGGCGCGTCTGTGTCACCGTCAAACAGCACCAGGCAGATGATGGCAAGCAGCCAAGAAAAAGATGATGAGGATATTTACTCCCCTCTTGGGAATAAATCAGCAGTGTGGAAATATTTTGGATTTCGGAGAAAAGACAGGTCAACAGACAAAGCATATGCCATATGTAAACAATGCCATTACGAGATTAAACACTCAGGAAACAGGACAAGCCCGGCCGGGCATCTCACGCCGCTAACTTGTTGCTCTCGCTACAGCAACATTAGCTGCTCTGTTTCAACAATGTTTGGCTGCAAAAATGTGCATGCAGGCTGAAACTCAACCGAGCTGTTCTGTCAGGAGAGGAAGAGACTCAAACCAGGGGTGAATAAGAAAAAGTATAAATAATACATATATTTGTTAAGCTATGAGTAGAGGAAAAGTCCGCTAGCTGCTAGGCTAATTTATATAATGTTAAAGTGCTTCAGCTGATAATGATGACTAGCAAAAAACTATTATCTTATTGTTAAGCCATGTTTTCTGTATGTTGAAGGAGTCAATTAAAATGAAACTTTACTGTACTTAACCGGTTACAATTTTTTTTCAGTTATTTATGTTCTTCTTTTTCTTTTATGGCCAAAAGCAAAAACAAAAAGGAAGTGGTGGCAGCTTTTTTTGTAATTGATTGTGTTAAATGGGCATAAGATATCGTCTCATATCAACCGCAGGACAATGGCAAACTTTGTAATATCTGCAAACATCATATTATTGTCCAAAGAATCAATATAATACTGTACAGTGATTGAAACCAGTGATTTGCACCACTAATTACTAACACAAATACCTCTCTGAGTGTTGTTTCCTCGGTGTTGGTCAAATCATCCCACATCTGCGAAGTGGCAACACGTTTGATTGGACTTGGTGAGCACATGTGAAACATGATTGAATTCCTAGAGAGGATACACTCGAGCATACCAAGGAGAATTCAGCAGATATTTCAAGCAGCTCCTCTCATCTCCTCCACTGTGAAGACAGCACGTATAACATGGCAGCACTAACATCAATTTCTGGCTTACAGTTGAAAGGAGGATGGATTTTTAGCCTTCTGGGATGCATCCCTAATAAAATTCAGGCAAGTGCAAGGAACCTGAACAGCGCTGGCATGGCACTACGTATATAAAGCAAATCAAAGTTTATGACAATCACTTCAAATGTGAACTGCTGTGTATTACTCCTGCTGTACTCTCTGGTCGAAATGCCGCTTGCTGTAGAGCTCGCCGCCAGTTACCGAGAGTTTCCACCCGAGAAGAAACTCACATAATATTTACATTGATTGATTATGGTTTGAGATTAATGAGGGTATCATTTGGGATAAATGGCTAATTTCCCATTTAAACTCTGTATTGAATCCTTAAAGTATGTCATTTTAAGTAATGTATCTAACAATATGCACCACACGGAACGTTGATCCAAGTGGATTGTACCAAAGAATTGACGGGAACGGAAGTGGAGGGAAACGTTTCTCTTAAAGTAGCTATTAACACTTCACAAACATATAGAGTTGAACTGAAGGTTTGCTGTGAGTTAATTGAGGTCTGGATGGTAATTACAACGGGGAGTTGATCTCTCACAATCAGGGCTCCAAGTTCATTGGCACTGCAGTACAAAATCTTAGATGGATCAGCTCCTATGGCTAGTATTGACCCTTCTACTCTGGGTTAAAGAGACCATGCAGTTGTCCTTGGCCTGAATAACCACTTGCAGAGCCAGTATCAAATGCAGAAATGCAACTAAGAGTAACCCACATTAGAGAGCAATTATTTAAACAGAACAAAACAGTTCCTCTAGGCCAGAAGAATGGTTCTCATGATAACGTGATTTAGATTGTCTCTGCAGTGAGTAGCATAGAACATACATCTAAAACCAGGGTTATATGGGTAATTCATGATGCAGTAATGTCTATAATTTGGTGGACATTTCCTGGTAGGAATACAGAAAATTTATTCTTGCGGTTGTAATGTCCCTGCCACCCCCACCCCACCATTACAGAAAGTAAAACACAAACAGAAATATCCTCATAAACCACACAAAGCAAGGCCTTTGAAGAGCTGATCATCCTGAGGACAACACTTAGCTATGCACCATTTCAAAAAGCAGTGAAGCCCTGCACTGAGTGCATGTAATTCACCACTTTCATCCACTGCATTTTGAATTATGTTTTCTGCAGACAAAGATTAAAAATTCAGATCAACTTGTCCAGAAGAATGTGGAATTAATTTCATTTTTTACACTGAAATGAAAGCTGTTGGGCCTTCACTGTGAAATGTAATAGCCTTGTGCATTTGTGCGTATATGTGTGTGTGTGTACAATGTGTACTGTAAGTATGCTAAGAAAATGAATCTTTCCATGGCCTAATAAGCTAAATAACAGCTTTAATTTAAGGTAAGTAGGCTGCAGTTCTCAGGGAAAATTGAAAGATCAGCTTCATCATTCGATGTGAAAGGGCTCCCACAGAATAATACATACATATACCAAGCAGAGACGTGACCCAGATGCTGCCTGTAAAATTAATGAGCTAATAATGCATTAGGTGCCTTAGCATTTGCTGCAGTTACAGTAATGTGCAAACACAGAGATATTCCACATTTAGGTAAAATATGGTGTTGGACTGCTAGACTTAATGTAGGAGGGGAATTAATTAATCTGATCTAAAAGTATCACAGTGTGTTGCATCATATGCAGCAGTTTCGTAGCCTCACCTTTTCCCTTGAGGCATGTGCTTTAAAATGTTGCCTGTACTTTTAAAACTGTCCTGAGCCATACGTCTAACGGTCCTTAATTGTGATTGATGACCAAATGAGCCAAGATGATTTTTTGAGAAAATAACGTGTTAATGAAAGCAACACATTATTCTGATGTTTCCTTTCAGAGTCCTCCGCTACCTGGCTTCCTTTCAGAGTACTCACAAATGCCAAAAGCACAGTGGTAGACTGATGCTATTGACATGCAAATGCCTGGTAGTTGCAGAGAAGTGAGAGGTGCCAAAGTGTATTGTTGTGTGACAAGCAGGATTTCTGAATACATAGCTGAAAGCCGAGATGTACACGAGTGCGTTTGACACAGCAAAACCCTCAGCGTCTATTTTCTTATATAAAAAAGCCATAATGGATTCATGAGCATTATGGTGTGGGCCCTATTTACAGAGAGAGCACAGGGTTACTGTAGCCTAATGACAACAGATTAAATGAGGTCTGTCCACTGCACATGATGCCTGGAGTTTTATGGGAGCATAATTAAGTTTCGAACCGACCCGACAGTGATGTGCTTTTAACTAAAGGTCAACAGTAAACAGCGATGTGAGCCACACTTGATTACTATGTATATCACAACATCAAAAAAGATGCTGCCGCACTAATGAGGGGGTGACCTTCATCTTCAGCGTAAACAAAGACCAAACAAACACATGCCGCGCCACATGGCCTCTATCAGCCATTAATAAGAGGTGTTTAAGAAATTAATAGCACTTTAATATCCAGAAGGACTACATGGCGTGCAATCTTTGACATTTCAGCGAAAGGTTTGCTGTGAAATGTGTTCTGATCTTGAATGTGAGATATATTGTATTTCATTCAGAGTATCAGTAACGCCTGAATACAGATCTATGAATGTAAATAAAAAAAGCTACAAAATATCCTGAAACTATAATCCACACTGCTTTCGTTTAAATAATAAATACTATACATGTAAAAAAAAATACGACAAGGGAAATCTAAATGTGGCTTGAGTATTTACATCCTAATTCATCACATTACAGGCTCATTCAGAGCTACAGCCAGGTGGATTTAGAGAGATGTGGAGGGATTAGTGAGGTGATATCAATCACCACAGTTGAACCACCCCTTTATCCAGCAGCATCACAGCCCCTGGCTGTTTTCCCCATTGATCCCAGGCTCTATAGAGCTGGAGCTAAAGGCGAGGCTTTCCCTTCAGGGAATCCTAAAGCTTTGGAAAATAGCTAAATTCAGTTCAAAATTTGCGGATAGAGTCACACTTCTGCTTAAAGGGATACTTTGACGATTTTCAACCAGCTTTGAATCACAACAATGTGGGTGGTGTCAGCAAATGAACTATGGTTAACTTCCCTTTATCTTATCTCCCTGCTCATCTCTCAGTTAGTTTCACAGCATCCAGCGGAATTTTGCTGGCTCTCTGGCTGTTGCTTGAACTACAGATTGTGCTCCCGCATTTTCGCATGCTTGACATCACAGACAAAAAGAGTATAGAAGCTGATCAAGAGAGAGATCCACCCATTTCTCTCTCTCAAACTGTATAACCAGGCTCCAGTGATCAAATACAAACCAGATTCTGTTACTGTGTTGCCTATTTCTTCCTCAAATGTCTTCAGAAACATATTTTAGTGCACTGTTTGGCTGTAATATGAGAATCTGTGAGCAGGAAGTGGGTGTCATGCAGTTGCCTGTGTTGTAAACTAAGCAGTGCTGATCAAATATGAACCAAGTTTCTGTTACTGTGTTGCCATTTACTCACCTCAAATGTTTTCAGGAACATATTTTAGCTTACCATTTAACTGTAACACAAGATCAATACCAGCCTGCCACTATGTTGTATTCTCTGTCAGAATTGCCAGTCTCGCTTCAAGTTACCCACCAGCAGGAGCATGTCGTCCCTGCGATGCAGTGCATTCTGGTAGTTGTAGGTTTTCTTCCTCTTGAGCAAATGCAAATGCCAAAACCCTTTTTCTCTGGTCTCCCTGGTCATATAGCACCAATTGTATTTCTGTCTTTCTACTGCATAGACAGCCTAGTTTTATGAAAAGACCATCTTTCCAGCAGTGAAATACTCCTTAAATTTTGACTTAGACTGAGGTGTCCAGATTTTTGAGTGGTAGAGATTAGATAAACAGGCTGCATTGGTAAAAAAAAAACCCCACCAGAGCTATGTCCTAGAGGCGAAGAAAGCAGCTGTTTTTCCTCCAGTGACTTCCCCAGTTGTCTGTTTAGAAAAGCAGCCGCCTTGCTCTGCTCATTGCATGCTCACATTGATATTCTAGATATTATTAGTAAGGCCGGAGACTCCAGATGATGATGAGCTCCGAGGGACATCTTAAATGACAGTGCCCTTTCTTGAGCGGGGAGAGTAAACAACAGAGGCGACCAACGCTGTCTTGTTACTAATACTCATCTGCATTCGTGTAACTGAGGGGCAAGGCCAGGAAGACAGGATGTGACTTTTCAAATATAAAGAGGGGGGTGGGATTGGTTGTGAGAGACATGCCTCAATATCACACATGGAGGAGGGAACACTGTCCCCTGACAACAGTCCTTTCGGCTCGCCCTGGCAGATATGTCGACTCTCCATTCACTATTTCTAATCCTGTCTGAAAGCCTATCTTGAATGTCAGGCTTCTTCCTAAATTGGCTCGTGTTCTTAGTGATTGATTAAAGTACTGTAACCCAGCTTTATCAGACCGCCCTGAACTCTGTATTTCTGCCAAATCTATTAGGTAATGCATCTTTTGTTATTGCACTGGTTTCCCCCCCGCCTCCACCCCCTCCTTGTCTTTGGGAAACGCACAGATCCATTTGCTATGATACAGAATACTGAGTCGTACCTGGCTCTGCGATAGCACAGCTGCCTTCAGATCAAACAGGGGAGCAGCCTTAAGCTCACAACAGTTTGTGACAAATGTGGCATCCTAATTCAATACAGCATTATTCAGTGAAATTGGCTTAAATTTATCACCAAGAGTCAAAAAACAGTGTGCACAGGGATATACTTAAAAACACATTTCATAATCCCCATTTTTCCTTTTCTAGCTCTTGACTGAAGCCATGGTGGTACCAAGGAACACGTCTCTGTCCCGTGACATTGAGCTAACAATATGGCTATAATTCATGAGTTCTAATGCTGTAATATCCCCCATGCCATTGCACACAGAGGAGAGAGGAGAGGAGAGGTTGCCCTGATATTACTGCTGACGCCTGAGTCCTAGACGTTGCACTTAGAGTGTCTCCTGCAGGACATTATTCAAACACACACAGGCACTACAAAGTCCATGAGACAAGAGTAGGCCACTACGGTACCTAGCACACACATCCTCAGACACTGCGGCTTACTGAGGGTACTCAAGGTCATACAGCAAGGCGCCGCACGTAGAGGATGTCACCGCTTCCTAAAAACTCATGCTGTTTTACCCATACGTATGGTGAACTACAGTGCTGAATTTAGTGGGATGAAAAGACTCAGTGCAGACACTCTGCATAAGGAACTCTGGGTATGAATTAAAATCCCATTTGTGTACTTTAAACAGAGTAGAAAACCACATTAATGACTGCACGCTTAGAAGTAGGCCATGTCCAAACACTGCAGGCAAATTTGGCCTCGGGTTGTCTGCACTTCCTCAAAAACTGCACACAGCACGCACTGTGAGCTACTACTGTATCTCTCTTCCTATCCTGTGCCTACTTTGCAGCAAAGGAGCCCAGAGCCATGACAACATATACTGTAGATTGTGTGTATGCACCCCTCCCCGATGGTGTATCCAGACTTACACACAACATTTCTGAATCAGTTTTGCTCTAATGAAACAACTTCTCGCATCTGCTGCTTTCCAGCGTTCCTCCTAATGTTTTTGTCGGTGAAATGAGGATAAACATCCTCCCTGTTCCATGTTTCATTAGCAACCTGAGGGGGAAAAAAGGGTTTTCCTCTAACATCTGGATGTTAGTTACCTTGAGTGAAAAGTCATATCAGATCAGATCCCGCTACATCAAATGCAACTTGAGGGCACATTATTTATTCATTTAGCTGCTGACATCCAAACCATGCCCTAAACGGTGACACTTTGAAAAACTATTCCTCTGTGTCTGAACTGTGCAGATAGGAGCAGGGGCTCGCAGGGGGGAAGAGAGTTTTATGCTCCTTTTACCAGGCATGAACGCAGATGAGACGGAACAACGAGGCCATTGTTGTTTTCTAGCTGAAGAGCCTTGGAGCTTCTGTGAGGAGCAAACACAACAATGAAAGTGCCTCCATGCCTGCTGTAAAATTTCATGTGACTACAAGGCCTTCCCGCAATTTTCATAACCACTAAAAGCAAAGCCTCCGAAGCCACAATGGCACGTCACCTGTTACCAATATTTACCCCTGTGGTGAGCAGAAAGCCTGGCTAGCATAAATGCAGGCCTGTGTAGGTGTGTCTCAGTGTGTGGGGGTAATTTGTATTGCGCTTTTCATGCTTTATGAGTTGGCAGTGAAAAAATGGTGAGCTAAATCAGGAGGAAGTTTTCACTCAGCAGGAGTAGAATCCGGCTTTTTATGCTTGTATTTATTTTTTTGCTGTGCTTGTTTGACAGAAGCAAACTGCAACTCTTTAAGTTTCCAGGAACAAAAGCATTTGTTAATACGACAAATTCTCTTTTCTATCTCGGCGCTAGACTTCTTCTAGCTTTTCTTATCTTGTGAATAATTTAAAAAGCATCTGTATACGCACCCTTGGGATAACCTAAAGAGGCGCATGATGGCGAAGACTGCCCTGGAATTTCAGAGGTTAGCATTAGCGACTTGGTATGCAGACATACTCCGCGAAGGCAATCCATATGCGATACAAAGAGAAGGTTTTCAGTGGAAGAGGAGAGCCGCCTCTGTGCAGGATTAAGTGCTTTAGATCTAATGATGAGAGAGGGCCTGTTTTTATTTGTTTTCAAACAGGCATTTTGCTCTTGATGGAATGGCTGCTGGTTTCTGTCTCCGGAGGGTACAAATGCTCATCAAAGACCTGGCTTTGTCAAACAATCCATAAACTCTTAATGCCACATAGCACGAGATACTTAGACAAGTTCAGAAAAAGAGCAAAAATCAATGAGAGACAATTTATCCCAATTTACAATGTGATTATAGTACACAATGTTTTATATCATACACTTTTGGCGGTTGATTCCGAAACCATTAAGGGACAGCTCATGTTTTGGGAAGTTAGCCCCTCCAGCTCCAGAATTCCTTGGTGGGATTCTCGCTCTTCCTATCAATATCTGTTGCGGTGGCTGCCAGAAGATTTGGTAGCTCTGGATGCTCGGGGCTGTAAATCTGGGCCAGGGGTTGTGTGGGATGCTCAGATAAATGGGTTGGGCTTTGTTTTATTGCAACACTGCTTGTCTTAACTTTCTGTGTCTACCAGGGATTTAGAAAATTTGCTACTGTCCTTGGGCCTCTCTCTGCAACAGCGGCTCTGAGTCGGGTTTGAGTCAGCCCTGGTGCCCCAAGATTACATAAATATCCTCTATGAGCCATTCACCACTATATCCATGCTCTACTGTTTTGGTTGCTTTTTATCTTTAGCAGTGTTTTTTTTTTTTTGTTTTGCGTGGGTAAGGGGTGCAAGTCTCAGATTAAAAGGGAAATTGAGGATCTTCATTTAACCCAATTTGACAAGTCCTTTCACACTGTGCTGAACAATTAAAACGCAAAGAGTAAACATTTTCTCAATGGAGGTTATTCCCCTCTCAAGTCCTCAGCTCTGAACCTTTGCTAATGGATTTGACTAAAAAAGACCTTTACATGTGATGCAGCTGTTTGTCATTCGTGTGCAGCAAAGCATCAATACGGAGGAAAAGTGGGCCACCGAGACACAAAGCACAATTATCCCTGAGGAAATATGTCACATTTCCAACATCTTTTGTGATAAGGTTTCCTCATTCGTGCTTCCTAATGTCTCCTTTCAAAAAAGCACAGTGGGAAACAAAGGCAAAGATATGGCTTATTAGGTCAGTTCTGGATTCCTTTTTACACACCGATCATGGATCTGCTGGATAAATCACATGGGTATCATTAGAATCAACCCTGAGGAGTCTTTGGGTGCAGCGTGCGAGTGTGTGTGTGTACGCTGGATAATGACTTTCCTTTAGGTATTTTTTCAACAGCCAATCAAGTAAAACGATGTGTAGCAGTTTGGCAGCCTTGCTGAAATATATTTTATAGTTCTGATGCCGTTTGCTGCAACTATAAAATACACAATACTTCTTCCTCTCAATAATTTATTTCAGATGTAGACTTGGGAGATATCTTGGTCATACAAACCAAGAAGAGGCTCAAAGAATGTAAATTCAATATCCTGTTTGGTGAATTGTTATTCTTCAGCAGCAATAGCAAATAACTCCATTCGACATCCCATTAGTTAACATATTACTGGGTGCCAGGCGACCAAAAAAGCTTCAACAATAAATGCTTATTGTTGCTGTTTGCTTTGGAGTTGGGGCTTCTGTAGAATTTTAAATGCACGAAATGTGTGTGAAGCAGGTTCGGATTGAAAGAGGATGTGATTAAAGGGAATAAGAGATGAGGATGCCAGTAAATTCTGGGGTGTCAGAAAACCTTGAATCATTTAGTAATTTTCAACATGGCAGGGAAATCTGCCTCAATCAGAAATCTTCACATAAAAGAGGGAGCGCAGGATACGATTCGGTAGCATTTGTATTCTGCTTGTTGTTTGTGTATCGCTGTAAAAAAATAGATGGTGAAGCCGTAGTTGTCCACAGCATGAATAAAACAAACTTGGCGGATTTTTGTTTGACTGGCTTTCTCCAGCCCAGAGCTCACTTGTCAAAAGGCTTATCCAGGCTTACCTTTCTCCAACCTAACCATTTTCCTCTTGTTTCCTTTCAATCTCGACTCTTCCTTCTGTCCTTGCTCTTATCCTCTCTGATCCCCGCTCCATTCCTGCTACTCTCAGAGTACCATTTCTATCTAACAGTATCATTTCACTCTTCAGCTTCAGGACTGAACTGCCCACCACTATTATGTCATTCAACACCTGTACTTAAACCCGGCTGAAATTCACAGTGGGCGCAAGCTGAAAGGACCTACGAGAGAAACTACAACTCTGGAGTCTCTTGTCCCAAATCTACCTTCCTGTTGTGGTGATTCGAGAGACAAAACACAGGTGTCACTTTCCAGGATTCAAAAAATCCCACATACAGCAAGTTGTATCTAGAAATGCAGACAAGCACTTTCAGCCCATGGAAATACAGTATATTAATAATCACAGTTCAAATTGCATCCCACATAGTTACAGCATTCTACAAATAATATGCGATTATGGATTTTGCAGCGCATAACTTGGGCAGTTTTAGCAAAAACCCTCAAATCTGTGCTACTTAAAGGATCAGAAAAGCGCCTGGAGGATCCCTCTAGTCTTATGTGTTCGCCCACATCACCAAACTCTTTAGAAACAAAACTTTTTTCTAGATTAAAAAACCAAGAAGGAACTCATCAAAAAATCTCCAGCTCCTGCCCTCATCCTCACTTTTTCCACTCAAACCATTGTCATAGTGACCTACAGCCACCAATTCATCAGTGCTGCCGTCTTGGGAGAGTAAGCCACAAGGCTATTTCTGTAATGACCCAGATTTTCAGGTGAATCTGGATCCGTATCGATGTAATGAGCTGCAGCAAGTCAAAGAGAACATATTAGGTCAAATAAACCCTATTTAGCATGGATTTTAAAGCTTGACGTGAAATCTCGCAAGATATTTCAAAGAGTAAAATAGCTAAATGTGCTGTTATTTAAGCTCCCAGAGCCATGCAAAGAGTGCATCTTGCCATTAAAACACAACCAATGCCAGAGAAAATTCCCCAGTCTAATTTCCTTTCTTGGTAATTTTGTCAGATTAATATCAAGTCAATTTCCTGGAGCCTGTTCTTACACAGAGTGATGGCATGATGATGGTATCATTGGAAGAACGCTATAATTGTGGAGGATGGCTCCTTTTGGGAGGAATATGGGCACAGATGGGCCCTGAGTTTGATGGAGGAATTTCTCTGTCCTCAAAGGCTATCAGGAAGCATTGCCAAGCTGGCAAGAGATATAAATAGACTACAGTCAGGAGCAGGTCTACATGTAAGCACCAAAATAAACCAATCCCAACGCAGGTACCATCCTATTAGAGGCAGAGGGTTTACAATGTCATCAAGGCACATTTAAAAAGCTTCCACACTGTAAAACACAGAACTATTAGGAGACTCTGATTAGATTTGGTTGCTTACTATTTACTGATCCATGTATTGTTTTACTCACGTAGCCCTTTTAAGGTTACTGGAGACTACAGCAGGACACAGTGGACATCCATCAAAGACCTAACACACAGGCATCCACTCACACTCACATTAATACCTGCAGGCGATTCAGACTCTCCAGTCAACCTGATTTGCATGTATGTGGAATGTGGGAGGAAATGTGAGCATCAGTAAAGACAGAGACGTAGCTGCTGCTGAGGACACCAAGGACATGTCCTCACTATTATTTGGGGGAATTTGGGAGTTCATTAAAACCTTAGTTTATATTCTGCAGTTTTTAAGGCTGATTTTTTTCTTCAGAGTTTATATTCTAAAAATGTCCTGTTTAGACGTATACTATGCAGGCTTGTCGGTTACTGTTTGTCAACATGCTCACCAGCTAAAGTCAAAGTAAAAGCCAACCCCTGATTCAGTCACGTTTGGCGTTTTGCCTTGCTATATTTGCGTTTTTTTGGCTGTGTCTTTTGGATGCCTGCTGCTTATGGTCTGGCGCCTCGTTACTTCCTTTTTATAAAGCCCTGACCTCACATGAGCGCTGTGGGGGTACACACCCATAAACGTCCTAAACACAGAAAATAAGAGGAAAACACAAAAAAGGCAGGCAGAGGGCAGAGTCTCTGCAGATAAATACGCTGCCACACACTGAGAGCGGGTCATTAGTGATGATTGAGACTTCTGTATGGGTCCATACGCTGTTTTTCATGAAAATTCTAAGAGCAAAAAAATGAAAGGATTCTGTATTTCTCCATCAGAATTGTATCCATGGCATTGGGGGAAGGTTTTAAAACATTTAAAGAAATAAAATCTATATACACTCAAGTGAATAAAGAAACAGCAGAATCAAAATCTTTACTTGCTTTTTAGGGGCTCTTCAAAACCTTCTAAAAGGATGGGGCTGCAGTGGAAGAATTTGTACTCATTACCTCAGTATTTCTAAAATTTCTGGCCCCAGTCCTGAGTAAGAAAACACTGTCTGCACAGGGACAAAGCAAAGGTCCCTATCACAATCCTGTGCTTTACATTTATGATGCACATAATATTTTATTTGGTCTCCAGGTTCCTCAGTAGCCAAAATAGTGAGATGAAAAAATAAATAGTCTGGTGGAAGCAATACCTCAGTCAGCTAGAGCTTTGAACAAGTCACATCTGTGCCTAATGCCTTCTCTGTGTACTGTCACAAATACAGGTGAAAAAGTGTGGAGGAGAGTCTGCCTGAAAACAGGTATAAAGAAAGGATATAAAAAAACACTTCTACATTATTTACAACTTGCCTTGAGAAAGGAAGGAAGATAAAGCAGCATGACACTTACTCAATGTCAGCACTGATTTGGCTAAATCGGAAATATAATCAAAACTCTTCAATAACGCCGTGAGTGTGTGTGTGCAAGCAAAACAGGCAAGGGAATAGAGGAAAGAAGAAGGCCATACAAAAGAGTATACGACAAGTGTGATTCAAGAGTCCAGTTGTGGCGCAGGGGTCTATGGTTATACGATGGCCAACCAGTTTCAGAAGCGTGTGAGTGTGTGTGTGTATGTGGGAGAGTGAGGAAGGATCTCTATTAATCTCTTGCATTACTGCAGTCATTTCCACTCTCTTCATCACCAGCAGCATGTGCTCTGTGAGGTTTAAAATATTTAAATCTGTAATCTGTCAGCATTATGAGGTTAACACACACACCCGCAAGACTGGTGTCCTATCCGTCACCATGCTTTCCACTTCACGTGGCCCTAACATACATCACAAGGACCTGACACGACCTTTTGTAGCTCTGGCTGGAAAAGACTTTGCGACCGGTGTCTGTAATTTCTCAACAGCGGTACAGACATGCTGCCGGACCCCAGAGAAAAATTAGGGGGAAATGTGCGCAGCTGAAAAAAAGAAAAAGAACGAAGAAAAAAAAACAAGCTGCGGCACCGCGAAGCGCGAGGAAGCCTCTAATTGTTTCCCCAGTGTATGTGACCCAGTGACTCTAGAGGAGTTCTGCCTTGTTCTTTTACTACGGGTAAACCAGCATTCATTATTGATTTGGTGGCACAGACTCTTACACAACATGGTCTTATGAGTGCGGCCTAAGTGTTTTGCCAGTTTGGTGCGCAGTTGCATTAGAGCCTCACTAATACACCCTCTTTCACCTTTCTCACACATAGTGCCTTATTTTCCTAAAACTCTGAATTAATAACCAAGAATGAATAAATTGAATGGGATTAATGCTTGAACGACAGTGACCCATATATGAATATTAGGTTGATGGAAGACACTCCAACGTAGCCCATTTAGCCAGCTCCATGTCATGTCTTCATACGACAGGCTTTTACTAAGCTCCTTAAGAGCCTGCCCCAGGGGATCTGTGGTAGGCTGGAGGTACTGACTCAGGCCTTATCTTCACTAATTTACCCCATGAATTAGGCGGGCCCTTTGCTTCTGTGTCCTGCCAGACCCACACAATACTCTCTCCATGTTAGGAAAATGAGGAGAGAAAGGGGCTTAGCGATTGCTTAGTTGGATAAGAAGCTGGGGAATTGACGGGGGAAAGGCACACTCTGCCACATCAACTTTACCTGAACAGTAACGTTCATCCCCGGGATTTAAAAGTGTTGATTCCCTGTCACTTGTCTGTCTATTCTCAGGGTGGATTAAGCGGAATAGAATGCAATTTGAATCATATGGATTAAGGTGAACTTTCCAGAAAACAAACAGGCAGGGCTTCACCCCTGTCAGCCACAAAGTAAGGACTTTGTTCGTTTCAGAGTTACCTTAAATTCTTTTTGACAGACAATTTAAAATTCAAATGAGCTGGCACGCTGTGGATGTGGACTTTTAGAGGACAGTAAGTGCAGGACCGCAGAAATCTATACATAAATTTAAGAGTTAGTTGTTCGCCACATCATACTGCATGTGAAAGTCTATGCAAATCCTAGTCAAATAGTCTGCAAATAAGTGTGACACTTCCACAAAGTCAAATCAATGGAATGTAAACAAACTTGCATACGCTGCTCCGGTGGATTGATTCCCGCATGCCAGAGTTAAAAAGGTCATTCATGTCGTTTGTGTGTTCCACATGAATGAAATGAGCTGAGCTTCATCCCCAAACTAAGCTTGTGTAAGTCTAAAGTGCAGCTTTGCTCTCCCTATCATGGCAGCCTCCCACCCCCACCTCTCGCTGTCTCTCTCCATGTGATGCATTTTTAAAAAGTCTCCTTTAAAAAAGGAAAACAATCGAAAATAGCTCCTCACTGCTGCCGCATATGCGGTTACATCCCTGATTTTAAATCAGCAGGCTTCGTCCTCTGCCTGTGTATTATTGAGTGTAAATTTTCTAATTAATAAATAAATAATAAATAGATAACTTCTGGCAGACAGTGAGCAGAGACATACTGTGTGACATCTGCTTTGTAGTTAGAATGGCGATGTCCAAAAGAATCTTGTTTACTAAGCAGACATTGGTCTTTGGCAGGGAAACCTGTTAGTCAGGGGAGATGTTTTTGGGCCATGAACAATGTAAAATCTCTGTTAAATATGTTATGTGCAGTAGACTTGAGGCCTATCTTTGCGCCTCAGGCCAAAACCATTTTGTTAGTCAAACAAAGACTCTTTCATCTTTTCACAGATTTAACAAATACGTCTTATTCATTATTAAAAATGAATGTGACACGAGTGTATCTGGTGAATTGTCGCTCGTTTCGAGTGATATTTTAAAAAACAATCAGGCTGTTTTTCGGCAATTCTGTCACAAAAGGTGTGATTTAATGATGATGAAAGCGCATCCTCCTGTGCAAACATGAAGAGACAAGTTTATCCTCCTTCATTAGTCACTGTACATCCATGTCTGAGGACAGCCAGATTATGAAAGAACTCAGCTGACACGTCATTTGACTCGGGTTAAAAACATAGCCCCGTCAGTTTACAGAGCTCTCTACACAGTATTGTTGAGGCCGATTAAAAACCTGAAGGACTTTGAATCATTTACATTTTAAGTGATATTAACACAGAGACTGAATTCTTTCACTAATCTCTTGTCTTGCACCAACAGAAACAGAGAAACAGAGACAGGCTGAAAGAAGTCTGTGTATATGTCTGCTTTGTAAGACACTGCTACACAGTGTGTCTTTAAGAGCATCAGTCATCAAGGCCGATGCCATCTTGTATCTTGTTTGCTTGGCAATATAGTAAAATATGATATGCATTAAATCCAAATATTCCACAACTGCCTTTTTCTCTTTGTGTGTATGACATTGAAAACAGTACAAGAACAATGTCAGGCTCTTCTTTGAGTGTGGCACAGGCAGTGATAGACAGGGCCGGGCATCAAGAACCAGCTCCAAAATGTTGATTCCAAAGGAATCATTAAATACTTTTAATTTAAATTCTACTTATTGGTTCCTAAACAGCTACACACACTGGCACTCTTCCTGGACTGGACGGCCTGGTCAAAGTGATACCTTTAGTCTTTGTTTTGTCTGGGCATTATAGGAAGATCAATGTGAGGTGCGAGCACACAAGTATGGACAAGGCTGTGCAACATGGACCGTAGGTTGTCTTCTCTCGCAACACCTGTTTTCTCTTAGTGCAGCCACCTTCTCTCACTCCATCTCGCTCATTACACACACAGTATGCACACACTACGTATTGAGCTATTCCTTCAAGCAGCTATGCTACACACCAGTCATGTTGTTCTCTTGAATGTTCTTTTGTGTTTCAACTCGTATGTTGTTTATATTGACAGACATTTAAGCTATGAAGCAAGTTAGCCTGTTTGCGTCTGTCTTTGTGCACTGCGCTCTTCTCATATCTCCGGGACTGAGTTGAGACAGAAAAGGACAGAGCGAAGTCTTGGAGTAAAGCAAACGTAGTAATGTCACTTGCGAAGCAATGTCTGGAAAATTATTTTTGGGGATGCACTAATTGTGAAACTCTGGGCCGATACAGATGCAGATGTTTAAAATAACAATTAAGCTAACAGCCAGTACTAATGCTCTTTTGTTGTTTGTGTTTATTTTGTTTTTGTTGTTATTTATTTCCCCCTCTGTGCCAGGGAAAAAAAGAAATCTTCATGATAAAAAATACCTGGTCTGTTCTGAAGTCATTCAGTCCTTCATCACACTCTTTGAAAGAGCACAAAATCAATCACACACATTTATGAAACAACCTTTAAAATAACCTTCTTTCACATAAAGAAACATTTTTTAAATACCTACTTCAAAAGCCTTTTTACTATTTACTATCATCATTCCACTTCTAATGTCTCTTTTATATTGCTGTGAAAACAACTAATTTCTCATTCAAATAGCTTGTGTCTAATTAAGTTTTTCTCCAAAAACTAAATGTTATAAGATTACATTGAGCACATAATGAGAATGTTATATTTTACCTTTACCTAATGCTTATGTTTACCAATGTGAGCTTGTCGCATCATAATGTAACTCAGCTGCTAACAGCTAACTCTAACGAGTTCTCCTGCTGATGTCGATGCAGATTTATTGTTCACAGTTCAGCACTGTCGGGGGGGAAAGTAGGGTGCGTCCTCTGACGCATCAATAGTGAGTTTAACACGTCCTTTAGTCTGGATGACATCCCTGGGAAGATCTCTGTTTGTCCTGATGCTGTTAGTCTCAAGCCCTGCTTTTTAGCCAGCGCCATTGGTGGATGCGATCTTCTTTGCTGATAGGCCGATGGCAGTCAACAAGGCGAATACTAGACGAAACCAGTGAGCGGCTGATAAATCAGTGCACCCCTGATTTATTGTTTGAATTAATTTTTTTTTACTTCTTCGAGCACTGGCCCAACATACTGTATGTCAGACCCTGCATTACTCTGCGTTTCAGTGTTAGTTACAGTACAGTGAATTATTAGCAACCAAATTAAACTGGATGAAATAAATGTACAGGTTCATGAAGTGAACTGTGACATGAATATGAATGAATACAAATTATATTTAAGTTTTTAAAAAATGAACGTTTCTTCTGTGACCTGTTTTGACCCCTCTGATCCAAAAATAGGAGTCAAGAATCATAAGGAAGTGGAACTAATAAGCAGAATTAGAATCATTAAAACCCAAACGATACCCAGCCCCGGTGATAGGACATATTTTCAGAAGGTCAGAGGTATCCATTTGGGAAATTATTTCAGCTCCTGCTCCTGCTGCTCCAAGACAACACGTCAAACACAATGAAGAATATTAGAAAACACAAATAACCTTCCGCAGCCTTTCTCATATGTGCAACAACACACCACTGCATATACACAGAGGAGCACAGGCGCTCGCACACCTCCGTCCACACGTCTGGATGTGAGAGCAATAACGAGAGCACGCGGAAAGAGAAACTGAAGGCTAAAGAACAAGAGGCCTCTCGGGCCAATGAGCGGCTCATCCATGTTAAGTCAGGCCAAGACGTACTCAGGTGTATTCACTTTAGGTCAGGACGAAGCCTCGCTGACCTTTGCAGCAGACAGGGAGTCTCATGGAGCTTTTCTTGAGCAGTCCTGAGACTCACAGGGTAAACAATAGACTCAATGCTGCACTTTGAAATGCTGCGTGTTAGTGTGTGTGTGTCTGTCAGTGATCACATGTCGACCACTTCTCGGTGGCGCCAAGCCTTCAAGTCTAATATGTCCAGCTAATGAACACATTCAGCAAGCAGCGTTCTTGGTAATTATTCTCCAACAGCTGAAACACAAAGCTCCGGTTTTTAGCTGCCATGATTGTTACACAGCACAAGCACAAGCCCAGAAAATTTCAGGAAAAAAGTGAAGAATGGATATTAAAACAGCAGGGAACTCGAAAAAATAGCACTTTGCTGGACTGGAATACAAACTCTGAAGGGCCAGAGAGAGAATCCACAAGCAGCAGCAGCAGCAGCAGCAGCAGCATGCATAATCCTTCACATGATATTGAAGACACACATACAATATAAATGAACGCAATTTGCCTGCAAATCAAAATCCAAAGAGTGCTAATCAAATTTCATAGGGTGGTTTTTAAATGCGTGCAACAAAAACTCGGAATTCTATGGCGTCTGCGTTATTATCACCCATTAAGGGCTTCTTTCATCAATAGTGTGGGTATGCATGCCAAATAAAAGGCTGGATCATTTCCTAAATGCTTAGGTTTCAGGGACACATTGCTTATTCAACCAATCACCATGACAACTCTTGCTTGACATTTTCACTCCCTCTTCCCTTTTTTGGGATTCAACTCTCGCAGTTAATTATTCTACACAATGACACTATTTATCTTAAAGCTTCTGCCATGTGTCCGGGAATGTAAAGATTGCAAGAAAGCAGACACACGGGGGCCTGCAGGCTCATCGTACTGCTTTGAATTTATACTCTCTCCCTCAACCAGCAGTTTGTGCATGTGGTTTACACTTGTCACAGGAATTATAGAGAGATGGGGAAGTGAGGTCGTTTGCTACAGGGATTTAGCAGAGTCATGGAATAAGTCAAAAAGATCAATCCTGTAAAGAGGCTACTACGTCAGAGTGAATTTCAGTGATGAGTAGGCATGAAACTAATATCTATAAGCACCAAATTATAAATAAAATATAATGATTTAGGTTTTTATCACTCTAAATTAACCAGGAAAATGCTCGTTGAACCTGATGCATAATAATTAAGCATCCAAATTGAGCTATTCATCCAGAAACCTCCAAGAAAATCAATTTGTGGGCAAAACTTTAAAAAAGAAAGGGAAAATGGGGATCCCCACGTATGCTTGGGCAGATCATTCTGGTCCTCACCACAACAGATGGAGGTAGCTTGCTGCAAACTGGTGCCAGATTCCGCTCGCATCATATATATATATTTATATAAAAATCTTAGATCTGATGTCATCCTGGGCGATTTGATTCAGTAATTCTTCTGTTTAATTTCCATTAAACTTTAGAGCCAGCAATTTCATTTGCCTAAAGCAAGTCACCGGGCTATTTCATTTGCGTTAAAGGGAGAGCAATGAAAGAGAGAGGGGAGAGGGAGCCTGCGCGTCACTGCTCCATCACGCACACAAGATGTCTTTATGGCCAAGTAACAAGTGCTCTCAACAATTATCACGTTATTTATTGTATGCATTATCATTTGCATTGCAGTGGTGTGTGTTAGAAATGTCAGGGTGGGTAAAAGACACAGTTATCCAGCGTCCAAATTCCTCCTCCAATGAGACCCGGGGTAGTCCGTTCAAGTCACACAAAAAAAAAAAATCCAAATGCGTTTTGGAAGTATACGTGCTTCGTGCCGGTGTACTGCGGTGCGTCGATGTAGCATCACCAAAATACCACTCTTTATCTTTACAGAAAAAACACAAGTCGTATAATTTGAGTCCAAGTAGCCCGATGTGCCCGTTTCCCCTGCATTCCCCCCTATAACTCACTCAGCACACACACAGCCTTGAGATTTCTCCCCCCCAGCTGCTCATCAAGTATCATGAAATGACTCACCTGCCTTGTCGAGATGTAAATCCCCCCATGCCTTGCTTTTCCGAGAATAAAAAGCCGGGACAATGTTTCACTGTTTCGGGGTCTTCTTCACTTGCAGTCGGGTATACTCCAAATATCCGTATAGTCTGCGCACTGCTTATGTTTTTCGGGAATGACCTTCCAGTGAAGCGGTACCGTCTCTCATCATCCTCACTCCGCTCTCATTTTAATGCATTTCTCCCATGTTATTGTGTGTTTTTTTCCGGCCGGGGAAAGCTCTCCTCCTAGTCCTGGTGCGTTTTGATGCTTTTGCCTGGACTCTTCGGCTCAACACGAGCTTCGCGGGAGCGCGCGGCGCGATCCCGGGGCTGAATATTCGGGAGCGCCGATTGGAGATGGAGAGGAGAGTTACTAGGTAACCAAGGGCACACGCATCATACATGAAAAGGAGCAGAGGATTTATGCCGTCCAACTACGCTATGCCCTTCTGCTCTGCTGTCTCTGACAGGTCATCAAAAAAAGCCTTTTTTCATGTTTCACCGAGGGGCCACATCTCACTGTCCCTCACAGACATCACCCTGTAACATGCATCATTCCTCCTCACACTGTTTGGTCCTATAGGGGAGATCTCTAATTGCGTTTTCTAGGAATTTCCCATTTAAACCCAAGATTAAATTCTACTATAGACAAGCTATTTGCAAAGATAACAAACAGTTAAGAGCAGGGAGGAGGACTTTTACAAGGCTGGAGAAAATTAATGAATGAAGAGGCAATGCAAAAGTTCCTTAAATGCTGAATAGGCTAGTTAGGAGCCTAATAAGCTACAGGATGCAGTTGATCTTGCATTTCTCACTCAGTAAATTACCTCTAGGCTATTAAAGCTACTTCACAACCCTTTATTTGATTTCCACGGTGGTGATTGTGAGCCAATAAAGTAATAGGAAAAAGACATAATGGAGATTCCTGGTGTGACATGTCATTAACAATCAACTCTTCTTCTTTAAAAATGTCCAAACTTAATTTTACAGGTGAGAGAAAGTACAAGTCAAATTGATTTTTTAAAAAAAGTTAACATATCGTAAAAGGATCACATATCTTCTTTTGCTAATGTGAATGATAATAATAAAAGTACTAACAATAATCATGGATTTAACACATTATATCAAAAGTATCTTTGTTTTTTTTTTTAATTAAATTATGTTATATACTTTATTAATCACCAAGGAGCGATTTTTTTCACTCCGTTGTCATATACATATACACACAGGCCTGAAATACACACACATGCACAAACAGGATCTATACATGCATTAAATGGAGAGGTGTCAGAGTGAGGGGGCTGCACATAGACAGGTGCTCAGAGCATTTGGGGGTTCGGTGCCTTGCTCAAGGGCCCAGGACGTGAATTGGCACCTCTCCAGCTACCAGTTCATGCTCCATATTTGGTCCGGACAGGGACTTGACCCAGCGACCCTGTCCAATTTTCCATTTAAATTTAATTATATTTATAAAGCAAAATGTCACATTTTTAGCTTTATAGCATACGACATCCCTCTGTCCTTGTATCTTCACGGCTGGTAAGGAAAAACTCCCCCCAAAAAAACCCTTTAACGAGGAAAAAGCAGGAAGAGCAACTTTCAGGACGGACAGACATGCAATAGATGTCGTGTGTACAGAACAGATAAACATAATTAAGTCGCAAACCAAAATTATTGTATAAAAGTCTATATAAAAGGTGGCTTTCACTCAACAACACTTTCATATAAAGTGTGTAATTGCATAATGTGGTTACCTGTGTGCATTCTGAGTGTCTAAAACAGGTGCCGAGCTTCATTCATCAGGCTTTTCAACAGCTCAGCCACGCCTCCACCAATAAACTTTATTACATTACTCTGAGAAGTTTCCATAATCACAGCTGAATCTCTTTAATGAATTTGTTTCTATGCAAATGGCTCTCAAATGTTTGTGAATGTTGATTTACTGTGTGTTTACTGGAAGGCTCTGGAGAGATAGCCATCTCTGTGATATGACTCTACGGGTTTTTGGACTCACAGTAGCCTTATGATATCATGGAACAGTTTATCCCTCCACATAAGTCTGCTCCCTCTGTTGACATTTTTTAATCTTGGTTGAAAACCCATCTCTTCTCCTTGGCCTTTAAATCCAATTGAGATCAATACCGCATCATCACTGCTTTGTCTCTCTGCGTTGTTCCTCTATTGTCCTTGTGTCTCTGCCGTTATGTTTATATTGTCCTTTATGTGTTTATCTGTTTTCTGAAGTTGTGCAGCACTTTGGTCAACACTATTTGTTTTGAAATGTCCTCTATAAATAAAGTTGGCATTACTTTTGCTGCGAATTTGAAAAGCCGACTTTTAAGTTTCCCTTATCGTTACAAAGTTTTCTTTATCAAGATCAAGCTAAGTAGCTTTTTATGCATTAAAACAAAGTGAGTGCATTTAAGGACGGTTTAAATGTGAACAACAACACTGCTTAAGGTTTAAACACACAGTTCAACCACTTAAAGCTGGGGTAGGCAGTTTTCTGGAAAGGAAAAAAACATAGCAGTATTTAAAATACATCCTCCTCCTGCAGCAGTCCCCTCTCTGCCCTACGTCCCCTCCCACCAGACAACCTACAGACACATGCTTCCTACAGTTACCCAGTGTTTCCCATACACCAGATTTAATTTTCAAGCCTATTTCATCGTAAAACAGCGTCCAGTTCGCTTGCTCTGCTCTCTGGGGGAGATGGGTGAGCTTATCCAATGTTATGGTTATCATTATCATTATCATTATCGCTGTATCGTTATCATGTCAAAACGACAAAAGCTCTCTGGTGCCCACTTAACTACCACTACACTCCTGTAAGGAGTGTATGAGGGGAGAAAGAAAATCAAAAGCTAACAAATCTGTGTTGGAATCGGCAGAAAGAGAGCTAGTTATCGTTACCTCTGAGCAGCCGGTGGCTGTAACGAACGGCTTACAAAGGTTGCATTGATTGAAACTGTGAAGCATTCAAGCTCTATTTAGGGGAAGGCTTGCCTAGGGCACCAAATGTGCTAGGACTGCCACTGGCACAGTCCCCCCCGCTTCACTTGCCACTGCTAAAGACTGGGAAGAGATTAGGCAGCAGCTCTAGAGACGGACCCTCAGTTGAATTCACCCAGTGCAAACCCCCAGAGCCAGAGGGATACAGTAGACCGCTGGGTCCAATCTGTGTAACAGCAGCAACAGAAAGTTTGTTAATCCAGCAGGAAGTCTGGGCTGTCCTGTCTCCCGGAGCTTGGGTTTGCGCTGGTTAATTTGAGTTGGTGCGGTCACTAACTGTGGGTCCATCTCAGGAGCTGCTGTTCACTCCCCTTCTGGTGAGGTGGTCTTTATGGGGAGTGAGGCGGAGGGCACACTGGCCCTCATTAATGAAGCGAAGGTACGCCAGAAAACTGGGCATACAGTTATTGTCAAAGCTCGGCATTTATCAATGTGGACGTGAGCAACGGCTCCCATCAAATCTCACGTCAAGTTTGAGTCAGCGCGGACTGGTGGTGCAGCATAATAAATATGGCTGAGGTGGAGAATTGTTATTAGACCATATTCTGGCTGACATCTACTTAAACATATATAAAATGTGAGAAAATATGATGTTTTCTAAAGGCCTACATCACCATGAGTTCTCTATCACAGCTCGCAGTTGTCTGTCGGAGAGGCTCTACTCAGACCAAAGGATGAACACCACTGGTGCCCGACTCTAAATCATCTGACACTTTTTTTTAACACTGACAAGCCAAAGCATGTTTATATCATTTATCATTAAAACACTGTTAAAAATAAAGTCTGCAGCAGTGTAATTATTTAAATGCTAATAGTCTAGGCGATTAAATTTTCACAGTTGTCCAGCTCAGACACAGGTGGTTTGTCTGTGTCTCCTCCGCCACCTGATATGCTCGAAATGGAAGCAGACCTGATACACACAGCCACACACTCCTTGGTCTGGGTCAGTTACAAGCTTGTTTATTAATGTAATAACAATATCAATATTATATAATATACAGGCTAATATTACCAATATATGTAAGCTATAGTAGGTTGGTGCATATCACGGATGTATAAATTAAATATTCCAACCTTAAGTTTGATTGATCTGACTTCCTCTGATGACACTTTTCAGGCTGCAAAATAGAACCAGGTGGTTCAATTTGACCTGGGAAGTCAGCATTTCCATTTCTATCTTAGAGAAATTCTCTCCTCTAAGTTGTATTATGCCTCTCCATGTCATTAACTCTAAGGGCTAGGCCTCTTAACCCAGGATATTTTGGGGCGGGACAGGGCCGGCCCTAGACTTTTGGGGGCTCTGAGCGGATGTGGTAAATATAGATACAAATACAGTATTTGTCTATTACACCCAGACCCCATGAATGGTCCTTCTCAGGCCAAGTTTGATGCATATTTTAGTGTTATGTTCCAATTTGAGAGAGGTGAATCTCACCTGTCTGATAAAGAATATGAAAAGATTAAAAGGTATCATGGGCGTCATGCTGGTGCAACGGTTAGCACTGTCACCTCACAGCATGAGGCGACAATGAGGGAGCGGGGTGGGGGAGCCCTTCTATGTGGAGTTTGCATGTTTGCATGTTTGCATGTTTTCTCACAGCTTCCTCCCACAGTCCAAAGACATGCAGGTTAGGTTAGCTGGTGACTCTAAATTGGCCGTAGGTGTGAATGTGAGCGCGAATGGTTGTCTCTCTCTATGTGTCAGCCCTGTGATAGTCTGGCGACCTGTCCAGGGTGCACTCCGCCTCTCACCCGATGTTGGTTAGGATAGGCTTCAGCCCCCTGTGACCCTCAAGAGGATAAGTGGCTACAGAAAATAAATGAATGAAAAAGATATGATGCACAAGGCACCCATATGGTAAAGAACATACATTTATTACAAATATCTCATAATATTGTGAAAACTCTGGTACCATGATCAAATAAGAGAGAAAGAGCAAAAAACTGAAGTAGCAGATAAATAATAGTATGATTGTACTGGCTGATGATCTGGCATCTCCTCTACTGACAAAAAGCATAGCACCTGTAAATTATAGATAACAATACTTCTCCCCCAGATTTCCTTTTATTCATTTCAAATATAAAACTATTTGTCATGTTGCTTGGCTGAATACTTAATGGAAATATTAACAGAGAAATGATCATCCATATTGCCCAATAGGCCCAGCTAATCAACAGTTTAAAGTGAATATTTAGTTAATAGTCAATGTCTGTCAATTGCTTTTCATCCCGCATTAGTCCAGAGTTGTAACAAAAGCTTGACTGAGAGACTAGATCATCATTGTCTTGTTTTAAAATGATGTCCGTCTATGAGGAGTGCCATCACGCTCATATTAATCTGGACTGCTCACAGAGCATTTTCTTTACTTGTATATGAACCTATATGAACACATGTTCACACGCAATGTGTTTTTTTCTGAGCTGCAGTTCATAAACACGGTTGCCCGTCGGCGTTTATCAAATGTAAGAGATAATAGTATTTCACTCTCAGTTCTGTCAAGCACAAAGTCACAGAGCACAGCCTGGGAGTGGCTGGCAAACAAGCGAGCAAGATACAGACAGACCGAGAGATTCACTGTCCAGTTCGGTTAACAAGACTGACTGACAGGCTAGAGAGAGACACACACTGCAAACTAACACATCAAGTTAACGTACTGTAATTTGCTGACATCAAACTTGGAGAGAAGAGAACACAGTTTACCTGATTGCTGTTCCTGCAACTCACTCTCACTGTGTTTTTTTCTCTATTCCTGTCATGAAGGATAGCTCCATTTCATGCTCTCATGGAAGTTGTAAACATTGACACCTGCTCTGATACCAAGGTGAGGTAGAGGCCTTGCCCAGTTTGCAGAGAATGCACAACTTGCTTAGTGAGCACAGGGATGCCTGGCTTTGATTGTGTGACATTAACAACCTAACATGGGGCCCTAAGCAGCCACTTAGTTTGCTTAAGCGTTGGGCCAGCTCATGTAAATAAAGATTGTTTTTAGGAGACACATTCATCAACACTTAATCATTCCTACGCAAGATAAGAGATAAGAATGTTTCATGAATCACACACTAAGCCTAACATGAGACGATTTCTGCACTCAGATCTGTGCTGCTTTGTACGTTGGATTGATAGATGAGGGCCACTGTGATTTGAAGCTCTAGCTAACTAACTAACTATTTTGTTTACTGTCAGACTCTCTCTTAGATTCTCTTTTTGATTACTCCATCTTTTTTTTTGCAGTGCAGGCAGTTGTTACCAAAGCTGGAATAGCAACCTCTCTGCAGGACCCTCCACCATTGAATCAGACTAACACAATCTAAAGGAACATGCACGCACCTGTGCATTTGCAGAACAGCCAATAGGAAAGCCCTTTCTCTGAAATGATCTGTGATTTTCTAAAGCCTGAAAACAGAGCCAAGAGGAGATGCAGAAGTCTAGTGTTCTCTCAGACCGCTTAAATTACAACATAATGAAAGGTTATTGTGGGATTTTTGCCCAATGTTGCCAAAATTAAGCTGCCTACGCTAGCTTTAACTGCGAGTAAAAATACACAACAGGAAAAAAAAGAAAAAAAGGTGGCCAGCTCAGGTCTAAATAGAGGTTATTTATTGCAACTATTCTCTCTGTACTCACACCTCTTTTGAACTTGCTAATCAATTAAATCAAATGTAGTGTTTGGAACAGAAAGCAGCATATATATGACTGTTCATGGCCCACTAGAGAGCACTTCATTATCCAAAGTAAAGTCTCCACTGTTAACAAGTGTCACAACTGAAGAGCAAGGGGTCGATGCTATGGAGCTGCCTTTGTTTAACTGACATTCAAGACTACAGCAGAAAATATAAGGAAGCAGAGACACTGATGCAAACCTGCAGAATGCAATGCAGCTGTAACACACATTGTGTTTTAACAAGAGGCTCAATGAACTTGCTAGCTATATATATATATGTAGATTTATATATTTTTTTAATAAACCAAACTTTGACTGAAAGCAGTAAGACAGTCAATAACATCACAAACAAACCAACAAAACAACAACAAAAACGAACATTGCACGAGTATCTTAAAGCGGTCTTACCCTTTAATGCCTAAAGTTACAGGGCACAAAAGCAACACATGGGGTGTGTTGCAGTTTTACAGGTGGGTACAGGCGAGTCATTCATACTCACAAGGACACTTTTTCTCTCAAGGAGAGTGTCAGCTCAGTCGCAAACAGATGAATGTTGTGCCTGAGGCGACTGGTGGATGGGTTAGTTCAAAAGCATGCCGGAGAATAATATTTATGCCTTAGGAGTGAGTGTTAGAATCACAATGTCAAAATGCAGGCTTAAAAACACTGAATGGTGTTAAAATTCACATTACTTGCCAAAGTTAAAAACTGCTGTACTTGAAGCCCAAATTTATTAGCACGCATGGAGAAAATTAATTAGTGGGAAAATACTATAATTGACAACATTTATCAAGGAAACAGTCACATGAAAGGATCAGAAAACTGTTAAGTGTAAAGTGAGAACAGGGATATAAGAGGACAAAAACAGCCTGCCTGATAATGTTCAATCAATAAATATTACCGCATACAACACCCGTGAGGGTAGAACATTTAAAACAGGAGGAACTGACTACACAAAATACTTTTTAGGATGCAATACTGAAGATATTTGAAAATGATTGAGTCTCTCGGTTGATTGATTTCAAACTGCACTTACTTTGAAGTATTTTTATCCCACAAAATGAGGATAGGCTGACAGGGAAATCATTTTGTTTGCTACAGAAGAATTCAATATCTGGATGTGATTTATTAGAACTTCTTATCTTCTTAGTTACGGATAATGGCCATAAATGAACAATAAAAATGTAAATGAGCTGGAGTTACCTAAAGACCTAAATGGCAAATCTTTTCAGTTGTCGCTGGCCAGATGTTAAACAGTACATTAAAATGACGTGTGTTAAAAACGATAAAAACACTAGTCGTGAAGCATAAAGGTACAAAGCAACGCAGGCGACAGGATGCACGTAAGAGTAGAAAAGCAGAACACCAAGAAGATGGAAAGAAAAGCACATACATGGACAACAAAGCTCAGATCTGTCAAATACTGTACAGTCAAGATTAAAGGGAAAATGTCAAGCAGGAGATGCAAGAAGGAAAAGATAAATAAACAAGACAGGCCAGCAGGAGAGTCAGCAGAACAGTGAAGAAGATAAACTGCCTGAGATTCTGATGACCATGACTGTATATCAATAAAGAATCATTTCAGCTGCACTGTAAAGGAATGAAGACTTTTTAATAGAGTATTAAGACCTTGATAGCGTTTTCTAAACTGGTCCATTTCTTTGCATTGTCCTGTGAAGAAAAACACTTAAAAATACACATTTATCCGACTTGCAGCAGCTCTCCAATAACTCTCCACTTCTGCATCAGTGATGCTATTAATTTTAACTATTATTGTTGTTCTGTTTTAATGTGCTCATCTTGAATCATATTATTTCTCTAGCTGCTGAGACGACAATATTTTTCACGAGAGGATCAATAATTCAATCTGTTAATGCTGC
Organism: Cephalopholis sonnerati; assembly: GCA_019142605.1. Classification (NCBI taxonomy): domain Eukaryota; kingdom Metazoa; phylum Chordata; class Actinopteri; order Perciformes; family Serranidae; genus Cephalopholis; species Cephalopholis sonnerati. The sequence continues at coordinate 19,334,991 of JAGQAX010000004.1, read as the reverse complement.
ATGTGATTGTTACCCTCCCCAATCTCTTTCATGTAAATGGCCTCAGAGCTGTATCTGAAAATACCAACAGAGCTGGCTGCTAGGATCACAATGTCGGGCTCAATGAAGCCAGATAATTGAAAAGTGAGTCTGGCAGCACTGAAGTGGACACCTAGTGGGAAAAGCCAGGAATAACAACAACAAAAACAACAACAAACCCTCTGTGAGTTATTTAATCAACAAAAACATTTTATACTCTCTATTAATGCCTATCATTAGGGCTTCATGGAGATTAGCTGCCTCTGCAGTGGACCAATCATTGTAGAGAAAACTATAAAAGCTTAAAGGTCCCCTCCAGACATGCTTTAAAATACTGTGCTTTAATAGATATTTTGTTTTCCAACATACATAGTTCTTTAAATACTCTGAAAAGGGGCTGGAAGCAGATCTACCCTTCCTCCCTCATTGAGAAATTCTAGATCTGGGGTTTTTGGTGGATAGTCGAAGGAAGCTCCAGAGTCTATTTTACGTCCTAACTTTCACTATGCCAACCCTGCTCTCTATACTGACGAGTCCACTCTGCGCTGGAGGTTTCAGGTGTCTTTGCTGGTGTTATGTCGAAGTCTTTTCCCCCGTTGATGTCTGTCCTGTATTAGACATCGATTGGCTTTCATATTGGTGATGTAGCTACTCTTCCTTGCCCAGCGTGGGTTTCAATCTCAGATTTTAGGGCAATGCACAGATATCGACTCCTTTAGTAGAGGAATGTGCACACACATCTCTTGTGACAAACTGAGCAAACATAGATACAAGTCAGTGAAGTCAAGGTCTGACATGTTAGGGGATAAAACACATTTTTAAGTGGAGGGGGATCTTTAAGTACAGTCATCACAGGCTGTGGTCAAGTATCTGCTATTTGTTAGAAGCATGTTTTATAGTAAGAGTGGGCCTGTTCATCCGACATTTATTACATCCCTGATGAATTATCATGGAAAGCGTAGCGATTCCAATGCTGTATTTTACAATGCCCAGTGCTTCAGGCGTCTTGTCACTTTAATGTGAATGCAGTGAATTCATCCATATAAGAGTCCTGAAGGAATTATGAAGATTTTCTACAGAGCTGATTGGTTAAAAAGCAGGCTTTTCTTATATTTTGATCCCTGTTTTACCTCACCTGACCTGACTGGAAGCAGATTAGCCAAGCAGCATGGGTTACCATGGCGATCTGACTAGATTTGAAAGTGAGCTTTCTTTTGTGACACCAAAATTAAATTTGGCATTAAAGCCACTGGAAATTTGGCTTGAAATTGTTAATATGCATATTTGACATTGAAGTTGATTGCGTCATTAAGCATCCATAGAAATCGGAGTAAAAATAAATGTTCATAATTATTAAAAAATCTGGTTTAAACTGGTGTTTCAATCATTTCTCAAGACTGTGCAGGTGAGGCAGATCAAGTTTTGGGTGACATCTCCCTCATAAGTCAGTTCTAAAGGCTATAGCCTAACTTTATCTGTGGTTCGTGACATGATCAGTCTCCATGTTCAGGACATCAGGGACATGTGATCTCTGGAGAGGCAGAGGCAAAAGTGGAGAGGTTTCCGCTCCAGCTGCAAGGCGTAACTGTTTTGCAAAACTCACGGCTTTCTGTGAAAAAATACTGAACCGCTCTCAGGGGAAATCACCGCTGCATATGCGAGAATTTCTGTAGAAGACTCCGCCAAGGGTAACCAAAAAATGTGGTCCATTGCTGTTGAAAGATAAAATGACACGTCATCTTCACCAGTGGATGTGCACCAAGGGACTGCACAAAGAAGCATGACTGCAACTGTTTGGGTGGAACAACTGACGTGGATTTTTTTTTTTTATTATTTGTTTCTACAGCGTAATTTTCATAATAAATGTTTGAATATAACAACGCCGAAGATCAGTAAATTTTACAAAAGCTTACTGTTAGAACACAAGACCGCAGTTTTTATAGTTAAAACGCTATTGTGGATTTCGGTTTCCATTGGCTTTAACCCAAAATTATCTGTCGAACTGATCCCAACTTTTTAGAACACTGTTTCATTGTTATTAGTGATTCTTTTCCAACTATTTTACCCTCTCTGTTTACTTGTTATAGAATAACTGTTCTGGGTTTTGACCACACTTGTAACTTGTTGCATTTAAAGGCCTGCAGGGAGCTTATGTGATCTTAATGTCGCCTGCTAATCAAGCAATAGAGTTTTTTGTTTCAAGCTCTGCCTTGTGCCTCGGTCTTGTGACGCCTCTGGCTTTCAGTAAACCTTTAACTTTTAAACATCTATGGGCTTCTGTGTCTCTGCGCTGGTGTCCTCGCTCCACATTCATTTGAATTGTTAATAGAGCCACACTTGCTTTGATAGAACCATAAAATGTGGCTTTTACAGTAACACTGTGAAAAACGATACATTAATAAATGGCAAAAAAAAAAGGATGGAAGCCTCTAGTGTGTGTGTGTGTGTGTGTGCATGTGTAGGTGTGTGTGCACATGTGTGTGGTTTCAATCCTGTAAAACTCCTTTTTCCCCAGGAGCTGGTACTGTAATTTACTTCAGCTTGTAATAAAATCATTAAAATCGATATCTTGTGAAACGATTAATATGTTTGGATAACTAGGCACATAATGAGCAGGATAATGCAGCTTCAAATTGCTAGTGATCACAGATAAAGCCCTTGGCTCATGCTGTTGTGTGGTCAGGTGTTCTCAAAGGACTTGGACAAACTGGCTTTAAAAAATACACTAATATATGTGGATCCCCGAAGACGATGACAGGCTGTGTGTCTGGATGAAAGGGCTGAAAAGAGGCAGGACTCTGGAATGTGACACATTTACAGTTCATTTTCACTTTAATGCTAAAACATGTGATCATGACCTGATCGTGGCACTTCATTGCTGCACGTATTGTCCATTTGTTGTCGCTTTTGTAGCTTGTAGTTTATGAGTAAAATGGATACTTCCTCAGCGGGGTGCAGTCACACCACCTGGTTTTATCCACACATGGATGGAAGCCAAATATGAACAGATAACAGACATAAGCCCTATTTGCATGGGACTAGTAACACCAGGGGACCTCACTGGATTTAGAAATTACACCCCCACGTCTGTGTTTCGTGTGGCTCATTTGCGCGAGATAAGCAAAGTATTTTACTTGACTTTTCAGACATTAACACCCACACATGATGTCAAGGCTCCACAAAACGTCCGCTTCCTAAACAACAAGAGCGATGGCTGCTTGGAAGGAAAACAGACATTGGACATGCTAAGAGACGCTCAATGTAATTGGTGTGTGGGGTCAGTCTCCATGCTGTGTAATGAGATGAGCCTCCTGATTATGCACCTCAAATGCTGTCAAAACCTTCATTTAACGCAGCTGCTATAATTCTTAGGCAGGAAAGAGGCACAAAGAAAACACACCAAAAAACAAAAACATGCAAAAAAACAAAAATTCACATCCCAAAATCACAGAGATACTGATTTCTAGAGGACTAATATTATCACGGGACCACTGTGTTAAGTAAAATAAATAAATTAAAATAGGTAATGTGCAGTGTTTTCACTCGACATTTTATGAACATGGCAGTTTCACATAGCATTAAGATCACAGACAACCACTGCAATTATTACACATTTCTAGAGGTGCCCAGTTAGGGGCTAGGCAACACGGAGAAAACCAAATATCCCTATGACATTTATATGCACAATGTCGGTAATGTGGATATAATGGCTGAGCGGGTAAAGGCAAATAATAGAAAAGCTAGAACAGTCTGGTAAGTTTTGAAAATGACATAAGTTTACTGTGACGCAGCCTTTAAAACCAGGAATAGACAACACTTACAGGTATCCAAAATCTAAAACAATATATAGTCTCATCACACAAAACTGTAATGAAAGACTCTTTAAGGGCCGACGTCACAATGACGTCAGTTTGTTAGCTGGAGGCAAAACATGACTCGCTACCACAGGGCTGTAGGCTACATGAGAGACTTAAAATGCCGTCTTGTTGTGTTATCGGGATCCAAAATAGAAGGAGTCATGGCTCAAAACTTAAATTTTATGGCTTTTATTTTATTGCATACCAGACAACACACTTAATATGCTAAGATGAAAGGACTGGACGGAGGCCATCGTCAAAAATGCTCATATGTGCAGCGCACACTTCATATCAGGTTAGGGACAAAGTGTTTACTGTTGGAGGGATGAATAGCATCACTGTAGGTGTATAAAGGGTTATTATGTCCACCTTATCAGAAACTGGGGAGGTATTAAGAAGAATGTTGGATTTCTCTGCAATGCTGATTTTTTTTAGCACATTAGCTAGCGTTAGCTTCAACAGCAAAACAAACTGGAGGAAACCAATAGTGTCATCCTCCTTTGTTGGACTGGCACAGTAATCAACCACGATGCCGGCCATCCCATCTTCAGCAGTCCTATCCAATCATCCGTCGGCCAGTCTGGTCCTGTTGATCAATGTTTACTTATTCAAGTAACACTCTTGGCTCCAGAGGGTGAGTGACCTGACATGGTGCGTTTGTAAATTCAGTCTGACGCTGTACACTAAAATGAGAGCCTTGTTGATGAAAGAAACAGAGCATTATATTTCTATATGAATTAACAAAGGTTAAGTTTATCACACATTCACTCCGCTTGGCACTCTGCTGCTCTGTCTCCCCAGACAGAGAATGCGCTCTGCCACCCTGAATGTGCGGTGCTCTGGATAAGTGAATGGTACATTTTGGTAGTGCTGCAAATTTACAAACCAGAGTGTGCCAGAGTGCGCTCCGGTACTTGGAATGTGTATTTCTGAATGCACCACTCGCATCATCCTCCTCCATTGTCTAAAACAAGTCAACAGAATTTTCTAACTAGCGCTAGCTAATATCTGTAGAAAATTGTTTTGCCTCCAGCTAAGCCCCGCCCACCAAAAAACTTCATATTGTTTACTAACAGTGAAAGAGTCTATAAATTTATTGCCCAACCATTCACGTTGGGTACTGAACTTGGTACTTTTAACGGTACTGACAAAATTATGTTGGTACTATGGAGTACCAACTGACATTAAATTCATAGGTGCCAAACGTCAGTACCTGAGAGGGCATCTGGGTGTGAACGCGGGGTTCAGACAAGATATGAAAGTGCCACGAAGCACCCGAAGCCTGGGAGCCAGCCATGGAGCTTCAAGATCAGCGACCGAACCTAGTGTAGCTGCTGGGTCCAACTTCAGACAGGAGGCAGCTCGGTTGGCGGCTCCTCCATTGGTGACCACTTCATCAACGAGAGCCTAAACTACCACTGCAGCGCTGATCTGCTGCGATGGTTTGAGCTTCTCATCTATTTTCTTTTCTATGTATTTTTGTACTATTAGCCTAATACTGCACTGCTAGACCCACATAGACACACACCCTTACACACACATAAGCTCACAGAGAGACAGAACATTAGCCCTATGTGTGATTAGAAAAGAGCAGAGGAGCAGAATTGCATTTTACTGTACTGCATCACCTCTGTAGCTTTCAAATTTTACATTTCAAAAATTAAAGTTTTGTTATTACAGAGAAAGTTCTGAAAGTGGTAACAAAAAAGGTGCCACTGGGCACCAGTACCATATTCCAAGTACCAAGACTGGTGCAGTTATTAGCTCTAATGTGAAGAGTAGCAGTCAAAAACCTGTCAAACATCTTCATGACTCTTTCTGGCTCTCCACTCTGTTTTCATGAACTTTCACAATATACAGCAACATCTTAGGTGTACTTGGCACAGCTACCTTCTCTGCTCTGAAACAGATGCTGTTGGGTAAAATGAGAAGGGATTTCAAAAATATATCTATAGTGCACCACCCATTCCATAGATCTGTCCAGAATTAAAGTTTTAATCCGCCCTCTGAAGTTTTCATATTTTATCATGTTTCAACATTGATAAAAAGGATTTAATGCGGAGTTGCTTGGAGCGTTTCTTTGTCATCATTGTGTAGGTTTTACTGCAATACTGACTCACCACAAGTGGGATCTTTCAGATACACACAGGTGATCTCCATTTACTTATATTTACAACTGTATAATTATGTAACTTCTTATACCCACTGACTGTCTTAGCAATGATTTAGGTGAGTCCTATTACACATGTACAAACATGCATTTTATTTATTTATTTGTAATGAATTTGAATCCCTGATGTCTCTCTCTCTGTATCTCTTTCACTTTGACATGAAATGTAAGTGTCTTTTTGATGCCACGTTAAAGTTCTTTTAATCAGTGTTGTAAAACAATAAAACATGAAGAGACAAAGGAGGATGAATAGTTTTTATAAGCATGCACTGCAGACATTACTTCACTCAGGAGTGTAACAATTCATCGTTCTGGATCGATATATCGATTCAATGATTGATTCTATGTTACTGATGCAAGGTGAAAACATCAATCCAACTTTAGCTTATGCCTTTATTTTGAAATTCTGTCATTGTCAAGCAGCAGCAGGCAGATGGCAAGCAGCTGAGAAAGACACGATGAGGATAACGTTATTAAATCAGGAATAAATCAGCAGCGTGGAAATATATTTGATTATGGAGAAAATACAGGTCAACAGACAGAGCACATGCTGTATGTAAACAATGCCATAATGTAATATAACAGGACATAACATTACCTGCCTGGACAACCATCTCACTCCGCTATCTTCTCACTACAGCAACATTAGCTGCTCTGTTTTAACAATGTACGGCTGAAAAAACGTTCATGCAGGCTGAAACTCAACCGAGCTGTTCTGTCGAGAGATGCAGTGACTTAAACCAACGATGAGTAAGAAAAATAATAAAGTTACATGTAATTTGTTAAGCTATGAGTAGAGGAAAAAGTCCGCTAGCTGCTAGGCTAATTGATGCAATGTAAACATGCTTAAGCTGACGACAGATGACTAGCAAAAGACAATTGTTTTGTCTATGAACCTTGACAGTTATTATTGAGCTGACTTTGATACTTTTGTCAAACAATGTTGTTGTTAATCCATATTTTATGGCTGTTGGGAAAAGTTTGCTTTCAGGGCTTTAAGCCAGATAGACCTGAGGTTTTAGAAAAAAGGTGATGGTTTGGGTTCAAATGAAAATATGTCTCCCAAAAAGGTCTCTCTGGCAGAAAGCCCTGAAGGTTAACTTATCCCATGTGCTGTTTTATGTGTTAGTGGAGTCAGTTTAAAGTAAACTTTACTGCACTTTGTATCTATGTGTTGTTTTTTATTTCTTACGGCCAAAAGTAGAAACAAAGGGGTGGCAGCTTCTTCGGCAACAGACTGTGGTAAATGGGCAGATAGTATTGTCTTGTATTGATTGAAGGCCCCTGAATTGTATAGTGGCAGACTTTGTGATATCGGCAAATATTGTATCCTTGTCCAAAGAATTGATATAATATTGTATCGTGATGAAACTAGTGATTTACACCCATAGTATGTATTAATGCAGCAGTTACTCTTCTTCTTCAGTTGCTGAATAACATATACTGTTACGTCCTTTGATACTCAAATGACACTGAAATCTTTACAAACTCAAAGATGTACACAGTGTATGTGATTTTACAGCATTAAGCACCAAAATAAAAGTCAGAGCAGAATTTGATTTTTGGGATACTTTAAAGCTGACAAAATGTATTTTAGCTAAACCTGTTACAAATCAAGCAGGATCTGATCTGCTCTGTCGATTGCTTCTGTCAGTTAACAGATGTCCAGTACGGATCATCACACAGTTCTCACATGAGCACTATAAAATGCTTTCCGCTTTATTCTGAGTAATTTGCAGCATGTTTATTTCTCTTATTGTAGCATTACTCCAGAGATCACCACTGTAATCTCTGTCAGAGCTTGACCAATTTACTCAGCACCCTTCAACCTTTGGTTTGCAGATCGAATATTAAAAATAGACAGTGAAGAGGGGGCAGATGTGCCCGTGGGATGAATGTGAACACACACAACTCTGTTCATATGACTTTCTTATCTCACTGTGAAATTATGCCAGACAACTATTAAAATAAGATTTCCACTTTAACCGGAAATCTTCTCATCCTCTTAGTAGGGCGGAAAATGTGATGGGATGATGACCTTGCAATTTATTACTTCCCCATAGTTTGTTGTTTTTCTGTTTATTTGCCTCAGTAGTTGCCAGACGGCTCAGAGTCCACAGATACAGAAACCCCACGCTTGCTTTTCAAATATTAAGGATCTATTAGCAGTCCCCAGGTCAAGTGAATAATTCAAAATATGGTGGTGGTGCAGCGGCCGGTCACAAGGTGACAAAAACCCCAAATTATCTGAAAGACAGCAAGGTTAAAGAAGGAAGAAACACTGGCTAAATGGATAAAATCTGCTGCAGAGATGTTTTTCCCTTTCCAAGCTGCATACAGAGTCTGTTTCGCTAGTCGGAAAATTCAGCTTTTCAGACTTTCAAGGAATCTTGATGGTGTTGTAATACTTTCATGATTTTACTCACAGTTCATGGCCACAGTCAACTCACGTTAATCCCCCTGTATATTGTACATACCCTTTCATCATTTCTCCTCGTAAACATCCATTTTCAGCTTGGTTGAACTGCTTTTTGTGCTTTCAGAACACATTTATGGTATTTTGAGACGGTCTCCTTCTCGCAGTGATTGGGTCTCAGGCAGAGGCTGATTACAGCATGCCACATCAGGCACTTTCCCAGGTAGCCTCGAAAATCAGGAGATCTCCCCAGGACCCCAATAGTCGAGGAAACAAAGAGTTTTAATCAAGCTGCTGATGCATGATTTTAATGCTAATGTCTTCATCAGACACACTTTTCACTGGTTTAATGTTTACTACCACACTGTATTTATTAGGACACGCTCCTCTGTACAATAATCTTAACGCCATTATCGCGGAAAAGGGTTAGTCACAGCATGTGTCACTGCCCAGGGTGGGAGAGGGGATTTAGGGATATTTTTGTGCCAAGCGCCAAGGGCTTTGCTGGTCTTTCCCTTACACAAGTCTTTCAAAAAAGCTAAATCTAACATGCAAAATCTACTGTGCACAGATGATTTCACTGCTTCCTGTCCCCATTATCATATCTGCTACGTATAATTACTGAGAAACTAAAAAGTAACCAGGATTGTGCAAATTGGAAATGTTTAATTTTTATGTGTAAAATGTTCTCTGAGTGATCGTGTTGAAGTAAATAGTTGCCAGTTGAGAAAGCTCCAATCTTACTGTTTGCTATCAGTCTGTTTATGCTGAAGTGATACTTGACTAAACTGTGCAATAGGCAAAAAGCAGCTAGACAAGAGCTTGGCTCTCATGCTCAGATTTCCATATTTATTGCCTGAAATCCTGCAGGGAGTTCAACTGAATGCCAATCGTAGAGCTGACTCACTGAAACAAATATGCATCTGCAGCCCGCACATTACAACACAGACCCCGTACTGTATGACGCCTGATTGATTAAAATCTACCTTTTCAAGCTAAATGTTATGGTATAAGTAGCTCACTGTGTCAGCACTGAAACGGATAAAACCCACTGGCTGCTGCTCTTTCTCTAACAGGACAGCAACAATACCCTCTATTGATAGAGCACCTTTCAAAACCAACGTTAAAAATGCTTCACACAAGGCAGCAAATTAAAACTAACCGATTATTATATCATAAGATTTTATAATAGAACAGGTCAAACAAATGTCAGTCGCTGAAGATAAAGTAAACACAAGTAAAATATGGATAAACTCTGAGATAAAAGTATGTTTTAAGGGGAGATTGAAACCTTCCTGTCTTATTTCCTCAGGTAGATGGTTCACACAGCATCACATATTTCTAGTCAGGACACGAGTTAAAGAAAGCAGTGTTTCCAAGATGTGAGATAATAAGCAGAGGAAGCCAAGTGGAAAAAAGAAGAAACAAATTCATGCTACACAAAGTTAAACTTCCCTCTTATATTTGCTTTTGTCTTTTAGATTACTAAATAATTCTTCAGGACTCTAAAATAAAAAATAAAAAAAAACCTAGAGATATTGTCTTGTAATTGTGAGTCTCTGTCAGCCAGTCAAGTTGCAGTTTACAAGTGAAGACATCAAGAGAAGCACATGACAGAGTCAAACTCCTTATGCAGCATGCGTTGACAAGCTTAGCCAATAAAGCCGATGTTGACAGAACACAGAGTTGTAGCCATGACGGAGGACAATGCTTGGATGTAACATGGATGTTACTGTGAAGCTACACATACTAAAACATGGATGCTTCACACCAATTGCGCCTGGGGTTAAACATTTTGCTCCAATAGCTTGCAAGCGCCATACCAAAGGCCTTTCCTTTACAGTGGTGACTCTCTGCACAGCCATGTGAAGCCAGCAGGTATCTGCTCCATCTGCAGTCTCTAACTGGAGTAATGTTGCACACTGTCGAGCCACAATTACACACAGCGGATCCACAGGTCACATTTTGTGCAGCTAGTATCAGCTGTTGTGAAATAACCTCAGAGCCTGGCGCGTTTATGTGCACATTAAATGTGTTGTTTTGATTAATTATTCTACAGTTCACACAGCTCCGTGAAAACTTTTTGAATCACTTAAAACTTCTCGTTCCATTTATAACTCCTTTGGGACCGTTTGTTCCTGCCGGTCTTTTACCTGGTGTTTCCATCCTAAACAATGGATAACCAGGGTGACGGCTGCGCATGTCATCTCCTTTTAAACAAGCTCGCCAAAATGTCGCCCGGAGCTCTATATTTTTAATTATGATAGCCTACAGGTAGATGTGTGGCTGTGATGCGCAACATTATATGACAGAGACTGCTCTCTGTGTCCCAAGACCCAGACAACAATAAGTTTCTTCTCTGAGGAAAACTCTCTACAAGATTTCCAAACTGTCAGTGCGTCAGGACGGGGAGAGCTCTGTGATTAAAGGGAGTGAATGTAGTGAATGTGATAAGCCATGATTGTCACAGCCTGTTATGCACCCACTAGCAATAATGCCTTCTTTCTGATCCCACCCAATGCTCGAGTGTGCCGCAGGTACACCAAGGGAGCCTGGCCACGAAATTACCAAAAGTGTGTTTGGCACGCTCCCCACACACTTGGCAGGGCGCACCTGACTGTGATCTGGGTGTGTTGCTGGGTTCACGAAAATAGAGTTACCGTACCATATATAAGTGGGTGGACAAAAAGTCGCTTTGCCCTTCCTTTTCAGGCACCAGTGCTTCACACACATCTTCAACCAGGCAGCACCTAAGATCTTTAAAATAGGGCGGGAGCTAACAATTACTTTCATTGTTGATTAATCTCTATATTATTTTTTATCAGTAACTGTTTTTTGCTCTATAAAAAACTCACAATTTGGTGAAAATTTTCAATTAGTGTTTCCCCAAGCCAAAGATATTGTCCTGAAAAGTCTTGTTTGGTCCAAAATCCAAAGATATTCTGTTTACTGTTGTAAAGGACTAAAGAAACCTGAAAATATTCACATTTAAGAAGCTGGAGTCAGAGATTTTTGAGTTTTTCTTTATTAACTACTCAAACTGATTCATAAATTAGCAAATTAGTTGGTGATGAATTCATGGTTGTGAACTCATTGATTCATGGTTGCAGCTCTACTACACAATCAGCACAGTTTCAAGGTAGGCATCCAAGATTAGTGTCATTAATTCAGAATCCCCTCCCCTCCTGTCTCCCCTTCTGTTGCTGAGTTATGGTGGTGAATTATGGCCAAAACAGTGTCTTTGCAGAAAATAATGATGTCACAGTGAAGTTGACCTTTGACCTTTTGGATATAAAATGTCATTCATTCATTAATCCCCATCATTTAGATAATTATTATTGTGCAACATTTTGTCATAATTAGTGTGGAATTCTTGATGGCCAAAAGTGACCTTTGACCACCAAATTCTAAACAGTTTATCCATGAGTCCAAGTGAACGTTTGTGCCAGATGTAACAAAATTACCTTCAGGTTTTACTGAGATATCGTGTCCACAAGAATGGGTTGGAAATGAGGTCATGGTGACCTTGACCTTTGACCACCAAATTCTAATTAGTTTATATTAGAAGTGGACATTTGTGCCAAATTTTAAGAAATTCCCTCAAAGTCTTCCTGAAATATTGTGTTCATAAGAAATGGACATATGGACAGAAACCTGAAAAAAGAATGCCTCTGACAACAGCTGTCACCAGTGTGGTGCCATTAAAAGTCTGTGATTGAACTGGTCAACACTGGAGGACTTGTGCAGCTGGTAATGAAGGAGCACACGTAGTTTTATGGCAACACAAACCAAAGAGGCTGAAAACCACTGAAATACAACACTGTCCAGAATATAAATGGTCCTGCTTCTGTGTTAAGAATGCGTGTATGTTTATGGATGATGGTTGTGGGTTTTTTTTCTGTGTTTGATTTCATTTAATACACTGAACTTAATCTCAAAGACGGGAGCAGAAAGGAAAGGAGGAAATAAAGAGCACGAGTGGTAAATCAAACAGTCGGGGGTCAAAGCAAACTAACAGACCCGAACAGAACCTTGTCAGAGTAAGCAGTAGAGTTAGTTCCTCCCTTAAAACTGCATTAAGTCTCTCTTTTGTCTCCATACCTGCAGAGGCAGGCACATGTAGGCACACTCTCAGGCACACCTTAGAGCATAGAAATGTCTAATTCTATCTGATGCAAATATATGCATTGCCATTGTGAACTACGAGTCAATTATAGCGCCATGGTTATTCTGAGCGGGCTGAAGGTGGAGGCACCTCAAGACATTAGTATGCCAATGTGTTTAAAGGCCAATTTCACCCTGCATGCCTCTGGAACAAAACCCTCAAAGAATTTGCATTTCAACAGAATATCACTTTTCACTGCCTGTTTATGAATCTGCGTCCCGTTGGTGCTCCTATTTCACATTTCCTAGCCTGGATGCATAATCACTTTTGTGTCAAATTGTCTTCATTGAGTTGTAATAAGCAGAAAAAGATGCCAGTGGAAAACAGTTCTCTCTTTTTTTTCTGATTATACTTCCTAAAATTTTGCTGAGAGTTGGCATTCTTGTTTCTTGCAGGGATTTCCTCGAGTGTACAATGCCGTGTTTTTTTATTATGCATTATATTCCTCATTAAACACAAGATAGCAGGGATGAATAGACATTATTCATCGGACTTAAACGCAGGCCTCCTCGTGCTGTACAAGGAATTATTGTAAAACTCAATCATATGTTTCACACCATTCAAAATGGATTCTCAGCTCTCCTCATATAAAAGAACAAATTAGAGCATCGTATCCCCTGTGCGCCCTCCCCCCCGCCTTTATCATTGGTAGTAATGACAGCTTTACAGAGGAAACTAATTAGCAGGTTTCCTCCTGTCAGTGCTGCCACCAGATGAGCGCAAGCAAGGTCTCGCAGGTGGAGAAGAAAGCAATGGTCTCTCATACTTTTGCTGTTCTTAACTACTTTGGTTATTTAAACAGTTAGCTCTTTAAAAGGTCTGTTCTGAGAAAAGAAACAAGGTGTTACTATCCTTTCAGCAGTTAAATGCAATTAACAGCAAAATAAACGTGCAAATATACTAATGCCTGTGTCTACAGTATGGATCCACAGTTTAACGCTGAATTACTCTGCAGTGAGATATTAATTGAATAATAGATTCTTCCCCAGACTTTAAAAAACATAATGTGATTTTAAAATGAGAAAATCTAAACATTTCAAAGGCTGAACTCAAATCGTTTTGAGTGTATGCAGCGTGTATGTCAAAGCGATTCCATTAAAAATACAACACTTGCCAGAGCAAAAAAAAAAAACCTTTCTGAAAGACAATTTCTCACTTTGAAATGTTTCTTGCCTGAAGCATACAATAAATGAGGCTCCGGTGAGCAGGCAATAACTTTTGTCAACAATACACTAAATGTTATGAGCTGTAGATGTGCAGTATGTAGTTTAACAACATCCTACGAAACATCCACATTAAACGCCTTTGTACCGACAATAATGCAACGCACCAGGTACAAAGGGAAGTTAAGAGAAAGGCACTTATCCGCTGTTGTTTTTGTAAATTAGCAATACTAGTGTCACAGCATTCATGTTTATCTTTTCTCTTCTGAAAATAAAAAAAATGATTGAACTGTATGTCGAATATTAAATTAAAGAGGCTGTCACCATGAAATCGGTGACTGTGCCGAGGTGCACTCTAAACTCAGCGGGAGAAGGAGCACTATGAGTGCAGACTTTTACAAGGTTGGTGAAAAAAGCATTAAAGTACATATCAAAGGAGAAGAGCATGTCAATTATTTATCAAAGTGAGGAAAAACCACAAGGGCAGATGCGTAAACAAAGGTAAGGTTCTGCAGGATGGTGCTGGAAACAGAAAAAAGGACGGGGAGAAAGGAGGCCAGCTCACAAGCAATGCCCGGCAATCACAACCACACAAGAACTGTAAAAACATATAGAACGTATTAGATATTCTGACACAAAATCAAACTTCAAGTCACTCTGCAAGCGAGTTCAAATTATTCATCTTTCTTTTGTTTGTTTAACCACACACTCCCGCCAAAAGCATTAGCGTCTCTACATGTGTATACAGATTTAAGTGTTCTTTGTGACCCATAAAAGCTGCGGGGTGTAGAGGAGCCTGCAGCATCGGTAGCATTGTTTATTTGTGGTAAAAGGTCAGCGTCTGCACATTTACAGCGTCTCTGGTATTTACCTCAATTTGCAAACATGTAAGCACATGTGCACAAGCAGTCAAACTTGATTGCATTTACTGTAATGCGTTATAAACATATTCAGCCTTGTGTTTGCATACATCGAATGTAGTTTATGTAAAAGTCACACACTATGGAAGAACATGCAGACTCCATTTTGATAAGTATTCCTATAAGAAATATTGTGTATTCTGTTTAAAAGTGTACAAGAAGAGGGGGTGGGGGTGGGGGAAACTGGGGTGACCAAAGCATTGAACCGTGAACTTGGTTAGTGTCACTTTTGCAGGTCCATTTATCACCCTCAATACTGTGATATTAGGAACCCTGGAGGGGCTGGATATAAGCAGCAGACATGCAGCTCCTCCTCTCCCTGCTTCTACTGAGAACAGAAGCCTGATTCTCCCACCTGCAAAGTCTCCATCTGCTCCCGCTGCACAAGACAACAACAAAAAGCGCCACAACCCAATACACAGTCAAGCCAACCTTGACTGTAATACCCTATGACAGTTTGTATTTGACACAGGCATGTCTGCTTGACGCTTCGCAGTTATTTTCAGCGGCTACTATTGTCTCTACAATAAATGCATCCGATGGTGCTCTGAGATATTTTTCTGTCTTTCCAAATTACATTCCGCTCGTGTTGTATATTGTATCCCAACTCTTCAAGCTGGTGGTCTGCAGTGCATCACTGAGAGATGGTGCAGCACATAGAGAGCTGGAGAGGAGAGAGGGTGAGTGTAGGTTTTGGTACGGTATTAGTTATTCATGTGTGTCTGCCCTAAAGACCAAAAAACCTTCCTCGCAATCCCACAATAAAGCAAAATGCGTAGTAAAAAGCAGCAACGCAGACCCCAACAACCTCTAGAGAGGAGATTTATGGGACCTCCATGAAGTGAATCTTCCAGAGGTGATGGAGGAATGAGGGCACTTTAAATCCCATTACTATGTGATCAAAAGTCGTTTCTCACTCTAGATTATCCAGCGGAGGCGCGGTGGGATCCTGTAAAGATGAACCTGAGAAATCCGGAGAGGTAAAGTATTGGCGGGTAACAATGGTGAGAGCGTGAGGGGCACATATTTCTCTTCATTAAGCGATAAATAATGCAGGGGGAATCATATGAATAATTTTCTCCCTAATGGATATTGCATGCTGAGAAAGGATTTCCAGTTCCAGTTTTTAAAAATTTAGCATGTGAAATGATGCGTCGCTATGTGACAAAGTGATTTTTCGGGGCAAGAAGAGAGTAGCGCAAATGCATCAGAAAGCTTTAGAGAGGAGGGAAAAAAAGTGAGACTGAGAGAAGAGAGAGGCTGGGACTTTTCCTGTTGAGTTCAACAGCATCAAATTACTTACCCTGTCAGGCCTTGCCTCAGATTTGCCAGTAAACACCAATATATTTTATCTAATTGTTAAAAATTCGGGGTGCTATAAATCATTTCTATACTGCTCTACTTTCACTTGGCTTTACTCTGGGAAGTTAAGAGCTGTGCACCACTGAAACTCTAGCTCTCTCTGCACATAACTTTATTTTCATCAAAATAGTCCTTCATACTTTCCTATTGGGGGGGAGGGGCATATGTACACATTCTAAATTTTGAGGAGAACTTGACACCCGTTCCCTCCCACCCCTTAAATTTAGGCCTGTCAATGTAGCGACGTATCAAATTTCGTAATATTACGCCAATAAATGTCTTGATACCGTCATGGGACTGATTATATGGTTATTACGTATGCATGACACTGTCTTCTCACCAGGCGTCAAACAGCACTGATGCAAAAAAACAGACATACTGGATACTATAGAAGTCAACTCTGGGGTCTACAATGTTGTATATGACATAACATTACCAACATCAAACATCTCTGGAATGCTGCATGTGAAAAATGTCCTGTTTTTTGCCCTGAAGCTACTGTTAGCCATTGTGCTGTCCCAAAGAGAGCTCCGGTCCCATCGTATCCCTTTCAGAAGCTTTATAATCCAGCCTTGAACTGCAGTGTCTTTTGGAGACTTTGTAAAATAAATCCATACTGATATTTCTGACGCTGAATGTCCTCTGTGATTATTCATCTATTTTCCTCACAGACTGTATAAGATAATGGACATAGCTACCATGACGTCACCCATAGTTTTGTGGATGGCTGTTTTGAAGCTGAGATTTTGGCATTTCAGCCTTCACCATCTTGTTTTTTTGGAGTCAGAAGCGACCATATTTGAGAGGCCGGAGCTGTGGAGGAGCGAGGGGTGAATCTGACTGAAAAGCCAAGGACACTATCGACAGACAGTCTGTCACTCTAAGCAGCCCTAGCTGTAATTATGCGTAACTCTGAGCCTTAATAAAACTTAAATTGGTGAGTTTAAAAAAAAAAAAAAATCACCCCTGTAAAGTTTTCACGAAGAGAGAAATTAGCTGTAGAGAACAAAACTGTTTTTTGTACCAGCCTGTAAACATGTTTATTTCTGCTGTAAAGCTGTGCATTTTAACATGGGGGTCTATGGAGATTATGATGCTTCTGGAACCAGCCTCAAGTGGCCAGTCCAAGAACTGCAGTTTTTGGCACTTCAACATTGGCCTCATTTTTCAGCCCCAGAGGCTGCCACCTATTTTTTCTGTGATGAACCCTGTGTTGTCAGCTATCTAGCCATCTCTGTATGGAATAATGGAATAATAAGCGGCCATCTTGTTTTTGCCTTAAAATGTTCCTCCAACAACCTAAAACAGGCAGTAAAAAGATGTTGAAGTTAGAGTCGTCCCAACCACGTAATTGTTACCTGTTAACTGTATGTTTTGGATGTTAATAAATTACAATAATGTATTTTCTTTTTTTAATAAAAAAGCCCTGAGTGTATTGTTTTTAGCTGAACAGCAGAGGGTGCAATCATCCTAATCTAGAAGAGACAGGCTCAGGCCACTGGCTGTATAAAATAAGGGACAGACTCATCCCATCAGATTATTATTTAATAAAGGTCTTTTTTTTCAAAACCTAATTTTCCTTTTGTTAATATTATCATGAATATCCTAGCTTGGACATTTTATCATGAGTTTTTGGTATCGTTACATCCCTATCAAAAAGCCGAAGCTGGTGAGTTGAAATGGGTGACCATGAATGAAATACTATCTTGAACTCTTCCAGCTATCCTGGAAATGATCTGTGAGCAGAGCAACCAGCTCCAGAAAATTCCAGTTGAGTCTTTGATTTGAAATCAAAACAGAAAACGCTGAACATATGGTTGTCGAGTGTGGAAAATTGCATTTCCCATCTGTCTGAATATGGAATTCCTCATACTTTATTCTCTTCATCAAAACTCTGAGATGGCACATCACAGATTGCATGTACATTGGAAATGCAGCCTGTCATCACCAGATAGGATGGGAAGCATGACAACCTATGGAAATTCAAATAGCATATCCAAGGCACGCAGGCTCCTTTACAACGGTTGATCGGTTGGATGGATGAGTTTTAACGTCACAATAAAATGTATCTCCCTGCTGTCAAAGTGTGTCGTAACTTGCAGTGACACATCTCCGAAGATATGAAGGGAACAGCAGAGGAATGTGACAGTTTACAAAGCCTGGGTATAAAGGATGTGGACTTCTCTCAGACTTTTTTCAGCCCCTGTGATGCTACCTGCATTCAGCAGCATGACATACAATATGCATATGTTATCAAAGTAAAAATCTGGCATGAAACTTTAATGAACAGTGGAATAGAGGGAGCAGTGCAAAAGAGAAGCTGATTCGCTGAAGGCAATGTGGAATTGTTTTAGCGAAGCGTAACGGACAAGAAGCAGGAAACCTGGGAGAAGAAGAACAATCGCTATAGGCATTTGCATTTCACATGTGGATGTAAGAGCCACCTCTGCAATTATACATACCACTGAGTAAGGACATGGCTGCAATCCACAAAGCAAATTTCCATGCTTTGAACAGAGCCACAGCTTGCCTGGGGACTTGGCAGCTCAGGTGGCAAGCATGGTTAATTTCACCATTTGGGAGAACTTGTAAGCTTTAGACTACATGGTCAGCAGCTAAACGTTATTTTCCCATCACTAGATGCTATCTGATTTGTTGTCCTTGGACTATAGTCTCTTAATCTTATTTTAATTGCAGCACACTTCCCCCTAGTGAGCTACGTCCCCCCCACCCCCTTCGTTCTTTTAAGACAAACAGCACAACAAGAATCCAGCACCGATTGGGAAAACTGTCCTAGAGCATCTGCAAAGTTTGACCCCCGCCTACATGCAACCTATTTTGAAATCAGATTGCCCCCCGATTTACCTCCACACACCAGACAGCATTAGTCCGCACCAGGGCTGGAGTTGCTAGGCAACTGAAGACACATGCTGCAGACTGAAATGATTCTTTGATTCAAGGAAAGATCTTATATAATGCCTTACAGGGGAGAAATTTTATGTAATTGCATAAAAATTGTCTTTGTAATTAGAACTAATGTAATGTTATGTAGTTAGTAGTTGGCACAACATACTGGATAACAGCAGGAGATGACTCTACATTCTTCAGGAAATGTGTTTCTCTTCAAGTTGATTACTTTACATAGAGTACTTTTGCTGTTATGAATGGGGCTTGGGATGAAAAAAGCAAGCACACACTGTATGATAATAACTTACAGAATATTATCTAAACTATAAGAGTAATTAACATACAATATAATGCATGATAATGAGTGTATATACGTGTAGATGGTGCCTTTGTTTGAGGTCAGATAAAAAATCGAAGCATTGTGAGGTCATGACACAAGCGTTGTTATTAAAACATGCTCTTCTAATTATCCCCCACTACTTCTATACATTCCCATTTACATAGTTTAAAAGTGATCCGACTAACAAGCTGTCACTCTGTCACATTAGTTTGCTTGTGTTAAAAAAATGCTGCAATGCTGCACTGCACCAGCTATCCAGCATGCAAAACATAAGACTATTTCAGTAATATGTTAATTGTGGTTCATCTAGTTAACATAATATGTGGGTAGTCTGAGACAATAGTAATTATCATTTTATATATGCTTCTCCGTGCTGCAGAGACCCCTGGGAAATTACCAGGGTTAAAGGTCGAGTGGTGGGAGCTCCATGCTGTGGGTGACCTAGAGAAGCTTCCTGGAAATGAAGGCGAAGTGGCTGCAGGGAAATACATAACTTGTATGTGCCTGGATTATCTAAATCATGGGTGAGGAAGCTCATAAATATGCATATTCATTATCCAGTGCTGCATCCTTCTCACTGAATCTATCATGAAGATTAATGAATATTATTCAGTCATTCATGACTTACTGTAAGCAGCAGTTTCATGTGTGAGCAGACAGCATCACCTACTGACTATAAGCGGTACTCGACAGCAGAACTGTGCCTGCTTGTTGGAGGAATATTACATTTAAATTCAGTGGCACTGATTGTGCACATTAGTTCCTTTATGAATTCTTTAAAGCCACTTCTACTGTTGGTGTAATACTAATTTTAGCTGCCATTTCTTTATTCAATCATTTTCATAGCTTAAAGTAGCTCATTCTGATCACAGGTTGAAAGTGGTTAGAGTCCAGTTAATGTTGCTGCAACTGCTGTAGATACCAGGAATACATGCAAAATTAATGTGAGTGAAAAAAGTTGAACAAAGTGGATTTTTTTTAAAACTACTTATGATCAAACCCTTCCAGTGCTGAAGTAAATGTAGTCTAGAACATCACCACTAGATGTCACTGTGTAACCACTGGTCAGGCATGAGCAGAGTTTCAGCCGTGTGACTGGAAACCTGATGGGTGTAAATCATGAATAAATAATAGTGTTGTCCTGCTGCATATGAAACACTACAACTCAGACATATTGATCCCAGACACGTGGGCAGTAATGTTTGTCTCACTGACACTTTAAAGCAGGGGATTAGAGTCTGACCTACACTGACACATAGTAGGCACACGCACACACGCAGAGGCATAGAAGATGACAAGCAACGAAACCTTGTGTTCACTTGTTCTTTGACATGTTTATTTGCTGTTTTTTCTACTTCAACATATATTCACCTCAATTACATATTGGAAGGAGTAAATGGTAAACAACAACAGCTCAACATTTTCTCATATATTAACATACAGTCCCAGAATATCACAGTTTGATGTCATAAACTTGTGAATCAGAATCTTATTAATTAGGGGTGAATCATGTCAGTTTCTCTTGAAGTCAGGTTCTGTTGCTGCTTGTCTGTCTTGCTGCTAGATTTCTTTTCCATATAGTGGTTGGCGGGGTTGCGCTGCAGCAGCAGCAGACACTGGTTCCTCAGCTCTTTGTTCATACAGAGCAGGATTATGGGGCTGGAGAGTAAAGGCAGGTCCAGCAGCAAATCTCTGACCATCTCATGACACACAGACGGGTGCTCCATCAGCGCAAACACAGCACCTGCAGTAAATAAAGAATGGTACAAGAATGGTGAATAATCTTAGCAATGCCTTTAAATGTTCGTATTAGTATTAATAATACAGAGCCAAAAAATAAGTCTTTTAAAACCATTTTTTTTATAATCAAATGTATATTAATACACTGTAAAAGTCTGTATCACCTGTGCTAATAGAGAATCATTTAGAAAGACTAGCTATGAGTGTGTTTTAGTTCAGTTTTTTTCCCTCAGCCTGCAAAATGAGGCAGAAAATATATATTTTTAAAATCATGAATATGTACTATACTCATCAATTTTCATGCTCTGAACGAGACATTCCTAAGTAATACAAATGTGTGTGTTATGAAAGAGTAAAACTGACCTTGGTAGTATCAATTTGTTCAAATGCCAAGGGTGGCTTTTTTTATTCATTGATTTATTTTGTATTGATTTTCATTTTTAAGAAAATCTACATTTTTGGAAGGAAAAACTGTAGTCTTGAGTCCAAGCTCAGAACATAGCCTGTTTATACTTTTGAAATGACATACAACGCTCTGAATCTCACTACACACAGACACAGTTAACTTTCTATAATATTGGTCAGTGTCATAACTTAGTGCAACATTTGGATTTGTACAGAGATGCATGCTGCAAATGTAAAGCTTTAGTTAGTGTACTTAATGTTAGAGTAGAATTCCAAATATGTAATGGTTTCACATAGATTTAAAATATTAACCTTTTTTTTTTTGGAAATTGCCATAATAAAACTGTTGTCAAAGCAAGCATTAACACGGTCTATCTCAAAACCAGGGGTGTCAAACATATGGCCTGGTGGGCTAGAACCAGCCCGCCAAAGGATCCAATCTGGCCCACTGGATGATTTTGCACACCTAATGTTGATACACTTGTGGAGGCTAAGGAGCACTTTATACAGTGATCAGATACTTCATGTAAAATGCTGCCTCAGAGGCTTGTCCATCCTGAAAAGAACAGAGTTCTCTGAAATAGCACTGAATACTTTCAGTGGACATATTTAAAGATATTGACAATTGTGAAACATATTGTAAACCAGCAGCTTCAGTACAAAAGCACTGACAAAACTTCTGATTGTAAATGGTTTATAAGGCAGGGGTTGACTTAACCTGCTCCTTCAATAGCTTCAACTTTAGTGGAAAATTATAAAAAAGTCACATGTAAAGAAAGTGAGTAGCAGACTGACTGGATGTGGAAAAACTGAGACATACTGTTGAATTTGCAAATCATTTTTCTTAGGATATTGCAGGCTATTTATCAATTGTTTTGTGTACTTACATTTCTTTATACTACGAAAAAAGGAAACAAATTGAAGGGGTTGGTATTTATAGGTTATTATGCAATGGTTTTACTGGTCCAGCCCACTTGAGATCAAATGGGCTGTATGTGGCCCATAATTTGTACATTGAAAGAGTTACTAGTTGCTGTAATCTTTCCACTTGTCCAGATGGCTTCAAGGAGACTTCCCTCTTAAGTGATTTCAATGTAAGTAATGGGGGCCTTTCTGATTTACTCAATATACTGAAGCCAATATGAGATTTCAGCTGTCTGAGATAGTAAAAGTCACAATTCCTTCTTAATACGTTCACAGACTCTGCATCTTTGCTGAGCTAGAGTGGTGGAATTGTGCAGATAATTTTGTAATAAAAAGGTCTGTAACTTTCGGTGATATCCTCAATCAAAACTGCAAGTACTACCGCTGAAGCTAGGGCTGCACGATATGAGAAAATTATGCAATGTGCGATAACGGTGTTGAATGATGAAAGAATGATAGTTACATTTCAAGGTGCCGTTTTCTACTGATGCTCTCTTTCATCTGACTCAAAAAATCCCTGAGTGCAATATCGCAGTCTTTCACAATGCGTTTATCGCTCAAGTTGACAATGCGATGATGATAAAAAATATATATATTGTGCAGCCCTAGTTGTAGCCTAGTATCTGCTGAGGGGAACACCACCTGAATTAAGAATTCCAATATTTTTCTCCCAGGCCTATGAAAGTCTAATCAAGATTTGTGAACATGAGCTACTCTCTCTCAAAGCCAGAAACTGGAGAACTAAGTCTCACATTTGTGATGTCATTAAGTATAAAGTCTGGAGCTGCTCAATAGACGATGAATAAGAGCCTGATTTTGTGGACCCGCAAGACATTTGTTTTCTTTATTATACCGAAATGAGCTTCATTTTACTGTAGTGTTCTCAAATTTGAACCAAAAAATGTGCCCATATACTCAGAACGTTCCCCTGAGTGCTCTCAGTGTCATCTGTAACATCTTTCCCAATCCATTGTCTGTGGAGCAGCTCCAGACTTTCTATTTGATGACATCACAAATTTGAGTTTTAGCACTCCAGTTTTTTGGATTAAGGAGAGAGTTGTCCATATTAACTAACATTTTTGGACTGTTTTAGACCATAGGAATAACATGTATGAATTTTGAAAATGGGTGTAGTTCCACTTTGGGCTACTCAATCATGTGGGCTTATGAATACTGTTTAACTGTAAGACAGGCTTTAAAATGTATTTGACCAGTTAGTCAAACTAGTTAGTCAAACAACCCCCAAAAATCTGCAAGTAACATTTACTTACCAGGTACATGTGCTGTGAAGGTGATGAGAGATATGAGGCTGAACACTTTGGCCAGGTGCACATTGACTCTCTGACTCCTGTGCATCAGCTTAGCGCTCTGGACAATGGTGTGCAGAATGTGAGCGTAGAAATACAGGCTTAACGGCAAAAACACGACAGTCTTCACCAGCAAAAGGACCCTCATGACTTCATCATTAATGAAGGAGAAGCAAGTGAGGTTGACAGGATCCAGGTGATCCACATGGCTGCTCAGGAACCAAAGGGTCAGCTCCTTCAGCCCCACAGGAAGGAGAGGGAACACAAGCTGCAGGGCCAGGAAAAGCCTGCTGTTTACCAGGTGTCTACAGCCACATACCACAGTCAGGTAAATAGAGAAGGTAATGAAGGAGACGTAGTGGAAGGAAGCGGAGCTTGTCAGGTGTTTGGCACTAACCATGACTTCACACAAGCGTGAGCCGAGCAGCCAGCGGCCGTGCTGCTTCCAGTGGATGGTCATGGGCCACAGGCTCAGGTTGACGAGGTTGCAGCTGGTGCTCCCGAGGATGAACATCGCCACGTTGCTTCTTATCGTGCTTCGCCGGCTGAGCAGGCAGGACACCAGGGAGACCAGGATGAAGATGTTCAAGCCGAAACCAGGGACCAGGAGCAGGACTTTAAAGGAGGCACAAAGGTTCAGGTAGACGGAGACAGCGCACAGGGAGGAGGACGTCTCATTCATGGCAGACAGGTGATAAAGACAACGATGTTAGTGAAGGCAGACACAAGGACTGACTTTCCTCTGCGTTAAAAGACCCTATAAGATATGCCTGCAATACTCATGGGTAAAAAAAGGACAGTAATAGTTTGTGCAACACGTGCAATGCAGACTCATCCCTCCATCATGTAAACATGTTTTCTTTCTCCGTCTCACCTCTATGTCCAATCACCTTGACTTTTGCTTCTTGTGAAGTTTATTGTTTCTAAGACTTTCCCCCAGCGGGCCCAATTACAAAGGATTCAGTTCATAATCCCCTTCCTCTAGTTATAAGCCTCTAATAAAACAGAAGATCTTTAGCTACTGTGCACCAACTTGACAAATGGGTGGGACATGACCTTATATTCCTCTTCTTCTTTCCCAGAGATTTTACAGTGTGTTCTTCTTCCTTAATCAGACGTCGATGACAGCCGCAAAAAACCTTTTATTTTTTAGATTTCATATTTATGCTTCCTCCATCCTCAGAGGGCACTTATGTTTTTACTACTGACTATTCATCTATTATTCCCAGCCCTTATCACCATTCTTCCTGCTCATTCCTTAATACAAACAAGGTGCTTTTGCTCAAATACCCCGATGAGACTGGGAGATGCATTCACCCTTCAGTCATATTATTCTGTCCATGAAATATCGCGGTTTGTTAATTCTAGGTTGTGTCTAATTTATTACCTTGCGATCTACACGTCATTACCCAGCAGCTTCCTCCCGCTCTACCAGTGCGGAAATAGTCCTAATGAGAGTGGAAAACGTATTTGTTTACTTCTCTGGGGCTTTATTAATGTGACACAGAGTCTGGCTGATTAAGTAGCTAACTACTCTGACATTACCTAAAAGCAACATATAAAAATGGCCTCCATTACGTGAGCACAGTGATGTTTAAATGTGTGATTCAGTGTTGGATTTAATGCATTTACACTGCATGATGTTGCTGTCCTGTGTGAGCAGATGTGTATTTACTTATCACTATGCATGCTCTTGCAGACTCTCACACAGGTGGAGAGGGTAATCCATAATACAAATTGCAAAAGTCTGTTCAAATTCTTTTTAAAATCTGCATTTTCAACACTTTTCTAATCCAATATCTGGATGTTGGCTTAGGCTTTTTTAGTCATGTTTGCCTGCGAGTCAGCTGGTCCTCCACTTTCATTCAGGCTGAAATATCTCAACTCTTGGAGGAATGGTTATTTGTGTGAATATTTGTGGTCACCACAGAATGAATCCTACTGACTTTGACAATCCCCAACAGCAAGTCAAAGTGAAACAGTATTAATTCAGTTTATGATAAAATACCAAAGAAAAAAAAAAACATTTTTGTCATCATCCTCAACTGCACTTACAGCTGATCAGCAAATGTTAGCATGGTAACATGCTGTGTTAAGAAGTGGGACATCACACACGTTACACTGTACCTCGTAAACATGAGCATGTTTGCATTGCCGTGCTAGTGTTAGAATTCAGCTCAAAGCACCACTGTGCCTAAGTGCAACACAGTGCCACTAGTATGGCTGTAGACGTCTACAAGAGAATTTACAGCGATACAGTGAGTTGCGCATCTCTTTGAAGCACTAGTTGACCGGTCTCAAAGTTGTATTCACAAAAAATATGGCCCCTAATTATCCATGTACTCATTCATTCATTCATTCATTTTCTGTAACCACTTATCCTGTTGGGGGTCGCGTGGGGGCCTGGAGCCTATCCCAGCTGACATTGGGTGAGAGGCAGGGTACACCGTGGACAGGTCACCAGACTATCACAGTGCTGACACATAGAGACAGACAACCATTCACACTCACATCCACACCTACAGGCAATGAACAGTAGAGTCACCAATTAACCTGCATTCTGTTGGACTGTGGGAGGAAACCGGAGTAAACACACGCTGTCATGGGGAGAACATGCAAACTCCACACAGAGGGGCTCCCCCACCCCCAGGTTTGAACCAGGAACCCTCTTGCTGTGAGGCAACAATGCTAACCACCATGCCGCCTATTTTTATCCCTGTATCAAAGTGTAAATGTTGCCTCTTTGTCAAGAGGTGGTTGGCTTAGAGATAAAGAAAACTGAAACTTTCAGACTGCGAGCATGCCTGGCATGATCATGTCTTCAACTGGCTACAATTATGGCTTCCTTGATCACTGGAAAGTCTGGGCATGACACCCCTGATAAATGCACTTTAGTAACCACTAACTCCCTAAAGACACTAATAATCTTACTGTAATTGTGTGTGGCAATTAGCAGTGATCTTTGTGAATTGAACTGTTCTTGCAGTGAGGCTCATTTGCATAGAAAGGGGCCAATTCTGTACCAAAATTTTCCAAATTACCCAATGTACACACATGCATGTATCATAGGTCCATCAAGATGCTATTTGCTTGGCAGCGCAGGTAGGGGCGTATTTCACTACATGCTAGGGGTGAGGGACAAAATCAATACAGCATAGTATCGCACTATTTTTGTGTGGCAATATCGTATTGTTACAAAGTGCCAAGTATCAATTTTTAAAATTATATATAGTATTAATATTATACATACCAATTAAGCTTTCAGTAGCCTACTAAACTAATCGTTTTTTCAGTCTGCTAAGTACAATTTGCTGCAAATGAAATCACTGAGGTGAGATGAACAGATGGAAAACTTTAATAGTCAGCATATGGCAACACATTTAAAATCGCAATAATATTGTATCATGACCTAAGTATCATGATAATATTGTATCAGGGAGCCTCTGGCGATTCCCACCCCTACTAAATGCAGGTTCTTTCAACATTAGCATTACTAAATACACACAGATAATTTAAGAGAACACATTCTTTGTACACTAATAATTAATATGCACGTGTAGAATTTATGAATCATCACAAAGAGTTTTTTTGTTTAAAATTCTCGATGTTTTTCAGGTCTCATCAGGGTTTGTTTGTTTGCTTGTTTGGCATTGCTGCCTGAGTGATTCCAGCAGGCGATCCGGTATAATTGGTCAGCATGAGCAGGCCTGTCTAAGGCATCAAGGGCCACTGTGCTCTTCACATGGCATCTAATCAGGCTGCAGGAGAGATGTGATTACTGAGCGGACAGAGCTGGACACTGCTGCAACTTCATATCTCATGCAGTGATATGAGAATCCATGCTGAAGACACACTGGAATGAATCCTCTCCTAAAACACTCTGCCATTACTTACTTTGCTTTTTAGTTGTTGTTTTTTTTTCAACCAAGTTGGATATACAGTACACTTAAAATAGGATTGAGGGGGAGGAGGGATGGCAGTGGTCCTGGTGTGTTATTTTTCAGACTTTTATGTAAATGGTGAATGCTATCAGTTTACGTCCCTGATGGATTCAGCTTCCACTCCCTCCAGCAGTGGGTGCTCCGAAGAACTGACAGACAGGCAGACAACTGTGAGAGGTGCTGTTCCTGAAATTGATTGAAAATCAGAGATGCTTGCAGGAGCAGTTTGATCTAAACAGACTGCAGAGCAAGGGGTTGGAGTGATAGAAAAGGGAGATAGAGGAATAGAGACAAACACAGAGAGGAGGGGAGACGGAGAGAGGGAGCGCTGTCAGTCAGTCGTGAGAACAGATCGGCCTCAAGGTGACAACTCCTTCCATGAGATGGTTTTCCACCGAGGGTAATGGTGCTTGGGTCTTGTCTCACAAAAAGCAATTTATAGCTAAGCCAACTGAGGTCTGAGAGAAACAGAGTCTCGCTCAGTGTCAAATATTTTCGGCAACAAATTGTGCTGTGTCAGGCCTGTAGATTTCTACCTGAGGCCCATAACAGTCTCAGTTGAAAACATGCCGCTTGCATAAGAAGTTCAGACTGTTAGAAGCTCAAAAGCAGGCAAACAGCGGTAAACAAATGCTTGAAGACGAGGACATTTTTCTAACAGTCAATACACCCAGGAGCTCTATTAATCACTCTTCTCTAGGAAAATCATTTAAAATACAAAGAATTCACAAATCACAGGCAGAGGGGCGATTACCAGTCAGAATTACTGCTGTGCTCTGGAGTTGAAGAAAACTTAACATAAAAGTTAATTTAACCAGAGTGCTGTTAAATATGAATGTCTCATAAATTAATCCTTACCCTAAATCAGCCCAAAAGACTCAGACCCCATAAGGCAAAACAAGCTGTAGGAAAAAAAACACTATGCATTTCAAATGTAAGAAACTAGCACTGTATGCATTTAGTGCCATCTGCGGCGGCTGGGACGACGAGTCTAATTTTGATGAGAAGATTATCATCTTGCACCTTAAAACTGACTGGCGGCAAGCCAATAAATCCTGATGAGGGTTACAACTGGGCCCTCTCCAAATTCCTGTTTGGACGAAAATCCAAAAAATATGGCTGGCCTGGCTGAATAGGATTTAATGTTGCTTCCAGGGAAATGAAGAGACTTGTGCGGAAATCTCTCAAGCGTACACACCACTTTCCAAATCACAGACTTCATTCTTTGATCTCCTTGCCAATTTCCTAAGCTTTTGTTTTGCAAACAGACAATGTCGTATGAAATCTCGCTCGAGCAGAAGATGGTAGTAAACTCTCAAGAAAGCTCTGATAAACAAGAAAGTTAACTGCAAACTGATGTCGTGAGTGGACCACATGATATGGCCCTCTTAGTGAGGCCGAAGGGAAGATACAGATATCAAGTGGATTTTCTGTGTGGCTTTTTATGACTGAGAAATCCGCAAAATTGGATTATGCACTGGACTATATACATTATTTTTATTCTGATTTGTTTTTTATTAGGAATTTAAAAGCACAATAACTCAAAGGACTACCATGACAAAAAAATTCCAAACAAAAGCACTGCTAGAAAAAATAGTTATTTCCCAAGCAGTACTCAATAGACATTGAAAACACAATACATGGAAACACAGAAATTGATAGAAAGAAACAAATTAAACTACAAACCTCCTTGCAACTCCACACCCATGGTTCAGATTTACTCCCTCAAATATGAACTATCAATTATGTTCTGAAATTGCCTTTGAGTGGTTTTGTTTAATATACAGAAGCAGGTTATTTCACGAGGAGAGCTCGGGATAAAAAATGAGCTTCTTGCTATTTTTACTTTAACACAAGGAACACTGCATGACATTATGACATAACGCTTCCTCTTGTGTGGCAATTACACTGGCTTCCAACTATTTCAGTGTGAAAATTCATATATTCTAGTATATTAAGTTTGAGTTGTTTAACTCAATCTTCAACAGGTAATAATTCAACTTGTTTCATTTCTACAGGTTCTATATGTAGGACCCGATGATTTCTGGGATGTGGAAAACACAGATGAAATGACAGAATTTGGGGCGCCCAGTGCTCAATGGAAAGAGCTGGTGTACCATATGTGAAGGCAGTGTTCTTGCCACAGCAGCCGTGGGTTCAACTCCAGCCTGGGGCCCTCAGCCGCACGTCATCCCCCAGACCATCCGATCCAATTAAGGCAAAAACGCCACATACAAAAAACAAATCACAAAATTTGACAATGATACGCAGAGTATCATGGAAATTGCTAAAATGCAGGCACAATTTAGAGAAATGTGGGTTTTCTCTACCATTATATGCACTTTTTGACAGTGTCTAAGCCGAAAAACAGAAAAAACTCGGTGATCAAGCTTGTCTGCTCGACTTTGCTCTGCTCTGCCTGTGTCTGTCTCTAACTTTAACGTCAGCTGTTTTGACCACAGAGATGCGAATGACAGCTAACGCTGGCTTGACCACAGTCTTTTTCTCGGTCAGCCAAGCTGGATCAAATCCTCCTGTGCTTCTCCGGTGGTCGAGAGGAAGCATGTTTCTGTATCAAGCTTGCTGTCCATCACATGTCCACGGTCAAATCACCAGTAAATGCATTGAAACAGGCCCAGAATACACATGACTACACCTGTGTATCAAATTAAGGTGTGACCAGAGTAAAAATACATGTATGGAAATAAGATTAATTGGATTATAATCACAGAAAGTTAAAACATGTTACCTGCGTCCCTTATAAATTAAGAAATTCCATTAAATTGTGACAGAAATAACTTTATTCTTTATTGTGGAGTTGACAGTGAAGGATATTGCTGGACCCTGTAGTCATCCAAACATTGGAGAAAATTTGACACTGACAGCTAAATTTAGAGCAGAGCAATATGAAGCTCAGATGTGAAGAAGTTTATTTTACAAAGGCATGGAATTTTTTCTTTTATAACTGTATTGGAGCACTTAAAAAAAAGTGTGATGTTGTACTACATCAAATTCATTGATATTCATTAAATTTGGAATATTTTCTTGATTAAATTATTGAAATTTTATTTATCCACCACACGATGAGACACTTTAGCTGATGGCAAAACATGCTTAAATTTTAAAACACACAATTCAGGAAAAAAAAACGGGAAACTGGGAATCTGAATTTTTTTTAATGGATTCCAAAGGGCCCATATACTGTATACGGGGAGGAGCACTGAGATACCCATACCCATGATCCTAAATATTTCCCCCCCTCATGCATTAGAGCCAGATACTCTTTCCCCCCATGCCCCATCTCCTGTCCCAATGGAAGAACTAATTATCAGACAGAAGAGCCTTTGTCCGACAGCAATTACCAGACTCAGTAATGTGTATTGGTGCTGCTGCAAACTGTAGATTTCACTGTTAGTTAAAATGTTTGAAACTATCTGGCAACTCTGCCCTTACAGCAGATTTGCTGCAGCACAGTTCTCATTCGACCTTCAGTCTCTTTTCCTCAGTGTCTCTATTGCTGCCTAAGCCTGGCATGTAAATTCTTACGGATTCAGGCTCTGGGGGGTCTGCCTGTGTGGGCTGGTGTTAAACCTGTGAAAAAACTCAAGGACAAAGGCAGGTAGAAGAAAGTAAGACCCTCTCACACATTTTTATAATCATCTCTCAAGTGTACCGAGTGCGGAAAGAGAATTTGTGCGGCGTGACGATCAGGCCCAAGACAAACGGGGAGCAGCAGGCTAAACTCTCCTCTGATTAAACCATCATCTCTGATTTGAGATGGCCCCCAGCGATTGTTATGGTTACTGTATACTGTGAGAGTAGAAAGCTGTGTGGTTAATGGCACTTAATGCAGCCGTAATGGGAAAACTATCACACTGGGCTCGTCATGGTATTAAGCCTCCTTTCAAAGCAGGGGAGTAGATCGATGATCTGTCCAGCTTTGTGTTTGTATGCGCAAGGGTTTGTCTTCTTTCATGATATAGGAGCAGCACAACTGTACAGTATACTCTGACTTTGAAAAGTCTTATGATAATTGACGTTTGTGTTTTAAATTTACCATCTCTTCAGCCCTAAATAACAGCGGTAGATTGCCAGTGCCCTCGATGACTTACAGAAGATCACTGTTTCATGACTCACTGAAAAGAGTTTTCTGATATGTCAACACTTTGGTTCAGTTTAGACAACCAGAGCTTTGCGGTAACGTTTAGGAAAATATCTTCATGGTTAAAAATATGCCTTGTTGATGGTTCGTTGTTGGTAGGAAATGGGATGGAAAGCAGTGTCTAACCGAATTCACACGCAATGTTGACCAAACCATCATCCCTGGCCACCTCCCCAAGAGTGTTGTGGTGGTATACCGATGCCATGCCACTTCTGCCTTTGTTATACAAAGTAAACACATGTCAGTGAACCGCAGTTGCTGGTTTTCTGGTGAGGACACTTATTGTCGACTAAAGGTAACTTTCCAGAAAAATGCAAACATGTGGTTTAAAGCATTTGAATAACAGCTGACTCTCACTGGGAATCCACATCAAAATGAATCTGTCCATTCATCGCACACCAACTCCAACCTCTGTCCTCATAAGTCTTCCTCTCAGCAAGTCCTCCTCTCACCCCGAGGCTGAGAGCTTCATCCTCTTGGTCCTCTCAACATTTGGGTCGTAGTTACCCCGATCTGATGCTCAAAAATGAACTAAATGTATTTATTATTCTATTTTTTTTTTAAAGCTAAATGACAGTGAGGCAGGTGGGCACGTAATGTAATCAGTGAGTGCCTGAACACTATGTAACACCGGTAATAACAAGTCTACATAGTTCCTCAAACCTTGAATTCAAAATCAACTCAGAAGCTTGTGTGTGTGTGTGAGTACAATCATACTGTGATAACATCCACATTTGCAGACACGACCTCCACATGGATCTCTAGAACTATTTTAATTCTTGCCATTTACTCTTAAATTCTGAACCTCTACTAGAGGGATGAACAGCATTTTTCCAAAAGGTGTTCCCTCACACGGGTGTTTTCATGGTGGTGATGAAGAGCACTGTGTAATTGTACATGTCCACAGGATCCGTCATTTACACGCTTCCTGTTCATTGTCTGTGTAAGCGGCCGTGCAGTGCATTCTGGTAGTGCTGGGTAGCATTTCAAGGGACGGGGTATCACTTCTCATTTAAATGAAGTTGAATCTAGGTTACTTCATGCAAATCCAGGGTATCCAGCGCAACCCACCACCTCTGGAAACTCCCATAAAAATTTTTAAGCCAGCAGTTTTATACAGAATTAGACAGAATCAGCAACTGTATTGCTTTTTTCTCGCCTCAAATGTTTTCAGAAACGCATTCAGTATACTAGTTTCTAATCGAGCCGCCATGTTTGTCCAATTCAAAATCTGGAAGCAGACAGCCCACAGGCCTAGTGGCATGCACATCAAGTGTTCAATGCTGGGAAGTGGCGTGAGCCCTCGCAACCAAAAGGCCCCTGTGGACACGCACCATTACACCTCTTCCCATCGAGGCCTGAGTGAGCCTAAGAAGTGTCTTGATAAGAACAGGTAGGAGGTGCACAAAGCTTCGCCAAAACAAAACAAGCGACATGCTACATAACCTGTTTGCTGACACATGAAACACGTTAGGACATCTTTGAGAAACACCGAAACATCTGATGTTCGCCCAGCCGCTTGTTTGTAGTGTGTCCGGTTATGGAGAGGCGTTACAAATTGCTCCAAAATCTTCCAGAAGTGCTGAGCTAAAATTTGGTGACTGTGAAGGTGTAGTAAATGATTCACATATTTTTCATACTCGTCAAACCATGCAATGACCTTTCATGCCCTGCACTGTTGCATCGACACACGTTATGTTTCTCCACTCATTTATTCAGGTTTTTCCTTTTGTCACGTGTCTGTATTCAATTACAGAACATGTCAAACTTTTAACCAGCTGGATAAGAGCGTGGGCGCAATGCAACGCTCTCCCTAAAAACTTTTGTTCCTCATATTTCAAACGACAACTGTGTGAAGAACTTATGCATTTAACTATAGTGCTGGAGTGTGAGCATAATGCACACGAGACCTCTTAGTAATTCTACTCAGCGGTAATAATTGACATATTAAATCTATCTTGACTACCATCTGACAGATTTGTTTTTCAGTAAATACAACATGTCAATGATAAATTGTAACTATAACAAAGCAATTTTTCAAGTGGATCCAGCAGCCGTGATTTGTGTCTCGTGTAAACAGCTTTGATAAATGCACTCCGCTGTGTTTGTCATCCTTTTGCTCAATCATTTTCATGCTTAAATGAACCAATTTGTTTCTCAGAGCGCAATCTGTTGGAGTTGATTATCCAAGATGGTGATGTCCACCTCGATAAAAATAGAAAAACAGTCTAGCCACCCACTTCTAATGCCAACACAACTACAGCAGGCATTGTTTCTGTTGGGGATCTGGAATGATTGCGAGGAGTGACTACTGTGGAAGAATGTGGGAAAACAGAACTTTAATTACTGTAATGAATCTTTCTGGAGAGGTATTGAAAGTGTGGCATTCGTGTGGTCTCGGCGAGAGCTCATTTTGGCTTCCAGCGCCATGGTCATTCATCATCAGCTGAACAATACAGTGCGTGGTGGAGAGTATGATAAGAAACATGGAAAGAGAGAGGAGTCATAGAAAGAGGGGGAGGGGGGTACTGTGTAGTTTCTGTCACAACTAAAGAATCTCAGATGTTTGCAAAATCTGCTGTAATCCCATTAATAAAAAAAATGTACAAATTACTACAATAACTTCTATAACCAATATGACAATAATTCGAAAGATGTCTTGGAAATTCCAAAAGCGAAGGCGCTGCCAGAACGGGTGTAAAATTGGTTCTTTGATCAACTTTTTGGCCACTCAGAAACACAATTCAATCTTTCATGTATTCGAAAATAACTGATGGATTCAATTAGCACGTAATTCAATCTTGTAGCTGCGCTGCTTTGAATTCTGCCCAAGCTACTTATATCTTGAAGCTTTTGTAATATATATGCAAATCTGTTTTCTGACACATTTCTACAAGCAAATTAAGAGTGCTAGTTTCTCATAATGGCCAATCAATTCCTCATTTAGAATATTCATTTCACCAACAAGCATAAGCCTTGCCCTCGCTCACTGTGGAAACTCTTCTGCTGAGTGATGCTTTTGCACCTTTAATTTCTCAATAAGAGATCAAATGTGCACCCGTTTT
Source organism: Cephalopholis sonnerati (assembly GCA_019142605.1). Taxonomy (NCBI): domain Eukaryota; kingdom Metazoa; phylum Chordata; class Actinopteri; order Perciformes; family Serranidae; genus Cephalopholis; species Cephalopholis sonnerati. The sequence continues at coordinate 19,300,129 of JAGQAX010000004.1, read as the reverse complement.
TTGGGTTTCTAATTCGCTGCCTCCGTTTAAGCTTTCTGCTGACAAATATTTTTTGTGCTATTGAGCAGATGCACTTTACTGAACAATGTTCAATAGTTGGAAATGTAATCATCAAACAGATTTGCACTCCAAGACAATTTGTAGTTGAGAGCCGAAGCAATTTTTGTTACCAGCCACTGAACCAACTCATTGCTACTGTACCTTGTGAAGTGTCAACAGAGTAGTTAAAATATAAAAGGAAATAACCTGTCATGTATAATTTATGAGTCGTGTCTTTGCAAAGTTGTATTGCTTCTCGTTTTCTTTGAGTGCCTGCCTCAGTGTGTGAAAGGATTTCTGTGTGTGTTTGTGTACACACTGGCATGCCCGTGTGTGTTTGTTGTGTTCAGACACTTTAATATAATTGACTGTATTAAAGTACTGTAGTCGTTAATGTACTGCTAGCAGTGCCTTCCTCATTTATAGGCCCTGATATGTACTCTCATTTTACCTTCGACCAAAACTTTAAATTTCTTAACAGAGGTGAATGAAGATCGAGCTATTTTAAGTTTTGCACACATTTCTCCGTACTTCTTAACTTTCAGTTTGGTAACTGTTTTACACTTTGTTTGACCTGACATCATTTGGATGGAGCACAGATGTGCACACGTCTGTTTCTGTGTGTGCCTATGTGCCTGAATTTTGCAACAACACATGCAGCTGTTCTTTTGTGAGTCACTTCTGTGGGCACAACAAAACATAATTACTCTGATGAACACTGAATGGCTGAGTGGTTTTCTGAATTCACAAATCTGTAGAATCATGAACCCACACCCGAGCTATTTATTTCACGTCTCCGCAGAGATAAAGGCAAAAGGGGTGAAAGATGTGAAGCACTGACCCCAAACACGATTGCCTGTACTGCAGCATACCCTATTATAAAACCTGTTCTGTCTTGTATTATGAAATGCTCATATTACTGCAGTACCAAGGAAACAGGCTACGTTATTAGTGTTTGACACATCTTTGAGGAATTACAGTGCTCTTCATTGTACTATGGATTAATAAAAACACAGCACACCATTTAAAATGACTGTAATGTACATCCTACACCACTACACTCTACTGTGTATGTAAAATACTGTGTTAAACCGATGCACAGCCTAGTTTTAAATTGACTTTAATAATGTGATAATGATGTATCAACTGAGCTTTAATCAACTGAACCACTCATGCTGCAAAACACAAGTTGGACTTTTGCTCTGAATCACACCACTAGGTGGCACTGGTCTTCTAATTTGGAGTGTGTGCGGCTTCTAGAGAGGGCGGAAAAGCATAACCACCTACCTGCAATTTACATTTACATGTCTAATAGCACAGGGGTGCCTTCTCTCAGAGTGAAACTGCTTGAAAGCGGAGAAGAGCATTTCCCACCCACATAGCTGGAATACCAGTGTGCCCAATACACATTTTTACAGCCTCTCTACAGCAAAATGACAGAATATAGGTTTGGCATTACGACAGCTGCATCCATCTGAATGTGGAATGCATTACATTACTGCGCATGTGATTGAATAACTTTGGTGTTCTACAGTAAATGCATGTCATATGGGACAAGTATTCGCCGTTTCCAAAGCTGAAACCACAGTATAACAAGCCAAACCTCATGACACACTTTTTAAAGAGGAAAAAGTGAGAAAGGTCGCGTGCTGGTGGTGAAAGATATCTGTGTTTCATTGATGTCAGCTGGCAATTCATTCTCATGATAATGCCCATGTCCTTGATTCAGACAGCAGCTATACTTGAATGATAATGCGCTGATGGGTTTGAGCCTCAGTCTGCCATGAAACGAGCATGACAGAGTGACGGGAATGGAAACGTGCATGAAGCCGCCCTGTGCCTTCCCATTTCACACCTACCAATCTGTCCTCTTTAGACACTAATGAAAATAACAGGGCCTATTCTGAAATGGATGCCCCCTTTGTCAACCCCTTTATTCCTGAGACCATTTCCACAATTCCACCATTTTTGACTCACATTCGTCTTTCATTTTCTCCTTGATAGAGTGCTTCCCTTTCATTGGATTATAAAGAAAAGTCGTTGAGATTGTCACAGCCCTGCAACCTGGTGTGTGCTAGTCAGCTATACTGTATCTTCACTGTAGATCACACACACACACACACTGCAAGTCCACTGTCTTATCCTGAGCTTGAGAACAGTGATTATGGCAGAGTACATAAGATTGTCCTTCCACATGGTCAAGAACAAAGCTATGTCCTTTCACGCTTGTTGTCCTGACAACCACCTACACCTGAAGGTATCAGCCACCACAAATGAGCTGTATTAAAGGGGCGCTGGACCAATTTCCAGTTTACTAGGTCAGTGCTGCAAAACCCTGTGAGAAGAGTTGTGTAATTTCTTCTGTGGCTGTGGAGGAACTTGCTCTGTCTGACAAAGGCCTTGTTCAGTGGGGCTGTGTACCAGTACCTTATAACTTTAAGGTATAGACAAAAATAATCCAGTAACAAGTGGTATCAAAAAGTCTAGTTAAATGATACCTGGATCAAATGCAAGCATTCGATCCTGTTTACACCGCAGGTCTGATCCCAGACTGTCCGGACACCCTGAAGGATCAGCAAACTTTCTGTTGCTGCCATCTCGGGAGCTGCTGTCCTCCCAGCAAATGGTTATTTCAATGTCTGCTTAGTTAGAACAAGCTAACACAGCAGGAGCAACGGCTAACATTGAACACCAAGCTGTTAAACAGTCCCACATTTCAAACATATCACAAAGACTTAACCTTGCCGTTAATAACTCATAATATCCGTTGGGTAACATTAGTCATATGATGCTAACAGTTAGCCCTATCGCTTTGTGTGTGTGTGTGGCCAGGTGGAGTCTAACTGTCCCCAGTGCGGAGCTTTCATTCCTGCAGCAGCAGCTATGCATACAGTCTGAGGTGTGGTGTTTTGAAAGCGTTGGCAGTTTAGCGTGACAAGATGATACCAATCAGTTTGAAAGTACAGAAGTCTGGACAGCAGAACCACATGTAACATTTTCTGCAGATGGGATACAAACCACATTTGGAGGTGGTTTAAAATGCGATCCCAATCAGATCCTTTGGTTTTCAAAGTGTATTTCAAAGATGTTTGTAAGATGTGGTCAATTATCAAGCAGGGTGGCTCTAATGAAAAGATTCTATCAAGTAGCATTGTGGGAAGTGTAGTGTTTTTGCTCTGTGACATCTGCTGCTTTAATATTAACAGGGTATTTTAAAATCTGTCTCAGACAACTCCTCCAACTTTATTGAAGTTCAATACTAAATTGCTGGACTACTCGTTTAACACTGCTTGACATGAGATGGCATGATGTAGTGAAAGCATCTTATCTTCACATCAAACACTATATTTTTTGACACCGGCTGTTTACAGTATCTTGTTTTATGTGACAAAACCTGTGAAGACATTGATTTTTCAAACCGGTGATTTTATTAAACTCAGGCAAGGCTTCTTGCTTGACTTGTTCGAATCTTAGCAGTACCTCCAGTGGGCTCTGGGTGTGTGCGCCGCAGATGTGTGATTGATTTATAACTACAGGGACACAGATTGATGAGCAGACAGGTACCAGGCGACCAGCCCTCTCTGAAGGGAAATATGCAGGAGGAATGTGGCTTATTACCGCAACACGACTGTTAACAGAGTCGTTCAGGAGAGTAGTCAAGCCCAACCAAAAACAAGTCAGATGACGACAGACTACAGTGGCAAGGTTAAGGAGTGTCCCACCCCTTAATATACATGATGATATAATTTAGAAAGCACCTGACCTGAGCTGTGGTATACAGAAATCTGTGCATATGTTGAGGCAAAGTCTACAATACACAAAATATCATTCAGATATAATGTTTTGCAATGAAACCCGAGTGTGATGCCGTACAGTATGATTGTAATTACAATGTCCTTCACCCACACAGGAGAGAATGAAAAATGGAGGCAGTGAGAGTGCTGACTGATTTACATGCAGTAACAATATGAGCAATCACACAGACTTAATTGGACTTCAAGAAGAGCACATCAAGGTTAGGATTGTCATTACTGACAGATTCTCACTGACAAATTAGGCTAACCTTAGCCTATGCAATGATCAACTGACGGTTGTATTCCAATAGACTATTTTAATTATATTTCTGGATTTATTGTGTTAATGATATACCTAATTAGTGAGTCGCCGGTTTTCATCATCATGTGCACTGACCTCACCAAGGAGACATTTTACATTGTGATCCCTTGGCTTAACGTAATGTATTATTAGTATTCAAATAATATCCACTTATGTAGATTGACAAGGGAAAGATATATTAATATAACTTTATAACTTCCTCTTACTTGACTCACAACTGATTTTATGATATCCATATGAAGTAATACTTTGCCTTTGAAAAGCAGAGGTAATTGCCTTTGGCACTGACATAAACAACAGTGTGTGCCATATGAGGCTACGTAATTTTACGTGAAAACAGGGCCAAAAGTTGCTCAATTAAATTCGGACTCAAGTGAAGGTAGTTCAAGGGCTTGAGTTGGCACAGATTTACCAGAGCCTTAAGGCAATACAAAATCACACAGTAACTCAACACACTGTATGCTCATGCATTTCCAAAGTAAAGAAAATAATATACAGCACTCCTGCAAAACATGAGTAATGACTGAACCCCTCAGCTCCTGCAGGCCCTCTTCATCTGCAGTGTAATGGCCCACCTGACAATAGTTTGGAATACACTGCCCATGTCTGATTGGGAAGTGATGTATTGTTTACCTTTATGTCAGTTTGAATAACACAGACTTACACTGTAACATAATGCAGCATTATGGAAATGCAGAAACACCAGATTTAACAGATATCAAATCCTGAATCATATTACCAGTCAATTTCTGATGAATTAGATACATTCTTGAGCCAACCATAACAAGTGTGGGAAGGAGTCGGCCCACAGTTGAATACCACTTCACAGATTATCAGTCTTATGCCCACTGATAACTAAAAGGCCAGGTGGTAATGGAGGCGACATCCAATCAATTCTTGTTTAATGAAAGAATTTTCTTACAAAGCACAACAGACATTTACAGAGCAGAAATGTTACGGTCAATAAATTAACTCTGTAAGAAGATGACAGAGGGTGACATTTGTTGTGTTACTGCAGTAACATCCAGCTAAAGCAGTTATGATGGTACGGCTGATATTTACGGCACATTATATAGTTCCGCCTGAAGGTCAGTTTTGTTTTACTTACGTACGGACAGACATCGAAGAGATGCTCAAAGCCTTTACATAGACTGACCTTGAAGTGCTTTACGCTGACGTTAGTGATGTTGCGTGGGTTTTGGTAGGTGAAATGCAAACAGAGCGCTACAATCTTAGCTTGGGTCCAGGAGGACAGAGGCGGGGGAGTTAACTCTGCTCAGTTTGGAGAAAAGGCTGCAGGGCAACAGTGATTAATCTTTCCCTCCTCTCTTGCTTTCTGCCTTTGTCCCTCTTTGCTGGTTTGCAGTAATTCCCCTTATGGATGCATTCTGTCTCTTGGTTTGACCACGTTTAAAAAAATACCAAGTTTGTTTACTTAGAGGGGAAGGAGCTCCCAAAGACACTGTGTCTAAAAAACTTTCATCGCTTAACCAGATTAATCAGTTTCAATGCCATGTCAAAGGCATTTCAGGGGCCTTATTCGCTATTGTTGTAGTGAAACTGAAAATTAAAGGCAAACATTTACTTACCCAGCTCTGTCAAGCTGCTGTTGTGGGTAAATAGGTGGAATGGAAATAACTTACTCACTTAATAACATGGTTGCGTCAGTAGACTTTGGAGAGGTTTATGACCCACACATGTGGAGCTTTGCCTTTGGCTACTTGTGGCATATAAAAACACATAACAGATGTTAAACATATAGACATCGTATTCCTAACACATAACAGACGTACATCACATGTGCATCAAATATATCAGTCCGCACTGTATGAAAGTACGAATAAAAAAAGAAAGTCATTAAACTAAAAGTGTGAATTGTCCAGGAAGGATGTGAACGCAGCTATATTGCACAATAATTTCAAAGTTATGGGAATTCAAAAACTGCACTGCGTTTTGGACAAAGACCTTGATTTCCTTAGTGGCTCTTGACACTCTATATTACCTGCCTGAGGGGAACTATACAAACTGTGAGAAAGGGGAATATGTCATCAGTTTATTTCCTGCTTTACATTGGATGTGGGCAGCATACTAATTTGTGAACTCGGAGACACAGAAGTGATCAAATGGGATGTTTTATTAGACATCCATATTTCAAGAGATACTGTATGTACTGTATCATCTGTCTGACTGATGATGTTTTATCCACAAATGTTTAACAATCTGTGTGAGAGGTACGAGTAATTTACTGTTTCATAAAAAAAGGACAGTAAATTACACCGACATGGTTACAATTATAGACCTGATAATTCTTGGCATATATTACACTATATTATCTCTCCATTGCATGTTGAACAGCCACTTGAAATTCTTAAGAGGAAATAAAAGCCCTGTTGCCCGTAGGGAATGAGCATAGCGCCTCACCACGCTGGGCCTTTCTCGTCTAAACACAGCATCATGGCTGACTGCCCATTGCCTATTCACCATGCACGCCAACAAAGAGGTGCGCCCATGTGTGGACAGTTGCGAATGGGGCGTAGGTTGGTGGGAGTGTTGGGGGATGGAGGATGTCCCTTGAACCTATTAATAGCTCTCTGACAAAGCACCCCAGGGAGATATCACACGCTCTGCTGGCCTCCTGCACTGAGAATCGTCTGAGTGGCTCTCCAGAGATGGGCATTCCTTACGGACACACAGGAAACACAACCCAGATGAAGGGCATCATATGGTCTTTGTGGAGAGTTGAGTGTGCCTGAGTGGAGTTTATGGCGAGTATGAGTGATGGCTTTGTAGGAATATATTGTCAGCACATACCTATGGAGAGGCTTCAGATGTGAGACACATTTACACATCTACTGTCGTAGCTAAAGAGCTAAAATTACTTTATGAAGAGGGGTTTATGAGGACTGTAACTTTCTAGACAACCTTTACACTTTGCATGAAAATGTGTTTTGGGTGATCACATTGCAATGGATAATATTCAACTACACAAAAGAACGGGTATGAATGCACCCAAAACGCACTGAGGACGGTGTTGATCCGATCAGCCAAACCACCTCTAGTCGGGGACACATTGTGGCCACATCAAACACAAGTGTAAATGTAATTGCATTTTCAATCCTCATACAACTATGCAGGCAAAACTACATTCAAGTGAGGGACTGTTCCAAACCAGCAAGATAAGAGCTATTAGCCAGTTACTAAGCTAAGATACTAGCAAGCAAGCTTATCAATATTGGTTCGACACCCCGTACAGTTGTAATGAAAGACGAAATTAGCCATAGAGACTTTTTTGGACCAGGCTGTAAAAATGTTTATTTCTGCTGTTAAGTTGGGGATCTATGGGGACTGACTTACTTGTGGAGCCAACCTCAAGTGGCCATTAGAGGAATTGCTGGCTTCCTTTATCAGCCCTGCAGGTTGCCGCTTGAATTAGACAGGGCTTTGAGCTGAATGCTTACATCAGCATGCTAACATGATAACAACGTCAATATTAACATGCAGATGTTTAGCAGGTAAAATATTTATCGTCTTTGTTTAACAAAATAGCATGCTGACATTTGTTAACTAGCTTCGCTTTGCAGGAATTCGGACAAAAGCAAAGTATTAGACGAATTGAAATTTTGAGCTGATCAGGTCAGGGGATCACTGAAATTCTTACAAGGGAAACAGGAATGTCTGCACCAATTTTTATTGCAATCAATCAAACAGTTGCTAAGATAATAAGCTTTATCTTCTGGGAACCATGGGTGTCTGCACAGAGTGTCTTGTCAATCTATGTAGAAGATGTCAAGATAAATTATTGAATAAGTGAATATTTTGGCCTGTTTGTGGTGCTCGAGGAAAGATCAAGAGATCACCCAGGTCTTTAGGATTCCTTCTCTCAGCACCATGGATAGCTGCACTAAATGTCATGGCAATCCACCCTGTAGTTGTTGAGATATTTCACTAGAAACCAAGAATGTCAACTTCATAGTGGCGCTACAGAAAATGTCACAGGGTCACAAAAGTTATTACAGTACTTCCTCAGGGGACCATGCATATCTGCACAAAATTCTGTGGCAAGAAGAAACTTCAGACCAACTGCCCGACTGGCAGACTAACACCATCGATTCATCCAACACCATCCACCATCCATAAAGCCACTCTGCTAGCACGGCTGTAAACAGTGTTACATGCTTAAATACAGTTCAGTTTGAACACACCTGCTGTATGAAGCTATTTCAACCAGGTGCTGTGTGAAATTAAATATCATATTGCAATGTTGTGGCTGAAGCATTTGAGCACAGTGTTCTCTGTGATTCAAGATTTTAGCTCTGAAAATTGGGGCGAATGTAGCAGAGGGGGTTAAAAAAATGGGGAGAAAAACAGGGCAGTAAAATGCTTTAGAAAGAAAACTGCATTGAATTGGCAAGTGGGCTGTCAAACTCCTCTTAAATGATCTTAGGACAGATAACCTAACTAGATGTGAGTGAGTCAAGGACACCTTCATTAGCATTCAGATCCCCCCTCATCAATGTAGGACGTGTTGATGAGTTTGACCTGGGGCTGGTAGATGCCAATGATTTCCCTCATTTCTCAAGGAAAGCAGTCTCAAGTCTCTGGAGTCAGAAAGGAGAGTTGCTGTATGGTTCTTCCATTATTAATACATCTGAGAGGAAAACTCTGTTTTCAAGCTTGTATAGTGAGGTGAAGTTTGCCAAATTATGCCCACTTGAAATTCAATGAATAACTTATGGCTCCATCAATATCCTCACTTCTATTTTCTGTGGAAATAAGAGTTATTAAAGCAAATGAAAGACATTAATCATGTTTAAAATATTTAAAGATAAATTGCGATGATGGAACTTTTTCTGTGGTATATCACATGGGATGAGCTGAATGGGGTGTCTTTGTGGAGAGAGCAATTAGATGGGCATGGTGTAAAGTCGACACAGGACTCAACCTTTAACTGCTCTTTAATGAACTGGTTATAACTTGAACTCTGTCTTGACCCCCACTTAATACTAGCATAAATTTGATAAGACAACCATATTTTCCCATTATGACCAATTAGACAACTTTACAACAGCACAGTGACTAGAGACCAGAATAATTCCTCACCTTGACACTAATAAAAGCTAACAATATTTATCTTATCATCAATAAAACTGTGTCTGATTCCATCCTGGTGCGCTAGAGCCTGTAACAATGGGCTGATCCATAAAAAAACTCCTTACAGTTTTATAAGACTATTAATAAAGGTGTAGACAGTGTTGATGATATTAAGGACAGAACATTTTACAGTGTCGTTCAAGTGTTTGGGTCTGATTGGACATTAATTTGATGCAATACTGACAGCTTCTAATAAATCATCCATTTTATTATCATTGTATAGTAGCTCTGGAAGTGGCCTTGTAAAGTCTTAGTCCTGATTCGGGGCCCTGACCATCTGGCCTGTGTGTCTTGCCTGTCAGCTCAGCAGAAACCTGGGGATAACTAGGAGTAATCGGAGGGCACGGAGCCACGGACTGCCACTGTGGCTTACACCATGCATGTGACTTTTAGCTAGACAGGTGTATACGCTAGCAGGCAGCAGCTGGTGATCATGGAAATTGTTCGCTGTGATGGTAGAGGTATGCTAATTGCCCGTATTCTTCATCTTCTTGCGGTGCCATCACCAGTCATGATCTGTTACTGTGCCTGATGTCTGTAGCTTTCAAGCTATCAACATGATTTTGTGTGAACACAGATGCAGAGGAATAAAGAGAGGCATAACAGAACATGTCAACAAAGAAGTGATGAATTCAGATTTCATAGCGAAGCAATTATGAACTTGAGATTGCTCGAATCACAGCATCGCAGACGCTGTAGCCCTGCAATCAGCCTGATTGGCTCTCACACTTATTTAGCAGAGGCCAGTGCTTTATTTTGCATTAACTAAAGATATTTAAAAAATAAAATTGAGCTTTGCTTTTATGAAATCATTCGCTCCAAGTTTCTGATGACAAACGCTGACATCTGTTGTTTCCTGTCATGATTGGACTGGGTTATACTTTAGCAGCAAAGCACTTGGCATTGAACATATGTCCTGAGTCGATTGCTTGCTGCATTATAAAAAGACACTTTATCATTACTGCGAAGCTGTTTGAAGACAAAATAAGTGCAGGGGTTGAAAAAGCTATGTTATTTTAAATCCAAGTATGTAATTTTGTTTTAGATTAGTTTTATTCAGTATGATGAACCATCTACACAGACAACTCTTCAAGCTGCCCTTGTAAAAAAAAATAAATACATTCATTAAAGGGGACCTATTATGATTATTTCTAGCTTCATACTTGTATTTAGGGTTCCTTTTAGAAAATGTTTACATGCTTAAATGTTCAAAAATCACTTTATTTTCCTCAAACTGTCTGTGCTGGAAGACCTGTTTTTCTCCTCTGTCTGAGATGTTCTGTTTTAGCTCCAGTCTCTTGAAGCCTCCCTCCCATAAAAGCCCAGTCTGCTCTAATTGGTCAGTGTTTCTGGGTCTTCTGCATCTCTGCACCGTCATTGCAGCCAAAAGGAATGACTGTAATGGAGAATAGTAGCACTTTCTACCATGAAAAATCATCCATGCAAACTTGTGAACACAGCCAGACATGTTTCAGCAGGAATATGATCCAAAATTGGGGAGAAATTAACACATCAGTGACAAAGATTACGTTTCTCTGATGTTAGCATGTAGTAGGGATGTCATACGCACAGATAATTTGATACCACACTGATTGCAAAATTCCGAAAAATTGGCCGTACTTGTTTTTCTCCAGTACTCTAGGTACCCCAGGTACCAGGGATGCAATTTTTTGCCCACAATTTATGCCTACAAGTGTTTTAGTCTGCCATTAAATACCAAAGGAGGAGAATAATGCCTACAAGCACGGAAGAACAACAACACGTGGAAAATGGCGACAAGCACAACTTTTAAAAAATAATTTTTCCTGAGGCCGTTGTATTCTTTTAATTCTTTGTAATGAGAAGGCCGTGTATTAACCACGTGCATGACAAGGTGCTGAATGTCTATTCTGCACTGAGTGCTGCACGATTGGTGCTTTTTTTGGTCACCAACAGTTGAAAAATGTCAAACTTTGGATAAAACAATGTGCTCATCATTGTCATTTTTTTACCCAGCCGGCCAATCACGATGGAGGAGAGGCGGGACAAATTGCCTTCCAAAAAGACTGACCAACATATATAAATGTAGGTTTCCATGAACAACAACAACAGTTGAGGAAAAATGTTATATACTGTAGGCTATATATAGATGTATGTTTCCTCGCCCACTAAGTCTCCAGAACCCACAAGGACTAACACTTGCATTCAAGGCGGATCATCAGGGATTAATGAAATTTAAATCAATTTAAATGTCTTTACTAAAGGAGTGTATGTTTAAGTACATGGGATTTATTGTTTTGTATTTACTGTGATATCAAATTAGGTATTGAGAATTGTGGAATTTCACTGATACTGATATTGACGAGTAAATTTCTGGTATTGTGACGTGCCCAGGATGTAGCTTCATGTAGCAGTGTATGTTATGTAAACATGTGCGGGAGAGGGCCTGAAACAGACAGACACATAAAGAAATGTGTCACAAGTGAAAGCCATCTCATAACCAAAGGAAAAAAAAAAAACGCTGGAGCCAGAGTATTTAGAAGCCTAAGGTTTTGGCTCACAGGAATACTCTGACATACATTAATCTCATTATTTGAAACTTTAGGCCACGTTTAATGTGAACATCTGACATTATAAAATTATATATGTGACAGGAAATAAGGAAAACCATAAAGGGTCTCTTTTAATAATTATCAAGTGGGGAATTAATTCATTCAGTTTCCCTTATTGACATTTTTTTCTCACCAGCACTAGGAGACACAACCTAAATCAGAAAGGCAGCATTTTGCAGGCAGCTAACAGACAGACTGTGCTCTCTGCTTGCATGACCTCAAATTTAAACATGAATAATTCAAAACAGCTCAAGCAGAAGTAACAATACAGATGTTACATTTGAAAGAACCAATTCTGTCAGTTTTTTTATGTCTTAAAAAAAAAATCTTTCTTATAAAAATGGATTTCTTGTTATGGAAACATGGCGCTGGCTGTGAGCTTCAGTAATGAAAAATGATCTAATTTTGTCCATCTCCTGAAGTTGCTGAAGCATCAGCTCCTGTACATGCTGTGGTTGTGTATAAATACAATCTGTGCTCAATCAGTCACCCCCCGGAGCATCAACCAACACTGCTCAGGTTGTGCTGAGCATCTCTGGGCCGGGAGCCAGAGCTCTCTAGACACAACATAGACAGAAAGCTCCAAACAATGCCACCCTGCATGGCAGCTGCCATACACTCACCAAAATCCCAGTATAGTGAAGTCAAAGCCCATTAGATTTCATTCTCAGTACCTCGAGGATATCACAGAGGAAAAACTTGCACAAAATGTTTGTCCTGCTGTGTATCAGAGCATTTTTCTTCTTTTTTTTCAACCAAGTTTACTCTAAAGTCATGCAAGACAATTCCACATCTCAAGCCTTCATTATCAAATTATCAGTCTAAAGAGTCTATTAATGTTGACTTTGTCAATTCTTCTTCTACCACAATGTACAAAATTGCCAAATACTTTGTTTTTTGAGGTCAACAATAATGCAATCAATGAATTTTCTCTGTCAAGTAATTTTCTGAGGACACTGAAAGCAAATGTTTAAATATGTTTAATGGTGCAAAAAGCCCTATGGTGTGTTTCTGGAACACAGCAGTGTGTATACGTCTATGCTCCTGGGTGTCCACCCCAACACATGCCCGCATGGTTTAGACTGCGCAAACTTAAAATAAACAAGCACTAAATTTATCCAGGCCCATGGCACATGTGTGCATATTAACTTCATGGCTCATTTCCAGCTCAATACAATATATAGGTAGAGCTGGGCAACATGAGTAAAGACTTAAAATCTTAATATTTATAAGCCTTGATGGTTTGGCAACACTGGCAACACTTGTTGGTATAACAAAGTACTGACAGTCTAAATATACATTATTACTAATAATCCTTGGCAGATTATGTAAAACTGTATCAATATTGTTGACCTGAGTTTGGTACAATATACAGTGCAATGTAAGTGACAAGACATTCATTCATTCATTTTCTGTGACAGGCTTATCCTGAAGAGGGTCGCGGGGGGCTGGAGCCTATCCCAGCTGACATTTGGCAAGAGGCAGGGTACACCCTGGACAGGTCGCCAGACTATCACAGAGGCTGACACACAGAGACAGACAACCATTCACATTCACATTCACATTCACATTCACATCTACCGCAAATTTAGAGTCACCAGTTAACCTAGCCTGCATGTCTTCGGACTGTGGAGGAAGCCAGAGTACCCAGAGAAAACCCACGCTGACATGGGGAGAATATGCAACCTCCGCACAGAAGGGCTCCCCTACCCTGGGGCTCGAGGGGTAGAGAGTAGGTTGAGGCTGTGAGGCGACAATGCTAACTACTGCACCATCATGCTACGTGGTGAAAAGACAGTGAAAATATATTTAATGGTGTAAAAATGCATAATTCAAAAGACAACTAAAAACAGAAGAACCACATCTAACTACAAAGCAAGGATCTCTGTATGTGCATCCTTTGCATAGGCCTTTCTTGAGAGGCGTTCATCCGTTCTTGTTCACAGTAGGCTGGTGTATTTTTGGGAATTCAAGGAGGTGCAATGTCAAGTTTGGTACAATTTGGACATGCAACAAGTTCAGTATGAATAAACATTGAATAATTTAAGTAAACAACTGAACAGAACTGTGTGCAGCAGCTGGGGCGGTGCTAACTGAGTCGAGCATGTCTTACTAAGTGTATTTCACCTTTGTTTCTGAGCTCATGTGGCCACAATCATGGTTGTGTTTTTCTTTGCCATACTAACCCATAACACTGATAACATTACAGCCGCCAAATTACCTCAGCTAACTAAATCCACGCTCTGCTTAATAACTGCGGAGGTTATTGCAGGCGAGGGACTAATGTGCCTATTTGGAAATGATTACCTCTGTTAGGTGTATTTCACCGGTGTTTCTGACAGCAGGAAGCTGTGAGCTAAGTGTGTTTTTAAGGGGTGGATTCAGTGATTTGGGGGCCCCAGATGAACAGTGACTTGCTTTACTGTTCATCCTTTCTCTTACTGTAAATGTTGGTATTGGGAGTGGTAGAATAAGATGTCAGTAGTAAAAGTATTATTACAGCACAGTAACAGTCCTGCATTTTAAATTTTACTTAGAGTGAAAGCGAGGCGTCATCAGCACTTACATGTACTTACATTTACCTAAAGTCTGTTCAAGGTGAAGCTGTCAGTCCCGATGTAGTTTAATGAATAATAATGCATTACATAATTTGTCAGTAAAATCTGAATCAGCAGTGTAACCAATAATGTGTCTGTCAGATAAATGTAGTAGAACAATGTTTTCCTATGAAGTAGAGGTACACAGTATGGAAGTTGTATACTGTTGAGTTGCATATTTCTAAGTGCTCTGGGGAACTTTTGTACGTTATTTCAGGGTGCAAAAAGTTATAATAGCAACATTATTCAATACTTTCACATCTAAACATCACAATAGATCAAAAGCTGTTTGGGGCCCAGGTGTGTTGTTCAGGACCCAAAGATGCACAGTGAAGAGAGTGAAGGTGTTTGTATGAGCAGCTCTCCAGAAAGCTGCCTGCCAGCAGCAGTACCACAGGCCAAGCACTCGGTCTGTTGTAGACAGACATGTGTTTAAATGGGCACTGTACTGGGAAATTAAAAAAATCAGTGCATCAGATTCAGCTGTGTGGCTGCAAGGAGTAACATACATCTGCAGTATACAAGAGGGGAAAACTATTAAGATACTCATTTTATGTAATTAATTCTATAGTGAAAGGCTAATTTCTCTAATCTTAATTTAGAGTTGATGCCAGCTGGTGCACAACCATTTATTTTTGGGCCTTGAAAACACTGGCATGCCCATCCCCATTACAATATCAATTTTTCATGCACTGTTCATAACAGCAAACCTGCATGTGCTGCACTTTTTGATATTTACTGCTCTGGGCTACCAAATCTGTTAGCCTTTATGTTTGGTCAAGTCTCAGAGCAGTCAGATCAAGTGTTACAGTCAGCATGTCAAGCAAGAGCTCATTCTTGAAACTCTAGTGTGACAAGTCTGTTCGTATGTAAATATGAAGAAAAAAAAAAAACGTAAATGTTTTGATCGACTGGCTAAATGATTGCAGGTTTCTGCTCATGCCCTGGTTGTAGTTCTCTGTGATCTTATAATGGAGCTTATGCAGAGATGTCTTTCCATCATAGACCTGTAAGTCTCCCCTACACTGAATTATCATAGTAATAAAGCAATTAAAATGTAAAATAGTGGAATTTAATCATAGGTGTGTGAGGCCGTGTATACTGCAATGTAAGAAGTAATGTGTCTAGATTAAGCTTGCGACAGTCCTCAGGTCACAAGTCAAAATCAGTCTCACTTTCCTTCAGCTAACTCTCCCCTCTTTTTCTGCCCTCTCCCTCTCTCCTTTTTTTTTTCTTTTGGTGTAATGTGTTGAAACATAGTGAATTGATGAAGATCTTTGAGCCCGGGGGCTTCAATTGTGCCCATAGATTATTCTGCCTTACTCCTGGTCAATATGTAGTTAATCCAGCATGAAATTATATTTTGTTCAAGATGAAAAAAGAGAGCGCTTGTCATCACTTTTGAATGTTTGTGCCATCAAAATGTAAGGCTTTATAGATAAATACTTGCTCACAGCAGGGTTGGGTTTACTTTATTTCATAGCTGTCACAAGGCATTATGCACCCTTCCATCACCAAGGCCGATATGTAAAAGCTAATGGATCAACACTATCTAACATTTGGGGCGCTACACCACCCAAAACTCATATCTATTTAACTGAGTGAGTAACTTGTACATCTAGGCATGTATTAGGCAATACCAATACCAGTGAGATTCCATCGTTCTGGATACCCAATTTGATATCACGGTAAAAAATAAATTAAAAAGAAGTCCCTCACACTTAAACATACACTCTTTTATTAAAGACACTGAAATTAAATTGAATTTAAAATGTGTTATTATTTCTTAATGATCCACATCTAATGCAAAGTACTAGTCTATGTGGGTTCATGATTGTGATGTACTGATATACAGCCTACAATATAGTAACATATTTCTCCTCCATTGTTGTTGTCCACACTCGTCCATATAGGATGTGATGTTTGGTCTTTGCGGTGGGCTGTTTGTCCACCCCTGTTCCACAGTGATTGAACAACTACGTAAAAAGTGACGGTGAAGTGCACACTTTACCAGAAAAAAAATTAAGCCGTTTCAGTGTCAGAGTTCGTTGGGACTGTTTAATGGCTTGGTGCTGGTTGTTAGCCACTGTTGCTGTTTTAGCTCCTGCTAACCTGGTTGATGTTGAAGTCACCATTTGCTGTAAGGACAGCGGCTCTAGAGACAGCAGCAACACAAAGTTTACTGATCTGGTGGGGAATTAAGATAGGTATTGCTTGACTAGATACATTTTGTTACTACTTGGTAATGGCTTATTTTGGTTAATACCTTAAAGGTACCAAGTACTGATACCCAACCATTATGCTGCTAGTGTTAGTAGAATAGCGTAAATACACTGTGCTCCCATTGGAAAGAATTAACAATGAATGAACGCTGAAAAAAGAACATTTTTCCTTTCATTGAAGCTGTCGCTGCAGCTGTTCTTGTTGCCATCCTCCATGTGTTGCTGTATTCTCTGCTGAAAGGCCTTCTTCCTCTTTCTTTGGCATTTAATGGCAGACAAGAACACTTGTGGGCGTACATACTGCCCCGTCACGTCTGAAAGAACTGCATCCCAGTACCTAGAGTACAGGTGAAAATTGAGTACCGTCACATTTTCAGAATTTTGGCATTGACTTGCTACCAAAGTATCAGTTCTTGTGACATCTATAGCTACATCTTATGGAAACTGTATAATCCTTATTATTATTATAACTGGCAGACGTAGTTCTTGTTAAAGTATTGTGCTGCATAATAGTTATAGAATATTGTTGCAGAGTAGTTGCCTGTGTCCAGACTCCAGAATCTGCCCACTCCACCAAGTTGACTGATTTCTCTGGCATTGTGACATCAAACAGTGGTTTTTCAGTTAAATTATAAACATCAATCAGTGCTGTGGGGGGGGACTAACTTTTAGCCAGTCGGCGCCATGGGTGAGACTGATGCCATTGCCAAACTGTTATCAAGTGATGTCAAATGGTGTGCCAGAACCAATGAGGGGTAACAATGACAAGCGGTGTAGGTGAGACAGATGCTGCTATCAAGGCTGTTCTAAATCGGCAGGTTTTTTTAAATATCACCTGACATCGTAGTTTGTTTTCACTTTGCTCAGCTCCAATCTTAAAACCTCAGCAAAGCAGCTATGCTGGCATGGCTATGTATCAGTGTGGACTTCAAATTATGGTCAGTTCAGGCAGATATGTTGGTCTCTCGTGATTGATTTGGGAATATTCAATCGCCCTCCCCCACAGAAATCAGTTAGAGTGGACGTAATGAAGGGCTAAAGATGGAAATGGAGTGTAACTAGTTGAATATTCTGTCTGACATCAGGCAAGCATAACAGCATCCTTTAAAATATTCCAGAAAAACTTGAAACAAGTAAAAAGGCCATGCACTTTACCTGTACAATATTTTTCATTCAAATGACAATTAGAGGCAGAGAAGCTTAATTTTGATAAGTAAAACAGACATGATTGACAAGATCTAATCATTAAATCTTACACAACAATCTGATCAACATTTCTGTGTCTTTGTTCATTCCATAAGCCCATGCAGTCATGAGGCTGATAACACACTCCAGGTAATTACACTGGCCATTATCCTTTTTACCAATATGTTATGCAACACTGGTAATTTTTAGCATTTATGTACACTCTGCAAGAATATAATTTTTTATCTAGAATACATCAGTCGAATAAAACGATGAAGCCAAACTTGTCTTTCCTGGGACTGTGGGCTGCTTTTTTAACCTAGGTTTTGCAGTCTGTACAAGTCATCTGATAAGCTCCAGCAAACAGCCTAAAGGAGCCCCACGTGCCATTCTCCTGTATTATCATTCTGTCCACCACAACAAACAAAACAAACTGGCCAGAGACAGGAGAACAAGAAAGGCTTTTCAGTGCTTACTGTAACCCCTTGCCTTTTAATAACTAACAACCAAACTCTGCACATCCATTCCAAAGTCTTCTAGCAATCTAGCCGGTGACACAACACAGTAGTGAGGTGGCAAGTGATAAATGGCTGGACTTTGTTGGACCCTATAGTATTATCATCTCTCCTGCACATCAAGTGAAGCTTGTACAGAGCAGAGGTGCTGTAGCTTCTTTTTATTTTTAGGGCTGAAATGGGTGTTAATAAACAGCCTCACCTGAGCACAATCCTGTTCAACATGTAGTGATTAGGCAAGCTTAGCTGGTTAAGCCTAATCCTCAGCGTTGTAATCCTTACTGAATTTCAACATATCAAACATTTAATTTCCAGCATAGTGCAAGATGCTATGGTGCAGCAGCAGAATGTGCACATGAAATTATTTTTGAGAAGAGGTATTTGTATTATCATGTGCTGATGTTGGCACAATGCTCAGTAGAGTCTGCATGTATTGTCTGTTTAGTCCTCTCTTTACAATGAATAGCAGCAAGATTTACACAGCCAAGACAGCTGAAATGGTTAAATAAAATCCATGAATTCTGTGTATAGACTGAAAGTTTTTCAGTGTCTCTCCCATTATGGTAAAGGACCAATGTAAAAACAAATGCAGCCACATCAATAAGTAATTACAGCGTCTCTTCGCCTACACTACGCGGTCCCTAAAGAACAATGAACAAGAAGAAACATTTAAGTAAATGGCTGTGAATAATGTCTTAAGAGGTACAGTAATATTGTAGAAAATACACTTGGAGTTTGCTGTAATCACCCCTTGTTCCTTTACTCAAGTGTAAGAAACCTATGTTGACCATGGATGTATAAAGAGACCTGAATACAGCTTTGGAAGTGGGGCTCTGTTCATTCCTATGAAAGTTGCTCAGCAGTGCATGAAGCCAAAACGGTTCAACTGCCGCTTATGAAATTACCCTGATGATCGACGCTGATTAGCGGCCAATAGGACAGGCGCACTGGAGACTTCTGCTGGTCGGGCCAGCTACTTCCAATTTAGCACTCCGTTAACTTGAGTGGGGATAAAATAATTCAATTGTGTGGTTTGTCCAGGCTTTCCAATTGTTACTGGACCAAATTGATCAAAGTCTGATAGCAAAATGAGTCATTTCATGGGGATTGCTGCAGTCAAAAATATTTATCCACTGATTTACAGACGTCTCTTTCACAATGTAAGTCAATGGGAAAAGTCTTTCTGGGCTGCAGAGAATTACATGACGGACCTAGCAGTTGTAATTACACTGTTTGGCCAATATAAACATTGGCCTTGAAGCCTGGCACACTTCCTCGGGGCCTGGTAGACTAGGGATGTCAGTTATGGTTAATTTTGTTTTCAATAGCCAAACACCTATTAACTGCTAACTAACTAGTTAATTTAAAAAAGAAAGAAAAAAAAAAACAGAAAATGACGTGACATACAAAAGGCCTTTCCTTTTACTCTGGTGCCTCATTGACTCAGTGTGAGCTTTAGCAGCGCATTTCAAAGCACTATCTATTTAGAGGTGGTGAAATTTTAATGTTTTGTGACTGAAATATTTTATTTTTTGTTAGCTTTTCTGACAGGTAAAAGCTGACAGGCTACACTAGTTGCTCCAGTGAGTAAGCAGCTCAAACTTGAGCCACAAACTCCCTTTAGAATTGTTAACTATGTTGTAACATTATCTCTGTTAGCACCATTAGCCAGGGTTTTGCGGCTCAAAATGAAGCCACTATCGGGATGGCTTTGCTGCTGGTTACCAGCAGTAACCTCAGAATGAGCAGTGCCGCTAGCTAGCTCCCATTTGACCCAGGTAGTGCGGGGTGCAGAACAGCCGAGGCTAACGTTAGCTAACCATTGGAGGGTGGGCAGGCATATATTTACACATGATAACACTAGCAAGCTAAACAGTGGGCCTTCTGCCCACTCCCCACTAGTTAGCTGATGTTAGCCTGGGCTTTTCTGCACTGTGCACTACCCGGGTCAAATGTAAGCTAGCTAGCAGCACTGCTCGTTTGGAGATAACTGCTGGTAACCAGAAGCAACACCATCCCGATGGTGGCTTCATTCTGAGTCACAAAACCCCTTCAGCCTTGTTAACTATGTCAGTCCCACTACCTGTGCTGATGCCGCCAATGATGCTAACAGAGCTAATGTTATAACATAATTAACAACACTAACTGGGGTTTGTGGCTCAAATTTGAGCTGCTTACAGCACCCAAAACCTCACACCCACACCTTCTATACCCACTTCTGGCACTAATCAAACCAATACTCACAGCACCTACAGTAAACCACAATTACTTCACCTATAGATAGAGATGTACTCAATCCCCAGGGTCGTGATTCAAACACAATGTCAGTCTCACCTCCAAAAAGCCAATAAAAATGGCTGATCCTGCTGCTTTTCAACTTTCTATTCAGCAGTTTCGAAAACACCATTGTAGTGAACCAGCAATCACAGTTTAATGGGTCAGCCTACCCTCCTGGCTTGAACTCAAAACTTCAGAAACAGCGTTTTACTGCCAATCACACATTAATGGAACAGATGGCTCGTTCTGAAATAAAACAGCCATTCCATAGTTCAAAAACAGAATTAACTGAGGCTGGGGGAATATTTTGCATGAAGTGACCTGCTCAGAGGCATAGAAAGTCAATATACAGAACAAAGTGGAAAACTATTGCATCAGGAGAGGTGCACTGTATTTCATTAGACTGTGCTGCTGGTAGGTTGAGCAAGTACATCTGGGGATTTCAACATACCATTACTTGAACTGCAATACCAACGAATTTAATCCTGCATTCTTTTAAAAAATCACATCTATTTTCAACTAAACATCTTTGTCTCCACTCCTTCCCACTTCATCCATTGTCCCCGCTTAGCTTAGGAAGCGGTTTTGGCACAACTTACTGCTTCCTCCGCTGTATTAGAATCGCTGCCAATTTCCTTTTTTGTGTGGATGTTTCTTTGTTCCTTTCTGGTTTGCCTATGCCAAGACCAAGACCCCCATGACCTTGCGGCACATGCCCTATGATATGCCATGTCTTAGTGCCAATTGTGCTTGCTGAGTCGCTTCTTATGGGTTCATTTCCCACTCTGTTAACAGAATAGCTGCTGCTCTTAGTGGCCTTGTGCAGTGCATGCAATGCAGAGAGGATCCGTCTCTGCAGCTGCACATCTGTTTCTAAAAGCTGTGTGGTTGTCCCTTCAAGTGGAAATTGAAAGTCAACCCAATAAATCAAATAACAATGGCTTAGCTCTCATTAATCAGTCTTGGAAATTCAAAGTAGTTAAAAGTGCATGCCAACATACATGTCAGAAAATATTACCAGTCTTTTTTGTCAAAGCAGATTAGTGCTACTCACGTGCCGCACTATCGAGGGAGGCCATCTTTCATTGTCTTTGATTCTGCAATCTGAGCTTTGAAGATAGACATCAGTAATAGACCAACAGGCAAGGATTTTACACCACGTTCTTGAACTCTTATCAGAGGAACTGTGTGTCATAATAAATCTGAAATTCATTTCAAAGAAATTACATCCCTTGGTATTACCTGAAATTAAGTCATGCTAAGTGAGAGTGGATATTCCCAAAGTGTAGCCAACCTTGGTTTAAATTTATCCCGGATTTATAGGGATGAATATTAAGTCTGAACTGACTTTTGTGTCCAGAGACCAGGGGGCTGCTTTTGAATAAGGGGAAGTAAAGTAGCTGACAGACACACAGTGATAGATCTGAGATCAATGCAGTGAACTCTGAGGGACTGTTATACTCAGTTTATGTTAAAACCAGGGGGGGCACTGAAACACCACAAACAACTACAGCACTCTGATAGCAATACTGCCTAGTACAGATCACTAATATTATTATTAGCCACTAGTTTTTGCTCTGTTTGGTTGAGGTGAAGGGCTATAGCAATTAGTGGACAGCCAGATGAAAAGTTTTCTGTTGCTTCATCTTAGAAGAGATGGGAACACAGCTCCGGTTCACTGGAGGAGCAGCTCTCCAACGAAAGGGCCAAAGCAATACTGTATCTCCAACTGCTGAACCTGAGAGGCCATCAACACATATTCTTCCAACACAAAGCTTATACTGCAACAGGGCCTGTATTCATCAGTAGAGCAACTGCATGAAACATCTGTATATTGTTTTTTGGAAAGTTAATCATCCATAGTCAGTATGCCGTGTTCTGATCATATTTTCATGAATATGGATGGCTGACTGTGGAAAATCCATCAAATGCAACTTCCAAATGATTACAATTACATTTTAACATGCTAATGTTGGCATGCTAAAATGCTAAATGTTCCATGATAAGCTTGTTCATGTCCAACAATGAAAATTTGTTAACAGACAATTTGAGATAATAGCAGTGCAAGGTATTAAAAAACAAAGTTATCAATTATATTCACATTAATTTAAGACACATACAGTGATTTTTGATGTGGGTGTTGGGATGAAAGACTGCCTTTAATTTGAAACAGTGAAATCTCATTCTTCTTTGATTTGAACATGTCAGAAAGCAGGTAGTCAAAGTAGACAATGAAGTGGGTGTGCAACACTTAAACCATTACAACCTAAATGTGATAACAGTTCAATCACAGCTATTCAGAACTGGGGAACTCCAAAGTGACTGTTTAATTGTGTTCAAAGAACATGCTTTAATTACTTTATGGGTCAGTGTTTTGAAGATTACTTCAGCTTTCTGTGTGTGTTTAAGAGCATTGCACCTGACAAACTAAAGCTGCTAAAAAGCAGATGCAATTCAGAACACAATCATCATGATGGATAAACCCATGAATATTAGGTCCTGACAATAAGTGGAATCATCTTTTAATAAGGTGCCCTGTGGAGTCTTCCTTTAACAAACAAAAGTTATGTTTTTATTTAGTGTTACCCAGCAAAAGGGGTTGTGTGTAGTGTGCATTTACTTCCTATAAAACATTTACAAAGCTTATTATTTAAGTATTATAAATCCAGCAATATAAGTAGCCACGACAATGTTGCAAGGGCAGGCACTGTTCTTACTTTTTGAGTCAATGTGTGTGTGTTTTTGCGTGTGTGTGATCATGGCAAAATGTAATCCTGGTGGCAACTACTGTAGTGGGCGCTAACACAGAGACCATTTTGAATATTATTTGCAAGGTGTTTCTAAGACTGTCTTGCTGTAGACAGATTTTGTCAAAGCAATAGTATCACAACCATGCAAGATGCAGTCATTGAACTTTGCAGGTGTGTAGTTGAGATCACAATGAAGGCCAAGTTTAAAGAAGGGTCTGGCAAGAGCTGAGGCACTGAAAGAAAAAGGGTAGGAAATAGAGAAGGGGACACTGCCCTTCCACTTTACGATCCTGGCTGACATTCATTTAAAGTATTGCGGCTCGAGTGACCTCATTGCAAGATGTTTTCTACTTTAAATTCATTTACCTTAAAGTCTTCTTCTCTCCCGTCTTTGCTAGCACACTGCAGATTATCTTGGTATCTTGGTATGTTTCCACCACATGTAGATCAGTGGAGCAGTATGACACCATTAGTAAGATTGTGTATCACGTCACCTGTGTGTGCACATATGCGTATTCGTTCTTGTGCATGCACACATGACAAACAAATGAGGGACCGCATGCAAAGAAAAACAGCTCTATAGCAGGTCTAAAACTTCACAGGGAATCTTTAAGGCTAGCCATGGCCTTTGAAGTCTAAAGCAGGTGGTATGCTCTATGTTTAGAGTCTGCGCTAGGTTAAGGGCTGCAACTAATGGTAATTTTAATTATAAATTAATCTGCTGATTATTTTCATGTTAATTTGATTAATCATTTTAAATAAAATGTCAGAAGCAAGTGAAAAAATCTTATTTTGCCAGATTCCATGTTTACATCTTCAAAGTCTTAGTTTTATCTGACCAACAGTGCAGAACCCGAACATATTCAATTAAATATCATATCTAGCAAAACCCAACATCTGAACAACTTCTGTTTAAAAAAAATGACCAATTAATTATCTAAATAATTGCTGATTCTATTCTCTTTAAAAAAAAAAAAATCATTTCCAAAGTGGAAATTAATGTTTAGATCTGGGCTCTTCAAAACAAAGTTGACTCAGAGGGTGTTGCGAAAGAAAATGGATGTTATCTTCCTGAGACTCGGCACTCATCAGGAGGCACACACATATCCACAAATTCTTTGCAGGTGCTGAGTCACAATAATCTGCACAAAAAGACAATTGAATCTCGTCCTCAGTTCTTCTTTTATTCTAAATGAACATGACAACGCTACAACCAAACACCTGAGGAAGACTGTTTGTGGTTGAAACATTGTCATGTCTGTGCACAATAAAAGAAAAATGGGAACGAGATAACAGTCTGCAGGGTTTTTTTTGTTGTTTTTTCTGCATTTTTCATCTCCATCAAACAAAACAGATCCAGACCAGATTGTGACAAAATAACCCTTCAGAGTACCCGAGGGCAGAGGGGCAGTGACTGAGGAGCAGAGGCAGCTGTTGATGATACACAACTGCTCAGCAACTGGGCCACCCAAAATCCATATCAATATAAATAATCACATTTCAAAGTTGGATGCTTATCCCATGCCCTGGGTTGAGGAAGTGGCTGCTGTGATGAAAAGGCCAAGTCTTTCAAGGAGAACCCTTCATTCACCAAACTGCAATTTCTTCAAATAAACCCTCCTAGCCATTGTCCAGAGAGAAACTTTCATCGGCTGCCTTTGTGTTTTTGATTATTATATTGCACTTCTTTCACCACCTTCCCATTTCCACACACACAAACTCTTCCAGCGAGATTGTAGCCTGTTGATTCACATAAGATATGATGCAATTTCCTGGACCATGCCTCGACGTGTTTTTAAGATACAAAACCTGCCTCGCCAGGTCTGCAACTTTGTGAGCAGTGCCAAAATCTACACTAGCACCCTGTGCATGCCCATCATGTCATGTTGATAACACCATAGAATAATCAGAAAACGCAACCTTCCATATCAATAATCCTAAAATGATGTCACAGAAGCTTATTTCAACTTAGATTAAGTCTGATTTGTAAAGCATTTTCTGTTTCAGATTGGGAAAAGGAAATACA
The DNA here is from genome assembly GCA_019142605.1 of Cephalopholis sonnerati. Lineage (NCBI taxonomy): Eukaryota > Metazoa > Chordata > Actinopteri > Perciformes > Serranidae > Cephalopholis > Cephalopholis sonnerati. The sequence continues at coordinate 19,274,660 of JAGQAX010000004.1, read as the reverse complement.
AAGGTAGAAAAGCTCCTACAAGAAGAGCTGATGAATGTATTCTAGCTTTATGTGTGCTGATTCCTTAAAAAAAATAATTGACCAATTTTGCTTGGTTTATTTTTGTAAAAGGACACTGATACCACTGGGCGGCACACAAGGGCTTGCAGCTGAACACTCCCCCCCACTGCCAGTCCTCCACCCCACTATGGCTTAATACTCATTCTTACAGGAACACTGCGGCTCTTAGTGCCCAACCAGCCAGGCCAGGGTGGGGGTGCACTGCAGCACAGAAGGCTCACTTCAACAATAGTGACTCAGATTTCCCTTTATTATCTTTGAGGGAGGACGAAGATTTTGTTTCAGGCTTTTTCTTTGACATTGGGTAATGCTTAAAACTCTGTGGCACTGAACATATTAAATGATTATTTGACAGCTGAGTTAACGTCACATTATATAAATATATCATATCTTAGCGTATTTTAGATTATGGACAGTATTTATACTCACATTTTGAGAAATACCCGAAGATGCATGCTGCTATATGGTCACCATTCTGTCACTATCAGTCTGTGCGCCTGTCTATTTGTGTACGTCGATATAGGTATCTGGCTTGACGCATGTATGTCTGCTTCTGCTATCAACACAAAATCATATTGCCTCTCCTTCGAGACATAAAGTTGCCCATGCAGTTTGCTGCTGAAAGAGGTCTTCCAGCTTGGAGGTTAATCTGGGATTTGTGCGGCTGTATGAATCAGCATTAAGCCCCTGACATTGACATAATAGTGAGGTTGCGTTCTCAGACACAGTTTAACAGAGTAATGGAGATCTCATTGCTGATGCCCATGAAGCCAGTCTGGAGGAGGCCAGATTGCTGCAGTACTCAGTCTGCTGTCCTCATCAGTCCTGCTATCAGGCTGGTCTGTTGGAGCTGACCCCCATCTGATATAACCCAGACCTACTTCTCTGTCCCGCTGACCCTGTACCATCACCTCAATAACGGGGAGAAGAGAGGAGCTTATTTCTCCTTAAAAGTGAAAATAGAAATATATATGAGCCATTTTTGGTTTTGACACTAATGTCATATTATTGCCTCAAAGAAAGAATTATGAATAGTGTAGATAAAAATGTCCAATTATAGAGAAGAGATTGCAAAGTGATTTACTCAGCAACAGACACTCTATCTTGAAATACGTTTAAGTTCTCCTGTCGCTTCTCTTAATTTACCATCTCTTCCACACCTATGATAAGACTGAGCATTCATGTAGCAAGAGAAATATGCGTTTGATCATACCGTGATATACACCACTGCATGTATTTGGAAGAAACTCCACCTAAAATGACAAACAGATGTGACTGCAAAGGTCTTTCTGGGTGGGAGAGCTCAAACTCAGGATTAATGCTGAGGTGGTTCAGTAGGGTAATGCTATGTGGGAGGTGCAGCGATTTTCATTTCCAGAATCAATTCAGTCAGCACTGTGGAGAGAGATCATGAACTCGTGGACAATTATCCCGCTGATGACAAGAAGAGTCCAATCATGGCTCGGTAATGGTGTTTCGTTTTCATTCTCTGTGAAAAGCCTCAAAATAAAGGCTATAATCACTCTCACGCAATTGCAGCCCAGCACCTCATTTTCCTCAATGGTCTCCAAAATTTACCATGGAGGTTAAACTGGACATCCACCCTCTTGGTTTTATTTGTCACATCGGTGAAAGGAATGTGAATTATTTCTTAATGGGGAGATCGGAGGCATTAACAGGTTTTAATCAAACTCTAGAAAAACAGCTCACTATGGAACACGCATATGTCCTCTCCTAAAAGTCTGACTAAAGTGCAATTACCGAAAAACATGCGATTATGTGATCAAAGTAGATGGCATCTAGAATCAAAACAGTGTTGGTGCCAAAGGGGGTTGTCATATGGGAACGTCCAACATAAAATTCCATGTCCTTCCAGCAACATTTTTTTCTAATTAAAGCTGGGGTAGGACCTTTTATTTTGGCATCATTTGGCAGAAATCCCCAAATGACCTTTCAGCATATTGTTGGCCTAATTCAGGTGAGAGAAAAACTAGACTTCAGCATCTTCTCTTGGCTCTGTTTTCAGGCTTGAGAAAATCTATCTCATCACAAGAGACTTCAATTCAGAAAGAGGACGGTGTGAAACATCATGCAGAGAAAGATGCTTTTCCAGCAGTGGCAACCACTGCCTACACTGCAAAGTAATATCAGCAAAGTGTTTCAGAGATGGCAAGAAAATGTTGCCAACATTGGTCAGCCTTCTTTACAGCTGCAGCTTCAAGTTCACTTGTATGTAGCTAACATTAGCTACAGCCTCAAATCACAGTATGTCATCGACACAGATCTTCACTCTGTGGCTGTATCAACTCAAAGTCAGCCAGCACAAACCTCACCCACTGACTGAAGGTCCATCTTTAGAGCTGCTGCCTGCTCTCCACCCGTTGAAGCAGTCCATGGCTGCAGGGATTGAGGCAGAGGGACCTCAGGATGCACTAGCTAATTCTTGTCTCTTCTGTGGTCTGATGAACAGAGAGGAAGAGAGAGCGGGGCAACGAGGGCTGAGTGAACCAGCAACTGCACAGTGAAGATTAAATGAATCAATTAATGGGGAAACACTGGGTTACTGTATTAAGCGCCTCCATATGCAACTGGTGGGAGGGGCTTAAGACAGAAAGGGGAGAGCTGCAGGAGTGTTTACTAGAAATTGTGGACTTAAAGTGCAATTTATTGCTCCAAAAAATGCATTTTCCAATGTGGTCTAATAAAGTACTTATTAGAATTTATATGCAATTTATTTATTTATATGTGATGATCTGACTACAAAATATGACACAATTTGTAATTGTTAAAACATTGTGTGTTTTGTATTTATTTGTTTTATAACTAGTATGCTAGTGGGAAGCAATTTGTGGGTCTGACATTCAGGTTACAAAAACATAAAGCAGATTGCTTATAGACTGAATTACCACGATGTTGCGTTAACAGGTGGTTAGCTGGCGACTGCTTTGAATTGCAGAGATATGTGAAATCGGCAAATTTGTTTATTTCTGTTGTTGTTTTCAGCTGTAACAGTAACATTTAAAGATATGTTGTTTAACACAGTGGTTCAACCTATCTGGCATTTCTTCTTTTATGTATTGCTTTGGTAACATCATTGATAAACCAAATCTACCGGCATGGAAGCGAAGCAATGTGTACTGATGTGGGCAAAATGTATTTTAGCCACATATAAAGACCCACCTAAAAAAATGTATATCTGTGTAAGTGTATGCTACACTTAAAATACATTCACTGCTTTACCTTATACACTAACAGTTCGATGCAGCAGGAGACCAGCAACTCCCATGATCTAAAGGTACTGTTTTTGTCAGTGGAGTCTAATGGCTTTAAAATAACAGTTTCAGTTTTCCAAAAAGCTGTAAAAAAAAAAAATGTAAATATAGTGTACACATATATAATTATTTTAGGTGAATCATTTTTTTAATAGGTGGTTTAAAAACTAACCAAATGAGGCATTGTTTACCCACCGCTGTTTGATTTTATGTACGTGACACAGGGATTTTCTACTCCCAAGTTATTGTAAACGAACACTGTGATTCTGTCTATTGCTTACCCATGCAGTTATGCATTGAGCTAGTTCATAAAAAGTGAAATATCACTATAAGTGCTGTGTTTCAGATCTGTGGCCAATCTGGGTCCATTTGCTGCTGATGAATCTGTAGGTTGCACACATCCCACAGCCTGTATTTATCTGTTGGCAACTCAGTATTCTTTGGTGATGAACTGCATAAGTGTGTTGTTGGAACACAGTTGATTTTTATCTTTTTGTGAACTGTGAATTTTTTGTTATGTATTTGTTGTTTATCTTGATACTTATTCTTGTTTTGTCTTCAATCTGTAGCTGTAGATACACGATGTAATAAACATAAAACCCACCACTGACAACATAACAGTGCTTTTTGATGTTATAATGCATAATTCCACCTCAAACCAACAATAAAATCCAACAACAAATTACCCAATTTGCATTTGTTGTAATTCCCAAACCCTCTTAACCAAGAGTTACCCACCAGAGACAGCTGATAAGAATGTATCATAGTTTGTAAATAAAAGTAAAATGTAATTTTTAAAAAACAGACAAAATAGTCACTTTAGAAAACATTTTGTAGACTAGTGGACATCTGCTGCGAAGTTTGTGAGATCTGATAGCCAATGCCCCTAGCTTTAATTAGCTCACAACACTGGGCATGAACATTGCACCAATTATCTTTCTTCAGGCATCCACAGGGAGGAAACGTTACCCATGGCAGGTTCTCTATAGGGGATGCTTTGGCAGCTGCACATCTAATTACACCTATGGGGAGAATCTCTTGGATATCAGAATGGTCCAATTTATGCTCATACTGGGCAATTAACAGCTCCTGTATGCCCATGGCAATGACTGAGCATTTAGTTTTATTAAAAATACATGTACATGTGTCATGCAAAATGTATTCTGCGGTGAGTTACGCCTCCTATAGGAAGCTTTTTGTGGACAAGTGTGACTGATGAATATGAGGCTTAACCTCCTCTCAACCCTGTACTCCGCGTGTAGTGTTTAATTGCATGAATATTTCAACAGTTACTGCAAGTCCTTTCACATGTTGTATCAGCAAGATCGCAAGTTTTTAGATACCCACTTGAATAATTCATTTTAACACACAATTTTGTGCAATCCTCTCTGTTTCTTGCAGAGCTTGGATATCGGAAAGCCAATAAGGCAGATCGATGGGCCTTTTCCTGTATTAATACCTCATGTTATCTAAATTCTATCAATGAGGCTGATCCGTTTTCTCTGTTTTTCTCTGTAAATTATGAAACTCAGCCCTCACAAACAAAGACAAGCACTCGTGCGTATGCTTCAGTGAGTGGGGCCACGCATGGATATTCACTCTCAAATGTCAGTAGAAGATCTGTCTATTAGACTTGTTTCCAAATTGCCTATTTGGCCAAAACAACAACATGGAAAATGAGAAACACAGTATTTCAAATTTCCATACACCACATGTAAGGCTGTGAGTTGAATTGTGAGCTGCAGATTAGACCTATACACTTATTTCAATATTTTTCCATTCAAAGTAATCAGAGATTAAATTTTCAAAAGGTCAGTTGGAATAACACAGCCCAAGGCAAACTTGAGGCACACCGTTTCAGGAGGGTCCACGTTCAATAATGTATGAATGCATGCTGTTTCATTAAAATAGATCCCAATTCAGCGATGTCTTTGATGAATATCCCATTACCGAGATAACCCTTTTATGCAAATAAAATGTCAGTGTTTTGACTGTTTTTTGGCCAGAATTCAGAGTGCAATGATTCAGTGCCCATTTTTCAGCTGGGCGGCTTTGAGAGCGATTGCACCCCACAGTCAGCCTGCTCCTAGCAAAGCGGGATGGCACTCCGGAGCTGTTTCAGCATTACTGATGATTATTCTGTGCTTTGTCATGCACTCGCATGCAAGATTGGGACAGTCACTAATTCATGATAAAGCTCATACATAATATATGTCTGTTTTTCTTTGATATAATAGATGACTTTTAACTGTAGTTACTGAGAGTCAGCAAGACTCGATGGTGATACTCTGCCGATTTTTTTTATTAAGTAACGTCCATCAATTTGTTTCTTACTTTTGCATCCATTATAGTGACTTACAGTGACGTTGCTTTTTGTGGATTTGTCATATTATTGTCACACTTCACTGAGCTGTCCCCTGCATATTTTATTCCTTATCTTTACTGCTGTATTGCTGACTGTAACTCTACATGTCTTCAGATCACATAATAATAAATACTTGATCACAAACAGAATTTATTTCTTTCTTTTTACAGTGCAGTATGTGATATGCCCCTTTACCATTTCTTCAAGAAAATATTTTCCAGTGTACTTCGATTTAGGTCCAAGGGTATGTCAGTTTATCCATATGGATAAGCCTAATTTTTATTTAGCCTTTCAGCTGCCATGCTTGAATGAATGGAGAGAAAAGCCTCTGGAAACTCAGAATACAAATGAGAGTGCTTCGACACATGCCGTGTCAGAAATGATAAGTTTTAATATTTTCCCATCCAGTTTCATGGTGCCCTCCTAGACTCGAGATTACTGACAGGCCACTTCATATTTCTAGATTTTGAGTGAGAGCAAGGTTGCAGGCCTCACCGATAGCTGATGACCACAGGTCATCCCTTTGATAGAGAGGGTCACGGACTCACCTGCTTCGCCCTGCCACTTGGCAGCTTGCCTTTTTCAGGAGCATACTGTAGTTTTTTTACACTCTTGTCTTGTGCATATGACAGGTGATACTGAGGCCACTGGCCCTTTCTTGTTTGTTTTTAAAGCAGCTGCCACAGTTAAATGAACTTTAACCACTGAATAAACAGAAGTAGATGCTGATGCCGTGAGTATAAGTAGCAAATATCAACATAAAGAATCCAGTGGATATTACTATGAACTCAAACTTACTGATTTATTTATAGTTCTTATAAAATATAGGGTTTTCAAACCGGTTTGATATTCGTACACCAGGTGGGTATACCAAATTTTACCACTAGGTGTTGCACTTGACTCAGCAACCACTACCAAGTGGAACATAATGACACTGTGTCTCACAGGCAAAAGAGCATCTGACTATCACATTGCATCACATAAAATCAGCCCTCTCTGTCCACGTTGAATCCATTAAACATGCACTTCTGTTATGTCATGTAAACAAACCAGGTACCTATCAGCTGTGTGCTTAGGATCAGACTGGAGACGTAACCGCTTAAAAGAAGACCTTCCTATCTTCCTGCATTTGTCATTTTTAAACAGAAAACACATGTTTACATTGTGATATTTATTGGAAATGACATACAATATAGCCTACTGAAAGCAGGTTGATGCTAGCAACCGTCATTTACCAGAAACTTTCAGCTTTCTGAAGATCTTCCCTCCAGCCAGCTGCCACTTTGTTTTGGTTTTTTTAGTGAAATAAGCAGGTTATTGTGTAGATAATTCCTCATTTCAGCTTCATGAATCAGACATTCATCAAAGCACTTTTAAAGCGAGCGACAGGAATAAATAAAAAACAAGGCGTCCAACAAAAGTATAGCTCAAAACAGCCCAGTGCTTCACTCGCAGCCATTAAGGACACCTTTTTCATTGGCTTCAAATCCGAAATGTTGCCATATATTGGTGCAGTTTGTTTTCTTGAGGGACTAGCTCTGCCATGTCTCATCTTGTAAACCCAAAAAACACATGAACTTTCTGTGTACTGCTCTTCCACCTCCTACTTCTACTGATATTTGATCTCCTTGTCAGACTCTCATGGTTTCATTCGTCACTTTATAACCATATAAGCATACGTTACGTTATCATATTGCTTACAAGGGATGCACTGATTTATCTGCTGAACTTCGGTATTGGCCAGTATTTGCCTTTTTGATGGCCATTGGCCTGTCTGCAGATGAGATGACATTCACCGCTGGCAGAGACCGATGTTTTTCTGTTGTGTCACTTCAATTTTGCATAGGCTAAACAGCGAGGCTCAAGACTAATGACCACAAACTTATATTAATGAGCAGGTACAAGAGTAATACAATGACTGATTGGCAAATGGGCTCTGTGATCGCTGTGCGACGAGATGGCTTGGAGCAGCCGGCCATCCCACTGTCCCGCAGACAATAGCAAGCGTGTTTGGGACAAACAGAGATCTTCCCTAGGACGCTGTCAGAACGAAACAACATGGTAAACTCACTATCATCGCATCAGAGAACGCACCCTAGTGTTTCCCTGATAATGCTACATTATGAACATTGTGCTACATCCATGTTGGTTTCGGCAGGAGGAGAGCTAGGTAACGTTAACTCTAAGTAGCTGGTGGCAGCAACTAACTGCTAACAGAGGTTGCATTGAATTACATTATGATTACAGTCAAGCTCATTCAGTAAAAAATAGTAATGGGTGAAGGTTAGTTATAATGTTTTCACATTGTGTTTAATGTAATCTTGTAAAATATAGTTTTTGGCAAGAAACTTGAATAAATGCAGCTGTTTGAAGGACAAATTTGTTGATTTTTTCACAGTAATATAAAATAGATATTTGAAAGGATATTATGATTAAAGATGTGAGAAAGATGCTTTTTTCAATGTGAAAGGTTATATTAAAGGTTACTTCATAAATCTATATGATTGAATTAGTGCTCATTCAAAGAGTGCAATGAAGGGCTGGCACTGTTTCCCTTGCACAAAAGGGGGGTTAAATAACAACAAAAACAAAAAACAAACAACAACAACAATATAAAAACCTTGATTCAGGTATTAGCCAAACAGTTATTTTAAACATCTTTATCGCCATCGCCCCAGAATTTCAGAATCGGTGCATCCCTAGTACTAATGTAATACAATTTGTCTTTAGTGCTGTGATGTCGTCAATACAGGTTGCTGATGTAGGCTACTTTTTGATTTTCCAGAATGTGTTTATGCTCTTACACCGCACCACACCAACAAAATCGGAAACCCCCCCCGAACATGATCTACAGTAGAATATACTTGCATGTTTTACACCGAGTCATATGTGAATTAACCTCAAGTTAGCTCAAGTAACTTTCTTGATTGGTCAACAAGGAAATGAAAATGCAAACCATACAATATACCTGATTGCTTCATGGTCAATTAAGGCTTAGGGGGAAGCAGATGAAATCAATGCTGTTCTTCCAGAGGATTTAATGGAGAATTAAGACATGTTAGGAAATGCCCAACATCTCCCACCATTAAAAACTTTAGGGCTTGTGTGGGAGTCTGTGTGTAAATAAAAGAGGGCAATAATAAGCTCCCTAGTCCTGATAATTGCAGTCAATTTAGCTATGAGTAGATGTGAGGGTGAATGGAGCTGGTGTTATCTACATGGGACCAGCCTGTGATAGTAACGCAGAGTCCCGGGGTCCTGGGAGACTAATAACACAGTAGGATTACTGAGCGCTCACTCTGCTTGCACCAAGGACATTTGCCAATAACAACTTTATCTGCCTCCTCCATGCGCCTTGGGTTCTGGCATTTGTAACTGCTGGAAATTAAGAATCGCTTTGTTTTGTCTCCAAGCTGGGGATTGCTGACTGTGGCTGTAATCAAGACAAAAAAAGATTCTTTCAAAACCTTTTTGATAAAACCTTGAGCAATTTCATCATGTCACTGTCACTTTGCCACGTTCTTATCAGTTGATTAATCAGGGAGACTTGTATGCTGCTGAAGACAACCGTTTGAGGTTTCTAAGGATTTTCTGTGTGTTTTCATAAGACGACTGCAGTCTTCATCCTTCACAGGGATGTCATTATTTCACAACCTACTAACCTATTAATGGAGGCTGACAAAGGCCTACATATTTTGATTTGCATAGATTTACCAAAGCCATTTTAACCTCCATCATTTGATGCCTGGGTCTTGAAACCATTCCACATCTCTTCAGAGTCTCCCATTATAATCTACATCTTATGATGTGATGTGAATATTTTTTACAACATATCCTGCAATTTGAGCTGGAACAATTAGTTGATGGTTTAGTTGATTATTAGATCAACAGAAAATTGATCAACTATTTGGATAGGTGGTTAAAGGAATACTATGCAGGAACTGTCGCGAGCAAAAGTGAAAGCCAACCACAGATTCACTCCCTTTGGCAGCTCGCCTTGCTATGTTTGCATTTTTTCTTCCCCTTGGATGTGAGTGGCTTATGGTCTGGCACCTGGTCCCTACCTTTATATTAAGTCCCAGTCTTACCTGTGTGCTGTGCCCAGGAACATCCTAAACACAACAACACAAGAAGAAAATAAGAACATACAGACAGGTCAGGGTCTCTACACATACATACATAGCCACACACTTCCAGTGGATGATAAGTGGTACGTGAAAGTGATTACGTTTGTTTAAGAAAAATCCTGCATAGTATACATTTTATTGTTTGAGCCATTTTTCAAGCAAAAATCCTAAATATTCTGTACTTCTAGTTTTATGATACTTGATCTATCTCAAGTATATCATTTTACTTTCGGTTTTGGACTTTGAGAATGTCAACCTCAGTCTGGGAAATTACAGTTGGATTGAAAGTGATGAAGATACCAATATGTCTTTCAATATCCATAATGTGAATAGCATGGCGTGTAGTATAGCCATACTTTTTAACATCTTGGTTTCATCTTAGCACTCCGAAATATCCACTCCATTAAATACACTGTGCTTGACTTCACCACACCACAGACTGCATTGTTTGTAGCTGCTAGTGTGGGAGTGTGAGCTCCATGTGAGAGTCCACTGACCGCACACACAATGACAGGGCTAACTGTTAGCATCACACAGTTAACATTCCCCCAACGGTTATAAATGGATTTAACAACAGAGTCGGAGTGAGTGTGTTGGGACTGTGTTTGATGTTAAACGCTGCTGTTGCATTAGCTCGTGCTTACCAGGCCAACACTGAACTGACCAGCTCCAAGTCCAGAGATGTCAGCAACAGACAAATTGCTGAACTAGTGGGAAGTCAGGATGTTCTAGGATCAGATCCCCCGAACAACAGTGTTTCCCATGGTACTAGAATTCATGTATGGTGGTAGTTTACGATCGGACTGACACTAACTTCATTTTGTTTGTTTGTTTTCTTGTCTGTATGTCCTTGTGTATCAGTCTGTGTCCCCTTTCTAAATTTTGAGTTTTTTCTTGGGTCCTTCAAGGCAGTGCAGGCAGAACTCTTCTCTTTGCCCTCAGCGGCAGTTTGTGGAGTTTTGAGTTACAGGATGGATAATTGATCAGTCCATCTGATCAAAGCTGATCAGATCAGATCGATGGATGAGAAGAGCAGCTGTTTGCCAGTGAAAGCAAACATTTAGACTCTGCATAATGAAAGGTTAAGTTACGCTGTCAATGGGCCCGGCATTCTGCTGCTCCATCTGGGCCCAGAGCACATTCTGTGCTGCAAGATTGTGGAGCAATGATATCCGATCGCTATGTATTGCACACCTAATGAATGGTCCATCTCCAAAAATGGAAAATCAAAAGATGGTGGTGGATGTTTTAAATGTGGCAGGCCGCCACAAATACATGAATTGTGAAAACCCTGAAAAAGGACTGAATGCAGGTAGTGTTTGAATGGAGACGTTTCAATACTACTTGGTACTATGATATCTTGACTGATTCCTTAAAGGTACCAAGGAGATTCAGTATGTCACTTAAAATGTCTGCATGACGCGCACAGGAAAAACAATCTGTTGATAGATATATTAACACTATACCAGAAACCTTACATTTATTTCATTTTGTCAGGGGTTGATTGCATAGGTGGAATATGGTCTTACTATAAACCATATAATGTGAGTCTCCTTCTAAAGTAATCCAAGGCACACTGTAGGGTTTGTGCAAAGTTAAAATGTATTTACTTTTGGCTACATGGTATATTTAATTCATTTTTCTAAATACATATTTCAATGTATAACAAAGGTTTTACATTGCACAATGTGCCTTGGATTATATTTGAACCTGCATTTTGTGTTGTTTTTTTTAGTGAGACTGTACTGCACCCATGCAATGAGCAATGAACAAGATGGAATAAGCACAGCACACCTAAAGTATCCAAAGAGCACCTATATGTGATCATCACAAAGACCCAGCAGTGCTTCTACTCTATTGCCTTCACAGCTGCATTACACCTTTTGCTACAGTTTCAGTTTCTCTATATCTGTATAATATGTGATAGACATAAAAATTAGAATTATTTCTTTTTAACTAAACACTTCCTATTTCAGTTCCAAATTAGAAGCCCTCTAGTGAACAAAATCCCTTCATTTGTCAACACAAGGCTTTTATTATCACCACTGACCACACACTTCTTAATGTTTTTCTTTAAAAATCGATATAAATTATATTTATATTGAAAACATGAATAACAGCAACTTAACGTTAAATATCAAAATCATAAGTGAGCCTTTACAGAAAATAACCCATTAGATGCAGTCTAAGCATCTAAGAAGTGTAGCACCCTGTCCCTCTAAATCATCTATAAAGAAATGCCGTCTACGTTACACACCTCACCTCAGGTCTTCAACTGAAATAAGCACACTGAGAAATTAACATTAAACATTAACAGTAACTAAAGTTGGTAAGACTTGCGGTTTTGCCGGTCCAGACCAGCGTATAAGCTTAAACTAGTTTAATTTAATACAAAACCGGCTGCACCTGTATTTTTAATTATGACACATTTTGAAAAAATGAAGTAGTCTACATCAGCAAACTGTGCTGATGGTGTCACAGAGCTAAATACAACCAGTATTGCATTAGTTATGAGCAAAATAAAAACGTAATGAACATACTACTGTTGGTTTATAACCTGACTGATGGAACTGTCTGAAAGGCTGTGAGCTGAGCCTGGCCACATGAAGATCAAATTTCAGCTTAGGTGGCAGGTGGTTATTGTGGGGTAGTGACAAAAGGAGACATGGTGGAGTAAGTCTCTTAAGAAAACTAAAACTGTGCCAATATGGTAGGGCTGCCCTCTGACAGTCGGAGATTTTAATTATCAGTCAGAGGCCCCTCAATCAACTGAGACTGCCTCATTTTAAGCAGTCGTTTCTCTATTTTTTTGCTCATTAGTATGCTGTGCAATTTACGTCTAAGGACGTTTTGGTCCTCAGATTTTGCTGCGGAGTGAAAGCTCTTGACTTTCATGCTGCTCTTTGGTAAAGGCAGCAGCGGACACGATGCAGACTTTACACCATAAGGCTCTGTGATAACATTATCTTCTGTCTTCTGCTCAGAAGTGGTAAATTTGCAGCTCACAGCAGCTTAATATGACATAGTCTCTGGCTTTGTTTGATTTGTAATGTCTGCAAAAATGTTGCACATTTCTGATCTGTCGTTACTTTACGTGTTTGCTGCTGTCACACTGAACGTCCCCCTGTACCCCATTCAAACTCTCGAACTCTACATGGAAAACAAAAAACAAAAAACAGATTGCCGAAAATTTGTATTAAACAGCCAAATCTGTAGAGCTGCTGCTGAACTTTTATCAGACGACCTATTTCTATGTATTTCTGATGCTCGCTTTGAAATCGCTGCAATGGATGAGGAACGGCTGATTCATGAATTCTAAATGAGGACTTATCTATATGATGCCTCCTCCTTTCACTACAAAAAACAAAAAGAGGTGGCAGGAGAATTTCCGGTAAATGAACTTGCTAATAATAACTTACTTGCTGTTGGCTATTTTGTACATCATTTCCAATGAATACTACAATATAAAATGTGGGCTTTCTGTTCAAAATGTAGCAAGATAGCTGGTAGGCTACTGACGCATCTTTTAAGTGGTTATGTCTCCAGTCTGCGCTCGAGTGCACAGCTGATAGGGAAGCCTACGTGGTTTGTTTACATGATGTAACAGAAGTGCATATTTAATGGATTTAATGTCAAAAGAGAGAACTCCAATATAATGTAATTCAAGCTCATAGTCAGAAGCTCATGTGCTGTTAGGACATTCATTATGTTCTATTCGGGAGCTGCTGCTGAGTTAAGCGCGACACCTAGTGATAAAATACAGTATACCAGTCCAGATCATAATATTAAACCAGTTTGAAATTTATTTCACTGGCCCAACCCTTGCAATACCCTGATCACATTACCTGTAAAATCCGTGAATGATAGCTCTTGTTGCACAGCATGTATGACCTCTCATACCTGCGGTAAAAATGCAGATGTTCCCCCTTTAATTTGTGCCATAGCGGCACACTGCATGTTAAGAAAAATGTTGCCCCTCTTCCCTGAAATGAGCCAGATGCTCCTGACATTGCTGCACCGTAGGGAACACCTGACATTAACACAGTGTTCTTCGGGGCTGTGTTTAATATGTATAGGAGCCCTTTTCTCTTTTAGCAGACAGATCCCTCATTGGTGTGCCTCACCGTCTCACTAGCTTGAAGAGATGAATTCAAACACTGACCCCCATTCAGCAGCTAGCATGCACACGCCTGAGGTGATGAAGTAAAGCACAGACAGAAATGTTTTGAAATGCTGTCAGTTGGGTTTAAATTTGTTTAAACACACTCATCTCTCACATGTCAATTGTTGGCGTAGAGTTCAAACCGTGTGCTCAGCCTTGTTCCTCCCAGGCTAAGCTAAGTTTACAGCTTAATTGCTGCCTAGGGCTCAGCCTCTCTAGCTAAGAGGTATCAAAAGGGATCTCAATGGACAGGTCTCAGATCCCCCCCACCCCAATTAGTTTCCATAGAAACCATAGAAAATGCAAATGAAAAGTCACAACATTTTGGCTTTATTTGATCTTTATCATTGAATTCCAGCAAACAGAATGAACTAGGATGTGCCACTGCACAACTGCCAAACATGATCCATTACTCCCATAAATTTGTCTTTACGGCTGCAGAATATGTGGCTGTGAGATGTTTGAGTGCAATTCAATTAAACTACAATCCTTACAGTTTTCCCAAAAGGCTCTTTGCTAAAAAATATGACAAACACAACTGCCATAAATGATTGTAAAGCTACAGTAGATGTGTGCTCGGCGTGTGGTTAGGCTTCCTTTTCAGTGGCTGAATAAGTTCCTTTCAATTATAGTGACATAAACTGTCTCAAAGATGATAAGAACCTGAGCATATGCCACTGAATAAAGTGCCAGAGGTTCACACAGTAATGTAGAAGCCATTCTTTGTCTCACACTGAACAGGCAGTGCAGTGAAAATTGGAGCTTTTTGTCATGTTTGATATGAAACTGGTGGGCCACAGATTTCATAGTAAGGGCATTTATTACTCTGCAGACCACTTCCGCAGTATATAAAAACCAGTAGATGAAAGGGCAGAATGTAACAATTGAGAGTGGGTATTTATACACCATGTATAATATGAATATTTGTACCTGCTTCAAACAAAACCCTGTCACCTCATGACAGTCTGGTCTACTTAACAGCCCAGAATCTATTACTCACTGCAACCTCCCAACCTGCTCAAACATCAGCAATTAAAAACAGACAGCATGTGGGTTCAGAGTGGCAGAAGAAGTGTAGTTACCAAAGGGAACGGGGCTAAATGTTAGACAGTGAGGAGTTGCTGTAAAGTGAAAAGCATTGTACAGATGCGTTGCATAACAAATATAAAAGCGTGGCTTGAAAAAGACATTGTTTGATGGCATGAGATGAGGAAACACAGAGATGTTAGTCGCGACTGGCCCGCCCAGTCTTGGAGCTGATGGGGGCCTGAATACTGGAGCTCAGTGGCTATTTCAGTGCTTGTTCCCATCGGGGATGGGTCTTAGCAACATGCCACAGGACATTATTTCATGCATCACTGAGCTGCCTTGAAACTAATGCAGCCAGTTCTTGATTTTTTGGTGCTTCTGCAGAGCTGAGTTTTTATAGAATATTTTGATACTTTGCCATTCAGTCCGTGTAACCTCAATGTACCTTATCCCCGTGTAAACCTGTTGGCAAATTTTTAAAAGTTTACAATCGAAAATGGAGATTCTTGTTATTTGTTTAGTATCAAAAAGGAATATGAGGTAAAAGCACAGCGACAGAGACTGAATTCTCTCTTTGCTGTGCATTGTGGAAACAAAGACAATGTGAATTAGCATTTTACAAGTCCTGTCTTTAAACTGTGAATGCCATTATAACTCTGGAAAACAATGGACCCCCAGGAACAATGGTTTCAGCACAGTAGCTACACATAAAACGATGTTGAGACCTGTAATTTGTGCTTGTAATTATATGCTGTCTTGTCCAGTCCCCATTACTCCATATGAGCCTGCCTGAAACGTGACGCTGATCTTTCGCCTTTGAGAAAACATTAGGATATTTTTATAGCACAGAATAATTGCTAGTGTTGCAATTTGTAGATATACAGTTATTTATTCTGTGAACTGTGGTCATTATGTTATTGTCACAATGTTCTTTATCTTGACAATACTCATTAGCTCCATCCTGATCCACAAAGACAGACTCAGTGTGTTCTCCTTGTGTGCATCCATCATTGCAACCTTTTAATATGGTGGCAAAAAATAAACTGAGAAATCCACCATGAGAACATCAGACAAATATATTTCGATGGTTTATCAGTTCCAGTTTCCTACACATTAGAGCCTATGATTATAACGCTAAAATTGTGCATAGCCATCAGGGTTTGAAATACCACATGCTTATGCACCGTAATGCATGTAACGTTTTTGCTGTGCATGTAACTCTCAGCTCTACACATGCACAGGTGCACTTAACTTGATACAATAAATATGTTGTGCTGGGCTGCCACCTCTCAGGCAGTGACAGTGACACTCTTACAGGCCATAGGTCCATTTTCTCACACAGAGAAAAACAAAATTATGACTGATAATGTCGCAGTGTGAAAAGAGGATGCTGGCAGGGCACTGACAGACAAGACAGAGCAGCTGAGCATAGCAGCAGCACTGTAAAACACTGCCATCAATCCAGCCACCACTTGGATTTCGATGCGCATCTATTCATACTGTTACGGTACTGTTACTTGGAGCAGCCAAAAAGGACAAAGGAAGACTGACATATAATTTATTACATATTATATTTTAAAAGATGTTGTAGAACAGTGGTTCCCAACTGGTGGGTTGTGGTCCAAAAGTGGGTCACGGGTCCATTCTGAATGGAAAAATCTGGACCACACAACTGAACCAGTTGGGAACCACTGTTGTAAAATATGTGACATCATCAAAGAAGTCCTAAAATGATACAAAAATGTCTCCATATTAGGTTTGCTGAGAAGTGCAATGGATTTCTGCTAATTTTTGGATGCCCACTCACCAGATATGAAACACGCTCCATGTATCGAAGTCTTGGGTTTAAGCTGAACTCTAACCTGGGCCCTTTGCTGCATATCACCCCCTCTCTCCGTCCCCTGCCTTTCCTGTCTCTCTCAAAGCTATCACTATTCGATAAAGGCAATGCTGCAAATAATATATTTTTGTAATAATTTCACTGCACAGCAGAGACACCTTTGTGGATGGCAATCAAGATGGCGTCCAACACTTGTGCAGCGGCTCTGGGTTCTCTAGTTCGGTGCAAATGTCCTGTGTCTTGTGTTTTTAAATTCTTTGTTGAAATGCATCATGTCAGTGTCAGCAACTAATTTTGTTGTATTCCCATGCTATTATCATAAAGGCTTTCTGGTTGTAGTTCAAGTTCATTACTGTACAGTGATGTCAGCTCAAATGATATTGTAACATAATGAAAATTTCTTTGTTCTAAAACTCTCCCAATTAATAAACCTTTTCCTTGAGAGGTTTGATGAAATATTCAGGATGACACTGACTAAGACCGTGTAACATTTGAAGTTATTTTACTATACAGTTTTGAAGAAAATTAAGGAGAAAGTCAGCTTATATTACAACACATTGATGATTTCCTCATATTTACACCATAATAATAAAATAAAGTGTTGCAGCAGTGATGTGGAAGAATGGTGCATGTAATTTTAAAAGCAACATGCTCCAGAGCATGTCCACAGAAAAGAGTATTTTGAGTCCTGAATATATAGTTTACTTCATAAATACAAAAAATTAAACACATACTTAAGTAAAGTTCATACATATATTAAGTGTAAGTCTATTGGGAAACAAACTGGGTTTCTAACTGATTCACTAACACATGATATGAGTTGTATTATTAATTGATATCTGCCAATATTCATATGGATGACTGGTTTTATTTGATTTGGTGGAGAACGTGCTGCATTCTAATGCTGTGATAAATATTCACAATGGAACCATAAGTCCAACCTTTACTGATAATCCTCTCACCTTTGTGGCACAGAAAAACCTTTCTTCAGAAAACGCTTAGTAACATAGCTGCTCTGTGAGGAATCATACATCACTTGTGTATTTTTCTCTGTTTCCAGGAACTAAAAAGTATAAGGAAAAAAATGGTATGGCCCTAAAGATAAGCCCTTTTAAGATAACGTATACATTTCGTGCCGTGCTCTTGGAGATGGACCAAGCCTAGCTTTGCTCCAGGTAATCGAACATTACTTGCATGTAAGTGGGTTTCAAAAGAAATATACACTCACACTCACACACACATACACATACACATACACATACACACTTATTCATCGAGATACCACATAACCAGAAAAAAAAAAAAAAACTTAGCAACACCTTATGCTCTATTGTGATGCAACTATTGCCCTGACTGTGGAAGATAGTGTTTCCTTTAAATGTTAATCATCGGGCCAACATAATTAGCCGCTGGTCCAGTGTAACACCCCGTGTCAAATGAAGAGCAGGACTTTCCAGTGGAGAGTGATTGCACTTGAAAGTCTGGAAGATTACCACACATAAGCATAGCCTCAGACGAAATTTCCCGGTTGGCAAACTTGATATTTGCTATGCAATTGCCTTCAAGGTTTTGAAGATTTAGCAGGGAAAGTTGTGATTGTTGTACAGAACATCTACAGAGACGTTTGTGTGAAACTCCACTCACATACTGTAGACTTATTTGAATTCATCGTGGGCATTCACAGCCACGCTACAGTATATGCCTCGCCAAGACACAGGCAAAGAGAGGCTTGATGAAGTTTTAAATCTCGATGCTCTGATTTGTTTTGTCATTTAGCGGAGTGGAAACATCAGCAGATAACAACATTAAAATAAAAAAGACTGTCCCCATTTATGTCCTCGTCATTTTCCTCAGCACAGACATTTGTTCAGACCCTTGAGGTTTCAAATCTCTTGAGGCCTTGCTGGTTAAATTAATTGTTAAGACTCAGGCCTGCTTTTTTCCCATGATAAAGGGAATTAAACTGTCAAACAGCAATATCCATTTGCAGCGTCGCCCTGTATTGATTTTTGAATTTTGTTTTGAGACACTGCATATTGTGTCTCTGACAGAGAAAACCAAACTGTCTCTAAGTCACCTGGAACACAACTTCAGGCATGGTTGTCTCTGCACAATACTTATATTGCTCTCAGGGGAAATCAAAGACGTAGAAAAGGATGATCAGTTGAAATTATTCAATGACTCAAAAAGGGCATTAAACTAACCGAGGATTAAGGCATGCATGTGATGTGATCCATGAGTTGCATTCACAGCCAGTTGACTGTAAGTAGAGTCTCGTGACCTGGGTCCAAATAGCTGTCTGGCATAAATATTGATAAAAGAGGCTGGCGCTTCCACAGGCTGACAGAGTTTAAAGGCAGGACAGGCCAGACAAAGAGAAGTGGACAGCTATGTGGATGAATATACAAGTGCCCCACAAACGCACACAAACACACACACACACACACTACACTGTGACTCCAACAAGATAAAAAGCACTTCAATTAGCGCAGGAAATATTGATTGCTGTGCTTTTCTTCATGTGCCCATTATAAAACGGGACACGCAGAGCACCAAGTAGATATAGGAAAGATGGGTTTGGTGTTTTCTATGGTATCTAAATTTCTTTAGAACAATTTATCTATTTGTTGGTTTCCTCCACATTCATTACATACAATTAAAAGAATTCACCAGTTTCATGCTTATTAATCTGAAGCAGTTTTGGAGACTGCTTTTCATGGATCCTATCCTTACATCAATCATCTCAAGACCGTGTGATTTATTCTTCTGAAAAAGCATTCAGCGTTCACTGCCGCCTACATTTTGCTCTGTGTGCTTTTTCCGCAACTATTTTAGCAACACAATTATTAATGTGACAGCGATGTTTACATGTGTCAGCATAAATTATTGACATTTGCACGTGCTCAGCTATAAATAGTGTTGGGAAAGAGGGGTTGTGCCTATTTTCTGACAGCCTTTCCATCGCTGTCACTGGCCACTCTGAGTTTATGGAGTACAATAGTAAATGGGCACAGAGACAAGGAAGTGCTCGCTATTCATCTGTGAGACAGTTCGATCTGTGTTCTGTCACTGTTGCTCACATACATCACCACATTACGGTACCTCCCACAGATGGGATGCACAGAACTTTGATATGTCTTAAACTAATCTTGAAATACTATCAAAAAATTCAGTATAGGAACTAATCATTCCAGATTAGTCCATTATTAAACCAAAAACAGACTGGCAACCATTTGCTAATCAATTGATAGCCAATTTAAAATACTGCAAAAAAGCATTTTGCTTAATTGCAGTCAGATATGTGAGACAATTTTAGGCCATCAAAGATAGACCATATATATTGGTTGATAAGTAAAAAGTCATAACATTACAGCAATGCCAAAAGTATGTTTAAGATCATTTAGAGACAGTGTCACCACTTTGTACACCAGAGAGTATTGACACGTTAATTTTACATCTGTGAAAAGTCCCAGGACTTCTTATCGAAATTTGTACTATGTGTCTGTGTTGACATTAGGGGTGTCAGTTGGCTTTCTATAGCCCAACACCCATTAACTGGTAACTGCAAGAGGCCTTTCCCTTTGGTCTGTTGCTCCATTGATTTAAAGTGAGCTTTGGCGTGACATTTATATGTCTTGCCTTTTATTTTCTGTTGGCTTTGTTAACAGACAGCCGGCTAGCCATGTTAACATATGAACATAGCGCCCACTGCCCACTCCCTGGTCTCCACTGGTTGGCTTACATCAGCCTTGACCACTTGGCGCTGCACACCAGCCAGGTTGGATGGGAGCCAGCTAGCGGCACTTCACGGTTGCATTTACTGCTGGTTATGTAGTCCTAATGAGGGGATGACATTGCTGTGGACACATGGTTCATTGCGCTGGGTCTAAACCACCCACCCATCATCAGCTAGCCTCCTGCTGATTATGCTTATGATGCTAAAAGAACTAACAGTAGCTAACTACGCTAAAGGAGGTTTGTAGCTTAAAACTAAGCTGCTTACTCTGACTGGAGGGTGGGCACAATGTTTCCACAGTAATGCTGTTGAGTCAGGACCAGTGATAATCACCAAATGAGCACCATTGCTAGCTAGCTCCCACCTAACCCGGCTAGTGTTCAGTGCAGAGCGGCCAAAGCTAACTAACCAGTGGGTACTGGAGGGAGGGCAGTAGGCACTACTGTATGTCTCCACATGTTAATGTTGTCTCCCACTAGATCCATGTGGTACGCAGTGAAGTCAACTGTAGAGTAGTAAAATTAACCTACAGGCATACATGTGTAACCAGTAAAAAATATGTTATATATATATGAACAATTATTTGAGTCTGCTAAAACTCAGACTAGTTTAATAATGAAAATTCTTTAAATAACATCTACTTCCTCTCCCTCATAGGAAAACCCAGAATCTATGAATATGTAAATATTATGTATTTCACTCACTGAAAAGTCCATTCTCTATGCAGGCTTCGAATTTGAACATCACACTCGTGTAAGCTCACACTAAACCACATTGGCTTCCATACAGTAATTACGCTTGTACATACACGTCTTGAACCCATATTTAATGTAAACACTTTCCTCCTTCAGCAGATGAATTTTAATACAGCCTTCTCATGTCAAACTCTGCACATGCCTCACTCTGCACAGTGAAGGTCAAACATCCAAGTGAAGTAGCAATAAAAAAATAAATAAAACACATTTTTGGAGTGACGAGGAGACTTTTGAACTGTCAATGACAAAGTGATGAGATGGAATAAAACTAGAAAGTTTCAAGTACATCTACATATCTGTGGATCATGGAATTTAACTTTGCTCTTAACTTTTGATTCCAGACAAGGCAAGGGGGGAATTCTGATAAATACAGTTGCATCCAAAGAAAAATAGATTTAAATCGCTGTTTCTCTCTTTCCTTATCTTGACTCTTTCCCTCTAACCCTTTCTGCCTTACTCTAATAATGATAAAATCATTTACTTGTCTCCTTTCTTGTGCTCTCTCTTTTTTTCACCCTTCTGCTTTTGCTTCCTGCTCCCTTCCGCTGCCTCGTTGAGTGAAGGCAGTCAAAGCCCGGGGATCTCAGGAAATCCAAACAGATTAGAGAGTAAGACGGACCTCGGAGAACCCAACTTTTTATCCTCTCTGAGGTGATAAATGTCAGCCTTGGTTTTAGCCACGACAATGATGAACATTACAAAGGGGCATTCCATCAGATCTGTTCATCCCCTGAGATTCATTTGGAACGGTGTGACCATATTTGAGATATTTATCACAACTACTATTGGTTTTCAAAACGGATTACACCTGACATGGGCTCTCCTCCAAAAAATGTTAACAAGCTCTATCATTTTCCCTCGCCTACAATTACGGGTCTACTGGTGAGGATGGATGCCGAATCAGTGGCTGCAGTGACAGGCTATGCTGAGGAGCTGCATGCTGTAATGGTTTACCATTGCTCAGTGTCCGTATGAATGAGAGAGCATGCCATTAGCACCACAGGCTGCTCCATGTTGGTGTCTTCAATAATAGGCCAATCAATGGGAACACACGACTCAGGACTCAAGCACAGAAACAAGGAATTGTAAGCATTAATGATGTCCATCCAAGGCTCTCGGACAGTAAGTGGGCTGTATGTTTTCACCCTGTAAATATCCAACAGACCCTTGAGTACACAGAATAGTGCACATGAGTGTGATGTTAATGAAGATGCATATCTGCACCCATAAAACCAAGCGCTTTTTTGCAGTATTACTGGGAGAAATTCTGCATTGCGGCATTAATATTTTGAACAGTGCTGTCTTCCATTGAGAGGCCCAAACACAAGCAGAAATCTAAAAAGATGTGTCCATGTGCTCCTTTCCTATTAGGAAGAGAAAGGGTTTTGGAGGATAGGCGTTTGAAAACTCTCCACATCCAAGAACAGATTCCAATTATAGATCAGGGCTGTGCCCGTCTCAGTCTTCTTTCCTTCAGATCATACTCTGGAGTGCATGCATTTTCTCCCTCAGCAAAACAAACACAAAACACATTCACATTCTAAACTGCTCGCGGTGAGGACAGCAGCAGCCAGAGAGAGCAAGAGAGAAGGACTATTTGAAATCATGTCAGTGTGTTCTAGTTGGGAGATAGTTTTACCCAGAGCTCCCCAGCATAGGAGGGAGAAGCCCACTGCGAAGATGCAGCTTCAAAGTGAATAACTGTGTGAAACTACCATCTGTTTGCTCCGACGTACAGTATGAAATCTGCGCTTTAAAAAAAGGCTTATTTTAAGAGCAGGATGTTGTGGGCTTTGATGTCGATAACATGCTTATAGTGCTTTAAAAATCAAAGTAAATATAGATAGTCTTGCCTGAATGATCTATTCTTGGACAGTGCTTCACTGCAAAATAACAAAAACTGCAGAATAACACTTTTTTTATTATTATTTTCATGTGGCTTATTTCTGTAGTTGCATATTTTCTGTACAGAGCTCCATCCTTGTTAGACAGCATTGCTGTATTGGTGCAACTTAATTTAAACTGTACTGTATGCTGTCCAGATCTCTCTGGTGCAATAAATGAATTGGTTTTGTTCTTACTAGGACTCCCCTCTCTTATCCTTTTTAATTGAACAATCAGTTTGTAAACATGGGTCTATTTACCCAACGGACAAGAACAACGGACAAAAACATAATTCATAATTCATCCATGCATCAAATAGAGCTACAACTGACAGTTATTTTTACTATCGATGAATTAATTGAACTTTTTTGGTCAGAGTCTAGCCCCACATTCCTGAGGGAGCTTGGCAAGGTGATTCACATGGAAGGCCTTAAATATGAAGTCGCTACCTGAAAATCTGGAAACCGTTTCTCGGCAACCCAGCAGAAGTGAACTGGCTCACGTGCTTGATTTTAGGTGACTAGGTCCTATCCATGGTGCCTTTCATCCTCACTTTTGTGACATCTGTGTTGCCAAGGTGTTTTGTTTTCTTCACCTCTTCTTTTGTATACTAATTATAACTTGTGTTGTTTTAATGTGTACTTTTTTGTTTTGCTTGCTATTTGTCTCAGCTGGAAATTCCTTTATTTTGCCTTAATGTTTAATAAAGATTGCTGCTTTTGCAATCTACATATAATCTGTCCTTAAAAAAAAACACAATAAAGAGACTTAGCTGATCCATTATTACATCTGTAAAGTGTGAAAAAAAAGTGGAAAATTCACCAATTCCCAAATCCTGAATTTTTATCATAACCGTTTTGTCTGACATGATACATTACTGTAATGCAAATCAGAGACAAGCAGGGAATCCTGCAGGGAGCAGCACATATTTTGTTCAGTTTTGCCTTTTATATGATTGACAGAATATCACAATTGTTGGCAATACATTTTATGTCAAACGACTGATCAGTTATTGACTATTAGATGTCGATGACAGCTTGCTTCAGTGCACCACACCTTACATTAGAATAAATCTGATAAAAGGCCTTAAACACAGCACCAAGGTTTGCAGATGGGCGTCAGAGTTTGCTGAACTGAGAGCAACAACCAAACCACTAAGGGAATTGAGATCAAACCACAACTAACTCCTGAGTACACATCACCTTCAAGCACCAACACACCACAAACAGCTCATCATATCGCCTGTATAATCGACTCAAAGCACCTCTGGGTTGTTACAGGACATCAACTCCATGGACAGCGACATCAAGCTGAGTGACAAGTCACACAAAGCAGACAGTGTGTTTACAAATTTACAATATAAAGATCTACTCACCATTTAAACAGGCGACTGCTGGTGAGTGTCAACGTTGAGCCGTTGCAGGAAGACATCCTTCAGCTTGTAAACGTGTCTCTCAAGAGTCAGCTCCACTTTGTGGGCCATTTTCCTTTGAGTGGCTCCTTGATATTCAAATCTTCTGATGTCCATCCATTAATATGCAGCATGTTTCTCGGCGCTGTATTCCAAGCAGTCTTGGTGTAATCCCAATGGCGTGTGCTCATAAATACATTTCTTTTACCTTCATGTAAACGGACGGGTTGTATATCTGATGTCAGTGAGAAGATGAGGCCTGCCGGAGGCAAACAGCTCGGCAGAGGGCGGTTGCTGCACCTGTCCAACGCTAGCTGCTAACATGTTAGCATCTCCGTCTCTGCACTTGACTTCTTCACTTGTTGCTCTCACCTCTCCAAAAAACACGTGTTCCCCCATGAGCTGCAGCACATGAACTCCCCTCTGTGGTAAACCTATGGTCACCAGAACTTTAAAATCAGTTTTATGCCGAACTTTGATTATCATGTTAGCTAGGTTAGTCCCTGCAGGCTCGTGGTGGATCTACTTCCGGTTTTTTAATTAACACCTGATGTGAGGTTCCAGTTTCCCCAATATTTTAGCACAATATTTAACATTTCATTATATTTATTTATTTTATGTATCTAAAATTCGCTTTTATTAATGTACATGTTTTAGTACATATTTTCACTTTATTTGGGTGGGCATTACACAACTGAGTGATTTTGAATGACTGTGTTTTGAGTGCAGAAATGAGACAATAGACACATAGAAAAATATATTTCTTAATGAGATGAGATGTTGCTTTAGTAGTCAAATCAGTGTCGAAAACTGATACAAATTATGTCAGACTTGTTTGTAAAGTGAATGTAGTGGACAATCCTAGACTGCATTGTACCCTTTATGTCTAAACTACTGTACACTGGCTGATAATGCCACTGTTTGAGAGTAACTAGTTACATGTAATTAAATTACAAAACACATGTGATTTTGATTTGTTACAGTAATTGAGAAGAAGTAATCAAATTACAGTTACTCTTCAAAATGCTGGTGATTACAGAAAGGTTACATCCAAATACCGTAAAACTTAAATTAGTAGCCTGGGCTATTATTTGCTTAAATCACTGAAATCAACAGGCCTATATTATATGGGACAGGCTTTTAATTCCTTTTACACAAAACTGTTGCTCAGTAAAAATGGGAAATATGATCAAATTGTTTATTTAAACCAGTATGAATATGACTTGCATAAAAATTAGGTTTCAAATACCATGTAAAATATATGTTGTGTTATGGTATTCAAGCTGTTAAAACCATATTCACAACTTGGATCAATTTTTATGAAAAACACTTTTGATTCTTTTGATAGGTGGACCCTTACAGACTAAAGGAGTCTGAATAACTTACCGAGGAATGGACACATATTCTGACTTCATGACTGCTTCAGAGGAAGGGAGTCACCACCATGTGTAGCTACACCAGGCTAATAAAAGAGACCGGGGGTTTAACTGGGACTAGGCTTTTAAATGAAGTTTTAGGTTATATTCTCTTCAGTAAAACGTTAATATGTTGAATATAACATCCATTTTGTTGCTTTGCATCGTTTTGGAAGTTTTAATTATCAAATGTCAGTAGCATTTTCACTTGGACAATTCTTATCACTTCACCTGCGAACATTAAACATATGTTTCACTTAGTGGAGCCCCAGGGTGACCTTCCCACTGGGAACATGTCTGTTTGCATTACTTGATTAATGAAGGTTTTACGAACTTAGAGTTGCTTCAATTAAGCCTCCACCTTTAATCATAAGATGGGTAAAATCTTTCATTGAATTACAAATCAGCATATGCGTTCAAGCAATTCAGTCGGAAAATAGGAAAAAGCAACAAGGATACCTCGAGTAAAGCTGCATGAATTTGTGACTTGGGGGTTTTTGTCTGCAAGATATTTCATGAAGTGTCAGGCAAACAATATTACTAAATACAGCACTTTATTTCATGGGGTAAAGAGAAGATCAAATGAAGTGCACAGTTTGTCTCTCTGAATTAATAGGCATTAAATTGTGGATCTCCCCAGTGATGCCAGCAGCTCAGTGCCACTGCAACACTTGGGCTATGACTAATCATTCTATTCTAGTGGCAACAGCCTTCAGGCTTCAACATGCATTGGCAATTCATGGCGACACTATGGAAAATGGCAAGATAAGACCATATGGTACATACTGTATAATGTGCTAGTGGCAAAGATGTTTGTCTGTATCAGGCAAAGCGAGAAAAAAAGAAGCTCTCTGCAAAATAACACTAATACTGTAAAGTTTCTCATGATAATATTCACTTTTGTCCTTGACGCACTGAGGGTGATTCAACCTCTTAACACTGTGAAAGGAGACAAACACATTTTCATTATTTTGCAGGGGCAGTAGTATACAGTGTGAAGTACAAACAACCTCAACAAAATGTGCTGGGGAATGCTCATAACTGCTAAATTTATAAATAGTGCAGAAATAGGTGGCAGCAGGGGGTGGCTTGCAATAACTGTGGCCACCCTGGAAACTTAATGAAAGTGTCAGTCAGTCAGTAGAGGATGAATGCAAAGAGGCTAGAGTTATTTGAATGACAATGTTTAATTTACCCCCAAAAGTGACAGATGACAAAACACATAAATAGCGTGTAATAGCCTTTTCTTTAGAGACATACAGTATAAAGCCTGTTTCATTATGTGCCCTACATCTGCAGTAGTTTACTCTGGTGACCACAGGAGGGAGGCGCTGTTGCACACTCGCGGGATGTGACCACAATATTAGACGATGAGCTAAACAAATTACAGCTGTATGAACTTTCAATGGTGGAAACAGGCTACAGAATCAACATTTTACTTAAGGAACCAAATGAGGAAATAGACAGTTACTACAGTAACGCTGAGGAGGATGGTGAAAGGACATTGGCACTTGGAAACATCATGGCGGAACCAGCTAGCTTAATTACTGCACCCCTGGGAGCCTCATTTTCCAAGCTGGGACATATTGGAATAAGGTGGTGCCCTGCATGGTGGTGAATACTTCTGCACAGGAAGGCAAAGAACAAACACCTGGTTTAAGGAAAGACATCTCACTCTGCTGTGTGTTTACTGTTGATTAAAATGAGGAGTGCAACAGTTCCTGTCAGGGGTGTAAATATAGACAGTGCAGGCAGTGCAATTATACTGGGGCCCATGAGATGGGGGGCCCGTAGAGAGAGTTGGCTCTCTAACAATGTGTTGAGTAGAGAATGGGCTTTTATGAGTGATTGCCACCTTGAAAATATGCCTGTGTTCAAAAAGAAGAACTCTCATTAAAGTAACAATAGTGCCATTTGCTATATATGCCCTTGAAAAAGGCAAACTCATCTCTGTCATGTTTTCATTCATTCATCTGTTCATTCATTTTCTGTAGCTGCTTATACTATGGGGGGTCGCAGGGGTGCTGGAGCCTATCCCAGCTGACATTGGGTGAGAGGCAGGGTACACCCTGGACAGGTTGCCAGACTATCACAGGGCTAACACATAGAGACAACTACTAACTGTTACATTCACACCTATGGGCAATATAGAGTCACCAATTAACCTACCATGCATGTGTTTGGAGTGTGGGAGGAAGCTGGAGTATCTGGAGAAAACCCACGCTGACACAGGGAGAACATGCAAACTCCACACAAAGGGGCTCCCTCATTTTTTGTTAAATTTAACAAATAATTTCTTAATTTAATATTTCCTATGGTATTTTTGTTATATACAGATATGCAGTGATGATTGCTGGGTAATATTGTAGTTGATGTTATCCATTGTCAAGTGTCTGATCATGTGACGAGACAATTAGCGTGCACTGGGGCCCATCAGAACTACCTTACACCACTGGCTACTATATCGATGCTTTGTTCAGTGGTAAGCAATTGGCTGCAGCCTGTGTGTTGTTCAAGGCCAAAGCTATACTTGCAGGTGCCACTTAGTGCAATCCAGGTTTGACTGAGGTGGCAGACTGACAGATATGGCTGGAGAATACAGAATTATTTTAGGATTTTTCAGAGAAAGTCACCCACATACTGTATGGTGAGTGATTGAGTGGTGTGCACTGAGCTGCTGTGTTTTCTTTGATGGCAATTTTACTGAATAAAACCCTGTACTAATACTGTACATAGTGGTGCTTGCATAATGGATAATGCATCCTCAGCTTTTGAAAAAATACTGTATGTGTTTTTGAGCTAGTGTTTTTTTTTTTTTTTCTTTGGCTATCCCCCATAAATATCATCTGGTAACCTGTCTTTTTTTCTTTGCAATCAAATTTTTATCATGATTTTAACAAAAATATAAAACAAAGGTATGCCATGACTTAAGCAGTACTAAGAATACAGAAACACAGGATTGGCATTCTTACAGTTCGCATACTTACATTAGGCCTAAGACATAAAAGCCGATCATGGAAGCATCAGAATACAATAATAATATGATTCAATGATTACTTGTAAAAAGGGACAGACAGGGATAGAAAGTAATAGACACAGACACAAGTACATCAAACACACAAACACACAGGCAAGACAGAGGGAACTAGACATCTGAGCGCACTAATTTGGGAGACCTAAAGGCAGTGCAATGACCTTATAACGTGTCTTTCAATCAGCAGTACTGCACCAGGCATTTAATATTTTCTCATTAACACCAATAATTTGAGCTGTTGAGACCTTCATTTATATGACATCCAAAAGGTTCTGATAGTAAGAGAATGAGGTGGCTTTCGGGAGTTGCAATCTTTTCTTGCTGTCAGTGCGGCTAAAATAATATGCTTTTTAAGTTTGGAAAGGTTAAGAAATATTGACAGGTTGTTTAGCATCAACACACACATAGTTACAGGCACTGTTTCATGTATTAGATTAGATAGTTTGGTTGCGGCATTGTTCCAGAATTGTCCAACAGGAGGGCAGTCCCAAAACGTGAAGAAACGTGCCCTGAGCTTTCCCTGAGCACAGGCTACAACAAGTGTTGGCTACCAGTCTTGAGGGTGAGGAGGACTCCACAGGCTTCTTCGTTGGTTGCAGCCTCATCCCCTATATTCAGCACTGCAGAGATGTAGTGAGTCAAAGACAGTACAGAAGCTGGAGTGTGTGTGTTTCTCTACATATGTCCCCCTCTTTCATCTGTGCATGAAAGACGACTTGTTACATTTTTATATTGTTACACTGTTGAATTATTCCTATTAGTTGCTAAGATATGGTTGAGCACTGTACTGTGTACTGTTTCAAGGGTGTCATAGATATTTAAGATGTGTAGGCAGACAACACCACACTGCTAAGCAAAGCTGTATATAGGCTGCTGAAGTAGCAGTTGACTGTGCTCAGTATCTTTGGCCATGATCTTTTCAGATCTCACTAATTTGGCCTTGGTGCAAATTATGTTTCATTCAGACCTTTTCTAGCTTTTTGTATTTCTGCTGCAGTCTTTCCAGTGTCAATTATACCTTTATTAAAACCACCTTAAAGGTCAAGGCTGACAACTCTTGGAAGAACATGGTGTTTAGACTTGTCTGTCTGTGACTCGATGACTCACACTGTATACAGAGGGAGGAACAGAGCCTATAGGAAGCCAACAAAACGTCAGAAGCGGAGACAATAAAGCCTCTTTTGGTTTAGTCTGAAGTACTGAAAGCAGGGAAACTGATCGTGTAATAAAATGAACAGTTGCATACTTTAGTGGAGTTGTGCTGTTATTGTTTGAGGCAGGCATCTCATGCTACATCTCACTCCTGCTATTGTACTTACAGTAGAAGACATTGACGTGTGCCAGTTGAAATGCATTGTTTGCTGCTCCAGCCCCTCATCTCTAATTATAAAATGCCAAACTTCATTCTGTCTGGTTCTCTTTCTCGTAGGTCGACAGCTAGGCTGTTCATGCTTCATAGCACTTCCCCCTCTCAAGCTATTTCCCCCTTAGCCTAACCTAATATTGACTGGAATAGGAAATTCAAAGCTGCTGTAAACATTCAAATGTCTGGCAAGCCCACTTCCAATTTCACAGATACAGGCCTGGGAGTTATTATGGAAAAACAAACCGCAATCTTGCTGTGCATTAAAGAGAAAAAGACAATGCTGTTTTGCTTTCTGTGCAAGGTCTTCCAATCTTGTACACTAAAGAGGCAATATTTTATGGGGAGAGCTAAATCAAAATATCTCGTTGATTTGTGTTTTCTCAATAACGCACCATTTTACAGGTTAATGCACTGCCTCTGCAGGGAGTTTGTTGAAAATGATGGTAGTAATTGGCATTTAAGGAGCCAATGTTTACCTCTAAGGCTTATCTCAGCCGGGGTCAACCCCATGCCTCGCTACAACTTGAGTGATTCTGCCCCTCCTGTACTTGCAGGCCTTGGAGGGGTCAGAAAACCATGTCAATGTGTCTCTCAGTTTAATTCTATTAAGCACAGGTTCAAGCTCCAAATTAAAATGCAAATTACCTCCGTAATAAAAGCGAGCGAGAGTACAGGCAGAGATAAGGTACATCCTTCCCTTTTATTGCCGGCGCTTATGAAGTACAAACCTCTTTTTAATGTAAAACTTAATTTAATCCTGAAGAACAAAGTGTCTCAAAACGCATTGTCTCACAACAGGTTCTGTCCAACTTGTGTCATGTTTGAAACAAAAAGGAATGATGGCTTCAAAGCGTGTATTGTGTCTTCTCTCATTTTTCCACTGCAGATAGTTCTTGAATTACTTGGACACTTTCTATGCAATTGTTTCAGCAGAATTAGGTTCAGCTGCATCGTTAATTCACATGAATGTCAGGATGCATGGAAAATATAAAGCTAAATCAAACTCAGTGAATCTAAATATCCTAAAATACCAAATCACATATGACCTGAAACTACCAGAGGGTAACCTGATGAACCTGAGATTAGCTAAACCCCCAGGAGCAGCACTGAGTTTTGAAGCCAATTTGACATAGCAGCCAAACAGTGGAATTACAGCCTCCGGGTCCGTCAAGTGATGCTATGGGGCCGAAAAATACTTTTTTCCATAGACTTACAATGGTAAAGAGACCTCTGTGAATGAGTGCGTTGTTTGAGCTTCCCAACTCCAACAAAATGACTGTTTTCACTATCAGGATTTGATCCAGTGGGTCAGATAACATTCTGAAAGTCTAGAAGAGCTGCACCACTAAATCATTTTAACGCCATTCAAGTTAGCAGAGCGCTAAACCGGAAACTAGCCGCCCAGCCTGTGAGGTCTCTAGTGTGCCTGCTCAATGGGACCAGAGATGCGGGAGACCAGATAATTTTATACCTGGGAAGTCAAACATTTTTTGGCTTCATGTGCAACTGAGGAGCTTTCACAGAGTTGTATGGGGCCCTACCTCCAAACGCTTTATCCAGTTCTCTATACATCATGAGTTTAGGCAAACTCTCTTCAAAATACGACAATGAAACCGTTTCCTCGACAGGCTTTGCTGCTTCCTGACAAGCCAGCTAACAATAATGATAAGTAGTAGTAGTGGTGATAAGTAGTGGTGCTAATATAAAACGGATTAGTCGGAAACATAAATCTGTGCCTCAGTAAGTGGATATAGACCGTCTGTTTGTGAATGCATTTCATGTTCAGTTGTCAGAATGTGAGCAGTCTTCCTTCACTGTGTTTTGCCCCCTTGGTTCCCTGCAGCTTACTCAGTGAGAGCACTGTAGCTTTTGGACACATGTTACCAAGTATATGAGGTGAATGTCAGCATCAAGGAGATAACAGCTTGACGTCTCGCTGGTCTGTTATCACCGTGCAACGCTCCAGAGCAGCACAGCTGCAGGAGCAGAAGTCTTATCAATCCCAGAGTTAAGGTGAGAGAGCAGCAGAAGGATGAGACTCGAAAACCAACTAGCATGAGCCCTGCAGGCTCCCCCCAGCGACACCCTCTGACTCCCCACGCACAGATAGTATGACTAATATTCTGAAGGCCCGACCTTTGCATTCCTATAAGGAGAAAAAGGGGGGAAAACAGTGTCATAATCCCAGCTCTTTAGTCATCCAAGGACGATTAGTGTGGTGCCCTACGACACAGAAGGTGACGCAGGCTCTTTGACGGCTCAGTGCATACAAATTAAGGCTTTTGCTGTACAAGGTAGACAAACTGTACACCTCAATTATAGGTCACCTTAAATCTCAGGGGTGAAAATAAATAAAGTAATTAAAAACAACAAAACATGCCCTGCATAAACAGAGAAGGACACTGTGAAAGATACAGGAAGAGATTCACAGACTGTGACACGGACATGCACCAGTGTCTTCAGCACATGATGCTGATAGCATCACCTTGGTTATCTTATATCAAATATACAAGACAGGATTGCATATTGTTCATGGTCACAGTGTGTTGTTAAAAAATCCAGTATGGCTGCGCTGAAACGAGCAGGGCATTTAAAATGAATATATTTTGTTTTATGAATGAACATCTGGTAAATGCCCGCCAGCAATTCTTCACCTTTCCCGTGGATACATTACTTTAGCAGAGCGGTAAACAATACATAATAGATAACTCTTGTACTGTGAAGTGTTTTGGCCTATATCAAGGCCATGTGTACTTGCAGTAGTTGCACGTCACACGCTATGTGAAATGACAGTGAAGTATTTCTGTATTTACTTAATGCTGCAGCGCCTCCTTCCTATTCAGCTCGGGCTGTGTGTGTGTAATATACACCAGTGTATCAGTAAATACCCACACTGTCATATTCTGTGAGGAAAAAAAATGCCAAGTGCAAACATTAGTGTGATGATTATAAACATTTGTCTACCATCCAAGATTCTGCATACAGTTCATACAGCACTGTTGCAGCTGTGTCTTTAATATGAGCCAATTTAATTAGGCCAAAAATGCTGCTTTGTTGCACCATTACATTTTTACATGAGAAATAAATATTTAAAACATCTAAATGAGTGCAACAGGACAAAAATATCTTTTATGTTTTAAATTCCATGCATTCTTCTTCCTTGTCAAAACCAATCACCTACATTACCTACAATGCAACCAGACCACCAACATGTTGGTGGGAGAATCAGGTTTGATATGGTGGTACCAGGCTAATGTAGAGTTGAGTCACTAGCCTTAAGCAGAGATGAGGAGTAGGCTACAGACGTCTGGTAAGCTCACCTCTTTCTTCCATTTTCAAGCTTGTAGTCTGCGACCCCAGCCATGCTGACTCATGTTACATCACCTGAGGCAATTTATCAGAGATGACGCATTTTCGTCTGAAGAAGGGTTGCAGCAGTATACTGCGAAACTATATATGGTGGTCTAAAAATTATCATCAAACTATCATACTGTGTGCATTTGCTGATCTACTTTATTGGAAAAAAATGCAACCTGATGGAGGATCTTGGCTGTGTGGTCACATTTCCTTTCCTTTTTTACCGCTTGTCTGATTTTGTACACATCCTTCCATGCAAGTTTCATTTATGATGAAGCACATGTTTAACAAAAAAAAACATTTGTTTTCATTCCTTTAAGAATCATTGCTACAGCTAATATTAAATATAAAGTGTAAGTGTTTGGCTCCTTACTCTAAAAATGTTATGTATTTCTCATTACTACTTACTCTTTTCAAAAGTAATAATATTACTTTATTTATTACTCGCTGCGAACAGTAATTCGCTGCACTACTCGTTGTATTACTTTTCTGTCACACCCTATAAAATTGGTAATTGCCTATCTCTGTCTGTGTGAATGTCAAGGTAATTGCCAGTAAGTGTTGCTGAAGCTAGATAGCTTCTTTTTTATCAGTGGGTCTTCAGTTTGCCTGTAAACAGTATTATCCCAAGGCTCTGCCTGAAAGATGGAGAGTCACTCATAGAGCAACATTTCATCCACCACATATCTAGCCACAAGCTTCATTACTTCTTTGTAGCCTGCAGGTGTCCACGATTAAAATCCACTTTTGGTTGTTCAGCCAGTGTGTGGCTACAGTCGACCTCTGCGGCCAAGGAGGGCTCACTTTTGGTGGGGTGTATTTCCTGTAATTTCACATTGTTGTGTTCTCTTGTATATTATAGATTTTTTACTAGTACATATTTAATATTTCTATATTCTCATATATTTTATTGTGATCTGTTTTTGTCTTCTCTTATTTACATGTATATTACTCCACAGTCCACATACTGTTTGATTACTTGCTGCTGTCACACGAGAATTTCCCAGTTCGGGAACAGTGAAGTACTTTCTGTCCATCTATCTATCAAGCTATTTATCTAGTAGCAGAGGTGCTTCAGATTGGAGGTTTGAAGAAGGATTTTTTTGCAGTGGAAAGAGCTTTGGTCTGACTTCCTGCAGCAATAGTGTTCTTGTCATCTTTCATCCCAGCACAGTAAAAGTAAAGGCAATATTTCCAACCGCTAAGGTAAGCATTTCCAGCTAGCTTGCCGCTTTGAAAGGTGCATGCGCAGCGCAGTGATTAAAAAAATCAGTCCGCCGATGTGACTGTTGTAGTCCAAGACAGTAGTGATGTCATAACACATGTAACATTGTGACAAGTTTGGTTTTTGGGGCAACTGTAATATCATTACAGACATTTTATTAGAAATTAGTTACACTACTTGTTACTGGAAAAAGTAATGTTATTACTGTAAAGTGTCACTGCCCAACAAATACCGTTGCAACCCTAATTTTGAGGCACAAAAGGCTTTGTATAACTTTTTTCATACATGCAGTTGTGCTCCTTGCGATCTATGAACAGACTTTGGTGGAGTTAGGTGGTTACATTATTCCGTCAGTGTTCCTACAATAGTCTTCCCCAAATTAGCCAGATGCTAAATGTTACATTGTGCACCTCTTACATGCAGATTTTGTCCTTTAGCGCCATTAAAACAAGTTAAATAAGAGTGTCACTATTGTCGTATAAATAAGTAGTTTTCTCAATCCATTAAAAATAATTAGTTTTAAAATTTGTTTTGAATGTGAAAGAGGGGAAGTAATTTCTAATGGCAACATATTTCCTCATAATTTCTGAGTTATTCCATTCTGTTGATGTGATGCATTAAGAAGTATGAAATTATTGGATAGATCTAAATGAAGTCAATGTTTTTCTGAATGAAATCAAGCTCTCTGCTGTTGTGCTGACCTTACCACCACACGACCTTCTGTTCATACTCTAACATTCATTATGAAAGGCTTGGGGAAGTGCTTGCTCATAGGGTTCTGGTATTACATAAGTGACTGTGCAGACATTGAGGGCGAGCCAAAAATTAATCGGCACGATTAATTACAAGAGCCATATGGTCAGCAGTGTCTCAGTGCCATTTCCAGTTAGACTGCTTGGGAGGTGCTGAGAGGCCTGCTGACATTTGCACAAAGTCCCTGAATCCAGCATCCGTGTGCGACCACAATCTCTCCGTCTCTCTTACACACACAGGCACAAAACTATATAGTTTAATATATAGCATTGTACCGGTCAGGATTAGTCAGATACACCAGGCTTTTTAACTGCATCCCCAATATTACCATATTCAGTGTGCTAATTTCTAGTAAATATCCTCCAACATCCATTCATCATTCAACCATGAAAATATGTGATGTTGATGCAATATTTAAAACATTGCTGAGCACCCAGAAAGAGACAAGTCATTAGAGACCAGACTTCAAAAGAGGTCACAGGTTTTTTTTTCCCTCTCCTCCATCTCGCCACAGTGTTTGAGTATGTATGGGAAAAATGGAAATTGAAGTTAATAACACCAGAGAAGATTCAAGAGCTTACTTAATCAAAATGACAGGTGATCGTACACCGTTAAAAACGACAAAGCAGAGGATGGCACCAACACACTCCTCAGAAATTAGATGGATATTGTCCCACCTGCCAAGGGCTGTGTGAGTCATTGCAGACACTGGTTAGATGGTGGTGAGTGTACTGTATGCACACAAGCCGTATTAATCATGCATACATTGCCATAGGGAGAATATGGAGTTTTAGCTGAACTCTATATCTTCCTGCTGATAAACAGTTTGTTTGGCCAGAGGTGCAACATGTAGGAAAATCAGAATAATCATAAGCTGTGGAGTTGTTCAAGTAGCATCAAGCGTGCATCTGCAAATACTTGTAAATGTGCTGTTGTGTTGCATAATTGAACAAATTGGATAATCAGAAAGGGTATTGTGTCTGCGGTGGTGTTGTCCCAGAATCACATACATTTTATTATTAACAGCACCACTGTGAGAAAATAGGTTATTTTTGAGCAGGAGGAAAAAAGACTTTGAATAGGCCTTGTATTAAGGTTAAATGTGATAATGATGACATAGACTTAAACTTAACAATCTAAGCCATTTTATGGCTGAGGCACAAGAATCTTAGCCTGACATCACCAGACTTAATTTCAAATGCAAATTAATTTTGAAGCCACTCAGTTTATTTTCCACTTTAAGGCAAGTTATCAGTGGGTTATCAATATGTGATGTAGCGCTGAGTGACCAGCGACAAGGTCCGGTGTAGATGGCCAATCACAGCAGAGTAGTACCAGCCAGTCAAAACACATAAGGGCGGGAATATAATTTCCTCAAAATCATGTGCAATACTACTTCTCATTGTTATGTCATATACAATATATCATTGATTATAAGATGCAGTCTGTTTTTTGTCCACCATTTTGGTTCATTTTTGTTCTTATTTTGCTTCTATTGTCACTCTATTAGGCACTGGCTTTTGTATTTGCTCCTTGAAAACACTTCTTATCTTGAATATTTAAATATTTTGCTGGATATTTCATATTCTGTTACATATATTATTGCCAGATATTTAATATTCTGGGCTCAGTGAGTGACCCTGACCCAGGGAACCTACTGGTTGTTCTGGTTGTGAACGTTAAATTGTTGTTACCGTACTTAGTGTTGCTGTAATTAGAAGCATTCACTAGCACAAGAATTTACTAAGGGATAAATAAAGTTCTATTGAATTGAATTGGCCTTATAAGATATAAAATAAGGCATTAATTGGTATTAAAATGTCTTAAACCAATCCTTCAAAAGTTTTAAAAATTCTCAGACATGGGAAATAGGATGCTATGAATGTTTTTTCTGACGTTGCATTGTAAAATCTCAAAATAATTGGCAACATCAATTTAAAAAAATTATCGTCTCACAGATCGGGATAGCAGAATTAGTGACCCTCATGTTTTCTTTCCACCCGGGATGCTCACAGCAGATGATCCAAAATCTAACAGCTAACTGTCACTGTACTCTGGTCAATAGGGGGAAGTGCACATTCAACAAAAATTAGCAATTTAACCAAGATTTTGCCGCATGGCAATGCATAGGCAATGCATAGGCAATGCATACAAGGTTTGGTGTTTTTTATGCAAAAAGTTTTTCAACCTTGGCATCATGGAAACACAAACTGGCCAACAAGCACCAGGTATCTCCCAGTTCTGTTCTCCCCTCACCTCCGCCATGTATAATCATGTTACAATAAACATTTGGGCAAAATTGATGTCAGAGATAAGTTGGTACATCATGAGTTGGTATAATTAACTTTTGCCAAATCCTGTCCAAAGTATGGCAAACACATCTTTTTCCTCAAGAAAATTCTTGCCTTCTGTTTTTATTCACATTTTACACAGTGTCTCAACCTTTTTGGAATCGCTGTTGTATATCTCTGGCCTTAAGGCCTTCACCTCAAACACGCTCCTATTAGATGAACACTTGTGATTGGCACGGCACATCTCTGCTGTCTAAAACAGAGGGGGACCAGATGCATCCGCCAGAGGAAACAAAACACAAGCCCGCAGATTTGTCTGGTTCCCAGGCAACTAA
The DNA here is from genome assembly GCA_019142605.1 of Cephalopholis sonnerati. Taxonomy (NCBI): domain Eukaryota; kingdom Metazoa; phylum Chordata; class Actinopteri; order Perciformes; family Serranidae; genus Cephalopholis; species Cephalopholis sonnerati. Next base: position 19,236,243 of record JAGQAX010000004.1, on the reverse strand, counting down.
AATCCATAATAATAATTATAATAAATATAGGTGTTATTACTGCTGTTGCTGCTGCTATTTTCTTTTCTTTATAATTGCGAGAAAGGCTGCCAAGCTCCGAGTCAATGAGTGATGACATCCGCGTCTTCAGTGTTGACAATGTTGGCAGTGTTCGGCGTTGGCTCTCATTCATCAGTTAGTTATTGTGGAGCACTCAGCATTGAAATTAATTATGTGGTCAGTGTGTTCGAACTGTTAACGCGGACCTGAAATTTTCACTGATAAAACTATTTTAATATTCATGCCCACACTTTGTTGACTGTTGTTACTTTAGGTTCATGCAGTTTTATAAATGAAGCTTCATAATCAGTGTCACCCATTGTTTACAGTGGCGGTGCCCTCTAAAGCGGTGACAGGCAGAAGGAGGTGCTGAGGGAGGCAGCTATAAAAACAGCAGCAGCAGGCCAACATGTGATTCATTATATGAAATATATCAACAGGTCCTCTCAGTAATTATTTTTCTGTCATTTTTTTCTACAAACTGTAAAGTAACTTTAATATAGCTGACATTTTTTTCTCCTTTTTTATTATTTATTTTTACATAGCAGTGTAAGCTGACTTTCCTAGTCTACTGCATATGGTGGTGAGGGTAATATTTTACATTTGGGACATCTTCTTATTATATTGTAGCTTTATGTTAGGACATGCCATTTTATATAAAGCATACATTACAATGTGGGGGCACGCAGATGGAAGACAGATTAAAGGAAATACCTGAACAGTTGAGTGTCCTGATAGGGCAGCAGGGTGAGTGAATGCTTTAATGGGTGTGAAAATTATATGAATCATATGCTTTTTGCAGTCACTAGCTGCGCTTTAGCAGCTATTGGAGACTTTAGACTGACTTGTTAGACAGCACTCTCCACAACCAGCATCAAAACACCAAATGATAGAATGACTTTGGGGAAAATGGTGTTTAATTGCCCCAGCAGAGCTCCAGAGACCTGCAGAATCTCACTGAAGCTGTTGTGGAGGCTTCCACAAACACACTTTATCTTGGTTTTCCCTTTAATTTGTCACCCATCTGTACTTTATATTGTAACAACAAGCTGAGATCAAATGCTTGATGGGATTTTAGCTGTTTCACTGAGAGGTTTTTGATAACCAGCCATGTTTTTATATACCTGACCCCTTGGTAGTCGATGGAGGGAAGCTGCTCATTTGTCAAAGAGATCATACTGTCACGCTGTGGTCGTACTGGGCAGCTTCCAGGTGTGAGTGGGTGTAACTGCTGCTGAGTGTGCTGAAAAAAAAAAGCAACCCCATCTCCAGCCAAGATGTTTCACAAGACGCTGCATTATGTTCAGTGCCAACATCTTGTCATTTCTTATTTCTACAATATCTGCGTGTGGTAACTAATATACCACATTTGCATTGATGGCCAACATCTAGACAGCCTGTTCGGCATGTTCAAACTCAGGTAGTGTTGTAGTGTGTGATGCCATATCTTTGATTGTCTGAAGCAAACAAGTAATTAGATGTGTTGTTTGCTAGTTGTTGGTAATTGTTCTGTCTGTATTTGGCAAGATTTGAATGATTTGACCATCTGTATAGTCTCTACTCTGATGCCAGTAGTAAAACAAGCTCTTCTCTTGCACTTTTTGTAGGTATGCCTATGAAAATAATACACCAGAATACATATATAACCCATGTAATTATGAGCCAGTAATTCATATATAACCTACTTAATTGGGAAGGCCGCTATAACAGATTCCTATGTTTTTTCTATTGGAATGTTTGTAAATGCAGTAGCTGAGAGGAGGTTGGTGGTGGATGGGTCAAACGTACACAGGACTTTCCTCCAGGAGTCCAGTGTTCGTTTACTGTGTGCAACCAAGTGAAATTTGAGCCATTTTAAGGTACGTCATCACCATGTTTCTCTTCCTAAACCTAACCTATGTAACTTTAAATTACGTTTGTCACTTTATGTTAAGTATGTGTGGTGGGGTGCTCCTTTAATGCAGTGTGTTTCAGGCATTTAGTGCTAATGAATGCAGCCCCAGCCCGCCTCCTCCCCCAACCACACCCCTAATTAGTTCCAGATTATATAAGGCCCTTGGTGGCTGGGCTCATTCTTTTAGGTCCTGTCCTCTTCCTTGTTGTGGCTGGTTGTTAACAGCTTTGCTCTGATCCTTTATCTCTGCACAGTGCATGTGGAAACCCTGTTGTCCTGCCTATAGGTGATCCTGTGTTAATGCTCTCTATCAGAGGTGCCTTATTTGCTTACATTGTACTTATCTTGCTGTTATATCAACTGGGCTCATTTGTTTGTCATTCTTTTTGTATTAGCTGTCAGAGGAGCAGAGTGCCACTTTGTTCAGAGGTTAGGCACCTATGGTGAGGTCTCTGTACTCAATGCATGCGAGTAAAAGCACTGGGACAGGAGTGCAGATTACACCATTGTGCAGTGAATATGGTGTGTTGCACCTGAGGTGAATAGATGGTGGCACTCCTGGGCACTCCTCAGTGTAGTCGGCTTCTCCAGGAGTGGCCTCTGCTCACTTCCCCTGGTTTTGTTTAGTTTTGTGTTGGACTGAATATTGTATCTAACTTGTCGTTTTAGATTTTGGATCAAGACTCTTCTAAGCTGATTGTAATAAACAGTATTTTAATCCCCCCTTAGTGGTATTTGCGTTGATCTGACTATTAATGTTTTTTTCTTTTCTCCCAGCAGCTCCAGTCCTATTTTTGCTAAATTCAGTTAAACATTAAGTTTATTTTGACTTCATGTCTGTGTCCGTGTTTCAGTAAGGAGTCAGTGTGCCTTGTTCCTGATTTTCAACTTAATTTAAGGTTCTTGAAAAAGTATTTCCTGGGGTGTCATTCCCTCAGGTGGCGTTGTCGGTACTCTTCCTAATTTTTCCACTTATTGCCTCTCACGGTAGCCACATATGTAACGTGATGATGCAATTTATGGGGTGCTAATTTGTTAGACATCATTTTGTTCGTGCGTCATCATAGAATTTTATATGAAGTGTTGTATGAGGATGTAACTGGGGTCAAGTCATAGTCATGTGTTTTTAAATTCCTGTGCTTCCTCATGAATTGCTTGGATATTTATCAGTATACTTCTTCCTCACACTAGTGAAGGAATTATGAATAATGTATTGCTTATGTACAAGACATTATTGCAGGCATGCATGCATATTTAGCTACAGTGTGGTTATATAAACATCCAGTAAGGTAAAATTTGCCTATTTTCAGAAATTGCAATATTTTGGAGGGACCTCCTGGCCCTACAGCTCACAGGGTTAATCAGAAACTGAAACCATGTCCTAACAAAATCAGTTCTCAGAGGAAGTAGTGTCTCATTATACAATCAATTAACAAATGTCACACATCAAATTAATTCATCACCAAAGTTAAAAAAACACTCCCATCAAATAATCCAGTGTGGTCACTCTGAGTGCAGCACCAGTGAACTGTGCTACACTGATGTTACACTGATCTCTAACTAACACTTCCTGTCTTCTTCCAGCTAGCTGTGGAAAGTGTTAAATCAGATGAGGACTTGTCAGACCAGATCCGAATACGCTTGATTTTCTGTGCAGTGATTGACAACAGCCCCTAATGCCCTAGGATATTCTGTCTTCCTACCATTCCAGAGAGATAGGACTGAATGACGGCTTTTCTCTCTCTTCAACAGCATTTTACTTATTAATCACATTGAGAGTATGAACCGTGAAATGAAAGCCATCCCGCTAAACTACTCCGGCCTTGACTAAATAAATGGTCCTCCAAGGGAAATAACTTTTCATGGGATTGGTTTGGTGGCAATATTCCGAGACTATGCAAAATACCCCAAATATGCTGTAAATCAAACGTCGACATAAACCTTCGAAGAGAATTAAACAAGCTGCTTCTTTTGCACCGAAGAACTTTAGATTACTGGAGATAATTTTCAAAATGACCAAAAAATAATCAAAATAAGCTTCAGCTATTACTTGTGCAGTAGACATTTAATTATTCAATTATTTTACTTGTTTTATGCATATAATGTTGTGGTCCAGGAAAACCTTGCATGTCTGTAGTCCTTGGCAAGATGTTACTACTTTTATTGATAATTTAAGGGGGATGTGGTCCAGATATGATCGAGGAGACATGTGTATTTTACAGTGCAGACAAGCTGAGCACAGATACCATAAAGGGAATCATAGAGGCCTTGAATTTATGTGATCACTTCTGGCTGCAGGTATTTACTGTCACATTCAAGTTACATTTTGTAATAATGGTCAATGCAAAAGTAACACACTAAATCATGTTTACAGTCAACAGACCAAACATGAATTTGAAGCCAGACTTTTAACACCAAACCCCCCCCCCCAGCTCCCTCTGTAACCACATTTTTCATAACAATGTACATACAGTATGGCCTAATACGGAGCGCTGCTTGGCATCAGCATTGCCATACTATATGAAAATGAGTCAGTTGCATCTTTTGATTCATTTAAATGAGCTCAATGAACTGTGAAAAATGTTAATTTTCTTCATGGGGGCCTTTTGTGTTCTACATCCCTAAGGAAATGGCAAGAATACATTTCAGAAGTTGGACCGGCTCGAACTTGGTTCAAATTCAAAAGTGATGTCACTCTGTGGGCACGTTAAAGCATGTCCTTATTTTAGGTGAGCTTTGCTTCACTGATCTTGCATGGCACTTTGGGTCCAACATAGAGGCAGTTAACTTTGCCTGTTGAACACATGGTGCGACTCGGGGATAAAGAAAATATAGAAATACAGGCTCATCCATTTAACAGAGACGCCACTTGTGTAAAGTATGTGTCAGAATGCACATACATATGTAGACAGTCTAATTAGTGTAAAGCTTAACACTCGAATTTAAAAATATCACCCTGTCAGTATCATAAGGTATATCACCATATGTTGTGCATGCAGGTTGATCTTACTGTACATCAAACCTTTTTAACAAAAGCAATCACTGGTATTTTCATCTGCTACATGCAGTGCAGAACTGCACCAGTTTTTCTTTAAATTCAGATTCACATGTAACAAAATGTTGTATTTGACCAGCAGTGTTTTGTTTGGGCTTAATTTAGTTTGTCCTCCCACCAGTGCTTCCCCTATGCATTTAGCAGCACCGCTGCTAAATGATTAGCGCCGCTGCTATATAAAATCTCCCCATACGAAATGAACTCGCTATCTCCTCTTTCAGCAGCCAGAGTTGGGGACGAGCAAGGATTATAGAACACCCACAGATAAGGGTGCTCTGATCGATTGGCCTGATATTTGTTCTAAATAGTTTGAATCAGAAGATCCGATCAGATGACGCAAAACATGAGAGACAATTTCTCTAAGCGCCGCTAAAATAGCTTTAACTTTAGCTGACAAACTTTAGCTCACAGTTAGCATTCACTGTTATATTCATCGTTTACTGCTAACTTGACGTCCAGCTCACCTGCCTGTCCTGAGTGCAGACACACTGTCTCTTTTTCTCCTCACTCTCCACACACACCACACTGAGGGCTTCTGTAGAGGCTGCAATACACTTGAATTGTCTGACATTGTTTTCATTTACCTTTGTTTTGTCCTGTAATTTGCCCAGTTGATCAACATGGCATCTTTATGTATACCAGCTCTTTCTCATCCATCTGCATTTCTTCAGGGAATTTTGGTGTTGATGTCATTACTCCAAACCTCTTTAAACCTCTTTTATCCGTGTACTACTTGTTAACAGTCATCGGTAGTTTATACTAGCCATGTTGGAGTCACAGTATCGATTGAAACACTAGCCATGAAACGTTACATCTGCCCCCATGTGTAGGAGTGGTTGTAACAGCATATGGGATATGGGAAACTTTTTATTAAACATAATTCGACATCTAGCACTGTGTACAAATGTGTGTCTGAGGCCCTTCTTCTGTCAGCGGACACACTTAATATCATCTTGCGGTACAAACTTGAACTCATGCACTTCAGCTCCATTGCTGGAAAAATCCTAGGGGAATCACTGCCTACTCTGTGCTCATATGTAACATGGTGTATAGTTTTACTGAAGATCAAAGTTTCATTCTCCGACACAGGATACAAAGTACCATATACACACACCCCCCCCCCCCCCCTCAGTTTTCGTGGGCATTGTTATGCGCCAAGTGTTTAAGCTGCGATTATAAACTATGCATGTTCACGATCAACTCTTGACATCTATAATTATCATTATATAATCCATCAAAGAAAATGTGACTCTTCTTAGACCTTTCATCATTTAGTTCAAAGAAATCATGTCAGCCCCATTTGATGTGTCTTCCACTTTATCTGATGGCTCCGTTTGTAAGAGGCTTTAAAGCTATGTAAAACTCACTTGAGTGATAATGACACCGCTTCTCACTTAAGGTTCTTTTCTCATCACACTACCCTGCTACAACTGTTGTTTCAAACAAGTGAAATCCACGTTATCACACACTGTATCCTGCAACGATTCTTTTTACAAGAGCACACAAAGTTAAAGCTGCAAGGGGCCAACAAAAAGGGTTAAAGGGTGAACAACACAAGCATTTCTGTTACTGATTAATATCGGTGAGCATATAAAAGAGACCACCATAAATATGAAAATGATGTCCTCACAGTGTTGTTAGTTTGATGACTGTTACCTAGAACAAATTTTGTGAGAGCGTACTGTACGTTCTTTATGGCTGAACCAATTGGATAGTGAAAAGTAATGAACGTAAATATGAGCATCGTGTTTACATTAATTGCTATTGTATTAATGAAAGCTGACGGTTGTAAATTCATCATCATTTTAATCATGGGACATTACAAAATACACTTTGTTTTAAAAGTAGCAAGTGTACCACCATCAGGCTGGTGACTAAATAGGTATGACCAGTGCTCTTTTCCTACTGGGCATTGCCTGTCCTACTTGCATGACCCACACTGATGCAGACCATAGTCACACCAAAAAGAGGGAGAGAGAATCTCTGTCTATGAAAATAGCAAAAGCAAAAAATAGGAGCAAAAGTGTCCAGACATGATTCTATGTCAGGACACGCCAGACTCAGGTCGGGCACTAGAAATGTCTTTATTATAACTGCTGTGACAATCGGGAAAAAAAAGGCTAAAAGTCCGGCCATTTTTGTGAAAGGTCAGAACCAGTTTCAAAGTATAGTTTATTTATTTCTCAAAGTCTGGCACAAGTAGATTGACAGACAAAGACATCTCATTTTTTTTGCTCAGACAGGTCAATGAGGCAAAATTTGACAGCAGTTGGACTTTATCATTGTAAAATACAGCCTTTTGAATTATTTTGAAACATCACCAACATCAGTGCCTCATCCAGTCTAAGCTGCAAGAAATCTTAAAGGCGTGTTCATAATGCTTTCACAGACAAGTGACACTTTCAAATTCAACACTGAATTTCCAAAATAAAACTCATCTTACAAGCTGTTACATGTTTTATACTATATAAACCACCTAACAAAGGGTCCTTGCAGGAACTTTGTTGCAATATAATTTTCACAATGTTATTAAGTGCTGCAATATCACATATAATGTTGAGTGAAATTCTGAGTGTTGTTGTCAGACCTCGTTGGTTCATTGTCCCAATGATTCTACCACTTTTTGGAGATGTGACAACAACACTTTATATTACTAGGATGTTCCATGCAATGTCCCCACTATTACAGTTAGACCTGTAACACCAGCTACATTTGTTGGCTGATATATCGTCTCAGAGGTAATTGGGATAAACAATATCATTGTCATTTTTAAAACCATTTTATTCCACTGATATAATGATAAATAAATAACAAAAACAGCATAATAATGCAAGTACACCCTTTCAAAGAGCAATTTAATTCTTAAGAATATTCAGACGTGTGAATTGAAATATTAAAAAAGTATTTAACATATTGTTTAAAAAGTAATTAACACCTGTTAATATATGCAAGAAATTATATATAAAGTTAAGTATATAGACTTAGTCTAAAATTACTCAGTTTGAGATAAAAAAACAAAAATCAAGTGATACCTCTTGTGACAATAAACAAACTTAGTAAAGCCTCTGTAACACTAGGAGCATGGCGGTTTGCTGGTGGTTTTATGGGGTTAAGGATGAAGTTGTTGGAGGGTAAAACTAGAAAACTCAGACTTTTTTTGTTATTGCCAGGAGTTGGCAAGCTAACGGCAATCAGGACTGTGCTCCCTTCACTCCAAAAGTGGAGCTACTGGCTACTAGTTAGCTACACTGTGCTGTCTTTGGAGTGCTGTTTTAATTTTTTCAGACTTGCGCAAGTAGGCGGGGGTGGAGAGACAAAAACAGGAAGAATCAATACACCAAGTAATGGTCGGGAAAACCCTGCTATTTATTCTGGCATCATGTTGATTCATTTGTTGCTGACATCCTTTTGTAACTAAACATGCATGTAAACACAACAGGCAATATCAACGTCAGCCAAATGAATGAGGTCATGTCCATATATTACATGATAATTTGATATCATAAATATCGTAACAGGCGTACACAGAGTTGTCGCAGAAATGTAACTGATAGAACCTTTTTAAAGAGTAATGTTTGATGCAATGATGTAATTAACGAACGTCACAAATGTGACATTGCAGGGCCAAACTGCCAAACTTTTACCAGTTAGGACTAGAAGTGAACGTCTGCCTGCTGTGTGGGCCTAGATTAAGATTTGGTGATACATTTAATTTTTACCTTTCATGTGTGATTTGGTCCAAAAAAAACCAAAATAGGTCACAGACTTAAACAGTCCAGTTTGCTAAATTGTAGAATACGTCTAGGGAATAATTGTACCTCACTTTGAATAAAAAATATAGTTATGGCTATCAAATTTGTAAAATCTGATGAGTATAATACTTTAAATAGATAATGAGTTTAAGTCTTTATGATGTACAGTCTACCCTACAGGCTCAAAATCTTACATGACCCATACAAATCAGGAGCACGATATGGTTATAACCCTGCTGTCTTACACCCTGAACTCTAAAAAAGTGTCCTCAGTCAATCTGTCTTTCCACCAAATATTCTGAAAACAAAACAGCTTTGTGCATCGGTGCTTTCATCACACCAAAACAGCTGGAAATAATTGTAAGTCATTAATTTTTTTTCGAGGACATTTTCCTTTTAATGGAAAAAAGACAAATGACCTTCTCCGTCTGTGAGAATATTAATTGAGATTTATACCTTTAGGTAACTTTGAGTGCTGCAGTCTTGATGAATGTACATCAGAAGGCAATTCAGGAGGCCGTTATGAAAGTCTCAGGTTTGTGCTCTTTCAGACTCCTTTCGCTGAAGATGAGAGTGGATCCATGCGGTGCGGTCTGTGACAAGGCAGGGCATTGATGAAGGAAACAGCAGGGGCCACACACTCTACGTCCCATCTCCATGGTGCAACATATTAAACTCTCATTTACTGACAAAAGACATTCAGCCCTGCTGTTAGTCACACTAGTGCTACAACAAGTAGTGGCAGGATGAGAGATGGCCTCTCTTTGTCTTAATCACCGTTCAACATATCTGCTCTCTACTTTAAGCTTTGTGCGGCTTAAAAACTAAATATTAAATGCTTAAAGGACACAACATATCACTAAATTCTTTGCAGTAACCAGCAGGAAGGTACAGTGTGCTGCTGAGCGCTGTGATTGTTTTTTTTTCATGTTTCATATCCAGGAAATGTAAATTTGCTCCACACATTTTGGTTCCTATGTTGATAGAGTTGCTATTTTCCATTTCAAACAGGAATTAGGGAGAGAATCCTTTTAACAGAGCAGTCTAAATTCTTACAGTACAGTAAGTGGTTTAAAAGCTGTGGACAGGGATAAAAAAAGTGACTGTCTGACTGTTTAATGGCTGGATTTTGACATAGAAACACCCTAATCTGCTGTTACTTCTGCTGTAAACACAAGTGTTCAAGACAGCTTTGTCAAAGGAAGCACCACCATTTTATGCTGTTGCTTCAATCACTGATCAAAATGCTGTCTGGTATTTTTCTAAATGCATTTTTTTTTCAGTGTGCAATCATTTTAATGGCAGAGGTTGTTTGTATATTCCAGCAGATTCAGGGCTCAGTTTTGTTGTTAACTCTGAAAGGGCATATTCAAAGCTCGTGTCATGCTTTATTGTCAAAACACATATGCCACAAACCTTTTCCCTACCACATTTTATCAGTTGCAAAACACATACTGTGGATGGTGTGCCTGTCAGAAACCTTCGCTTCCAGAGGAGAAATTCTGCCTCCTTTAACCACGGAGTGAACGTGCAATGTCACAACAAGAAAATAAAACTGGAATACTATGTAAGCAAGCTCTGCTCCTGTAGTCTTTAGGAACACATTTACCATTATGATACAGTGACTAGGTGTTTAAAGATAACATAAATGAAAGTTTTCTTGTTTGTATTGTGTTTTTGATAATTTCTCTGCTCATTGATTTAGCCATACAATTACTTAAGCGTAATGAATACTATAAATCAAACTGTGTGCTGTAATTGTTTTTCCAACTATTTTCCAACCAGAGTTTCACTCACACAAGGGCACGATGTTTTTATGTTCATATACACATATGGTGCAGGAGGTTTGCAGTGAAGGAAAAGTAAAAGTGCTCATTATGCAGCAGAATGGACCCCGTCTGTACTGTAATATTATATTATTGTCATATTATAATACTGCATTATTATTACCCTTGCGAGCAACATTGTAATCTTTGGCAGGTTTAGGTACATCTCCTTTTAACTGCTTTATGTACTGTTTGGTAGTTTACTCAGAAACAGTTAATCATTCTTAATCAAATGAACATGTTTTATATGTAAAATCTTGAACTGCAAAACAACCAGCTGCAGTCACACTAAGGTGATGGAGTAAATGTTCCCTTTGAAATGTAGTGGGATGGGAGTATAAAGTGGAAATACTCCAGTAAAGTGCCTCAAATGCAGTGGTTATCAAAGTGGGAGTATACATTTCTAATTTATATGCAGAATATTAGGGAACCTTTACACCTGTTCTGTTTGGTTTGGTTCAATCAAACTTAAGTTTGTTTCCCCCCTAAGTGCAGTTTGACTGAGCAGGTGTGAACACAGCAATCGCAACCAGGTGTGCACCAAAACAACTGGACCAAGACCTTATTGAAGAGGTGGTCTCGGCCCGCTTACAAACAAACTGTGGTGCGGTTCGTTTGTGGTGAGAACGTGTTCCAACCGTGATCCGAACCAACTGCAGTCACATGACACATTGTTTGGGTTAAACATGAGCATGTTACAGTCCTGGAGGATTATTAATGTGCGCCTCCTCCTGTACTGCCTTAATATGCACATTCAGCACATCCAATGCATCAAAACATTGTTTTCTAGTTGGAGCCGCGCCTCGTTTTCAAACTGTATGGTTTGCCTAAAATGAACAATGACAGCAGTATAGTCCACGAAGACCAGCGCTAAAATCAACCCTCTACTGTGACTTTAGGAAGTGTTGCATTTATCTTGTGTGTAAACTTCTTTAACATTTTGTTTACTTACTGGATTTTTCCTGAATGGAAATTCTGAGCAATCAAAAGCAGCTTTCTTGCACAGGGCACTTGATCTGGTCTGCTTGTAAATGCTGCCGTGAGAACATGAGCCAACTCTAGGCAAGAATGCAACTTTGTAACAAAATCAGTCCCTGATTCAGACCAAAGGAAGACAAGTCTAGGTCTGAGAGCACCCTTAGAGAGTGATCAGAAGTGCAAAGTCCAGTTGCCAGAGGAAAGTTTTGCCATTGTACCTTTCTGCAAACCACCGATACGTAGTTGTATGTTTCATACCTATCATATCAATGTTTCTAAAGTGACATAGTATATAAATTGGGTTTGTCATAGGGAGGTTGAGGGAATGGTGAATGGTGTGACATCTAAGCACGACATCTGCTAAGTTGCAGCTCACTGTTCAAGACCAACAAACAACAAAACCAGTTGTTTTTTAGTGAGTCATTGCTGCTGTTTCCAGCAGCTTTTTAGCCACCGAATGTGGATGTTTTTTTAGCAATCCATTGCTGTGTCTCCACCGGGGATAGTGCCCAAAAAAGCTGTTTTTGCTGTGTTTCCTGTGGGGATTAAGCAACCAACCTGGATATTTGTAGACAAAATATGGTCTTATTCTAGCCATACCAAGTGGTATTGCACCTAAACATAACCACACAGTAACCACAGCGTTGTTGAAACGTAAGGAAACATAAAGTTTCAACACATCCATTGCACAATAACATACAAATGTAAGTAGAGTACCAAACTCAGTACTTTGAAGGCCCTGATCACACGCAGAAAGCATTTTGCAGGTTTCAGACACAAGGCGCAGTGGACTGCCTTTTTTTTTAAAACATTGAATGCCACTGGTAAAAAAAAACAACAAATAAGCCTGCTGCCTTTTTATTGTTGCCAAGCTGCCACCCCATCACCTCCTTACACTAACCTTTCCGTCATCAATTGTTTTTATCACAGTAATTAGTATCTAGTTCCTAAAATATTCAGTCAGAGGGTACTTGCTGTAGCTGTGGTTGAGGGTGAGAGGCTGTCAGCAAACGAAGATCTGTGTGGTTACCAGAGACCCTAAAAAAGAGGATGGATCACGAGGAGTACCACCAGTTGATCCAGGAGCTTCACCTCGATGATGGCCATTTTCAGGCATATTTTAGCATGACTCAGTGACAGTTTGACAACCTGCTGTCTATTGTCGGGCTTCACAGCTCTGGGTATGCAGCAACCACGACCACCAGTGTCCTCCTCCTCCTTACCAACTGTAACTTGATGTCGTGACCACCTCTCAAGTTATCCAAATGGACAATGGGACAAAAGAGATGACATGGGTGGGCTTTCTGTTCCGAGTTCTGCTCCAACTTGAGGAGTTCAGTAAAAGCGCTAGGCGCCTTGAGCACAGAAACGGGAGACGCATCACAATGCAAAAAGCGCGAGCAGAAATGCTTCATTCTTAATAAAAACAATTACAAAAAGCTGCCTCCAGCTGCTAAAATGCTTTCTGTGACCGAATTACACCGGTACTACCAAGTACTGATTCAAGTAAATTCACCGGTGCCAAATTTCATTACCTGAGTGTGCATCTGGGTGAGAACACCAGGTTAAGACAAGAAGAGGAAGTGCTGGGAAATGCTCTGAAACCTAGAATCCAGTCATGGAGGTCCGAGGGCCAGTAATGGAGCTCTGTGGAGCCTCAGGGTTTGACTTCAAATTGGAGGCAGAAACTAATGCTGCAGCACCAATCTGTCATTAGAGTTTTAACGCCTGGTCTATTTACTTTACTATATTATTTTAGTAATAACTTTGTATCACTGTTTGATGAGCAGACACACATACACAAACACACACACACAAGCAAATGGACAGACAGAGGCAGGAAATTAGCTCTATGTGTGATTAGAAAAGAGCAGAGGAGCAGAATTCCTTTTTAGTCCACTATATCACCCCTGCAGCTTGTCCAAAAATAATGTATAATGTATCATATCAGTGGTTTGTAGTGACGAACAATGCCAACATTTATTCTGCTGATTGGGTTTGATATGCAATCAGTTTGAAAACGCTTCATTTTCTTTTACTTCTCTATTTTCAAACAGTTGGATGACTGTTTTGCATTCAACAACATTATCAGATTATGTTTCCAATGAATCGCAATAAAGCTGTCATAGCTTGTTTTTTCTTTAAGCACGACAACACATTTAATTAAGTCCTATATATAACAACATTAAATCCGCTAATGTAAAACAATATCCACCACACACCCAGGAGCTCCCATATGTCCAGCTTGTAACCAGCATATGCTGAGTTGTTTGAAGACACACTGTCTCTTCACTTTAATCAAGACTGCTGTTGCAGTGTTACAATTCTCCCGAGGTCCATAAACTCCAACTTTTCACTTTCCTAGGGAAATCTACCTTTTAGCTTACTATGTATATAAAGACTGAGGGGTGTTTTAATACTGACAAGCAGCATGCAAATAGCAAATAGATTCTATAGAAAATGTCTGGTTATATGGACTCAGAGATTACAATTGCAGCATAAATGTGCAGATTTTTAAAAGAGAAAAACCTAAACAAACAAAAAAAATAGCAACAACAAACAACAAAATACTTCTTTTGTCGTTTGTTTGGACCACTTACATGGACCACAGAGGAGACTCTGATCATTCAATCTTATCTCTCCTCGTGCAGGCTTAAGTCTGCAAGGTCTCTAATTCTGCAGAATAGTGCAACACCAGTATTTTAAGACTGCCTTGAGTGCAATGTTTTCTTCAACATGACCAGAAACTTTTACAGAAACCTTTGCAGAAACATTTGTTTCTGCAAGATAAACACACACAATAGTCAAGTTCAACAATAACCGGCACCGTTTTCCTTACTATGCCAAATGACTACTTCTGCCTAATCAGGAAGGAAGGAGTTGTCACAGAAGAAAAAAAAAATCAAAATGGCAAAAATCCAGACACAGAAGGACAAAGCTGCCAGAAAGTGAAGACAATTTTAACACACATTTCTCAGCTAATGATAATGTAAAAGTTTGCCCTAAGGTCCTTCAAACATCACAAATCATTGCGAAACAAAAGCTCTGCTGTAAACAAACTGCCCCTTTTCTCACCAAGTCACACTGTGTTTATGTAACACAGCATATTATAATAGGGGAGTAGCAGGAATAGTGATGTGGCTCTCTTTATTGCAAAAAATTAAATGTGATTTCAACATTTCCTTGACTCAAAGCCCAGTGTAATCTGTATTCCACACTAGAATGGCTCTCTACTATTGCCTTGTCTTTACTCATTCACCTTGTTCACAGCAGCTTTGGGTGACAAACCCAAACGGAGCATAACACAGTGAGGAGTGTTGCGGGAAGAAGGATCAGTGCCCAGGGAGTGAATGCTGTTAGCTTCAGACACGCTCATGTCAATGAACTGTGATATCTTAAAGACGCCAAGGCCCGACTGGACACAGTTTAAACAGTGTGAAACCTCAAAGGGGAGCCGGGCCTGATGGTGAGCGTGCTACACTGCCAATCGCCGTTTAAAGGTTCATGTAAAATTCATAGACATGGATCTTTTTTTCATGGAAGGAGCACAAACTTGGATTAGGCTGTTTACATAAACATGCTTGTCCAAAGCTGATTGGATTATGTGACCAGACAATGAATTTTCACCTGTTTGCCAAATACATTATGATGTCAGGCGAGTTAACAGCTTTAATTAGGGTGACGATTGTTCACTAAGATTACACAAGGCTTTGTTTTAGGGCCACCATAGTTTCCACAATGCTAGACTATTTATACTTCAGCTACAGTATTTTAGTTTTGAGACATCATGCTTATGTCACTTTTCTGCTGCCATAATGTTGACATAATGTGTATTTTTCTTGCCATGTTATCCCACTGTGTGTATATCATAGTACTGAGGTGAAAATACTGGATGGTAACATTTGTCTCTTTTTAAATAAGGATGAAGCTTATGATGATAGGACTTATAATGCTAATTTTCAAGTTCATACTTGTAATTAAGGTTTCTACTAGAACATGTTCACATGATTTAATGGTAAAAACTCTGCTGTATTTTCTTTATTTTCTCTCTGTCTGAAATGCTCAAACCGAAACAGCCCAACTCTAGATTCATTTCCTGTGTCTGTCACGTGGGTTTTACCACTGCCCCGCCCCTTTAGCACACAAGCGGCAGCCTTGAGTCCATTCATTCCAATGGGAAAAGTGAACATGAGTACAGATTATGACTCCTCTCTTTGCCTCTCTTCGTCACTTAAGTAAATATTAGAACCATTTTCACAAGCCGCAACCCCTCTAGACATTCTGACATGGAAATGTCGTTTTTCAGACAGCCAAATCAGGAGGAAAATTAACTTTGTTCGAGACATGTCTCTGTTTTAGCAACAAACTCTTGCAAGATCTGGCAACAATGGATGTGATCTCACACTCGACTGATATCAGACATTAAGCTAGAGAATAAAATGCCAGCGGCAAAGTAAGGAACAAACATTAAATTTGAACTGTATTGTTTTGAATCTGATTTCATCCATCCATACGATAATTCAGGGGATGCAGCAGAGAGGTGACCATGCCCACTTAAGAGACAGGAAGTGTGTACCATTTTGTTCCACTGGTGCAGCTTGTAGTGGGGTATCTTCTGGTATAGAGTATCTTTAATGTTATTGCATCTCTGCACTGTCATTGCAGCTAGGCAATGACTGTAACTGATAATAGTGGCACTTTCCTCAATCGAAACACACAAATAAATGCTTCCTGACACAATTGAACATGTTCCAGCAGGAAATTGCTATGAAAATGTGGAGAAATTCACATCATCTGCAACCAAGTTGCAATGTTTCCCTGATGTTAGCATGTAGCTACATGTAGCAGTGTGGACTACGCAATGTCAACACTCGCAGCAGTGTGCCAGGAACTGATGAACTTATAAAGAAATTCAGTACACTGTGACATCATGCTGTAGCCAGAGTAGAATAAACAGTTGAATGGTATGAAGCCAGAGGTTTTTGTTTGCAGGAATTACTTCTACATGTTTGCCTCATTATTTGAAACTTTGGCCAAGCTTTTATATGAGCATCCATTGTTGTAACATATGTAGGACACAAAATACAGAAAAGCCTAATAGGGCGGCTTTAAAGCACGACTAAGGAGTTCATTTAAAAAGACAACAATTTGTCTTTTTCCCTCTCTTAAACATAAAAAGTAACTTTGCACTTACTGATTTAATGGTCTTAATTCTGGTCATTTAGAATCATGTAGGCTGATATTTCACTGCACAGCTGTGGGTGGTTTGTATCATACAGTTTGTGTTTCGTTAATTCTGGGGAATAACAAAGGTGCCGCAATTGGGGCTCATGTAGAATAAATCATTTTATAGTACATTGGTGTTTTGACTCTGCCTTTAGAGCTCAGTGAAAATCCCATTACCAATTATTGTAGCTGCCTGACAAGTTACCACATGAGAGTAAAGCCTCTATTATAATGCAGGTTCATTTTTTAGACAAAAGATGTGGCAACAACTAGAGGCAGGGCCAACTATTTATACAAATTATGTGACTTATTAGCTTTGTGGAGGCAAGAAGCACGTAAACAACAGCAACATTTCAACAGCAGAGAGAATCATATTTGTGATTTGCACTGTGCTGGTTGGATTTGTTGGGAGTGGAGACTGTAGAGCTGATGGAGTCACATGCAGCCCCTCAAACACTGACAGCTCTGAAGTAGCTTTTGTGTAAAGGGGCAAATAAAACACACAGTACTGTACTCAAGGACATTTTGAGGTGCTTTACATGACTATTTCCGTTTTTCTGCCATGTTATACCGTACTTCTACTGTAATACATTTGAGAGGAGGGAAAATTTGCCTTTCACTCAACTACATGTACATAGCTTGAGGATGTACATACAAAACATATGATCAGCTTATAAAAGTGAGGCATTGATATAAATGAAACTACTGAATACATGTACTGTACATATGCAGTTAAAATGACTTCCACCTCCATCAGCTACAACATTGACATGCTGCTTATGTGATAGTGCATCAATAATAATGATTATTTTGTTATAGATCAGTGGCATGTCCAGACTGTTTTTTACAGTGGTGGCCCTAGTGGGGCACTAACTTACGCAAGAGTGGCATGAAGTACGCGTCGACATGGCTTTAATTTACCATTTTTGTCTCCACTAACCATATCTACTTTACTTACTAACATAGCCGTGTCTTACATTCCTGTTCATAGTTTAGTTTAAAGGATAAATAAACCTACCAGTCACAACATAGCAGAGTGGCACCACACAAATGTAAACTTAAGCTCTTTCACTCAGCCCAGAATCCCCAGAGACTTCCTGTCGAGCTGACCACTCACCGCTCCGTTTGTAAGCTCTGCCTTGTGTTGCCGCTCCAGATCAAAACAGATCTTCTTCTTCCTCTTCTTCAGCTTTTTGGCAGGCTAGACACTACTCTGGCACGTTACTGCCAGAGCTGTTTAAGACTGAATTGCACCTGTAAACGAAAATTTAGTTTACTCATCAAACAGTTCAAACTGATTGGGCAGATGGCCAGTCATAATAGGGTGGCACAGGAAACTCCTAAAATCTGATTAGCCGCCCACCCCAGGCCCCTCCCTAGACCCTAGACCCGCCCCCGTCATAGATTAACCTACCAATTATTTCCAGCTGTGACAACGTTGAGTCAAATGGTATTGTTTTAACCTTTATGTGAGTATATGTGTGTCATCGAGGCAAAATGTGGTCCTGGGAACACTAATTGCGGTGGGAACTACCACTGAAGCAGCTTTGAGTGTTTCGCCATGTGTTTACATGTCTGTCTTTCTTCATGTTTGTTTATGTGATAGCATCATAACCATGCAAGATGCAGTCAGGAAACTTTATAGGTGTGTAGTTGAGATCAGAATGAATGCCGAGTTCAAAGATGGATGTGGTCCCAGCAAGGGCGCTGGAAGTAGGGGGGTAGGAGGTAGGAAACGGCCATTGAAAACTTCCTAAATGATGTGTTAATTATTAAACAAAACAAATACAAATTACACAACAACACTGTAACGCATCATAAACCACTGACATAGACATACAGAAGTAAAAGGAAAAAATAAAGAAAAGAAAATTCGCAGACATACATAAACAACAACTAAATAATTTTGTCATTGTCATCCTTCTTCTAAACCTGGCCTTAATCTATTCCTCCTTTTTTTTAATAGTCATTCAGTTTCCTCTGCCTTGTAGCAATAATGCCTTCTAACATCAAAAAATGTTTTAAAAAGGAAAGAAAAGAGGAAATTGGAAAGAAAACAGTGTTACTAAAATGTTTGATGATTCATTTCTGTTGATGGCCTAATTGATTAACCAACTAATAATTGCAGCTTAAAAACTGTTCATTGTACAGTATCCACCTTCAGATTAACTGCAAGGTCGTATTGTAAGCATCAGTGTGTCTCAGTCAGAAGGCAAACCATCAAACTAAGCAAAGAAAAACTGACACTGGTTATTATAGATACAAAAGCATGATCATACCGTGGATCTTTATGCCTTTTAGACTTGCCGTCGCCAAATTTCATATATTTTCATACAGTAAATATCATATACACACTGTGATCCATGTCTGAGAAGTCTTTAGAAAGTCTGTCACTGAGAGGCAGTGCAGTATATTCTGCTCTACCTGTTTCAGATTTCATCTAGATAGACAGATTTTCCGTGGCAAGCTGTGTATTTATAGCAAAGAGAAAAAAGAAGCTTAGTCAGGACTCAAAAGCAAAAGCGTAGACGAAAAATATCCACATATTTAACAGTCCTTTCCCACAAAGCTAGATCACAGACTTTATACAAAGTATGCGGCCTAGGTTGACATCAGTGCCGGTGATTCATTTCGGCCCAGACAGGTAAGAAAACCCAGAGATTCAGAGATCCCCAAAGGATGTCTGTGAATCTGTGAAATGAAAGCACAGGGTTCACATATCACTTTGCTTACAGGCTCATGTTTTTTTCCCTGATATATTCATGAATGAGAGATTTCACAGAGCAGTCAACATGACTTCTTGTAAAATGGTGTGATCCGGCTACCTTTATGATTTGCAAATAGGTGTATGATTACATTGCTCTGCAATTTTCTTTACCTGAGTTGTTAAAGTTGCATGGATGCAGAATTGACTCCTATCATAGCACTTTGACTGGTCATAGCAGGAAAATCACAGGTGTTACTAATAACATTTCTGACGGCTCTGTCCTGTTCATGAGTCCCAGTAAGTCGTGACAGTGAGTCAGCATGCACTTTACCAAGAGCCTGAAACTGGGACAGCTAAATGAAACTGAGCCATTGTTCATTTTAGTATTTAAACTTGTGCTTTTTCTTCTGTGACATGTCAAAATTTCTTATCAGAGCAAACACTTCAACATCACTGGCATTAATTGAATCAACTGAAGAAATCACTAACGCAATAGATATCTCAAAAAAGCATTCTACACAATCAATCATAATATCTTACTCAATAAACTGGAATGGTATGGGATCAGAATTTGCAAGAGCTATTGAAAACAATTACCGCAGAAATGTTTAAATTAAAGGGGTGGTTTGATAGAAATAAATTATCATTAAATTTAAACTAAAATAATGTCATTTGGTAACTGTAATAAGAATGCTCAAATACAAATACAAATACGAGTAGATGGTATACATTGCTAGAGTTCATGAAAACAAGTTTCTTGGTGTAATAATAGATGACAAAATTAGTTGGAAATCCCATATCACACATCCATTCATCCATTTTCTAACTACTTATCCTCTTGAGGGTCGACATTGGACGAGAGGCAGGGTACACCCTGGACAGGTCGCCAGACTATCACAGGGCTGACACATAGAGACAGACAACCATTCACACTCACATTCACACCTATGGACAATTTAGAGTCACCAATTAACCTGCATGTCTTTGGACTGTGGGAGGAAGCTGGAGTACATGCAAATTCTGCACAGAAGGGCAGTGCTAACCACCACACCACCGTGCCGCCCTCATATCACACATGTACAATGCAAAATGTCACGTAGCATTTCAGTACTGAATAAAGCAAAACACGTTCTGGACCACATCCTCTACTGGTGTCAGCATATTTAAATTACTGTGTAGAGGTTTGGGGAAATACATGCAAAAGTACAATCCAATCATTATCGATACCGCAAAAACAGGCCATTAGAATAATTCACAACACTGGTTACAGAGATCACACAAATCCACTATTCTCAAGATCAAAAACATTGAAATTTTTCTAATCTGGTTCATTTTCAAACTGCACAAATCATGTATAAAACAATTCACAACCTACTTCCAAAAAATATTCAAAATCTGTTTTTTCAAAGGGAGTAAGGGTATAATTTCAGGGGGGAACAAAATTTAAAACATCTGTGTGCGCACACTACTTTAAAAACATGTTGCATGTTAATATGAGGAGTGAAGTTGTGGAACGGACTGAGTGGGGACCTCAAGCAATGTCCGAGCATGAGCCAATTCAAGAGGCAGTACAAACACATGGCATTCACAAGGTACGGGGAGGAAGAAGGGCGTTGACAGTCACCGGGGGATCTCACATATTGTTGTTTGTTGTATGTATTTGTTTATATTGTTTTCAATTGTTTTGTACTTCATTCTAACATGTTCAAAATAAACCTACATTCATTCATTCAAAAGACCCAGGGTTGGCAGTGGCGCCCTATGGGTGAGCCAAGGGGGTCACGGCCCCTTGGATACAATTGCTGGCCCCACCAAGGGGAAAAAATTGGAGGCCGACATCACTGTCTGTAAGAGCCTGTGGTGCACTCATTTTTTATCTATTGCTACCAACCATGTTAGCATAGCTTGTTTAGAAGGGGGCTAAATAATGCATCAAAATTAGGCTCAATTTTGGCAAGGCCATTTTCAAAGGGGTCCCTTGAACTCTCACCTCAAGATATCTGAATGAAAATGGGGTCTATGGGTATCCACATATCTTACCTAAACTCAAGAAGGCTTGTTCTCAGCAAATGTTTTGTTCCTTATAATCAATGTAGTCCTTCAAATTGAAGCTGTATAATAACAGGATTGTTGTGAAACTCAAAATGTTAACTGTACTGGTATTAGTCTATGCACAACAGATAATTAGTGATGTTAACTGTAAAGTAAGAAACCAAAGTGTATCAGTATGCCTTGCCTTAACTCTCATTTTGACATAGTTTCAACTAGCTCAGGGGTAGGCAACCTGCAGCTCAGGAGCCATATGCGGCTCTTTGGCCTCTCTCTAGTGGCTCCCTGTGGCTTTGACGAAAAATTGTATGCAATTGAGTAACAGTTATTTTTTAACATTGTAATTTTCATTTGTCATTGTTGTAGCCTTAAGATGATTCATACATTTTTCAATCATATAAATGTGTAGCCTGTACACTGAATTTAAAAAAAAAAATGTTTTAACATCTTGTAAACTATGTGCTTCATATATCTACGGCCTGGCGCATATTCCAAAAATTTGCTCTCTGCGTCTGGAAAGTGAAGCCAATGCGGAAATGCTTTAAATCTAAATTTTTTCCAATAACCTGCAGGAGACAACTCCCTCAAAGTATCAAAAATGGTACCAAAATTTGATTCTTTCAAGGTGTTATACCAAGTTAGAAATTCCAATATTGTGACAGCACTAGTTTAAATCACTAGTTTCGGGTCTTCTTTAAAACAGTATGATGTTCATTTTGTACATTGTGGTCCCATTTAAAGTAAAATTGACAGTAAAGCAGGGTATGTTTTAGGGCGTGGCATCCTTGTGATTGACAAACTGGTACCACGGCAGTGTCCATAGGGTCTCACTCGTATCCACCCCTTACTCCTCCACAGCTCCACCCTCTTGTCCAAATATGGTCACTTCTGGCCCCAAAAACCAACATGCTGACAGGCAAAATGCCAAACTCATGGTTAAAACAACGGTGGTCAGCAAATCAATGGCTGATGTCACTATGGCTACATCCACTTCTTTTGTGCACTCTGTGATGAAAGGCAGCCATCAGGGTTGTATTTTGTTTACCTCTAAAAGTTATTTGCATCATTACTTCTAGGAAATCTTGGTAAAATGTACTATGGGGGTGGATTTACTTTGAACTTGCAATGCAACTGCGAAACATGTTACATATGACGGTCTAAAAGAGACCATTTTGAAAGAGATGTGCTTTGATACCTGAGTCTGTATTCTTTATAGCAGCATGGATCTGCTGGAGTGTTTCACTGCAGAGTGGGAATACACAGAAAACCCATGTCCTGATGAAGGGGAAAACTTATTGTATAAAGTAAGATAAATATTGAAACGCTGAGGAGGAAAAAGTACACACTTTGGAGAAATTCCGTGTTTATTTCTCCTGAAAAGTTACTGAAACACGTAAACATGAACGTCTTCGCTGAGCACAGCTACCATTCACTCAGCCCGCAGCCTTCCCAGTGTCTCTCGACAACATCAGAAGGCTAAGCTGAGCAAAAACTGTCTGCTTTCAGTTTCAGGACATTTTCTGCAGGCAGGTGCCCACTCTGAAGTTGCAACAGCAGCCTCGATGGTGCTCAGGGCCACTGCATGGGCAGATTATATAATGTCTTAATACTGTACAGCCAGGCAGATGAAGTCTCAGTGATGGTGTCTGTTTACCCCTTGATGTAGATACAGCATGATAACTAATAAAGCCAGACAAACACAAACAAAATATTCAAAAGAAAATGCCTACAGCGCTGGCAGTAATATTATGTTAAACATATGTGACTCTATCATTCAGCGACAGAATTCTAATGAAGTGTAAGTGACAGACCGATCTCACATTTACTACAGATGACTGCAGGTCAGGGCCGCCGCTAAAAGCATCCAGTTCTTTATTTCCAATCACTGAGTGCTCCTGCAGAATAGTTTTTATTCGTAGCATCCCTGCCACAAGCATTTTTTCCCCTGGAAACGTACACAAAACACACACAGGCAACCACACATAACCTCTACTCCTGTGCTCCACATAGTCAACCACCAGCAGTCTGCAAGGTGACAAATGAGTACTGTCACTTGGCTAAACACCTACTTGCACTTTTATTACAGTTATGTACTGTTGTTCAGTGTTTTGCTTTGTTGTGGGGTTTCTTTTGTGAAATACTCAAAATATCAGACAGGGATTTTTCTTTCTAATATAAACCCTAACCTTCTATCAAATCCTCACGCACCAAACAAGAAAGATAAAAATACAAATTTCGCCCTCAGCTACATGAAGAATGGGCTTATTTTGAATTATAGTAGTAGATCTTGATCACTGGTATCTAAATGTGAGCACTGCGATAATAGAATACGTCTGACTAGATAGAGAAGTGGTTGAATAAACCTGTAACCCTGTGTCCTTCACGCCACCCAGTCTATCTGAGGGCCATTAGGGGAGTCGCTGAGAGAGCGAGTGTCACTCTGCATTAATCCACCAGTCTTGTCCGTCCATTCCACCCTGTCTGATAGGATACAGTCTTATATCATAACCCGCTGTGTCAAATCTGAAATCACATAGGCTGCACCAAGCATTATCGCCCCTGCACTGATCCTAATCACGCTAATGCATTCTTTTATGCAAAGGCTAGGACATAATGTCTTGGTGAAAATATCAAGATGATGTTCGCACATGAGGATCCTGGTAAATCACCGTATCTGCAGCTGGTCAGCGTTGCTCATGTCCAGACAGGAGCATGAGCCCTTGCTCTGGAAATCACAATTTATCTTAAACTAAGCAGAGGCAGCACAGCAGCAAGGGGTCTGGCTCTCCTCCTGATTGACCGAGAGAGAAGCAACTTGAAAATATACCAATTTGCTGTAATAATCCTGCATGTGTGGCAGGTGGAGGGGAAGTTCCAGTGTGGTCTGGGGCTCGGAGGCTGTGATTAGTGGGGTTTGTTTGTGTCTGTGTAGAGGACACGAGGGCACGTTGTTACATGTGATGAGATTTTTTCATTTTGTCCAGAATGAATGTCTAATATCTGAGCAATCAGCTGAACACACCTCTTGAACCTGCCACTTTGCTGCATTGTGGGGGCGTTTTATCAGTAATGTGATTATTATGTAAGATCCACTCCATTTAGATCCTCTGGAGCTGTAGAATGATACGCAGTATCTTGAAGCTGCAGGGACTTACTGCTACTGGGGTTTCAAAAAGACCATCCTGGGTAAATCAAGGTTGAATTATTGCTGCACACTGTCAGAGTTTACAGTGATAACAGCGGCTGATTTACCACTCTGAAGTCTTAGTAATTTTCATAACAGTGGTGCCGTGATTTAAAACAGAGGTAGACAAAAGCAGGTTGGTCAGTGGTAAACAGATATAACTATCACCTGTAGCTAGTTAATTAAGCTAACCTTAGCTTCAAACGCTGGTTGACAGTGCTGCTTTTGGCTGACTTTTTAATGTTTCCACTTGACTTGTTTTTGAAAAGAAAACGCAGCTTCTAACCTTGAAGGAGAAAAGGCTTTTAGAATGAAGATTCACCAGCGTGTTTGGTTATCTCAGATAACCACTTCTGCTGTACAGTAACAGAGCAGGATAGAGCTGCTAACATTAGCCTACACTCTGAGGTATCAGCATCCAGAACCAGCTTCCAAACTGCGGGTAAATACGTCACAGAGTATGTACGATTGTAAACAAGGTGTCTTTTGATGTAGGTTGTAACTAGGGTATTGGTGAGAAATTGGCGATACGATTCGTATCACGATACAGAGGTTATGATTCAATATTGCGATACTATAAGCAAGGTGATATATTGTGTTTTTAAAAAATCTAATTTCAATAATGAAAACACCACCATATGCATAAAATCTGAGTAAATAACAATTACTTTTTCTTTGGAAAAGAACAGTAGCATCACAGTTTCTTTAACATGCTAACCGATATGTTGTTACATTGGAGTGAAGAATCAAATGGCTGAAGATATATTGTCGCAGTGTTGTTAAAAGTTTGGGTATAAACACAACACAATATGAACATCTGCCACAAATCTTTGCATGTAAACTATCAATTAAAAATCTATACTGTGTAAGACTATCATATAGTATCACAAAACATAACAGGATACTCAAGTGCATTGATGTTTTCTCACACCCCTATTTGTAACCCCACAAAATAACTATAACATAAGATAAACTTTACTGTGCCTGCAGGGAAATTTGTCATGGACACATTGTGCATATAGCTGCTTCAAGTGCGTACATGTGAGGCAATGTACTAACATACTGAGGCAAAGTGAAAAGCAGCAGTGTAGTAAAATAGATGAAATGACCTTGGCCTTGGAACAAACACTATTACCTCTGGAGTTAGTAAGAGAATTAAGTGGACTTGCTAATGTTTGGAGCTTATTTAAGAGCAGAAAAATGCATGCCTTAAACTTGTTCTTTTGCACATTTGGTTTTGGAGAGGGGAAATAAAAAGGAAACCACCAAACAAACCATCTCACCTAAGGGCTGACAAAACGTTCATGATAATTATCTCAATATAGAAGTCGGTGAAGATTCTCAGCCAAACAGGTCATGGTGGTCATAAGTGCACAATTATAGGCAACTGGACTTGCTTGAGTTTCTTGAAGACGTTTTGCCTCACGTCCAAAAGGCTTCTTCAGTTCTAACTGACTGGTGCTGAGTCGCAGGCTTTCAACTTCATGTGGATGTGAACCCTTACAGAGTCGTTGAGATCACATGTAGGTTGATGACCCAACCGGCCATCTTGCATGTCATTAGCATTAGATGGGTCCAGCTGTGAATGGGTGTTAAGTCATCTGGGAAGGGATCCCAAGACTGCATTGTAAGTGGGTGATAAGTGGTGTCGTAGGCCATTATATCTCGATATAATTTTCCTTGAAAGAGATATATTAAATCCTTGATACAATTAAACAACCCATATGCCTGTAGAGTGGGCAGTAATGCACCTTAAATGCCAGTTGCCACCCGCCAGAAGAAGGAGAAGTAGTAGTAAAAGAAGAAGACGAGACTGGTGAGGAATGTGTACGGTGATTCACTCATAAAGTTATTTTTAGTGTCATTGTTTTGACCAGGGAAAATAACACAGCACCACACTACGACAGTAGCTGTTTGTGTAGTGGACCCGTCTAATGTTAATGGTAAAAGGTTTAACTAAGTTATGAATCTTTAAATTTTAGTCATGATCAGTTCTTGACTGATATAAAATTGGTTTGATCAAACTGGATTTCTAATAAATACACCTAAACTGTTAAAATGTGGCTGATACTCCCTCCTTCTTGTAGTTTTAATCTGACATGCTGCCTCTGCGTCCTCAAAAGTGCTTCTAACTGATGATCTAATATTTGTGAGACATGTCTCCACAGTAATTAGCTGATATTTTTTCTCTTTGAGAAGAAATTATTTAATTAGCTTGACCTTTTCAGGGAGCTTAACCTTTTAAAATGTCAGGTGAAAAGGTTTTAAAATAAGTGTGCCATACTCTCAGAAAATTCCTGTTTTAGGGGGCTCATCATGACCTATAGAAGTGTGGCAAAAAGAAGGTCTGACAGTGATGAATCTTACAGCTCAGAGCAATTTGTTATAGTTCAGATATGTTCTTGGAAACCCTGTTTAAAGCAGAGCTCCCAGTGAGCCGGACTGACCTGTCTGTTGGCTTGCATGGCACCCACCTGTCCAGAGTTTTTTAGAACTTAGGGAAATTTTTATATTAGATTTATGGTCAATGTGGTGTTTTATTTCCACTTAATATTTTTAAAAAATAACCTGGGTTTACTAGATGGGCAACAGAGGATAAAGTATAACTATTCCCTTCTGTGACAGGGCCATTTGTTTGCTCTAAGGCAGATCAATCCAACTCTATCTTCTCTGGATTTCCTCCACCATTGTTGTCACCACTCTGGTTGTCTTTAGTAATCATCAGCTTTCATGTCAAATAAATGAGCTGTTTTATTGCCAGTGTTGCCGCGGCTCCACCACTGGTCGAAATAAATGGAAATGAATAAGGGTTATTTTGCAAGGACATGCGTACATGTGGAGCGAACGTGGCCGAGCAATAAAGGCTTTCTGTCAGAGCGAATTGGATCACGCGGATGACACATCTAGTGCACTTTACCTCAAGAAGAAAAAGAGAAAATATGTGAAAATTTAATGACTCTAAGAGGAATATGGTGTTCAGGAAAAAGAATGTGATAAACTGCAGGATGTCGCAGAAATGTCTCGGACACAGGATGTTAAAAATAAAATGGGAAAAAATCTTGTTTTAGCACAATCAGTGCTGAGTTTATCATTACAGTTTTATTTTAGTTATTGTTTAATAGCAGTTCAATATTGCAAGAGGATCATTTTTACAAAAACCGCCGACCGCAGCGTGCATGGTAGTCTACCATGACAGCTCTGTGGTTATCAGTTAAACTGCAAGCAGTCTCCTAAATCTTTATGAACACTTGAAGTGATTAAAGTGCTTATAGAATAACCCCTCAGCTGTCAGGTGTGTACTGTATGTTCAAAACATATAGTGGAGCATCTGTGTCTTCTCCTCTGCTGGCATCGGTAAATAATGCACTGCTGTGCATCTGCAGCACGCCCTAATATATAATTCACACAACGTATGTAGTGAGGCAACCCTCATGCCATTCACACTAGAGATGGGAACACTGCTTAAGCCTACTGCAATATGTCGCTGCTGACTTTTATTTGCACCTTAAAACGCTTTGTGTTTCGTATTTTGTCAATTGGACCATTATCATCAGCTATATTACCCATGGCTGATATATCTTTACATAAAATCTTAATACAAAGAACAAGTGACTTGCTGTAAAACACTGATAAAGAAAAATGGACATTGTGGGTGTTTTATGGCTTTGTTTGCTGTTTTGGTTACAGTCTTTTTTTCTTTTTTCTTTCACACTATCTCCTGTGAGTCACCGCTGATGGAAACCTCTCTGAGATGGCTCCAGCTTTGACACAGTGTTTTACAGAGTCACACAAGCGTGCAGAGATGGTTTTGAAGGTCTGCAGGTGATGTTTATAGGCCGGCAGTGGCCTTGCAGATGTCCTGATATAATTATAGCAATAGTTGTCTGCAGAACTCAACAAACACTGGAGTGTCTCTGCACTCCACCGCCACCCGCTGCTGCCACTGACAGCACGCTACATGAGAATATGCAAATATGCGTCAAAAGGGAGAAAATTTCCATTAAACTTCATATTCCAAGGTGATGTTTCCAGGGTGATTTGTATTTGAAAAATGCTCCATTCTTATTCGCGTGCAGACAAGCTGCCTGGTCTTGGCCTTGTCAAGCACTCGTCACTATCATACATGAGAAATGTTGCAGTTGAGACTTGTTGGGTTCTGTTCAGTCGGGCAAAAAGGGAAAAGTGGCTTCATTTCAACTTGCACTGCTAAACTATTCTGTTGAGAGCATTGCATTAGCTAGATTACAGTTTTATCTGTCAAATGAATGCGCAGAAATAGCTGACATAACATTATGTTGCAAATCCAATTTCGTATTGATTGACAGGGCAAGATTCACCAAGCCCATGTTATGGCTTCCTGCACTATTAGAGCGTATTGCGGTGTTATTTGCATTGGAAAGAAGGGGCATTTGCTGGGAGTAATTAGTTAAGCTCCTCTGACTTTGGAAATTTAATTGCAGGTACAGTAGAACCGGCTAACAATGGGATAACTGAAGCATTACAGTCTGTGAGGGACTAACAAACAGCAGGAGCCTCCCTCCTGACAAACAGCACTGGAACACACATTCAGACAGACACACAAACACGCCAGCGCGGACATACACAGGCACACACATTCACTTAAAATAAAAAGCATACATCGCATCCTGACCTCTTGATTCTTTGATCCATTAATGACATACAATATTCATACTCCCAGCTACTGAATGTTTCATTCTAACTGCAGAGATGAGGAGTGCATTATTAAGAAGAATGGCACAGACTATCTACAGAATGTTTATCGTTTATCATGTGCTGTTGGCTTACTGTGTTGTTCAAATGCTTGACCTTGAATGCTGCTTTCATGCCTCCCTGTATGTTAGGAATCAAAGCATAAGGGGACTAACATTAGCTTAATATCATGCTCTAAATGTGCCTGAAAACATGTTTATCTGTTATATAAAGATAAATATTTTCCTTGCTGTTCTAATACGCCTGTAGTTATGGTTATTTGCCGCAAATTATGAACATGCACATTTACTGCTGCTCATCATGTTTGCTCTTCAGCCTACACAAAACCTTATGTAACGGTGCTGTTAAATCACCTTAAACTGTAGTATTTACTCACAGAGAATATCTATCATACATTATAATATGTAAGATTGATTTCTCTACATTAGCAGGTTTATCTTAACACCCCATAATAGCTGGAACATCAATCACAGGAACAGTGCTGTTAACGTGACACAGTGGACACTGTTAATTATTTAAAAGGATCGCTGACTATTAATGGTATTTTGCTTCACCTTTCCCATTATCTGTAGCAACCAGTTTGTTTTCCTCTCGATTAGGCACGCAGGCAGTGAGCAACACCCATCTCCTATTACTGGGATATGGCAACAGAGGCCATGGGGGAAGGGAAAATAGCAGGCTGCTGTTGTTGTTATCACTGCTGCTACTGCTACTGAGGGATTGTTTTTAGCATTTTCTTGGCTGCATTTAATTTCTTTATTCTTTCCACCGTAACTTGCCTCCACTGTTCAACCTTTGGCACTCCCTTATGGAGGTCTAAAATGACTGGGTCACTGAAACCTAACCTAAGTCAGAGCAGTGATGTGGCTGGCGTTTTGT
The DNA here is from genome assembly GCA_019142605.1 of Cephalopholis sonnerati. Classification (NCBI taxonomy): domain Eukaryota; kingdom Metazoa; phylum Chordata; class Actinopteri; order Perciformes; family Serranidae; genus Cephalopholis; species Cephalopholis sonnerati. Next base: position 19,205,923 of record JAGQAX010000004.1, on the reverse strand, counting down.
TTCTTATTTGTCTATGCTGTGCAGAGGACATTAAGCAGGAAAAAAAAAAACAAGCCTGGGGTAATGAAGGCATCTGAAATTCAGCCGGTGGTACCCAAGTGGGATTTGACATGAAGCCAAAGCTTTTATAGATAGCTGTCTTTGTGCTTTGGAATATGGTTGGACATTTACATTATCAGAAAGGTCTTTCATAACACATATGGGATCTGAGATTCAGATTTTATATTAGCTGTTGCTCTAATATGTTGTCCACTCCAGTGACTAGATTTACTACTATATATCTATATCTATATATCTATATGTATGTATGTGTGTGTGTGTGTGTGTGTGTGTGTGTGTGTGTGTGTGTGTATACTGTATGTATGTAGGTATACATACATACATATATGTATATATTTTTATTTATTAATCAACTGATTTTTTTTTTTATTAATCAATGATCATCAATAATAAGCTATTGTATAAAATGCAAATTTGTCAGTAGTCAAAAAAGCCTCTGTTCTTGTATGTTTACAGAAACCCCAAATATATTTATTTATAAGAAGTAGCCTAAAGAAGAGAAAATTGGCAAACCCTCAAAGCTGAGACGCAAAACCTGGTGTTCTAAGAGACTAAAACTAGCATTTTTAGATGCAAACATTAGAGTTTTATAAGCTAAATGTTATGAGTCAGGTCAATTTCTTGATTTGCTGGTGCGAACGTACGAGCTTGAAGCGATGTGATTTTAAGCAAACTGACAATAACCTGTGCTGACAGCATCACAGTGCTAAATCCAACTTGTATTGTATTAGTAATAAGCAATATGAAAACATGATTAACATACTATATGTTTCTTTATGAATGGACTGATGGAGTCACTAGTGTTTGACAGGTCCTCAGCTGAGCAACGCAACATGAAGGAGATGACATTTCAGTAGACGTGGGAGGGGAGATCAGTGGCGCACACAGTGTTTATTTGCTAGAAAGTTTATGTGTTTCTTTTGGCTGATGAGACACAGCAGAGGCAGTCTTCCAAGAAAACTAAAGCTGCGCCAATATGACAACATTTTGAATTTGAAGCAGACGAAAGAGATGTCCTGGCTGCGAGGGCCGTTTTGAGTTGAACTTTAGTTGGATGCCTTTTTTCTATTTATTCCTGTTGCTTGTTTTGAAAGCGCCACAATGGACAACAAATGGCTGATTCATGAAGCTGAAATGAGCAGTTATGTACATGATACCTTCTTATTCCACTGAAAAATCTAAATAAGGTGGCACCTGGCTGGAGGGAGATCACCAGGGATCTGCTTTGGCTATAACAACCTGCTCACTGTTGGCTATGTTGTACATCATTATAGTAATTATCACAGTATAAAAAGTGTGTTTAAAAATACAAACATAGAAAGACAGCAAGTGCTCACCCATCTAGTGGTTATGTCTCCAGTCTGATCTGGAGCCCACAAAGATTTATTGTGGACAGAGGGCTCCCGTGTTACAAAATTCAACACGATAGTCGGATAGTTGTTTGCTATTACGACATGATGTCAATACAGGGTTTCACCACTTATTACTTTATTTGTGGTGGCTCACCATGATTGAAACATCTGCAGCCATGTTTTGATTATCTAATCTTGGAACTGGACCATTATTTAGGAGCACTGTTGATACCATTCAGTCATTCATTCATCCACACTCTCGCAGCTCAGAGCGTACTGTGGCCACAGACAGAGCAGCAGAATGCCAAGCGCAGTGAAAGTGAAATTCAACTGTTCATTGTGCTGGGTCGAAAAGTTTGCTTTCACTCACAAACAGCTGCTCCTGTCATCCATTGAAGACCTCATGAAGAATTCGGCCTGTGCTGCTTTAAGGGATCCGCAACCTCCAAAACCCCAAAAAAGGCAAGTTAGCAACTCCTGTCACCTGCTGCCTCACATAGATTTCAAATTTTTGGGAAAAAAATGTGACACCTAGTGGTAAAATTTGGTAGTCCAGTCCGGTCTGGTGTTTGGTTTTATATCAAACCGGTTTGAAAATTTTGACACCATCCCAAACCTACTGAAACTAGCATTATTATTGTTTCCTTTTGCATTTGTGCTTCTTAAATGACTTAAATGTCTAATCAATTATCACATTTGTGTCTCTAATTCTTCTGTTGATTTATTGTGTAATCATCTAATCATATAAGCACTAGACCATATATAACCCTCTGAACACCCACAGGAATGCGCTGACAGCAATGATTAACCAGACGCGCCCTGTGATTTGGCCCGTGCACATGTGCTGGAACATGTTTGTCCAGTAACCAGTGTATTTGCGTATTAAGTGCGGGGTACCCCTCTGTGTGCAGACGGCCTATTCCATGTAGCTCAAACCTCATGTGGTGAAGATGTCTTCCTGCCACGCTGCGCTGACTGCTGCGGTCGCATGGTTCTGACGGTGCAAAGCCAGAGGCAAGAGAGTGAAGTGTGTCAGCCTGTGCAGCTGATAACACCGCCTCTGTCACACTCAGGCCAAAGAGTGTTTGCTGGGGAGCCAAAGCGCGTGATGGGTTTGTGACGCAGCACGCAGTGGCATTCAAATAGTGAAATTGGGGTAGACACTTTTTCCTCATCCCTTGAACTATGTCACATCATTTATCTTATGCGACATGATGCGTTTCCATTTTCCTCATGGGGAGTTCATGGCGTTTCCATCCTCAACGTCTTTTCCATCTGAACGTTCGGCCCCTTGACATACGGCGAGTTTCATCCCACTAGAGGTTTTCTTTTTCACACTTTGTTAACCAAATGTGATTTCCACACTGTACAGTGTTTGCACAGAATGTTTTATTCAACTAGGTTTGTTGTTTCTTTACATCTGTGTGACACTTAACCACAATGGCAAGTGCCTCTCTATCTCCTTAGGCCATTGCCTTCCTGGAGTCTCTTTCATGGGAAGAGGCACTGACAGAATAAGGAAGAGCTCCTTGAGAGCAGAGTCTCTTATCAGCCTCCAACATCTGGCCAAGACTGATGGGCTCTTGGAATAGCTCTCCAAATATCATTGAGTTTGAGCTGCATAATGCTTGTTTAACTGCATCCTTCCTACAATACTAATTCACCCCCTCTCATTATGTGTCTTTCACCAGAGGAACCCATTTCTATGATTACTGAATTTAGTTTCTCAGCGGGGTAGGATTGATGTGAGGCAGCGCACTAAATGATAAGGAAAAGAGAGATTGAGAGGTGAGTCAAGTCATGTGAGCAAAGCAACTGAAATATAAATGTGACCAGCTCTGATCATACAGAAAAATATTGAATTTTCAAGCTGTTAAGTGTTTAAATCTTCGACATGAAAGGCAATTTTCACACTTTTTTTCTTTTGCTGGAAAATGAGTCGAGCTAAATTGAAGTCATCATTGTAGATTTAAAACGTATGGCCTTGATGCATTGCAACCCATTAGATTAAAGCTCGGAGGCAATCTGCAGCTGATTTAAGAATTTATCCGAACACCTGCTTCTGTATCTGCAAGTCACTGGATGCCAAGCCTCTGATCACACATGAGAAGGGTTTGAGCAGATGTGTCATACTGAGTCAGTTTTGTTCTTGTCTCACAGCAGTATGACACGGGCAGGATGGGCCAATAAATTATATTCATGTTTTCTCTTTATCACAGAAGAATTGTTTTGTTATCTCTACACAACAGGCTTTGTTTTCCTGTGATCTTTAGATGATTGATTCATAACCCAAAATAATCTCGAGATAAAAGGGTGAAAATTCTGATCCGGTTAATAGATGTCTAATCTAGGGTAACAATGTTGTAGTCCAACTATTAATGATCCCATGTCGTGAATATTTGATGTACAAAGAACTTTTTGGCTTCTGTCAGCTCTAATAGTGTTATGTACTGATGTTTTTTATATATATTGGGTTTTCTTCTGGGCATTTTCCCCCATCTGTAAAGGCCAAATCCCAATTTACCGCAGAACCTGCTGTGGTAACGCCTACTGCTCTCCTTAGGAGGGTGTAGTCGCCGGCAATGTGCTTCCTCCGATACACATGGAGGCACCAGCTGCTTCTTTTCACCTGACAGCGAGGAGCTTCACCAGGAGGGTGCAGCACATGCAGAGGTTCAAAGAATCTCCTGCAGATCTTGATGCAACTTCATACAGACGTCCCCACCAACCAGTAGGAGTCACCAGTGCGACAACAAGGAACGCTGCCAATTGGGTTTTATAGAGCTGGAAACACTGGAGCCAGGGATTATAGCTGAACGCTGCAGTGGTGGGCGAGTGTTTTCACTCTGCACCCACCCGGGTGCCCACCAATAATACATTAAAGCTATAACATTGGCTTTTTGCTTCCCTTGGACTCACAACATTGTATTGTTTGATTGATGCATCCGTACGTGATTAAAAGCCTTTTTTAATACTTTATTATGTTTTACAAAAAACAGCAGACAAAACCAAGAACAACAGGCGACATCATGGGTGAAGGTGAAATGCTTAACATCATGTAAAACAGAAAATGAAAAGAAGCAATGTTACATTGTAGTATCAAAGATAACGGATTCTTTCTGTCCAAGATTGTCCTTCAAGATCAGGATTACGGAGCCAATTTATGCTCAAAACTGTTTCTAAATATAATTAAGCAATACAAATTGAAAGGAAAAATTCTACAGTCTAGCCAGCTCTTTTAAAATAGAAATCACTGTATAGCTTTGGACTGAGCACCTGGACATGACAGATGTGTTTTGCACACTGATTGCTTGAAAAACATGAGCTCCCAAAATAAATCTGGGAGGTCACAGGATAAGGAATAAGAAAAAATATGTATGTTTGTTAAACAAAATTGCGTTGGTGCACCAATTTCAAATGTTATCAGCCCATTAAATGGCTGTTATCAGTGGTTATCACAGCATATGGGTTAGAAGGGGCCTGTTACACCCATTAGTGGGTTCTAGAAGGCCGTTATCAGGCCATTAAATGGCCATTAGGTTTCACTTTCAGTTTCTTAAGGATGGGACGCCCAAACTATGTGGTTACATTTAGAAAAAGATTGTTGTTTAGGTTCAAATTAGTAGATCTGTATGGTAACATGACGTTGAATTTTGGTTTTACATGGGACACGTACACCGCTCTCCTAGGTAGAGCTGGGCAATATAGCAATATTATAATATGATATTGTGATACAAGACTAGATATCGTCTTAGATTTTGGAAATTGAAAAATTGTAAATATTGTCTTTTCCTGGCTTAAAAAGCTGCATTACAGTGAAGTGATTAAATTTACTTGACTTACCAGACTGTTCTAGCTGTTCTGCTCGCCTGATTTTACCCACATAGTCATAATATGCACTCTTGCTGATGATTATTTATCAAAAATGTCAATGTGTAAATATTTCGTGAAAGCACCAATAGTCAACCCTACAATATTGTCACAATATTGATATTGAGATTTTTGAATTCAGTTCAATTCAATTCAATTCAATTCAATTGTATTTGTAAAGCCCAATATCACAAATCACAAATTGCCTTAGAGGGTTTTACAGCCTACAATATCCTTCTGTCACAGCGGATAAGGAAAAACTGCCCCCAGAAAACCCTTCAACAGAGGAAAAAAAATGGTAGAAACAAGAATACCTTGAAGAATATTGTGATTTCTGATTCTCCCTACTCACAGGCAAAAGTCCTATGTTTGTTTGACTAATTTACCTCGGCAAACTCAAACCTATGCTGGCTTTTTTTCTCTTTATACCACATCACAACATTTTCTCCTTTGCTCCTGCCTGACAAGGAACGTGTTGGTATGTATGGTCTTGATGACAACTGATAACAGTCATTAAATGGTCTAATAATGGCCCTCTGAACCTACTAGTAGGTGTAGCAGGCCCCTCGTAATCCATATGTTTGAGGCAGATAACCACTGATAACATCCATTTAATCAAATGATAACAATCAAAGTGGGGCAGTTTATTTCATAAAATATTTATATAATATTTAATATTTAACTTTTTTCCTTGAGAAGTACTTTCACTTTCTTAGGCCACCGAAAATCTTTCAAATTATGACAGTGTTAGAAAGGAATAATACAGTTTGGTTATTACTTTTTATTTATTTACTTTTATTTGACAGCCACAGAGTAGAGAGACAGGAAACGTGGGGACGTCGAGGTTGTGTGGTATGTGCTCTCATGCTCATGTTCAAACTCACATTAATGCCAATGACCTTTAATGTTAGGCCAAAATTACACATTACTTCATTTTTTTAAAGAGTCACCAGATTGGACTGACCAGTTTAATTTTGAATAGTAAAGTATTTCACTCAGTACATAAATGGTCTTTAATCTCAAATATCAACCTCCAGTATCAGTCATAAGCCATATAGGTTGTGAATCACTGTTATTCTTCTGTGGCAAAGCTTTGTTTCACCTGCTAAATATAGATGTTTACAGGTTTTTATTGTATGACTACAAGAAGACGGTTTGTGTTAAATCATTATTTTGTGAGTACGCATAAGCTTGTTATGTCAAGATGACAGAATAATTATGCAGTAATCATGAGCAAATCAGACCCAAAAATAATCCCACCAGTGGCCCTAGACTCCCATAGAGACTGACTGTCATTTTTTAAATAAATGTTATAGTTTCTAACTTATTTGCTCACGTATCCTCAAAGAGGCAAAGATGAAGATTTCATCCTGTTGTGTTAGGAAGAGAAGGCAGGGAGCAAATGAATAATTCTTGCTGGTGAGGCTTGCAGTGCTCAGAGCTATAGCCCATGAATCATCATCATCATGAGATAAAAGGCAACATCTTTTCATCTATTTTTCAGTCTTTTTCACTTCGCCTGCTCGAGTAACACTCCTGTGAGTGTTTTCAAATCCAGAAAGGCATATCATATAATTATTTGTTTTCATATAGATCCTATCTGTGAATTTCTACACTTGTGACAAAATTGAATTCCTGCAGAGGTTGTGCTTAGAGGATAACGCAGCATGGCCAAAACGTCCTAATTGCAAAGAACGCAGTACAATCATCACCATTTAATATCAATTATATCGAGTCCTTATCTCAAACACTCGGGTTCCCCTTGTAGGGAATAATGTTTTTTCTTTACGGGTTTTGTTTGAAATTATGCATGATTAGCTCAATTCACAGCGAGTACCAGCATGCACTGTAAATGACCAATTAAATGGCTCCTTTGGTATGCTGTCAATTAATTGTCCTATACAACGTTTTACAAACCAACATCACGGGTGGCCTCTTATTAGCCACTAAAACAACCATCAACATTTCAGATGCAGGTGCGATGTGATGAGTTTATGCAAACGGCAGTAGGTCACAGTGTGACATTGGTCATTATGACTTCAGCTATTAACGGCAGGCCACAACCATCCTACGACTCTGACACAGAGGCTGTGGAGACCAGGGAATCAATGTGATGTCATTCAAGATTCATCCCCAGAGAGCCGGTGAGACTTTGACCCCGTTCAGATAGGAAATCCCTCTCTGATGGCGAGGTCATACCATATCATTACTTGATTGGCGTGGATGATTAATGCCACACTTTCAAACACATGGTCCCTGTTACATGTGTGTTATTCATATAAAGATGAAAAATGATCCAACTACTGACTTTATAAGAGCAGTGGACGTAGCCTCCATGATGTCAACCTTTAGTTTATGCACTCCCATTTTGAGGCCCAGAGGTCAGCATTTTGGCCATCGCCATCTTTTTGGAGCCAGAAGTGACCATATTTGGATGAGAGGGTGGAGCTGTGGAGAAGTGAAGGGGGGATCTGACTGAACCAGAGGACACTATTGGCAGACAGCCTGTCACTCAAAGCAGCCACGCCCTTAATGGTGTGTAACTTTAAGCCTTCATAACATTGAAACAGGTGAGTTAAATAAAAAATCACCTCCCGTACTGTTGGCATCAATGTTAAAATCACAGACTGTAAAAATAACAGACATAGCTAATGTGACGTCACCCATTTGTTTTTGGACTCTCATCTTGAAGCCTTGAGGCCAACATTTCGGCCCTTGCTACCTTTGTTTTTTGAAGCTAGAAGTGAGGATATTTGAGCGAGAGGCTGGTGCTGTGGAGGAGCGCGAGGTGGATCTGACTGAGAAGCCAAGGACACTGTCCAACCTGGTCTCGCTCCAAAGGCATTGAAATTCAGCAATTGGGCATCGACTTGCAGCATCAGACACTGACAAAAAAAGCTGTCCTTTAACTTCAGCATGATTTGCAGCTGGTCGCCATTGTAGTTTAACAGTGCACAGCAGTGTTTGGGGAAATGCAGCGGGACAAGAATGAAAGTTAAGGCAGCAAAAGTCCGAGTTGGGTGCTGGAGGGGTGGAGGATGGGTCCAACAAACACTGACTTTCACCTGTGTGAGTGCTATGTGACAAGGTTGGAGTGAAAATGCGTTGCACTATCAGCAGACAGCCTGTCACTCAAAGCTTGCTTCCTTCCTTCCTGTGTAACTTTAAGCCTTAGTAAAATGTAGTTGTCATGGAGGGGGACATTAGCTATAGAGATCAAAACCGATTTTTGTACCAGGCTGTAAACATGTTTATTACTGCTGTAAAGTTGGGCATTTTAACATGGGTGTCTACTGGGATTGACTGGCTTCCAGATCTAGCCTCAAGTGGCCATTCAAAGAACTGCAGTTTTTGGCACTTCCATGTTGGCTTCACATTTCAGCCCCAGAGGTTCCCGCTTGGTTGAATTAGCCATAGAGACCAAAATTTGTTGTTTGTACCAGGCTGTAAACATGTTTATTTCTGATGTAAAGTTGAGCATTTTAACATGGGGGTCTATGGGGACTGACTCACTCTTGGAGCCAGCCTCAAGTGGCCATTTGGGAAACTGCAGTTTTTGGCACTTCGGCTTTGGCTTCATTTTTTATGCCTAGAGGTTGGATCCAAGTCATCATCCTAATCTCTCATATCTTAAACATTAAGTCATCTTCTGTTCTCTAAGACATTCTTGTAGTCATCTATTTCTGTTGTTTTTATTTGTTATTGATGCTTGGTGAGTTGCTTCATTACAGCAGAGCCCTGACCAATGGCTCTTACATTTACTTTTTTACAGCAACAGTCATTGCAATTCTTTACTGCTAATAATCTTTGAAACAGGACACACAGTGTCATATGTTTAAGGGAATTCAGTGCATTGCAGTATCAATAGCTGAAGCCATTTGCAATGCAATTAAAAACTCAATTTTCAAAGCGCTTTGCTGAGGGTGATAAATGGGCCAGTAATCCCTTAATTGTTCTCTCTTAGGCAGAATCACAAATGATAGATGTTTCATTAGAGGCAGAGTAAAACTTAAAGTAAATAAAATAAGACTTTGAGATATCACTGATTTTATTATAGTCAAATCTCCAAAGAAAGCTGGATGTCTTTCCAGTGAGGTAAAAAAGAAAATACAATGAGTACTTTAAAAAATCCCTTTCAGGCTTTTCCTGATTATTTTCAGGACCATAGACAGCTCTGCTGGCTGTGTGTCCCCACATCCCTCCGCCCTGTCCAGGCATTATGTGGCAACTTTTCCCTCCTATAATCACTTATTGCTTTCCCTCCCTCTAACCTTAACAATGTCATTGCTGCTGGGAAAGAATACATTTGCAGAATGAATAAAAAGAAAAGGACACAACATGGACACAAAGTTTCCCGCTGTGGGGAAATAACCGCAGCTCCCCGTGCTCGCCTCTCCGCGGCTCCTCCAGATATGCAGCAGCTGGAAGTGGCCAGGCTATTCAGAGTCATTGGCCACCTGAGATTGCAGCGTTTCTATTGATTCGGCCAACAGAAGGCTAATATTGACAAGTGCAGCGCTTATTTCAAGCCGTCGTAATCTAGCGGGCTGAGGCTTTTTAATTTAACGTCAGATCAAGTTTGACCAACATTGGCCCGCCGCGACGGGTCCAATCGGAGTTCAGATCAGCTCCTTCTCCCCTCACCAGCCCACCCCTCCTCCTCTTCCTCTCTCTCTCCTCTTTCTCTCTCGCCCCTCTCTCTTAGTTGCAAAAAATGCTCTGCAGCTGGGCTGCACCTCAATGAACCTAATTGGTGCACTGTGAGCGACCATCATCTATCCACTGGATTTCCATCGCGCCCGGCTTCCATCCAGAACATATGAATTTGCTCAGACAGACCCTTTTGAGGAGTTGAACAGATAGGTCGGAGAAAATGGCACAACGCGTGGTTTTGTTTCTACTGTGGCTCTTTGACAGATCATTCGCAGGATTTCCCAATCAGATTAATATCGGTAAGTGTCTTTGCTGTGTGTTTTTTAAAAGAAGGGGGGCTGCAGATTGTGGTTTGTACGGACTGAGATTGCAATAACGGGAAGATGTGCACGGAGCGCGGGAGCTCTGCGCAATGACAGAGACTAACTTGATTTTACATATGCTGCGATGTTAAAGCAGCTGATTGTGTAGAACTGTAGATTAAAGCTTCATCTAGTGTTGTCTGTGTCATTGTAATCATTGGCTGAGAATAAGTGTGTGATAAGGGAGACGGGAGACGTTCAGTTCCCCGGCTCGATCTGAAGAGTTACAGACAGGCGCACTGGTCAAAAATGCAACATAGTTATCCTTTCAAATATGAATCAGCCTTTTTTTCCTATCACAGTGGGACATATAGAGTTGTTCCCCACTGAATATAAAGAGGTCCTAACTGGTAGTAGACTAAACAGGCACAGATGCGATTGTCTGATCTTGGTTTCTCATCTCTTTAAGGGGGACTGTTCATGCGTTCCACGGTGCAGGAGCACAGCGCGTTCAGGTTCGCTGTCCAACTCTACAACACCAACCAAAACACCACTGAAAAGCCTTTCCACCTCAACTACAATGTCGACAACCTCGAGTCGTCCAACAGCTTTTCAGTCACCCATGCGTGTAAGTGTGCTTCTATTTCAGTCATGTCCAGATTCTCCCCCCTACTCCTGTCCACAGCAGAGCTGAGCAGAATTATTTATGTCCAACTCATCCAGTATGGAGCTTATAGAGGCTACATCTCAATCCAGGGGAAGCAGTCAAGTTCATCTCACTTCACTCTGGGTCAGGAAGTCTCAGTGGGAATGTACAAATACAGATTTAATAATCTGATGTACGCAGTGTTGTTCACATATTTCATTTTCTTGGCTTTTAGCACAAAATGCATACATCCTTTTGTTTAATTTATATTTTTACAGGTAGCACTTTAGCTGTGGTTGGTAGCCACATTTATGGTATTGGTGTCCATCTTGAGTGGTATAATAAAAATAAATATATTCCTCTGGCAACCTGCTGTATACACGCTGGCCTTGAGAATGCAGCCAATTACACAAAACCTGTGTCAAGGACTCAGCGCTGGACGAGTTCATGTGCTGTTGTATGGAGCACAATAGGATGTGGATTTTATGACATGACATGTTTTTCTTTATTTTCCATCACATAAAAGATCCACTATTCAAGAAGAAAGGATATAAATTGGCGTCTGTTATATACCATACTTGAATACTTGATTTTTTCTTGTCCATTGGGTGCAATTATGTGTTGTATGTATGTTATGGTCCATCCCATGGTGCAACTGGTGCAGTGGCTGATCCAACAAATAACCTTTTTTTTCTATACCCCCCCCCACTGGCTGCAGTTTCTTAAGATCAGCAGAAACAGAGTGGACAAAAGGGGAAGAAACAGAGTCGGGTGTGTTATTTTTTTGATGTCATTTTAAATGATGAGCTCAGTTTGGCTGAATGGCCGACTCTGGAGACACACGGCTCTGTCAGACTGGCACAGTTGAGTCCCTCTAACCCCTGTGTGGCACGGTCATAATGGCCCCTCTGACTCTCCATGTGCCAGAGCATCTCCTCCTGCGCTGTCCTCTGACTCCCCCTGTGTTACAGAGCATCTCCCCCAGCATTGCAGAGTCAGCTCATTAGCACCCAGCCCTCATAGCACCTCACCGTGCTGTCATTGGGTGAAAGGGGAAAAAAAATCCATAGCTCCCCAACCAACGCCAGCAAATGAGTTGGGCTCAGACCTGCAGAGGAGGTGGGTCTGAGCAGCGAGGGAGATAAAGCAGAGCGTCATATCACAGGCAGCAGAGCTGCAAGTGCCCTAACGAAGGCATCCATAAGAAACAATAAGCAAATGAGAGTGAATAAATAATAGATAGTGCCGTGCAATTTCACGCATGTTGAAGAGGAAGGCAAGCATAGGAGAAAAAGGCTTGATATCAGAATCTAATTAAATTCAGGGGCAGACAGAGCTTTAGTGAGAGGAAGGGGTTCCTGTGGGAGCCGTGGCCCCGTTTCTTGTTTCTTGCTGCCACGTCTTAGCATCTCCATCAAGAGCACCGTCTCAGGACTGCCTTGAACTTGAGATACAAGAAAACTATGAGCTTTTAATGATGCAAAGACACCAATGCTTAAAAGAAATGTATCGCTCAGTGATGCAAAAATAGGAGAGCGATTGTCAAATGTCATTATAATGTTTGGTGAGAGCATCTCTCTTGCTTTGATGTGCATATTAATAATCTGCTCTGCTTGAAATTTCTCTTTAGTGCTGAATGTTTAGCCTGCTACATTATACAGGAAGAAGTTTTGTACTTAATACAGTGAAAACCCTCCAATTAATTGCACAATAATCAACAAACTCCAAGCAAAGATGGCGCCTGAAACAGTCTGAGCTGCAGTTTTCTTTAGAATCTGATTTGTGTAATGTATGATCTGAGACTTTTTTCAAGGTAGTGCCCTGATACTGTTGTCAAGTTGAGCTCGCAAACCGCAGACAGCTCATGCTGAGCTCACAACAGTCCATAAGCACCTCAGATTGTCTCTACCAATGTAGTGAACAAAATCGAGATGACGGTTATTAGATATCACTTATCTGCTGACTTCCAGGCCTTTGAGGCTTTGCCTCTGGTGAGTGAGGACCTCCTGTGTTCCGCGTTTTAGATTTGTCAGCGCTGTTGTTTGTTCTGCAAGCTGTCACAATTATTTAGTGGACATTCAAATTTCCTTTGTCATCAATAGCCCTGTGTGGATGACTCAGACCTTTGTCAGCAGTAGCACACATCTTTTTTTATGATCGGGCTATCTGAACTAAGATTTTTACAAAAGTGGCATTTATGCGGGTTTGGGGAGTAAATCTATTTCGAGGCAAGCATCATTGCTTTGATCAAGATGAGTTCTGGCTGCCTAAGGCCTCGCAGAGTGGTTCAAATGACAGCATTTGTTTTGTCTTGTTCGGACTTTTCTTGAAGCTGATGTTCTGCTTTAGTGTGCACTCTCTCTTTACTCTGGGACGGATGCTGCCAAAGCCCTCTTCTCTGACTCATCATGTAGATCACTCCCCCTCGTTTGCTGTACATCCTTTAAAAGTAACATAATAGAGGCAGAGGAACAAGAGGACGTGCATACAGTAATTCAAATTAAACTTGCTGGAGTTTACTTTGCTTTTCAGAAACAAAGTATGGAAATCCTTAGGTGTGATGAAGGCACAGTGTTGTGTCAGAACAATTTCTTTCAAGTCAGTATAAAACCGTATGCTATTAATTGAATTAGTGGCCAGCAGCAAAACAATGTGTGGCTTCAGTAATCCTTAAGGCTTGGCTTTGTACTGCAGAGGCATGGTGTGTGCTTTGGTGGCAAGACTGTTGTTGCTTTGAAGTGACATCAGAAATTGTGAAATGTGTAATTACCAGTGCAGGGTCCATAATAGCTGTGGAAACTAGGAGTCAGGTATGCTCACAGAGAAGACAGGAGTAGTTCAAAGCAAAGGGTACCAGTTTGAAGAAAGCAGAGTAGACAGCATTAATGTTCCTGATGGTCACGGCTAGCCAACTTAATGACACCGCCATCCTTTTCTCTCCTGTTTACCCTTCTTCTTCTTCTTCGTCTTCCTTTACCTGAGGCGAAGAAAACATCAAACCCCCCTCCGCCTCTCCTCGCCACGCTATTTATTAGATTACTCGCCTTGATTCCTGTTAAAGGCAAATTTTGCAATGCTTGGCTTTTGAATCTCATCTCACTATTCCTCATTCCTCATTCTGTCATTAAGCTAATGGTCTGTGTCCCCTCTGCCAGCCTTTTTACATGTGCCTACCCCTCTTTTATTGAATCCTCCAGGTCCTTAAACCCTGGCAGTGGCAGATGCTTCTCTGGCTGCACAGTCCAGCCACCATCTCCCACCGCTGTTAGCTACTGCGGGCGAAACTGCTTTGCCCCATGAGTTTTATATCAAGAGTCAGTGTGATTTGCATCTGTCACTTAAAGGAAAGAAAGAGGAGGGACGAGAGAGAAAAGCACAATCAGGTGCCTTGTTGTGAATGAGGAGAAAACAAGAGTAAAGGAATAGTCTGACATTTTAGGAAATGCACATATTCGCTTTCTTGCTGTGAATTAGATTAGAGGATTGATACTCTCATGTCTGCACGGTACATATGACGCTGTATCCTGTTAGCTTAGCCTACCACAGAGACTGGGAACAGGGGGAACGGCTAGCCTGGCAGCTAAAAAAGGCAACAAAATCTGACTTCCAGCACACACAAAGCTCACTAATCAACACATTATATCTCGTTTCTTTAATGTAAAATGGGAAAACGACAAAACAACAAAACAGACGGTCTACAAGTAGTATGGATTATTTCTTAGTTGCCAAGCAACCAGCTGAGACGCCAGGAAGTTACTGATCCCAGCCAAGAAATAGTTGAGTACATAATCCCTGTAAAGCGCTGAATTTTTGCTTTTGAACTTTGTCTTTTGAGTTTAATAAAAAAAACCCAATATGTTCTGATTGGTATGTTTTGCTACCTTTGTACTGAGCCAGGCTAGCTGTTTCCCCTTGTATCCAGTCTTTATGCTAAGCTAAGCTAACCAGCTGCTGGCTGTAGCTTTATGTTTATGTATCAATCTCTCTGTTCTAACTTTTGGCAGAAGAGTGTAAGTGTAAGAAAGTGTACTTCCCAAAATGTCAAACTGTTCCTTTAACATTCCTTCGAGTGAATAGCAGGTGACTCGTGTGATGCTAGACCTCTGACTGGATGTTGTATTCCACATGATGCAGGATGATCAACAGTGATGATGTGTGAGCAGTGTAAAGACAGTTATCAAGATCAGAAAGTGTTTGGAGTCTCTTAATTAGACTCATGTTATTAATTTTAACGCTCAGAGAACTGCAGCAAATGCTTTTGTATGGATCAATAACATACTGTAGTGCACATGCTTGGTTTTTTTTGTCTAGACACAACACATTCTTAGAAGCATCTTCTTCACTGACCTTTACGCCCACCCAGACAGTGCTAGCTCTGCACATGTTGCCCAGAAACACCAACAGTCTCTTTACACCGGCGGCCAACGCTATGACTGAGCACATGTGGCAAATGGCATATGTTGTGAAGCACAGACGAAAGGGCCCTTACCAAATCTTCTCATGTATTGTTCTATATAGCTTTTGGGGCTGTTGGTGGTGGTGGTGTGTGAATGGATGGTAAACAAAGCGACAGGCAGGCATGTGTTTTTTTTGCTGCGCATGGGCCTGACAGATACAGGCTATGGTCGAGAGAAGCTCCTCAGGTGATTGTAGTAGTGCCACACTTCTTGTCCTTGCAGGCTGTAACTCAGCTTGAAAGGTGTGACCGGAGAAACATGGCAGGGGGAAGCTGGGAAAGAGTGGGGCAAAGTGAGTGGTGGGAGGATGGAGACGAAGACTGCAGCATGAGAAAGCAAGATGGAAGAGGAATTTGACTAAAGGACGTTTTAGATGTTGCTTATATAGAGAGCATGTGTGTGCATAAGTGTATGACTGTGTGTGTGTAAGTGAGTGAGTGAGTGAGTGAGTGAGAGAGGGAGAGTTCTCCAGGCTATGGGGGTTGTGCCGGGACATGCCATCACAGTCCAGCTGTGTTGGAGGCACAGATGGAGGTTTGTTTATGGACGCACAAGCATGTGCATATGCATGCGCACATATGCACAGCGCCACGTGCACAGACACTGTAGGCGTACGCAGTCACACATGCACCGACAGACACATCCTGTCTCTCCCTTCACAATTCTTACTAAGTAAATCTTCAGTGTTTTGTACTAAAGCTCCCATGACACACTTCATCATTCACCCATAGTAAAGGTCATGACAAAAAATATTGCCGGCTCACCCTGTGTGTCTCTCTGCGCAAGCACAATTTTCAGAAAATACCATTGTTGAAATATGCTAGGATTTTTGTGAAACGCGAAGAATAGACGAGCTTATTTGATCAGCACCATGACTGTGCAAAAGCCTCTGAGAGAAACACGAGCCACCGCAGGGTAACGTAATGGTGTGATTTTGAGGCCAGCAGGCCAGGCGGTCTCGGAGGCCCATCGATGTGGCTGGATCTGGGGCCTCAGTCGGATGAGTGGTACAGTAACGGCCCCAGATGAGGTTACATGCTCTGGGAACTGCGGGGCCTCTGAGAGGGGAGCAGGACGTCAGCAGGAGGGAGTGACTGACAGCCAAGCAAAGATAAAAAAAGGATGAGGCAGAGAAAGGGTGGAGTAACTGTCAGATACAGTCACATGTTACAATCTGAGTCAAGCTGAAAAATGTCTGGCAGAGGTATTATTGTTATTCTTTTAGGAGCACTATGTCTAAATAGTGTCTAAATATTACTTCTTCCTATATTAAAAAAACTGCATGTGTTGCTGAAATTTAGTCCTGATGAAATACTAATAATTTTCTACTATTTTCTTGAGTCTTGCTGGCATGACTACAACCAGTGGTACTGTTTGTTGTGGTCACATGAGGTTAGAGCTGTTACATACAGCAAACACATAAAAGGCTGGAAAAATTCCAAAGGCCAAACCTTCAAATGAAATATTTTTTGACCTAATTTTCTGGCCATGAGATGCCCTCTGCTGCATTTTTTTAAAAATGTATTTATTCTAAAGTCAGGCACACACACAGCTGAAGCCGTAATGAGATGCAGACTAGAAAACATAGAACACACTCCCAGGCAGATTCAACACAATGAATTTTTAATCAGAATATCAAAAGATCCTCTTAAACCCAACCTGAGGAGAAGTGTTGCTGTCGGAGTGTTATTTGTCTTGGAATCAATGACGCTGGCAGATGTTGTTTGATAAAACAACAGCTTTCCTCCCTCGCTGCTGTGGTGGCTTCAAATCTCCATATATCTTTCACAAACACCGGGCATTTGGCCACTTCAGCAGCTATGGAATATAAATAAAAAAGAATATAGTGTAGAGACAGATTTTCTGATTTGAGGGATCAGTAAATCAGTTTGTGGATTTACATTGGCACTTTTAAAGATTTCTTTAGCCCTGACAGTTTCTCAGTCTTTGTGGTGTGTTCAGACCCACTGTGGGATCTTTGAATTTCCTATTGATTTCCTTTAGCTATCGGCTCAATTTTCAGGGGCAAATGTGATAAATTGCAACTGAGGGATTAAGGTGAAATGATTATGAATGGGCTGTCATGGCACCCTGAAGATATCATCACCCTTCAGCCTGCAGATATTCAAGCAAACAGCCAACACAGAATTACTGTATATAAAGTGCTGTATTAACATGAAAACTGATGCTTTTTATATGATGCAGTGATTCTGGGTCTGGCAGGAATGCCTAACATGTATCGCACACATACGTGATTGGTCATAAAGCTTTAACAGTTCAATATATTTTGTTGACAGTAACATTTCTGCAACTATAAAAACAATTTACGCCACAGCTGAGCAATATAAACCCTGATTTTACCATTAATCAACCCACCAAGAATAGGTTTAAGAATAATTTGTGCACCACTGACCCATATGTGAGCTTTATGGCAAAGCCACAAATGCAAGGCGTAGATCAAGCCCCCTTTTTCGTCAGCAGACATGATGCAACATGACAGCCCATCTCTGCTCTGCACATCTGTTCACCACTGTTCAAATAATAGGGTGGTTTCTGAACTATAAGTCAACAATGACAGGCGAAGTCTGTGTTCCCTTATTGAAGATGATATCAGACGCTGCGTTGTGATGAACGAGAGGAGCTGGCTGACCATATAAAAAAGCAAACGATAAACACGATGAGAGGCCGCACAGGAGGAGACACAAAATCTTAGTGGTGCATTAGACGCATTTGCTGCTGTGCTCTGTGTGTGGAAAAACTGTTTCTGATAAGAAAAAGCCTGCACATGTGGTGCATTTTAAGTAAAATGAACAGGGGGGGCAAGTTGCCATTGCGAACTATTCATCTCAGGTGCACCAGGGATACGTCTGCCAGCAGCTCAGCTCCATGTGATGGCTGCTTTCCATTTTGTTTTCTCAATGAGCAAAACCTTTCAGGGAGAGTGGAATACGTTGTTTGTGGCAGAGATTATTTTTCATTTGAAAATGTCATATACTCTTATGCATCAGTTGTGAAAAGGCAGGGATGAAGTAGGTAGAGAGGAAGAAAGGAAGGGCATTTTCAAAACTTGTCTCCTGTAAAGATCTTCTACATTGCAGTCAGCATTTTTTACTTTCACTCCCCCTCTCTGTCTTCCTCATTTCTATATTTCTCCCTTTATATATTTTTAATCTCTCCCACAAAGCCCATAACAGCAATGTTCCTGCAGCCGTTGCAGTCACACTCAGCTAGCTATTGGCCATTCACTAGACTCCCCTACAATACCCGTAATCACTGAATCAGTAATCCCCTACTTGAACTGGAATAGCACATCCGCATCGTGCCTCATCGGAAGTTGCTGCATTGGCCTGGCTTCACTGGGTCCAGAGGAAAAAGAGAGAACTCTGAAGTCCTCCTCAATAGGAGCTGCTGACTGCATTGTCCTAACCAAGGTCAGACAGCTTATGAAAGAAAACACTTTTGAGCCTTTTATTATTTCTGAAGAGCCTGGAGAAAAGCATTAATTGGCACCTATGTGCTGTCTAATCTTGTCGGTCCGCTTGGACCGTGTTATCAGCTGTTTATTGTTTGGGTTCCCGTCTGTATGTGTGTGTGGCGGACTGTGATTTCTGAGCTAAAGACAGTCAAAAATGAAGAGGACATCAGGGCGGTGTTGTGATGAATACAAAACATCAACAGGGAGTGTCACGATGTACTCTCCCAACTAGTAAATATTGGATCACAGTGCGACAGGGCTTCCAGCTTCCAGCTCTCCGTCTGCCGACTGAGCAGATTGATCCGCACGTTTCTGGCCTGTTTCAAAAGAGGCAGTCGCTAGCAGAGCCCTGCCAAAGCTGCATGTCTGTGCAGAAACAAGGGCTCCATCATAACTGATTGCTTGTGACAGTTCACAGTCGCCGGGCCACTGGAGCATCATAACCTTGTGAAACTAGTGTATGGGCACTCTAGCATACAGGCTGAAGGAGAGGAGGAAGAAAAGGAAGATATTAGCATATTCCTTGCAGTGATACAGAGATGCAAATAAGACATGCCGCGCCATGAATAGCCTCTGTGGTTAATATTAAACACATCTTATGCAATGAGAGACATAATGCAGACCGCTGTGATACTGGGCTGTGTAAATAAAATGACTTGAACACATCTGGACACAGGGGATTTATCGACAATTACTGCAGCGGTGATTGCAGTCGCAGATTGAGGACCCCAGCGATGTCAGAGCAGGATCTGTTGGTGTGTCGGAATAAACTGCTGATGACACCGAAGCAGAAATGTCTTCTGGCTGGCCTGAGGAGCAAACCCAAGCCACTCAAATCACTTTATCTGCGTTGTCACCATAACGAGCGCCAATTTATTTCTGATTGTTCACTGATTCACACAGAATGCACGGGTTTAATCGAATCTGCATGAACGCCGTAAAGAGCAGGATGAGAGTCAAATGGCCGTGAGTAACATGAGTGGGATTATTCGGTCATAGTCGACTCATCTGCTGCTCATCTGGTGGCAGCCATTGCTATCCATCATTAAGTCCAACTTGGATTAAGAGGATGTATTTATAGGTGTGAAAAAGCTTTAATTGTGACGCAGTGGTGTGATCTTACTTTACACGCGTCTTACCGCGGGTTCAACTGTCTTTAGTGCTCACTATCCCCATGAGTGAGAATTAAGTGAACATGATGTGCTCGCTCAACCATGACCCTCCTCTGTTTCTCCCTCCAATGGTTAATTCGAAGAGTGCTGTTGTGTGGCTCTTGCCATTTCACACATGGCTACATAAAACCTGTGGGCGGTTGCTCCCAGGCCGCTGTCCGTGTTTGTGTGTCCATGCATGACCGTGTGATGAAATATTGAAGTGTTCTATCATCGACCATTGGGTAGCCGCCGGCGCGATTCCCGTCCCTTAATTTTATTTTTTCCTCCCTTCTTGATCTCGGTGGCGTGGCTTTACTTTCTCCGGCGTGGCGTGCAGATCAGGAAGGCAAACCTCATCTGGAACCATGGCAGAGCTAATCCATCGCAGCTGCAGAATGAAAAGGCCATTTGGAGTGAATCCATTCCAAAGGCCTCAATGGAAAGCTTCTCTCAGATGCCGGTGCCCTTTGCAGCCCTGACAGTGCTAGAATATGATGAAAAAGGACTTGGGAGAGTTCAGTGGCTTAGCTATGTTTATGAGAGAGGGGAATAGTGGAGGAAGAGAGGCACAGTGCTGAAGATGGAGAGATGAAGTGACCAACCGCTGTGTTTGTGTATGCCTGTGTGTGCATGTGAACTGGATTGTAAGTACATAGCACAGAAGCTCTTCCTTCATCTCTCCACCTGTCTCGTATAGTGAGTTAAAGCACGCTGAATGTCCAGAATATGCTGTCTGAGGATTTGTGAGGTTTTATATATATGCCGCTATGGATGAGCACATTCAATAGCAGACCCACAATGGCTGTGAAGTGGACGGTGGCCAAAAGTAGCAGGATGTCCAGTTTGAAATTAACTAACCATAAAGGAATGTACAGTATGCGAGAATGGTTGAAGCGAAATAGCACCTTACTCTGTCTAGTGTAAATGGGCAGTGAGACTGAATAACGTAGCTTTCTTAAGTATGCCAAGGGCACATAGAAGTCTCATCAGCTCCCTTGCTTTCTTCTCAACACTTCGTGCAATGTATTTTCCTCCTGCCCATTGTACTGCTGCTGCTACTGTACCAAGTCCCATCCCTGAGCTGTAAGGGGATAGACTTTGGGTCTTTTATGCATAAAGAAGCTTAAGTTTGGAAATTGCTCTCAAGTGGCCAAAGTTTGTGAAAAGTCAGTGAACATTTTCACTCCCAATTTCAGGGGTTTGTCTCAGAGTAAAGCTTTTTAGCCCTAGGAAGCCCAATTAAATATTTAGGTGTAATGAAGAGGAGTCTCCCATTGTAGAAGTTGTATCGCAGCCATGGTATTTTCACAATCCACCGACAAATGGGATTAGTGTTAATTGCAGGTATGATTTATGGAGGTACATGGAAGCACTCTTTTTTATCTGGTGTTAAAGGAAAACAACGGTTTATACATCTTGGGTTTTATTTTCCTAATTCCAGGTCATCAGTTCTATCTATCATACTAACACTGAACTCACTAAAGTCATGCTGAGAACACTGCAATATTGCTAAACAGCAGGCTCAACGGGGGAATAAACACAAGCAGGAGGACATCATTCACAGAAGGTTTTAAAAAAAAAAAAGGCATTAGTCAGTTTTATTTGGAAGAGAAAATGATGTTAAATGGTAAAAGTACAGTTCAAACTGTGTGTTTCAAACAGGGGTGGGCAAATAATGCACATGTGTAAAAAAGTAGTTTTAAGGAACAAGTACTTTTCATGTTCTTTTCATAAAACTGTACTTCTACCCTTTACTCATGTATATTTTTGAGAATTTTTTATAGTGTGTTTTGAGATCTAACAATGACATTAGTGAGCTCAATGTTATTATGACCTATTGAACCGATGGCTCAAAGATATGAAAAATTAAACCTATGCTGTGGTTAGCCATTGTTTCCACTTCAACATTTTTATAGATTCTGAAAGAAGATTCAAATGAGACTGCCATAAGCAAGGGCTGTGGATTATCCTCAGTGATCCATAGATTATAAATGTATGGTTTTCCTTTCAATAAACAATCATTATTTTATGGCAACTTTATCAGAAATTAATTTACTTTGCAGTATACTGCTCTTGATCAATCTGCAGACAAAGTCATGCACACTGTCTAACAGTTTTGTGACAAGAAAAGGCCTCTTTAACCCAAATTCAACCAAGCAGTATGGTACGATTTAGTTCAGTTTGGTACGTATCTCCACTGTGAAAAGTTGTGGATGGTACCAATGAAACCATTCCATACCGTCCCCATTTTTTGGTCACCCCTACGTTGGGGTACCTAGCACACAGATCTGGTACTAAAAGGTGGAGCTGTGAACACTGCAGTCCGTTGATTGGTCAATAGTGGATGGTCACTCTGCTCAGGGCTGAGTTGTGGCTGGTTTTGAAGGTTGTGTAACCACTGTTCATACCGTTTTTATTGTCTCTCTTGGATGACACAGACTTTTAGTAACAAGTGGATCTTCAAGTGTTTAAAAATATATATTTATTAATACTGGATTACTCGAACTGCATGTATTCTAGTCCTCACCCACAGAAAAAAAAAGCATGGTGGAACATTGTTCCTGTGAGCTCCAGCAACTCTAAACCCCTGCACTTGCCTGAGAAGGACTAAATGTACAAACCTGCTATTTTTAAATATCACATGGAGAGAGACTCTCACTGCAGCCTGTTTTATTTTGTTCTGAAAATGTCGGCGTGCAACCCAATCCTGTGGACGATAAACGAGGCGCAGACTGATAAATTAGGAAATACAGTGAGTGCTGGAGGGAGCAGTGACTGACAACAATTCGACAACTGTTTGCAGTGGAGAGGCTAAACGCACCCAGGGTCTAGGTACCATGTCTGAAGGGTTACTTTTGGTTCCAAGGGTACTATACCAAAAGTGTTTGGTGGAAATGGAGCTTTAGTCACAAAGCTGTTTGTCTGATGAAGGTCTAGTTATGGAAACATCGCAATAAATTTCTTTAGCAAGTTAGACAGTGTGCAAGAGTTTATCTGCAAACTGTGTCCCACTTGTCCCTCTCCTACGCTCCTGTTTTGGAAACAGATGTGCGTAGTATTCTCTTGGCTCTCGATCAGTCTGCCATCCTGATCCCATCCATTCCAGTGTGTCTTTATCATGCTGTCATGAGACTGAAATCATTAAACCTGGGACTTATTCTGACACGACTACATTGCAGTGCAGTGACCATATCAGACGAGATATCACAAGGGCTCCAAATTGTACTGATTTTTTTCTTATTGGCGCCAGTGCCCAGCACATATCCAGACAATGAAGGGTCCACTGAGAATCCATCTTTTCATCTATTACCAGAAAACTTCTTGCTCTTCTCTCTCCAATATGACTATATGAAATGGCTCTAAAGTGAAGCCCCTTGCTGAGAATCTTTATTGGTTTTTGTGGGGAAATTTGCTTTAGAAAAGTAAGGTGAGTAAGACATATTCAGGGGTTTATATGCCAGGGCCCTGGCATATATAGGATTACAGCTCACTCGCTGTCAAAGCTCTCTGTTTTTCATCTCTCTCTCTCTCTACAACCTCCAGCATTATCATTCAGGGACGGAGCGCCATCTCAGCAAGGGCACTAATAAGATGAAAAGTGGTGCTGGACTCTACATACTTAACCAGGCCTGGATTGAGGCTGAGAGGGAGAGGGAATTCTTTAAGTGATGTCTTCAAGGTTAAACAACTGGTCCCATCTCCCGTCCTCATTGACTTATGCTATTATTCTTCGTAGGAAGGCAAAGAGCTGGGAAAGGCTGGTCCTGGAGAGGTGCTATTTTAAAATTCAGCCCTATAATCAAGCTTCACAATGCAAATCCCTCAATGGCTCGGCTCGGTTTGTTTCATCGACATAGGATATGAAATGTGACATGTAATTTGACTAGCGACACCGGGAGGGGGCAAAGGCTTAGTTTACATGCAGAGGAAGTGGACCTCGTGAGAGAGGCATATAGTCATCCCCTCTTGGTGGCCCTGCGCGGCACACTCTTGGCTTTGCATGTGCATGTAAACCATACACGAGACACACAGATCAGAAATCTCCCTAAAGGACAGAAACAACCAGTCAGGAAGCATTAAACTCAGACGGTTTGCACTCTAACTGGAATACAGAAAATTTCAAGACTCCTCACTGCCCTGTCTTGCAGATTAGGAAAAGAGAAAATGACAAACAGAAACTAGTTTAGCAAGCGAGACTGAAGAACAGATAGAATTGATGTGGGGCAGGAAAAACAATCCAGCGTTTTGACAGTGATGGAAAACTATATGTGCCTGCCAGACATCCACAAAGTTTACTCAGCTTGTTTTTTTTCCCTCAATCATCCAAATAAGAACAGGAACCAGAGAGGTTTTCAGCTGCCAGGTATTTCCCCTGCTGTGTACAATTGGATTCAAAACAAGTCAGTCGAGAGCGGCGGCTCTATACCTGAAATTTCACCACAAATCTTTACCCAGGCAAGCCCAGCTCGGCTGTAGTCAAGTCGAATCATTTAGAGGCATCTTCTTAAACTATTCCTTTAATCTCTTTGATATGGATGAGCGTTTTCTCCTTCTGTCCTATTTTCTTAAAGGCATCTGTCATGGAGTCCTAAAGTGAACTGTTTCCTGTGATTCAGCAAAGCTAATCTTCCCTGTTTGTTGTGAAGGCACAGCCTCTGACCACTCCTGACAGCAGCCGTTTGAGTGTTTGCTGTTGTGGTCCGACATGTTGAACTCTGTCTCCCTGCTTTTTCGCAGCCGTCCCGGGCGCCCTGCCTCCTCTAACTCGTCTCACTCCCAGCACGGAGATGCTGATTAGAGTATGTCAGGACATGTTGGCACGCCTTCAGTTGCCGCCCGTCCACATGCAGTTGAGGCGCAATCCACACCACTCTACATCTTCGATCCTCACGTTCCTCCTCGCTTCATGCTCCATTCTCTTCTCCTTCCTCCATATTCATCTGCGAAGAAGAGCACGCTTTAGGCCCGCAGTGCTGATTGGGAGGATTAGTGGTGTGTGAGGGACTTTGTCACCAGCTTTCTTGGAAATCCAATTACAGAATATCATAAGCCTTACATGTTTCATACTCTGCTGAATCCTCCTTAAAAATGCACACAGACACACTCTAAGGGTCAGTGTTTAGCGGCTGTCCTCGCCCTGTGCTGTAGTGACATCTTCCTGAAGGTGAGAGCAGTGATCATCTTTGAAAGGATAAGACAAGTCCTGTAGCACTCCTCTCGCCTCTGCATTGCAGCAAGTGGTGGACTGCAAGATCCTGTCGGAGAAGGGATTGTTATTTGTTCAACGTGATGGGCCGGGGATCTCGGAGCACAGCTCTCGAGGTGAAGCGAAGGCCAAGGGTTTAGGTCTGTTATCTGCTCGCATAGATAGTCCTTAATTGCATATGTCAAGGAAATGACATGCAGTGGACGAGGGCAAAGAGAGATTTCTGCATGTGTTGGTTGAGTCCTATGATACTGAGTTATTCAGCAAACTGTCCAAGACAGCACTGTTCCCTGAACTTTTGTAATGGCCGACATATTTAACATTTAAACAATGCTGAACTGAGCTACGCAGTAGCATGTACTGCAGGTGTGTTTGACCTGCAGAGTACTTTCAGCCTTGTGTGTTGCTCTGTATTCAAACAAAAGCATGATGGTAAGACCTTGAAGGTGAACATATCTGTCAGAAGGAGATGGAGCTGAGAGTCATCGACTCCCTTGGGGATTGCTCACCAGCCACTCTCACAAGTACAGGACTATATCATCAAGATGGCAGGTGGGGAGGAGAAGGAGCTGCTGGTTGAAGGACTGCAGAGAAAAACAAGAGGAAAGAGAATAGTTGATGAACTCGGATGATGGGAAGTAGGTGCTTGTGGGCCACAGTGACCTCGGCGACTCTGGTATCTGGATGAGTTTCTCATCTTCAGGGCACTATATACACAGTAATGTGCAGCAGTCAAACCATGGATGTGTCAGGAATTATTAATGATGAGACACAGGTTTTGAAGGCAGACCAGGGATAATCCTGTAAATGTTTAACGATGTATATAAAAGGTGTGCCTTCAAAAGAAAAAAAAATCTGTTTGCCCAATTTGTTACATCAGGATTCAAGCCTTATTTGCAGCCCAGTCGCCAGAGGAAAATGTTGGCATTTCATATTATTGCAAACCACAGAAATGTTACATTTCTACCTTTCATATGATATTAACATTTTCAGAGTGGCATAGTTCAGAAGTATGTGAGCTGATTTTAAGGGGAGGGGATAGTGGATGGAGTGACATCTAGGCAAGATGGCTGCTCAGCTGCCAACTGCTGCAGATCACTGCTTGAGATCAAGACACAACAAAAGCAGGTGTTTTTTAGCGCAACGCGTGTGGCATTTCCAGCAGCCATTGTGCCACTCAAAGCAGGCTTTTGTAGCAAGACATGAGCAGCATTTCCAGCAGTGATTGTGCCAGGAAAAGCAGATGTTTCTTAGCAAAACATTTACAGCATTTGCAGCAGCGAATGTGCCACGAAAAGTGTTTTGTTTTTAGCAAGACATTTGGAGCATTTCCAGCAGCAATTGTGACAATTTAAGTGTTTTTCCTTTTTTTAGTAAGACATTGGTGGCATTTTCAATGACAACAGTGCCATTGAAAGTGGACGTTTTTTATTGAGACAATAGTGGCATTTCTGGCCATGACTGTGCCCCCGCAAAGAAGGCTTTTTTTTAAGACATCGGTTGCATTTCCAGCAGTGATTGTGCCAAGAAAAGCAGATGTTTCTTAGCAAGACATTCACAGCAGTTCCAGCAGCAACTGTGACACTTAAATAATTTTTTTAGTAAGACATTGTTGGCATTTTTAATGGCAGTAATGCCATCATAAGTGGGTGTTTTTTAGCCAGACATCAGTGACTGGCATTTCCAGTGGCTTTTTAAACAAGACATTGGCAGCATTTCCAGCAGTGTCTGTGCCAAGAAAAGCATTCGCATCAGCAGCAATTGTGTCACAGAAAGCAGGTGTTTTCTAGCAAGACAATGGCTTTATTTCCAGCAGCAAATGTGCCACGAAAAGTGGGCTTTTTTTTTTGGTAAGACATTGGTGGCATTTTCAGTGGCAGTTATGCCATCAGAAGTGTGTGTTTTTTAGCCAAAAAATGGCATTTCCAGCTATGCTTGTGGCACCAAAACTGGGTATTTTAAGCCAAAACATTGTCTTTTCCTAACTGGCTTTTGTGCCTAAAAATAACCACACATATACCACAGCATTATTGAAACATAAAGACATGTTAAGTTTTAACATATCCGCTACATAATAATGTGCAAATGTTACATATCTGTGGTTTGCTGAGAAGTATAATGCTATCATTTATTCTAGCAGTTTGGTTGTTATGTGATTGCTGTTGGAAGGAAAAGTATTATTTAAGTATAAATATAAATTTCATTAACAATGAATATTGTAGTATTTCAGTGTTAAAGCACTAGTTGAGTAGATGGTAGATATCTTCTTCAGTCCTTCATTTCAAGGATCATTTCTCCACAATCTTTCACCTGCCATAGAGTCCTAGTTTTATTAATATTTCTATTTTAACCAGCTAATTAAAAATGACTTAGATTTATTATGTAAACCATGATTGCTGGCCAACCATTGTAATTCAGTCACGTCTAAGAATTGTTCAGAAACATTCTGTTTAATTGGAATATTGGGTCAATTTAAAAAGCAGACAATTCTAGTTTGCATAAGTAATCCTCCCTCGGCTTGCTTTGGCAAAGATTTGACAAACAGAATCACATAACTCAGATGCGATTCTAATTCTGTCTCACTAACAGAGCGGAGGTCCACTCACATCTCATTAGGACTGACTGGGGTTGGAGGTTATATATGAGCCTTGCAGGCGCAGCTTGATATAGGATAAGTGGTTTTTCCTACAGATGCCTTTTAGGCCCAATTCTTGAAGCTTCAAAGAGAATGTAAATCATGTTCACCAGAGTTTGAATTTTATGCTTTCACACAGATTTCCATAATGTCCTTCTCGGTTGGCTGCACCACTCTGCATCGAGCTCAGGAAAAAAAACAGAAATTTTAATTTTATACTTCACACAAATTTCCATTAATTCCCTCTCAAAGGATATTTGACTAGCCATCTAGTAACTATACAGCTCTGTGAACATGTTTTCCCATTAGAATATACTGTGATCAATTTTACACAAAGTAAGTATTCGAATTATTATTGGGTTTAATTAAAATGTAATCACTGTGCCATGCTTATAAATGCCTATCCAGTGCAGTTTTGTTATACATAATATTTCCATTTGCTTGTTTATTCTCAGAAATGACTCCTGTCATATTTTAAAGTTATCTGCTCTACAGTTGGCCTCATGTGTTATACTAAAAATGTGAGCAGCAGGGGTGTAAAAAATCAATGTTAAAGCATTTCTATATATTTTTAGAAAAATAAACACAATTTTTACACATTATATTTGGACCAAAATTGTAACTGTGAGCAAGAAACTTGACAAAAATCTCACACATGCGATTGCCATGTTGGAATAAGATCATGTTTCTTCTAATAGTTGACCTGTCCTCATGTATCCAGGCGGTGGAGGAGCTGAACATTTATATGCGTCTTCTCCTTTGTGTAGAGCCGGCATCACAGGCAGCCATTCAACCCCCTCCTTGATAGAGACACACTAATTTGAGCCATTAAAGTTACTGGCCAGTAACCTTTTTTGTGACTTTTATTAATGTATCTTGCAGAGAAGGAAATGTCACACTGCAGCTGCATACACAAGATAGACACAACAAAACGTACACATCCATTTTCTGTTATTAAATCTCTGTGTGCTCTTTCACAGCTGTAAATGGCTGCAATTTAATATAGGATTCTTTTTACGTATGCACACGCGTCTTAAGGTGAGTTTATTTAGTCACCTATACATTTAAAGTTTAAAATAATAGATAAAATATATGATAGAGGGAGGATTAATTACAGAAGCAGAGAAGGTTAGAAAGCTGTCCTCAGTATGAGATGCTTATCTCTTAGTGGGTGAGCTCCAGGCTAACCATCCCAGGCGTCATAGTATCCCCAGGCCAGGCCAGGGGGCACGCCCCTATCATCCATCATACACTCAGACAAACACACAAGAACGTGCATAAAGAGACACATACACGCATCTGAACTCACCAGTGGGTTGCTTGTATGTTGTGTTTTTTAAACCCAAACAGCAGATGAGGCACTTTTTTGGGATTCCCAAACGGCGGGGTGAGCACAGAGCAGGAGAGAAATTCGGAGGTCGCTTAAACTGAGCTGCTCAGTGAATTTAAGATGCTATTACCTAAATAACAGTCACTTTAATTTAGGTTAAATAACCTAATTTAGGTTAAAAATTCAGTGTCACTCACCAAAAAGTAATTGTATGGCCTTTAACAGTGCAGTGCATTTCATACCTTAGAAAACAAACCAGATCTTTTTGAACACTTTGTTTACATCCCTTATTACATGTGCTTGCTAGCAGCCTTCTTTCGTGCATTTTACTCAAGCATTTTGGTGTTTCTCGGCCCACTACTGCCACAGGTTATCAGTGTGTATTCATGGGCAGGACTACTGTATGTACCCACATGTGTGTATACAGAAAAACTGCTCCATAGCTCTGCTAGTGGTCAAAAACCTCCCAGGGAATCTTTAAAACAACTTTGTGCAAATGCAAAAGCAAATCAGAGATCAGTCACATTATAATATTGTTTTGAAAAGCTTTTATAATACAACTGAAGATAATCACGCTGCTTAATATTTCAGAATTTAAAACTAATCTTAAAACACACTGGATGATAGAAAGATTAACATCTAAAAGAAAACTACAGACCTTGAAATTCCTAAAGGGATGGGAACAACTAAGCCTTGGGGAAGAATGGGAACAGACAGAGAGAGGAATAAAAGGAGGGTTGTGGGATAGGCAGACTGGTCCTGTTCCCTCCCTCTAACCTAGCTCTGGCCCTGTGCCCGGTGGATCAGATTGGCCTGGTCAGGACCACATTATGCTGATAAAGAATTACATATCATATGTTTATATGAATATTTCCTTTCATCTTTACTGCAATCATTATAAATATTATCTATAAATCTTATGATTTTATTTTCCTAAACTTCATGTTGCTACTTGTCTCCGCCCACTCACCTACCTCTGCACACACTCCCATTTAATGCACATTTGTGTGCATGTGTATGCTTGCAAGTGTGTGTGTGTCAGAATGTTTGCCTGTTTTATGTAATACATCATTTGTGGAGATGTGTGTGGACATGTGTGTGTATTGTATGTGTACATATGTTATGGTTAACATGCTAATGGCAAGTCTAAATTGGTGGCCAGAGGGAGGCTTAGCCATGACTCTGTGACCCCCAGATATGTATATTTGTACTGTGCTTTGTGTTGCTATATGTTGTGTATGTTATTTCTCTTCATAAAATAAAAAAAATATATATATTATGTCATAGCCTATGACAGAAACAGCTTGGTGATTATCCAGTGATAACGGGTGCACCGGTGGCTCAGAGGTTGAGAAGCTGACCATGAACCGCAACTTGGTGACCTTTTGTAGCTCTCTCCCTTACTTCTCTCCCATCATACTACCACTGTCTAATAAGGACGTAAAATGCCCCTCAAAGTACAGCAATATTATAAGAATATTTTACCAATATCAATATATATCATATGACAAATGTAGGAGCAATATCACAAACTGAATTATCAAACTGCAATGAATGTTCTGCTGTTACAACATATTGTAGTGTATGTGTAAAACAACTGATTTTGTTCATTATAGTTTGCACAGAAGCAGATTTTTTTGTTTGGTAATAGCATGATCATGATGCAGTTCTACTGAGCACTGGTTAGGAATAATATTGAAATATACAGTCGCCCTGCGCTAATGTCAACCACTGGATACATTTACTGCATTGAGTTTTTGTTAGCTCTCCTTCCACAGTGTGTGTGTCTGTGTGAGTGTGTGTATCTGTGTCGTTTAACCCAGCAGGTAATTTGAAGTGTAAATAGATGCTGGATGTTGATGGAGCAGGACTAGTAACAGCTTCTTTTTAACATTTCACGGCACCATTGCAGTTGAGTCGTTCTTGAATCTAGGTCTGCCATTTGAGTTAACAGTTTGAAGCGCTTCACATCTCTATATGACAAGAGCTGATGCAATCCCCCAGGGCACTTACGAGCTATCTCCCAGTGACAGCATCCCTTCTTCAGAGCAGGACAGGCTGGTCCTGATGTAGGCTGGTGAAAACTGGGGAAGGAGAGAGAGGGAGGGAGTGAGGGAGGGGAGGGGGGGGGGGGGGGTGGAGACCAGTAAGAGGAGCTACGAGGACCAGGGGCACGAGGAGACGGCGGCACAGGCAGGAAATGGAGGACATGTGGCTGAGGAGAAAACAACAGAGCCAAAAAGAGAAAGAGAGAATGTGGGTTTTGTGAAAAAGACGAGGAAAACAGCTAAAGAGATACAATCATCGTTGACATTTACTGTTCCCGGCCCCCTTCCCAAGGCTGTGCAAAGCTCTGGCTCATGGGCCGCGAAAGAGCATGGGAGTCCAAATACTTTGAGTGCATGAAAGGTTTTTTTTTTTTTTTTTATGAATTAGCTCAGCGTGCCTGCAGGATACCACATATCCCTCTGAACTAGCATTCCAGGCCAGCCATCTCAAGTGATGCATCAGAAATGTAACATCCCCGTAGCACTGCCGAGTGTCCTGATTATAGAAGGGAATGAGGGCGGCACACTGTGTGTGTTTGACCAGTGAACTGGAGATGGGATGCATGGTTCCCTGCAGCAGGAAGGGAGAGGAGGAGGAGGTGGTGGAGGAGGAGGAGGAGGAGGAGGCGGAGGAGGAGGAGAGGAGGCACGGTTAGCTGCAGAGGAAGAAAAAAAAAAGGGAAAATGAGATTGGAGGAGAAGGAAAAGAGAGGGAGCAGATGAGAGAAAATTATCTTTGTGTTGTTTACGACTTCATGCAAGCTCCTCTAATGACTCTGTGTACATGCACATGGTTGTCTGAGGACTTGTGAGTAAATTAGCGTTATTGAAATTCAAGGTGACACTCACAGAATCATTGAATTATGTTAACTGATGTGTTATTTCTTCAGAGGTACGGACAGGTTCGGCCATATTATTTCCACCTACAGGATTTATTTCATTTGATTTAATTACCGAGAGGGAAGAGGCCGGGGCATTTCTCCGCAGCAGCTCTCTATCCTGACTGTACTGTGCACTTTTTTTTTCTATTTTTTTTTTTTTTACCAAAGTCCAACACCAATCTCTGCTCCGCTGATGGAGCGTAGCGATATTATGGGGGAAACAATGTGAGAGGGGAAAGAGAGAGGCACTCAGGTGGAGAGAGATACTGCCACGCTTGAAGAGGATGTATGCTATGGGGGATGACCAGATGGCTGAGGCAGAAGACAGGCAACAAAAGGAGAGGTCAAATAGAGTGGTGAGGATAGAGGAGTGAAGAGTGGAGAGAGACAGTGAGGCGTTGAAAGAATGGGGGGGGGGGATCAGTACTGCATGGAGAGACATCTCTGGGAGAGTGTGTGAAGTGTAGGAATACATACATATACAGAGCATGGCTCTTTTGGGCTGCAAGAGGGTAATCCATAACTTCCTATACAGTCTGAGGAACTTTTCAAAAAAGAGTTTAAATCCTGAGTTTGGCTCTTGTGAATTGCAAATAATCAGAAACTCAATACATAAAGGTTTTTTTTGTATGTTTTAACTGTAAGCATTTTTCTTTAATTTAAGTTATTAAGCTGAAATCTCGCCGCGATTGACTTTTCTTTTCACTGCAAAGAAACTTTAAATTCCTCTTGGTCAATATGTTTCTACTGATTGCTTTTTTTTTTAGGTTTGCTTTTTCTCCTATTAATAAACTTCCGAGTGTATGGTCTGCTCATTTGTTCTGCTGTCTTGTTATTCACCCCTTGACTGAAAGAATTAGCGTTTATTAAAATTTAAAAGGGTAAGAAATTTACATGCGCCGCAAATTAGTGAGGTAGCAAATTGGTGCGGCTTGTAACAAAAACGTAGATTAATTGGAAAGTTACAATGCGATGCAAAAACAAATATGCGATTTAAAAAGGAGGAGTTTCAAAAAAACATTTGCTCATTCCTCACAGGTGATCCCAGCTGTTGGTGATAAGAGCCCCCAACACTTCTTTTGTTTTCCTCCACCAGCAGCGGGTGAAAACTGCAAATTGTTTTCCACTATTTTCTCACAGCAGTTTGTAAAAATGATGGTTGTAGCCTGCCAAAAGAAGGGTCATTTTTACTGATGTGGAGACACATTTGTTTAATCAATCATGATCGAGAGTGCTGCGAGCTCCACCCAAAGCTCCCTGGAGCTCAGATTTACTATCACATGAATGCTACAGTACAGTATATGAACACCTTATGACCTCCTTACTGTGTATATGTGATTAAGAGTGAGAAAACATGTTTTTTGCACAGCGCAGCGTATGGCCCTTCATTGAAAGTAAATTACCAGTGATTGTATGTAACTGTGGTTGGGTGAGGTCCATTTATGGCAATGCATCAAGGCAGTAATTATAACATATAGTGGGGGGAACACAACCCCCACCCAGTGTATATTATGACAAAAGGTGTCAGTGATTGCGTTGAATGGAGACAAGAGCTTCTGGTGAAAATGGGTCAATTTGCAAATGCTAATCAGTCAGCCACCACTTATGTTAGCTATCATAGCTAAGTTACCTGCAGTTAATTAGACACAAATTCATACAGCGATTAACAATAGTGCATGGGCATATTCACCCAACATTAATGTCTATGTTACGTTATATTTGTCAGAAAGCCCATATTATGTCTGAGTAAAGTGTCAATCATCTATGTAGTGCTGTATGTGTAACTTAACAGTGTAACAGTCATAGCTTGCATTTATTGCATATTTGTATACTGTATAGCTGCGCTTACTGATATTAAATAATATAATGTTATAAGAATTTCCCCCCTCAGGCAGATTTGCCCTTCCCAGTGGCTACAGCCACGCAATGCATGCATGTGGCTGTGAATGCCAGTCCTGTGGAGACACAAATGCTTCCAAGAGCAGAGTGGAAAATGGATTTTATTGTGAAGAAAGGAGTGTGCAGTTGTTGTGGCAGGATGCCTTGTGTCTGAGGGGCAGAGGCACAGGATGCTGGCAGATCTGGTGCACTGAGAATGGCCCCCCAAAACAGAACAGGTCATTCTTTGCCTAGAACATCCTAACCCTCGCCGCCATGGGAAAACATACCTGGAGCTGAGATCACTCTAGATGGCGGAGCTCATGGGATCCCTGCAACATGCAAACCTTTCCACTACAATAAGGTGGTGATCCTGAAAAGGGCGCAGCGTACAGACTGTATATCTAACAGGGGGCAAGAGGGAGGTTATAGGGAGCGAGATGAGGGTGTGTGTGGACATATCTGTTATTGAGGCTTGGGCTTGCTCAAAGCTCAACCTAATAAGCAGAGGACAGCTGAGCTGAAAGAAAGAGGCTGCCAGATCTGGTCCCTATAGGATAGGTTCTGTGTCAGTACTGGCCCAAATTAAGAGGGAGTGCAGAGAAAACTGGGCCTCGACAAGGGCTGCATCTCCTACTGGCTCCCATTCAGTGAGGG
Source organism: Cephalopholis sonnerati (assembly GCA_019142605.1). Classification (NCBI taxonomy): domain Eukaryota; kingdom Metazoa; phylum Chordata; class Actinopteri; order Perciformes; family Serranidae; genus Cephalopholis; species Cephalopholis sonnerati. The sequence continues at coordinate 19,171,319 of JAGQAX010000004.1, read as the reverse complement.
AGATTGCACCACTCACCCTGCAGCACTTACCCACAATACTGCTGTCCATCTGTTGATTCACTTATCAGAAAGCAGTGTTGTGTGTGCGTGTGTGTGTGTGCATGTTTATGTCTGCATCTGTGTGTGTGTGTGGGTTTGCCTGTGTGTGTGTTTGTGTGTGTGTGTTGCTGAGAATGGATGCTTATACCTTGGGAGAGGTGTCTGTACCAGGACAGATAGGGAGGGAATAGAATTAAAAAGGATGAGGCAAATCCCACCAGTGACTAGATCTCTCATTCACACAGCAATTGTGCTTAAGAGCCGAATACGTGAGCACTGTCATGTTGTCCTCTTGAGTGTCTGAATGGTTTGCACATAGCGTAGCACCGTTCTTCACAAAGACGGACGAATTCTCACGGGCAGAAGCGGAAAAAAAACATAGTTATTGAGTCTGTGTACGTGTGTGTGATTGTATCATGCACTCGATTAGTATGAAGGCACTGAGTACAAACTGCCATGTTGGTGATGAATCGTTTCCAGTTCAGCATCAATAACCCCGGAGAGTGCTAAAACTCCTTATTAAGAGCAGCGTTAAAACAAGAGCTTAAATCTGATGTATCACACTATATGAAGTGAATGAATACCCGTCAGCCAATCCGAAAACAAATATTTAACATAGCCATTGCATAAGATCAGATAGCGCCTTCCCTCCTGTCATCCAACCATTGTACTGGAATATTCAAAGTGTTTACGGATGTTAAGAATGCTTGATTACCCAGCGGGAGCACTTGAGAGTCAATCAGAATAAGTGAGCAGCCATTCATGATAGGGTGGGAAAGCAAAACACACCTGTAGCTCTGAATGTTAGTTTACACATTAATGGCTTCTGACTGATTGGAAGTCGCTCCTGCCTGACAATTTACGCTGTCCCGCTAGAGTGCATGATGAATACACAAACAAATGAATTCTTTTTTTGCCTCTCAAGAAATGTCATCAGATGCACGCACTGATAGAAAATAAAATGCTTGTATTACTGAGGTGTTCATTCCCCGAAGTGGTTGTTATAGATTTGTTCAAGTGAAAAACATTCAAATTATGGTGTACCTGTTTATTTTCTTCTACCTTCGGTCGCCTCAGATGGTGATTTCACTGAATAGAGACTAGTCCTCGCGCAGCTTGTCAATGGCTTGTTTTCCCCTCAAAAGTGGGGTCAATCTTGTATCGATAATTTGTAACTGTGCAGAGATACCAAGTATGTAGCTGGAAGTGACATCGTGTCATCAACACAAATGTTGTGGGTTTAAGGTCGTTGAAACTAAGCTGCATTCACTTTTCACTCGCCGCAGACTGAGTTGTCTTTTTCAGCTCTTTCGTAGGAGGCAAGGGAAGCGGTGACAGGCAGCGGTGGCGCTCACAGCTGCTGTGAATGCTGCAGTGAGTGGTTCACTGTGGATGGGGGAACAGAGCGATAACTGGTGGGAGCTCCTGGTGGGAGCTGGAGACCTTCAGTGAATGGTGTGACGTTTCTATCCTTTGGCTGCCACTTTTCTACCAAAACAAACACACTGTGCCGCTTGCAGTTACAGCTGTGGGATTTTTACAGACATTCTGTCACACTGCAGTCCACTATTATCACACCCATTCACTTCCTGATGCAGTGCATGCTGTCTCTTTGCGCACTGTGTATTAACATGCATTTCTCTAACTCAGATAGGTTATCCATGCGCAGATATGCTTAAACCAGGTGTAAAGTGGATTTCATGTTATGATCACTAGGGATGAGTATCAATTAGAGCTGCAGCAAAAAAAATCTTTTCATTATTGATTACTCCACTGATTATTTTCTTAATTAAATGGGAACTGCAGTGATTAAGTATTGCAGTTCCACAAAGCAGAGGGACTCAACATAGACAGATTGAAAAAAAGGATTGGTAAAATTGAAGCATCAAACGCTGAGATATCCTGACTTTAACTCCTTAGTGTGGGTTAAACTGTTAAAACACTGCATCCTACACTCCCCATGATGCTTGATTGTGTCTGTCATTACGACCTTCCTGCCCAGTAAATGTCGACACCTTTTAAACTCCACACTATTAATTTATAACACAGGATTCCTGTTATAATTTTGTATTCTCCAAACCCAGCTCAAAGTAACCTTGATGATAATTATTTGGATTATTTTATCAGACTTTAAGACAGACTAAGTTGTACCTATAATGGCATTAGGTGCATTTACACGGACTCTATAATGTCCTTACATTTTGGGTTTACTTGACCCCATACTTAATTTTACTTAGGCCTGTTGTCCTTGTTTGTGGACACTTTTTTTTGCCATCCAGTGGTAGTAAGAGCACAATGCGCAAATCCATGTAAAAACAAGATGGCAGCCATTTCTGGCAAGTCAGTCTGCAGCTGATCCCAACACAAAAGTGAATAAGGTCCCAAACCTATCCACATGTTATGGTTGAAACTTGGATTTGATTATCATTGACAGTGTTTAGTTTTCTATACTTATTGGGTCCTACTGATCCTAAATATCTAGGAGAAAAATGCGTACAAAACGAAGGTTCAGGTCTCAGGAGGATATTCCACTAATAACCAGAATAGCCCAATGTGAATAAAAAGGCCTCATGTAACCATCTTAGTCAGAGAGACTGGCCTGATCGTGAGGAACTTTCAATTGTGTCGAGAAGGGTGGTTTTAACCTTTAATAATACGTTCAATAGGAAATTATTAGCGCCTTACAACTATGCAAACACTTAACAAGTAAACACGTAAATACGTATATTCTTTCTGCGTATGTTTCTTTCTGCGTGGGGGTTAGTAACATCTGGGGACATAGCTGGTCTATGTGCCACATTAGTGCCCCCCTCTGCTGATTTTGACAGAAAAAAATTCATAAATTCAAAAAAGTATTTCATGTTCTGCTCTTATGTGAGTGCTCCGAATAATAATTGAGTTCTTTGACTCTGACACAGTAGCCTTACATAATGTTGTTGCTACAGAGTTGTATGTGGAGTCACTGGGCATAACAATTATCTGTTGCTACCATGCAGTAGCAGTAAAATGAGACATTTAGGGCACATTGGTGTATTATAACTTCTACTAATAGTCTGCATGTGAGGTGTTCAGGGGACATCTGTAATATGTAGGGGCTGCCCCCGACTAGGAATTTTCCTAGTCAACCAATAGTGGTCATTTCAGGCCATTAGTTAACTAGTTGCCCGCATGTTTATGCTATAAATTGAATAATTAAATGATATATTTTGGGCGGGGCAACACAATGGTTTGAGTTCAAGGTGTGAGAAAGAATAGTATCAGTAACATTGTTAACACTGTGCTACATTACAGAGAAATACAAAACCATACTAATGAACCTTCATTAATATAGGCCCATATTTTATCTACAAGTGCACGTCACACACTGAGCGAGCCGCCTGTTAATGACGCTGTCGGCTAATGGGCATGTAGATACTTACATGTTTCGGATGATACAACATGTTTGTAGTCCATGAAGATGAAGAAGATGAAGATGAGTTTACATAACACCTTGGGTTCATCCTTCACCTTCTCAAAATGATCCCACACTTTGGATTTCCTGCCTGACATGTTATTAACTAGCCTGTGTAATAACCACAGGTACCAGCCCTGGAAATTAACGTGACGCCTGTCTGACTGCTGAGTGTGGTCACTTCCTGTGTCTGTCCTTTCAAATTAAATTCCCACATGGTCCATGTTTATTTATTTATTTTTTTAATTTTAACTTTTCTCTGTCTAAGCAGCCAATGAGCTCTTGTCGTCTGATGACTTTTCTGATCGACTAACGTTTAGTCGACTATTAAGGGGCAGCCCTAGTAATTTGTAGCAACAGAAAATAACTAAAGTTACACATAAGGCCTATGTTACTAATGACTTAAGTATTTTAACAGGCTGAACCACTTGTTCTCTTTCTGTGCTTTATTTATTTAATCAATTTTATTTTCTTAATAAAGGTGGAAAAAGAGCTTCTTTTTATGTTATACATCAGGCAGATTAGATGCTTCACAGCAGGTGGTCCTCTTTGCACAGGTCAAAAAAGTTATTTTCCGATTAAATACTTTGGGGCACGTAAACACAGATCAATCGGATCATTTTATTTAGCGTCCATGTAAACAGCTGAGTTGGAATCTGTAATCAGAATGATTTTAAACGGGTTAAAGAAACAATAGACATGTAACAGCAGCTAATGACCACTGGATTTTTTTTTTTTTTTTTTTTTTTTTATTAAACCAGGAACTATCTGATCAAAGAATAATGGAGGAGCCATGATAAGTCTATTAATCAATTAAGTGATTGATTGAATTATCAGCACTTACTTTAATCATATATTATTAGTTTTAGTCATTTTTCAAGTATAGATGTCTGTTGGTCACATAGAACAAACCATTTGACAGACATTAGCATACATCACCTTGGGCTGTGGTAATTATTATGGTCATTTTTCACTCTTTTCTTACACCTAATTAACTAAATAATGAATGTATAAATCTGAGAAATAACTGTCAGAGTAATCAATAATGAAAATAATTGTTTAAAGAGAAAACAAGACTATGAATCTGACCAGACAGAATATTTCAGCAGCCTTTTTACACTTATTCTTACTGTTTTTATTATATAGAGTTTTGTATTATTATTGATATTTTAACAGGATATGCAGTATTATAGATGCTTTCTTAAGTGCCTTGGGGGTCATTTAGAGTCACTTAAACCCTTAATCGGCTATTAGTGGTGGGTCAAACAATCCAATCGATGTGTTACTGCCTGAAGTGATGAAGCACACATTTGTGAATGTGCATACTCATATTTTGCTGATTAATGCCTTAACACTCGTGTCCTCTTGCTCTCTGTTGTCCCTGCAGTTTGCTCCCAGTTCTCCCGCGGAGTGTACGCCATCTTCGGATTCTACGACAAGAAGTCCATGAACACCTTGACCTCGTTCTGCGGCGCCCTGCACACCTCCTTTGTCACACCCAGTTACCCCACTGATAATGAGGTGCAGTTTGTCATCCAGATGCGCCCCGCCCTCCGGGGTGCTGTCCTCAGCCTGCTCTCTCACTACAAGTGGCAGAAGTTTGTCTACCTCTACGACACCGACCGAGGTAGGTGACAGCGTGGGCCTTGAGTCGGGACCGTAAGCTTGAATTACAGTGTGGAACCGCAGGAAACGTTACAGTGGCTCAGAATAGCAGCTGCACACCAGGGTTAGCAGAGGATAGATTTACCCTGTAATACTTTATGAAAGCCCTGTAAATGCTTGAACTGTTAACACGGCACTATTTTATACAGTAGTTTGGTGTTATGTAAATGTGAAATATATTCACTAGCAGCTCGTAACACTTGTAATAACACATTACACTTTAAGAAACGGCATATCTTATGAGCTATAACCTTTGGATTTTGGCTGGTTGGTGTCAGTTAATCTTCTGTTTAATCATGTTGTTGATATTGGCTCGTCTTTCATCTGAAATGAGGTATGTCACAGCTGCTGCTAAAATGTTTTCTACAGAAATCAGAGTCTCTGCTTGCCTGTGGGGGCTGCTTATTGTGTTGCATCAATGAGGGTTTTTGTGTAGTTCCCAGATTGCGTTGCTTTGTTGACAATAGACACTGGTTTAATGCAGCAACGCGCTGTGTGTATGACGACCTGTCAACATGGCGAAGTGTTCATTTCTGGCTGTTCTAATGTCAAACGAGAAAATGAGCTCATTATCTCTCAATAGAATAATGATCCCCTCCTCCTACAGAAACTTCAATTTGTTCAAACAGCACCTGGGCTGGAGGGATGGATACTTTCAGGATGTGACAGACAAAGACACAATATGTCTTCCTCTATGTGACAGTGCCAAAAAGCATGGCTGCAAACTCCTCCCGCACTGTACATAGCAGTTTGCATTGTTTATTTGCTCATTATAGAAATGTCCAGATATGCTTCGAGCAACCAGTCCTCTCTCTGCAGCATGCTATCTGCTCTCTGTACAGTTCTCTTTCCTGGCCTGCTCACGCCCCCACCTCTCTGTGTCTTGCTGTGAGGCAGTATATGAAGTGTGCTTCTGCGCAGAGTCCTCTGTCTTTGGGTCTCCAGGCCTGTAGGGTCCAGAGCTGAGGGCCTTAATCCTCCACACAGCCTGCAGATAATATGTGGTTAATTAGGGTCACTCAGACTAGAACACTCATTGGATCTTCCCTGCGGATGCTAGCAACCCACACGTCCTTCAGCACAACCAATACTGTCCAGCTACCGGTCCCCATCCCTCTGCTTCTCCTCTTATGTCTGGCAAGTGAGACTGTCTGGGGCAGAGTTGGATACATGGCGGAGGTGGGGAAAAGAGGCTGAAATGCAAAAACAGAAGAGGTGTGAGATAGAGAAAGAGTGATGACAAATAGACATATACTTCAAAGAGAGGATAGAGGGACAGAGGGCAAAAGAGGGAGAGAAAGTGAGAAGGAGGAGGAAACAAAACACCTATTCAATCCAGCAATTAAGGCAACAGCAGGCGCGTGTGATTTACAGCCTGTTACCTGTGTACAGACAATTCCCTGCGTACTGTACATCCCCGTGCTGAGGCCCATGCCAAGCCACTTTTACCTCTCTCCTCACTGCCAGTGGTGTAAGACGATCCCTTATTAGTGGGAGGACATTGGCCCCAGGAGGGGATTAAAGTCGTTTATTGATGCACTCCATCCAGCACTTTGGGGGGCTTTGACACTTGGCTCATCAAGCAGACAGATGTGTCAGAGAGCCTCTACCTCCGCTTATCAGGTAGTGCAGCTCCCCAGGCAATATGGACACTGACTGCTGGCTAAACCAGGAGGAGTGACAAGGGAAAATAGTCTTCAAGGGTGTATGTTTTTTACCCTCTGGCTCTGAGGCTAAAGGAAAAATTGACAGACAACTGCTTTCGCCTCTATCATTGTGGATTATTTATTTATTGTGGTGGTTCTCAAACTTTTTTGTCTGACGCAACCTGACAATCAGACGACCTCTACTACCTGCGCACTGACCCCCCCCAGCCCGTTCCAAATTTGTGGATAAAAATGGAGTGGCAGAAGCTGAAGCTTAATTATTTACTTCAGCAAATTAGCTCACCGAGCTTATTTCAACTGTTTATCCATTATCTTTAGCTGAGAAAATCATGTTTAACATTACTTTTAGCTTAATATTTTTGTCATACTTTTAGCTAAGTATTCCAACTATTAATCTATTATTTTTGGTTAATAAATTCAACTGCTTATCAGTGAAATTTAGCTAAGCATTTCTAGTGTTCATTCATTACTTTTAGGCAGTTCCTCTGGGATATTGTGATGCTGCGATCATAACAATTAACGCAAATGAACCAATCCCCATGAATTCTGAACAGCTTTGCAATTTTGTCCAATCACTGCAACTTAACCCCAATTTAATGAGCAACTTAACTCAACCTGATTGACCTCCTTCTGCCAGGTTTAGGTACATTATGCTGTGTCTTTAAACAGTATATCTTTGCAGTTCAAAGTTAGTAACAAGTTAGTAACAAAAAAGTCACTCCAGACATGAGGGCTCTGTGTGGTGGGATTTTCATGTTATAGTTTCAGAGGTCTTACTGAGCAGATTTATGTAACCTTATACAAGAAGTAAATGTCTAATAAAGGTCAAATAATTCTTTAAAAAGGCGCTCTACTAAATGGTTCATTTGTCCTCTTGTGGTAAAGGTAATGAAGCTAAGCTAATATAATTAAGATTTACTATTTGCTATGAAATCAAAAGCCTCTTCATCATTTAGTGTTGTTAAATAACACAGTTAATATTATTTAATATATATATTTGCTGAAATAGTTTCGTGGGCATGATTTTTTACTGTTTAAAGCCATGCTAAACCAAACAGTTGAATTATGCTTTTATGGCAAAGGTACTTATGTTAAGATGATAAAATTACAGTTTTTCTGAAATTAAAAAAAGGATGACTATTCACTGGTGCTAATAACCATAAATATAATGTTAATACATCATGTATTTTATGAATAAAATGACATCAGTATGACTTTTCACCATGTCTGAGATGTTTTTATAGTGCTGTAATGGTAACTATCTAGAATAAATATGTGGAAGTAATACTAGTACTGGTAATACTACTAATTCCATGGTAACAAATTGATATAGATTAGTATACTAACATATTACTAGCATTATAACAGTTAGTGATTTGTTATTTGGATTTTTTTCATTCTGTTTTATGTAGACAATGAAGGGACATCTTAACTGTTTGGTAGAGGCCTATATTAAAAAAAAAACAAAACTACGGGGTCTTTTAAAAACAAAAAATGTTTTTTTTTTCTTCAAGGAAATAACATACGTTAAAAAAAAAAGTCCACTGCTTTTATTGTAGGGCTGCTCTCAGATTATTGATTTGATCAGCCATTGCTTTCTTTCTCTTTGTTTATCATGAGACTGCTGCTGCAGGAGTGTGAGCTCCGTGACAAAGTCATACACACAGTAACAGTGTTGTTAGCGTTGCTGTTAGCTAATGTTGCTCAATAGTTACTAACAGGTTTAACGACAGAGTCGAGCTGTCTCTGTGTCGTGTGAGCTTGTTGGGTCTGTTAAAGGGCTCAGTGTTGGCTGTTAGTTGCTACTGCAGCGTTAACTTACTGGGCAGAGAAAGCTTGAGGAGAGCGGCTCACAGAGACGATACTTCAGCGCTGCTTCGAACAGCAGCAACAGCTGATTGTTGGCAATGAGCTCCCATCCCCAAACACTGAATGCCCATAATAATATACTCTGAATCTGAGGCAATATCACAACTATTTTTTGCAATTTTCACTTTCCCTCGTTATTTCATTGTAAAAAATGCCTAAAAACATCACAACAAACTTTGTAGTTTTGTTGGAAAAGCTGCCATGGACTCATTTCAGACTGCAACAATCCCAAAAACAGCCTGCAAAATCCTGTTGGGACTATCTTAACTCTTTCAGCCACCTATTTAAATCATTTTTCCATGCTACTTTCAGTGTACTATTTCGACTTCTCTGCATGTTTGCTAACTAGTTTTTATGCTCTCAACACCAGAGGAGTTATTGCTTGGTCCTGTTGATGGATGGTGTATACTGTACAGTTAAATTGTAGCTGGTAGGTTACTGGTTATTGTGACAATAAATTTAGTAAATTCACTTGTCAGATTAGTCGAGTTACTCCACAGTGCGTAGTCATGGCTACAGAAATACACCCTGGGGTACCAGTACCACTGGTTGGGTGTCACTGATATCTTTAAATCTGTGTTCACTCTCAGAGACGCTGCTTTGGGCCATCTAATTGGGAATCAATAAAGATCATTGTCCTCCAATCCACTGTGTTATTGCTCTGCTGTGATTTTCTTGTGTTAGCATTGTCTGAAAAAGAGACCTGCCATGTTGAGAAAAGCCATAAAATGATCCCTGACCTTAAATGTAAATATTCTTTACACAAGTGAAAAAAGCAAAGGCGTATAACAATACATCCCCATATGCAGCTGGTTTCTATTTAGCTGTAGATAAACAGTGAATGAACGAATAACACGAAGCACCTGTTGTGGTGTATTATTTTCTTGAGTGCCTTTTTGCCTTTTAATTTGTGTTTGATAAAAGCATTGATCATCCACAATAGTGGAAGCAACTTTGCAATTATTCTCCAAACTCTCCTATTAGAGAGGGAAAACACAGCGCATTCACTAGCTGAGTTCCACCAAAAGGTTTTATTCAGTCAATAGAAAAGATTAATTACAACCACACTATTCATTTGGCTCTTATATTGGGCTGGCAAAAAAAATGCTTTTAGGCCTTAGTGCAGTGCTTTCAGTCAGAGAGTGATGGTCCATATGCTTCAGGCTCAGATGTATTGGAGGGAAATGAAGGTAAATTTGTGCCTTAAATGCTAGTATGAGACAGCTGTATGAAAGCAGACGTTATGATGAGGGAACTGCACTGGAAGCAAATGGAGCTTCCGTAGGCAGTGTTATACCGGCTTAATGATTGGCTACTCTTCTTTTATCTGATGTAATATATTGACATGGTACCTTTGTGTGTATGTGTGTGTGTGCGTGTGTGTGTGAGTGTGTGGGTAGAGAGAGATGAAAGGTCCAAACACATATCACCACTCGTTCTTTTGAATCACTCCCAAACATCACATATGGCTCACCGGTAAAAACTGACAACCCTCGCAACACTCCTTCAACTAGATCCTCTGTTTACCCCATTTTTTTTAGCTCTCTAAGAGTGAATATTGCTTTTTCTATCCTTTCAGTTTGCATCAGCAGACAAATTTCCCCTTAAAAATCTCGAGCTGTATAGAGTGAAGGTAGAGGGACCTTGCCCTTTTCTGTTCTGGCGGTCAGGTATGGGCAGATAATTGCCGGGTCTGTGCAGCAGAGACAGATGATTACAGGCTTTATTGTCTCTCCCAGGCACAATCAACCCTGATTCAGCAATCTCACCTCTACTTGATTTATGAGTCGCTCTTTCTCTCTTTCTCTCACACATCCCTATACCGCGTCCTTATGTGCTTTTAGCTTTCTCTTACAGTAGGCCTGTGCCCCTTCTTTCTTAGTGTGTCTTCCTTTAAGCTTGCTGTGACTGTATTAGTACAGCAGCCACGACCTGTCATTCCTCATATGTAGCGAAGTGGTCGAGAAAAGACGAGTTACAAAACAAATCCCAACTATGCAGTTTACAATGACAATAGAGGAAGATTTGTACCAATTTTTGAAACAATTCAGACAGAGGTAGACAAGCGTATGCCATTCATTTCTAAGCCATAATTTTGCCTGCTGAAATGACAACTGTCTCTGGCAGATTTTATAAGCTGTAGCTAGCTGATAAAGCTAACATTAGCTTCATGATTTGGTTGAAAATGTTGTCTCTAGCTGACTTCTCCAGGCAACTTGTTATTGTGACCCCTGGAAAAAAAGGGTCAAAAATACACACATGATGGCTACATACATGCTAAAAGACTAATATGGCCCAATGTGGAGCTAATTAGCAAGAAAAATGTTGTTTTGTTCTTTCATAACCGCGTTTGGCTGCTTAACTTACATATTTGTTGATGTTTTTAAACAGTATGTTTTTACTTTTAAAGTTACAAAAATAAAAGAAAAGCCTTTAAGGATGAAGACCAACCAAGTGTCTGGCTAGCATAATGCTATCTGAGGTAAGGGTGCTGGGGTTGCTGGATTGTAAACTTCCCCAGATCCAAGGAGAGAACCACTAATGTTACCATAAACTGTGACAGCATCAAGGACCACCTTACACTTGGCAGAAAAATGTGCATGTACAACTTTACAAACTAATGCTGTGTCTCAAATTGGATACTTCTATTAGTGCACTTACATGTAGTACACTGTGTACACTATGTACTAACTTATATAGTATGCTAATTTTGACAGGGTAGTGTTTTCTCAAATCAAACACGGCCATTGCATACTTAATGGTAATGACTGATCTGGCTGCAAAATTCACTTTGCCAGAGAAATTATCTCTACATTTGACGAATGACTGTCACTCGTTTGTTTGCTCACTTGACTTCTATTTTTATTTCTTGTAAATGAACACTTGAACAGCATGTTATGAATGTCCATGGCTGATCCTGGCTGGCTGTATCACCAGCTGAACTATGGGGTTAATGGTAGCTGCAGCATTTTCAAATATTTACAGCTTCTCAGGCATCTGACCACATATCTAATACCAAAATCTTCCACAGTGTAGACGATAATCTAACATGAAAACCAAACATAACTACGCCTACAGATCATATGGCTTACACAGCAAAACATATAACAATCAATGCTGAGGATAATCCTTTGTGATACCAAACTATTACAGAGTTGGCCCAATAAACAAACTGATGACTTAATCTGACAACAGTTAAATATCCATATGTGTATGTATATTTTTTACAATGCTTCACCGCACTAGTCGGCCAAAATTTCACAAGTTTGAAAGGTGAGAAGTGTCCTATGTTCCACACTCAACTTTTTGGCCATTATGAGTGTACCATCTAGGTACTTGTCAGTGTAAACACACTTGTGCACTCAAAATAGGAAGTATAAGTACATAAATATCTAATTTGAGACACAGCATGAGGCTGTGTTTTGGCTGGCATTAGATCAGTGCTTCGGTATTACTGTAAATAATTAGCTAGATATGCTAACGGTTGCATCATAACACAGATAATCCTTTCCCTACTAGTTTGCTCATGTGTTTTTGCTTTTGCAAAGGCTACTAAAGGACACCACCATCCCAACACTTTAAATGCAAAGTATCACTCTAAATCTAAATTTGACAGGCCTGCTGGGCCTAGTTACAGCGGCTATGCCATGATTGGACAATTGCTGTGATGGAGGAGTTTAGCAAAGGGTCAATTGTATGTGTGTCCTTCCTTCATTGCTGCCAATGCATCTCACTCAGCTCCATCAGTGTCTGCATCACTCCCCTGCCTCTCTGAATTATTTTTATTTTGCCAGTCTTGAGAAAATTCAGTTCACCTTGAACTGAACAGCAAGACAAAAAAAATAAAACAATGTGAATGAAGATGTAAATATGACTGATGGAGTCCTCTGACTGTGGGAAAGCACTTATATTTTCCATTGACATTTAGTGAATACCAATCTGCAGATAGCAATGCCAGTGATATTTTGTGGTAAGACCTGGAGCTGCCACCTCCATATATCTATGATGGTGTTGTGAGACAGGATTTTAGCCCATCTCAGAATATCCATTGCCACACCAAGGTGTTGATGACATATGAATAACAATGCCTTGCCTCATGTTGTCACTATCCATCATGTCCTCGACCAATCAATATTCTGAATGTTATATAGTTAGGAGGAAAGCGATCCAACACGTAGCTGCTGCACAGAAAGCACAGAGCTATTTACTTTTATCATTTAACTGCTGACAGTTGAAATAGTGTTCGATGTCATCGCCTCATTATAGCACCAGGAAGTCAAATGTTCTTTGAACAAAAACCTGCCAGGTGGAAGCTGTATTCCAGCATTCAGTCCAAAAATATCTCCAGGGCACTTCTTTCATTCACTCTGTCAATATTTCCAATGACCCCAACTGCTGCGGAGTCAATTCAGCAAACTTATGTGGAACAATAGGCCACATGTACAGTATTGATCATTAGAGGTTACTGCAGCATTTGCTACCACAATGTGAACAGCTTATTATAAAACATGCAAATATGTGCAAATTCTGACCTACTGTAAGGTCTCCAAAGTGTATGCAGGAGTCACTTGTCAGTCACATCTATTGTTAAAGGTCTCAAAAATGTCAGTATTGAATTAAAATGTTACTTCTTACAGCAGAACACAAGCAAGCCCTTATAATGCAGGAAGAAGCTGAACTACACCAAGAGAAATATATTTACTTTCTAAAAGAAAAAAAGTGACTTACTCCTTCATATCACTAAGCTGTCTTCCAGACAACAGTCTGAACCTAAATCTAAATCAAACAGGCTAATTTGGGTTTCTCACAGTAGACGCAACGATATACTTCTGTGTTTTTTTAACACAAAGAAACTGATAAAAACCAATAAAATAATGCAAATATGAGGTTGAATTCCTCTCACAGTCAAATATTACTCTTTATCCTTGGTGACATTTCTTTTGGGCATTTTCACTTAATTAATAGTACAGCTTAAGATAGACAGGAATGGAAAGAAAGGGGGGATGAGGTGCAGCAAAGGGCTGCACTTGAACCGGCCTCAGCCTATACAGGGCACACACTCTACCCCATACCTACTCTTTTTTGTTTGAAATGTGCTCCAAAGCAAGTCCAACTAACCCAACTGTACTGTGATCAATCAAGTAATGAAGTACTAAAATCAAAAGACTAATTTAAGAGAGATCCCTGGCCCCAGCACAGAGTGTAGTGCTAGTTTAGCAGTGAAACCACAGGTTGGTGATTGAGCTGGAGCTGAAAAAAGTCAAAATGAATAGGTAATGTGGCCAATTATAGCAGAGCCAGGCATGTTTCTTGTCACACTGCACCTTAACACTGAATGGCGTTTTTTTTCCCTTTAAATTATCAATTAAAGGAGCCTTTCAACATTCAGAGCATATCTACTATACAGAGTCTGGGCCAGGATTGCCTGCACAGGGCTCTCAGTATGGACGTGGCTGAGCCGGTGGCTAGCAGCTGACAGTGCTAACAGTGCAACCAGTGTAAACAATGGCGACAGTGCTAACAGAGGAAACGGTGTTAACCTGCAGGGAAATCAGAGGGTGAGCGCTTCCATGACGACATCGTTGTAGGGATGTCATCACCTTGCAATAGTAGAACATCATGGAAGCATACAGTAAGAAGCAACTAGCTATCCAGTGGTATACACACACACAGGAGCTCACAGAAACTAACATGCATGCATGGCCGGACGGGCTACCACAAAAAAAGAACAGAGAGATTGGAATACAACACACACACAGGAGGTGTGCCTTCACTCTCTGTTCAGCACGCCAATACTCCATTATGTGTTTACACAGCAAATTGTTTGCTGCTGTAATAATGTTCTAAATGTCGCATGGCGCTCCTGTAATGTTACATTTAAAACAGCTTAGTACACATTTTAACCATTTAGAATGTTAACCAGACACATTACATTTCGTAGAGGGACAAATGATATGCAGTCGGCTAATTTGTAGTAATTTCCGATATTAAATCCCAATCAAAAAGCCATTCAGTGGCTGTAAAATTAACACAGGATCATTTTTCAGCTCCTTTTGTGTATTGTGGGTCAGAAGATCTTGACTACATGTGACAAAAGTGACTGAGTGGAACCAGTGTGACACTGACAGAGGACAAGCACACACTGGTGACGTGCTGCTTGTGCGATGTGGCTTGTGTAGTATTTGAGTCACATGTTGGCTAATAACAGTGTAGCCGACGTATCAAACGATAGCTTTTCAGCATGCTCAGAGCAATAGATACTGTAGACTTTATTACTGTTATATAAAGCTAATATGCAGCTAATATGAGTCACTCAGTACAGTCATAACCCACTCATATGAGTGTGTTAAATGTCTCTTATTATTTATCAGGTGTTAGAAATAACATGTCTTAATATTCAGTCTTTTGTTTTATTTCATTTTCATTTCATGAGTGTTTGAAGGGCTCTCTGTAGCTTGTTATTTCAATTTCAATCTATTGGTTAAACCGTTTAATACTGGCCCTGATATCGTGCATCTTGTCTGTGTCTAGAGAGAGCTGTAATTTTTATGCTAAATAGCATTGCAGACACCAAGTGTTGTTTTTGTTTAATAAACAGCGCAGATCAGATTAAAGTCTCCGAAAAGTCTCAAGGATGTAGATCATAATATTGTTTGTGCATGTCCTTGAAGTAGGAGATGAGGGCAAATTTCTTAATTCATAAGGAGCTGGATGAAAATTTTGAGCATGTGATCACCTCTGTAATGGCTGCTTATGTCAGTGGATGGGTAATTGTTATTATATAATCATTTACAAGCATGCTAAAACATTAAAAAATCTCCCATTTGATCAATAATACTCTCATTGCATCAATCAAAGACCGCTTGGCTTTGTATTATACCCTCATAACTCACCACAGACCCTGTTGATCAGCTGTTAAACAGGCAGACAAGATAACTCCAGCCTGGCACAATTGGCAGAGCGATGTGCCAACAGGGCCAAGAGGCTTGTGGATGGGAGGATTGGATGACCGCACATAGTTAGCCTCATTTCTTCTAGTTCCTGCCAAGCTACTGTAGATAGAAGGATAGAAGGACAGATATGGGGGGGTTTGGGGGGCAATCAGGCAGAGTCAGATACACTGTAACTAAAGCGAACCTTGCTCCCTGTTCTTCAACAATCCCTCTAATTGGCTATCCAGAGACAGTTGCCTTTGTTCCCTAAAAGAGTCAAATAATTAATGTCTCCCGCTGCTCTCCTGGATGCCTTTGATGGCAAACCAAATCAAGTCTGTGCTTTAATTTGATTGTAGTGGTTTGGCATTGCTCTTACTGTTGTAAACAACATAATAAATCAAGCAATGTGATACACTACCAAAAAGATAGTCCAAACTCCAGTGATTAAACACATGAAGACAGGCATGAAATGGCCATTCCCTTTTCCCTCTCCGTAATCAGTTAAGAAGGTGTGGCGACATGTTTTCATGTGCGCTGCCATTACTTTGCAGACAAGCCAAAGCAATATTTTTCTGCGTGATGCTACAAACCATCAGCTGCTTTTTCCCTTTCAATTTGTTATACAAGTAATTTTTATGCCACTCCGACACATTTCACACAAATAATGTCTAGTCAAGTGCAATATTGTCACCCACAATTGTTGATTTATACTCTCTGCTCACAATGTGAGATAATAAGTGTGAATGCCAGCTCCCTACTGCACCCATGTCTATATCATAGACCGCAGCTTGTTTCCTTGGCTTTGTGGTCTCATCACAGCCACTATAATGGCGCATCAGCTGCACCCAGCTGAGACTTTTACACACACATAGACACACACATATGCCTCTTGTGCTTTAGTGGCCCCTCTCCTTCACGCCGGCTTCATAACAGCTAAATTATGCATGCATCAGGAGAATAAATCAGCTTGGACACGCTGACAAGAAAGGGCACATCAGAGAAGCCATAAAACGCACAAGAAAAATAATATTAAAGAAATATGGATGAAGCTATGCATCACTTGCATTTTCTCTCTCTTTTTTATTTTGCACACATAAAGTGGTATCATTGCCAAAGTGACATCCCAATATACAGATAGACCAACCTGCGGTAGCAACCTCTGTAATTCAGTAGCCCCTTGAAAAACTACAAGTCAAGCACCTGTGCCTTAAAAAGAAGTGATACGAGAGCCATCGTCTGTCACAATAAGCACACAATAAACCTCTATGCTCTCTCACTGTCCTCTTTTAACTGAACCTGGAATAAAGCCATTTTACCACCTACCCACTGCTAGCTTCAGCAGCCATGAAATTACTGCTGGGAGCTTCTTTCTTTTTTTCATTATAACAAAATGTCCTGGCCTTTGCTTCATGCAGCCGTAGTGCATGTTGATTGCTTTGATGTTACACTATGTCACAGGGCAAATTTGTTTGTAGAAACAACACATAAAACATGTATGTCATTCTCGAGGGTAAACACAAGAGTGAAATAATATATGGACTTTTTCTCATGAAAAGTAAGTCGCTTTTTTTAGTCGTATGTCCTTCATTTTCAGCTGATCAGCCCAAAGCTGCCCAGCGAGTTTTGTGCGCTCAATCAGTCCCTCAAGACACACACACACGCTCACACAGCTGTATGTGTGTGTTAGCTGCCCATCACGGCACTGGTACGTCACAGTATGCTGTGTGAGAGAGAGTGAGACCAGGGAACAAAGACAGACAGGGAGAGATGGAGAAGCTCTGAAAAGTCTGTGGGTGGATTTTCACAGCGGAAAAGCGCCACTCTCCTCCCTCCTGCATGTATGGACTTCTAAAGATACAGACAGCATGCTGCTTCTGTTTGATTTGACATGCGCTGTCTTTTTGATTAGGACAACACTTGGCAGTGAAACTGTTTTTGGTTATAGGCCTACTGTAAACACCACATCAAAGCTTTGGCTACACACTTTTGGGGCTGCTTTGGCATTCACGTCACGGCGGATGCTACGTTTCTACCATGGAGGCAAAGCTTCCCTCTCCCCGTGGGCAGTGAGAAGTGGAGGAGCTCATACAGTAGCTACATTTTATATTCCCTCTTCTAAATTACATAAGTTGAGTGGACCTGGTTTGAGTCTATATTTTCTTCCTCTTTTAATTATCAGTAGTTAAAAACTTTCCTCAAAGGCACCTCAATTATCATGCCTTTATTGCTGTCTGGAGATTCCCATCTCATTCTTCACCAAGCATCAGACAGTGATTGCCTGACTGTTGCTTTGGTATGTAGTTTGCCGGAGAACACAGGTCATATAATCCCAGCAAACCACAGCCTATTTTATATAAATTGTGGGTCTTTGCCAGATGACTAATGAGAGGAAATATAAAGCCGTCTTCCTCTTCCAGCCCCAAGATTTTGATCTCCACTGCACAAACACTGGAGGGATCCTCAGAGCCCTGTGAGCATACTTAGCCCAGAGGCAAACACTCACCAGGCCCTAAATACTGTAAGTATTTATTTTGGCTCCCTCAGAAGACAATAGAGATGAAGCAGCTCTGGGAATATTTATAAATTAGGACATACATAGAGATGTAGTTAATGAATAGTGAGAGTTTGACATCTGGAGAATTTAAAGTAGACATTTGTAGTGTGTTCACGGCACAGGGAGATGAAGGAGGCTGTCAACTGTTATTTTATGACCTTCCTGTTTGTTGTGGCTGTTTTGTGATATTCCAAGGCCACCGGGTTTGCAAGGATTTATGGTATTGACACATGCTTCATCCACTTAAATCCAAGATTCTTGTGAATTTACACAGTCTCAGGGGAGGGGAATCCTATCCAAAAGTTACACCTCAGAGCGGCCCGACCTGATGTCCTATCCCATATTACACACTGACATGATATAACACAGTGAAAAGTTTGTTTCGATCCAAGTTTGCCGGCTAACTTGAACCACATTTTTCCTAAACCTTTATACACATGTGCACCACAACTGCCTCACAGCACTATGACCTCTGGGACACAAGTAGATAACAATACCAACTAGCATAGCATAGTCCACTGAAATTATAACATTAAAAATGCATATAAAACTGTTCTTTCAGCTTCAATAACATCAGTGTATCAAACACAAATATGTGTTTAACTGGCTCTTAAAGAGGAGCTACGCCCATTTTCAAGATTCATGGTCTAAGACAGTCCAAAAATATTAGTAAACATAAACAACTTTCCCCCAATTCCAAAAACTAGAGTGCTAAAGCTCAAATGTGTGATGTCATTCAGTGAATGGTCTGGAACTGCTCTATTTACAATAGCTTTGTCAGAAGTTGCATACCATGCAGTAGGGATTGGCATGAGCACTCAAGTTCTTATTTGGATGTCAGTACTCACTTAATTTATTGAGTACCCACCGCTGGCACATTCGAACATAACTCTTATATATGATTTTTTTTTTCATTAATTAAAATGGTCAAAATCTTTTTTTATTGTAGAGCTGCATGCAGTGTATGCTTCGCTCAGCGCCTCCTTGCCCCGCTGTGCCCCTCTCTCTGTTTATCATGAGACCACTGCTGCAGGAGTGTGAGCTCTGCACCAGGAAACACTTGGTAAAAGTCCGTCTGCACAAACATGAAGAGTGGCAGGGCTTACATTACCTACTGTAATGGTTATGAGCAAGTTGACCTGTGTCTGTGTTGTTGTGAGTTTGTTGGGACCAGTAAACTTCTCAGTATTGGATGTTAGCTGCTGCTGCTGTGTTAAATCGTGCTACCAGGCAGATGGTGAACTGACTCAGTGCTGCATCTAATCTATGTAACATTAACGGCAGAGGCTGTTCCAGTTGGTTTAATAGACAAATTAAAGCCTGGTTGTTCAATAAATGAATTTCAAATTGTACTTGTTTTCTGTTGTTGGACAATTTACATTCCTATTCTTGCATTAGATTTTGGTCTTGAGTACTCTACAATTATTTAATGTGAGTACTCGCATATGGAATTTACTTACTGGCCATCCCTACCATGCTCTGCATAATCAATATGTGTACTATCATCAACTTACTTTTGTTTGAACAAACAGTTGTATGTTTGTTTGTTTTTTTTTTTTTTTGTAATCACCACTTCACTTCCTGAGAGCCTCCATGTTATTTGGAGAAGTACAACCATGATACCCTGTGTCAACCTTAGGTCGGAGATATACTTGCTTTTAACTATGTGTTCACGTGCCCATGGTGGCTGACTCGTGTTACCTGCATTCATGTGGACTGTTGCTTGTGCATGTCTGTAAGACATAATACACACATGCACTGTTGGGGCAGTGTTGGCAGAACGAGAGGAGGAAACTCACCATTGTCAAGATGTGCTTTATACATACTCTCTATGATGGCACTACTGCCACTTTTTCTGCTGTGACCCACGCTGATCTCAGAATTACCAATACAATAACCTCCTCAAGTGATGCCGTGTTTGTTGTTTACATCATGCAAATCTGGAATTTCTGTATGGTCTAAATTTTCTCGTGTGCCCTGTTGTGGAATCCTCCAGTAACACGCAGAGTACATAGGCAAGTATGTGAGTAACTTTGTTCACAACACAGCCGGTTATCTACGCAAACACATGGATAAAAAGCAAATATATCTCCGGCTTTAGCGCTAGCATCAATTTTAAATACATCTAAAAATATATTATGCCTAGCAAAGTGAAATCTATACTTAAACTTAAACTGGAGGGTTACTGACGTTACAGAACTGTCGTAGTACCTGTCTGCCATTGTCTGTAATATGTTGTTGTCAACCGCATTGCATCGGGGGATATTCAAGCCTGCATAGCATCCAGTGTTTGCATACTGTAATATTTCACAGGAAATCGGATGCAAATCACAAACTAGAAGTTTCAGATGTTTTTTAGTGAACTAAAAAACACATGTTAGTATGGAATTTCAGATGCAGCTGGTGAATTGGAAAAAATTTATAGATGGCACTGAGAGCACCCAGGGAAATGTTCTGAGTATATGGGGACATTTTTTATTTCAGCACTGACAACATTTCAATAAAATAAAGCTCATTGGGGTATAAAAAAGAAACAAACATTCTGTGTGTCCACAAAATCAGATTTCGGTTCATTGTCTACGGAGCAGCTCCAGACTTTAAACCTGATGACATTACAAGGTTCTGGCTTTGAGAGAGAGTAGCTCATGTTCACAAATATTGATTGGACTCTCCTAGGCCATGAAAATAACAAATTGGAATTCTCAATTTAGGTGATGTTCCCCTTTAACTGTGTATGATACAGTGTAATATATATGTATAAACAAACATCAGAAATTTGATCTTTAAAAACATGTACCTGTCTTTTCCTGCAATGTTAAATAGCTGCATTACCCAAACTGCAAAAGAACAAAACAAAACAAAAAAACATATTCATATTAATATTTTAGTCATTTGTAGCCAAGAAGGAAGTGTAGATTTGTCCACATTTTGAGATAATTGTCAGGAAGATTTCTGCCTCTACCCCCAGAACAGTGGAAGTGAATGGAATTTCTTCTGTGACATTTTAGAGACAGATATCTTGGACAAAACTAAACCAAAAAAGCAATATGTTAAAATTTCACTATGCAGGATTTTCCGTTACTGATTGTAAACATGCTCGCCAGTGAAAGTTTAAGTAAAAGCCAGCAAGATTCACTCTTATTTGGCATTTTGCCACATTATATTTGCCTTTTTTTTCTGCACTGTGTCTCTTGGATGCCCGCTGCTTACAGTTTGGCACCTGGTTGCTACCTTTTAATTGAGCCCCGACCTCAAGTGAGAACTGTGGTGGTACACGCCCATAAACGTCCGAAACACAGAAAATAAGGAGAAAATAAGAAAATCCCGGCAGTTTCTACAGATAAATTCACCAACACACACTTCCAGTGGGTCATAATTAATAATTAAGGGGGATTGTATTTATGAATCTATACTTTTTTTAAGGAAAATCCTGCATTGTATACCTTTAATATGTTTTTTATAGTTTGGGTGAACTGACCCTATGAGGAAAATTTTATATAGCAGCATCTGGTAGCGAGGAAATGACAGTGGTATCTGTAAAGTTCACTTTCCGTCCTTCTCTGCAGATGTTCGGTCCAAAACTCGGTATCAAGCCAAACCCTACAATTATGAGTCAAAGCTATTATCTTTGTGGTTTCAATTCAGTTGTTTCTGATGCCCTCTGAGACCCTGGACAGTGCTCAGCAGGGCGTTTCGCCCAGTCAGAGACCCTCATTTACCAGAGGATTGGCAAGTTAGAGGGCAGAGCAGCCACATTTACTGTTGGCTCAACGACCACTGCCTCTTTTTCATGTGTGTGCTTTCGACTTTGATCCCTCAGAAATGAGTTCAGATCGAGTTTTTTGTGTCCTTCATTTCTCACTTTCAGCTGTTAGCTGGTAGAATAAGTTGCTTGCGGTTGCCTTTACTTATTGTGTACTGTGGTGTAGTTGATGGTGACTTAATCACTTACATTTCATTATTTGATTAGATAAGTAGATTAGATTTTGGATTGATGTGGATTAGTGTAATGCCAACTATGACACAGTGTGATGATGCTGTGTAATATAAACAAGTCTTATAGCTGTGGCTCTGAAGCTGACAGTCAGTTGTGGCTAATGCTGAGCTGGATGCTTAGAGAAATTTGCAATATGGTTTCTCTGATTTGCCTAGTTAGCCTGGATCAGTTGTGAGAAATAAGAGGGGGGGGGGCTGTGAAAGAGAGAGAGATGGAGGCCTGTGACACTCCGCACCGTACCCTAATGAGAGGCAGGGAACCAAAGGAGCTGGGCAATGAGATTAGATGCAACTCAATTCAATTACCGCTGAGCCGCCACGGGTGACGCTTCAAAACTCATCCTGTTAAGATCTGGTTCACAGACGAAGAAGAGGACTGCAGCTCTCACTCAGCCGCTGTATGCTACACTGCCACAACATCTCATTCGCAACAGCTCTGATTTATAAGCACACGGGGCGTCATTAGGCTCTGTCGGGATTTGCTAGCAGACTCTGCAATGTTCTGATATAGATTTAAAGGAAAATGCAGAAATAATTGAGTTTTCACCCATCGCAGCCGTTTATACACTGCGCCACAAACTACAGAGTTGTTTCAAGTGTGTGTTTGAGATTAAAGAGAAATTTAATACCCCGTTTTAGCTTCAACACTCCACATATTCAAATAATGCGCTCAGACCCGAACACACACCCCCACGGCCATGCCTGCGATGTTATCCCACAACCACCGGCACTTCCACTGCCTACACTTTTTTCTGCTAACATCAACTCTGATGCCTATTCACTTCAGTATAGCCTGTAATACTACATACATATTTATTCGACCTTACAAGCATTCTCTCCAGACAACAACGTAGAGAGGTGCAATCTTCAGTCCCCTCCAGCAGACTCAAACCTCTGAGTGCCCGTTTGTTCACCTTTGCCCTGCATCCTGAGAACGTTGGCCGATAGAAACACTGATGCACTGTGTTTGTATGTTTATGTGCAATAATACACCTACAGACTATAAACTGCAGCGTTGCTCTTATGCATTGTTTACAGTCTGTGAGGGTGGTGGATGTTTCCTTGTGCTTCAGGAGTACAATGCAATGTCATCAGTTTCTCTCAGAATTGTTTTTGATCTGCAGAGCAGCATTACTTGGGTTTCTCTAGAAAAAGGCAAACACTTACGATGAACAATCTAAACTGGGACAAGAATCGCAGTGTGGCTTATAAATAATATCTTGATCATTTTACAGTATACCGGTAATTAACGATTTATGTCTCTATATTATCATATTTTCTCTAAAATATTATGACTAATTCAACAATTTGATGCATATGATCATAGCAATGTGATCATTCTACTGAACAACTAATCGAAGTTTAGAGGGAACACAGCTTGTACAGCATATGACATTTTAGAAGGCTTTAATTTTGAATTTCATCAACAGAATCCTTATAATTGTCTGAGTGACAGTCTGAGGGGGTGTATTCATACAAATAAAATGAAATTTACTTTACATTTTTTTAATTGTCATTTATTTTATTTATTTGTTAATATTTATTTATTTATTTATCAGTTCATTTTTTTTATTTTATTTTATTTATTTATTTTATCATCGACTGATTGACTGACTTATCAAATGAATGTTGAATTCCCCAACACATTCACCAGTAGGTTGCTTTTATTTTGAAGTTCTGACACTCTCTTAACAGTAATGTCCAGGATATACACATACTGCAAAACAACATAGGGGCTAGTTTCAGTTTGGCTTTCAGCCATGCTTGTTGTTGGTAAGTGTAACATTATGACTTCATTTTGTCAACAAGATGGGACATTGCCATTTTCACAATATGAATTTTTTCCATGAAAATCATCATAATAAAAATGATACCAGATAAAAGAGTATTTGTACACATAATTTACTGGATCAAACCAGTGGATTCAGTGTTAAGTTACTCTATACAATACATTAATATAAACTGCAGCTGTGATTATACAATTATAAGCCCAGTGCAGTCACTACTTATAACTTAAACAGAGTTATTGGCCCACCTGTCTTAACCATGTACTGCTCTATACACAATCTATTACCTCTCTTACTCTAAATGATTACAATTTTATTAGTCACACATTACAAGCAGTATGTGTAGGGAATTGCAGGGGTGACATACTCCTAAGGCCATGCTAGAGCACTAATGCACCATGAATAATAATGATTATAATCAAAATTAAGTAAGAATTTGAAAGAATAAAATTTAATTTAATGTACCCTTTACAGAGCCAGGGCTGCGTATGAACACCAGATTTTTTTTTTTCAGCTCATACAAAGAGACACTTAGCTGACCCAGAGAACAATATATTCACTGATTATGACGGCAAGTGTCGTGGACAAGAATCACAGACTCCATCTTTAAATTTGTGCAGTCTATAAAAATGTAAAACTCACATATGTCCCAATAATTTACAACATACTGTTCATGCAGTGTCCTTACAGGTTCTTTTTCCTTCCTTGGTTTTACTCAGTAACTACCACGTACTGTGACTTAAGTAAGAACAACATACATGAATGTGGGCACCAAGCGGCAGCCTCCAGGGCTAAATAATGCCAGTGCCAAAAACTGCAGTTCTTTGAACGGCCCCTTGAGGCTGGCTCCCTGGGAGCGTTAATCCCCATAGAGCCCCATGTTAAAATGCCCAACTTTACAACAGAAATAAACATGTTTGCAGCCTGGTACAAAAAATGTTTTGGGTCTCTACAGGTAATGTTCCTGTTCATGACAACTGTATGAGAGGGTTTTTTTTTTTCAGTAAGATTTTATTATGGCTTAAAGTTACTCATAATAAAGGGACTAGCCACGTTGAGTAACAGACTGTCTGCAAGGCTTCACCACAGTCTGAATCAGATCCAAACCTCGCTCCTCCACAGCTTCCTCTCGTCCAAATATGTCCACTCTTGACTTCAAAAGTCCAAGATGGCGACAGCAAAAATGACAAACTCAAGGCTTCAAACCAGAGGGTAATGTCACAGTGGCTATGTCTATTATGAGTGCACATATATTTATGTATATGTAGCTAATTTGTTCAATTATACACATTGTTCCATGCTGCACTTTTTCCATGAGTACAGCTCATAGTGTGACTGGCAGCAGAGTACTCCAGCATGTTAGCACTCACCCTGTCTGGATGGCATGATTAGCTCTGAGGAGCATGATCAGCAGAAGCTATTGCTTGCTGCTGCGGCATCTGTAGAGCAGGGATTTATCACTGGTGATAAGGAAATCTTGTTGTTGTCTTCCATAATTTATGTAGTTGACTGTATTACATTTTTAGATGCAACACAGCTGTGGAGCTCCTGAAGGCGAAGAGGTGAAAGGGATTTATAGCTTTTCTCCATGTTAGAAATAAATATCAGCAGCAAAAGCATTTATGAGAGGTCTCCTGTGCTGTTTAGGAGCTTGAATCTATTGATTGGCGGAAGCTGAAACTCTGGTGCAAGGAGGGTGACTGTCAGATGTAAATTTATGCAGGGGAGCATGGAATAACAAAATGATTTATTATTTTTTACTCGCAGGTGGAGATGAAACAGGAGCTGTCGGTCGTGTTGCCGCTGTCAGATTAAGTTGCGCTCAAAGGATTTTGTTCATTTCTGATTTTGAAGTCTACATCACTAAACATAAACTTTTCTGCTGACTGTAGAAAGAAAAAAAACAGGAGCAAAAGTAATCCATTTCTGGACACACTATTTACCACCACCAGATTCCATCTCTTAATTTCCATACAAATGTAAAACTAGGCAGGCATGGAATCTTCTGTGAATCTTAAATGAATCCAATTGTTCCAACACAGTTCAGGGTTTGCTGGAGGCAGGAGGAGATGAGCGCCGCACAAATCAGCAATTTCAAAATAAAAGCCCTCTGTGATTCTAATCTGATTGACAGGACTTCGTTCGCAGAAGAGTTAGCATAATTCGTGTTTTTCTTGCACCTCAGACCTCGGAAATGAAAATTGGAAATGCCCATTTTATTTAGACAGAACACTGCAGATACTCTAAATATATGGAGCCGTAATCCTCAGAGCATTCCCCTGTGGGCATTTGTGTTTTCTTTTGCCATTTAAAATCTTCAGAGACATGCTATTGTGTCTTTCAAGCAGCACAGGAATCAGTAATTGCACTGATACTCGCAGCTCTGAAACAAATACCCACCATATCATTTTAACCAATGTGCATTGCACATCGTTCACCCGACGTGATTACCGTGTGTTAAATGGTTGATTGGCATCTTTGCCTTTACCAGCCGAATTCTCTGCAGTTTCCAAACCAACAGAGACCATTTTGACCCAGTTAATCTGCATGACATCTCTTAATGTGAGAAGCTTTTATTGCTGGGAAGACTGCCATGCTATCCAGCTGGCTTGTGGTTGGTGAGGTTCTGAGCATATGCCTGAGGAAAATGAATAATGCATCCATGTTATTCAAACCTTCATTCTGTAACTTTTGCTTTAGGTAGGGGAGATGTGAGGAGGTATGCTACATGAGAGACTGCCGCTGCTGTGCTCATGTAAAAATGATGATACTTCAGAAAAGCCTCAGATGTTTTCCCTTCACTTTTAGATTTCTTTTTCTGAAGAAATTGTGGCTTTTGTCCAGGTAAAAATAAAAATGGCATCTGGCAATTTTACGCCTTAAGACTGCTTCATATTGTCCTGTGGTGTTTCACGTCAGATGTACAAGTGTTGCTACTTTAAACGGGCTCTGTGACCCAGAAACCTCAAAGAGACATCACGGGAGCCTCTACATGCCCTCAACATATAATCTGAGCTCACTGTTGTGCTACAAGTTATATTCGTAAACTATAGGCTGATCTCCTTGGAGATGTGACCCGATAACCCGACGTTGCCAGATAACCTTGAGGTCTGGCAGGCTGATGTCTCCAGGCAGTGTGCCATTTCTCCACTGGACAGATGACACACTGTGCGTCGGTCTCCGCTGCTCGCTGTGCCGCTCGCCAAAAGATCATCTGGTGGAGATGTGCTGCAGAGGCGGCGGCACACCGGGAGTGCAGGTCTCAGAGCATTTACGAGTCAAGAAAAAGGGCTGCTTGACCATTCAGATGGAATGGAAAAGAAGGGAAATGCAAAAGCAGAGAAATGAAGAGAGTCACAAAGTGGTTTTCTTGTTATAGCTGTTGTTGTGTCTTTGGTCTCTGTGCTGGCTTTGTTGGCTGTCTGCAGCCGGTTCATAGAGATAAGGTTGTGCGGAGAAATGGCTCGCAGTAGAAAAAAAAAATACATGACAAATGTTGACTTTGCACGCTGCTTTTCAGAGTGTCAGACAATTTGCATAATTCCCAATCACGTGCAGTGATATTAATCGTCATATAAGATCTGTATATGTCCAAATGTGCCTCACAATTTCGCTGTTGCTGCAAGTTTTTCCTCCCTTTTCTGTATCAGTTAACCACATGAAATGGACAGAGAGATGGAAAAGAAGCTTATTGTACATACAGTTTGCAATTGCATTGTCCACGGCTTAATGAAATACCAGCAGTGTGCTTGATTTCATTAATAACCTTCATGTTCATTCTCGCCCGTTGTACATTGGAGAAGAGTTAAGCCATTTTTATTTCAGCGTGTGCTACGTGCAATCTATCCCTCCAGAAATAGGACTACATTATTCATTTTGTGGTATGTGATTTGACCATAGTGTTTCTGAGCGCTCTGTTAAATGAAAATATTTCACGTGTGAATTAATCATTAGAAGGGCTCATTCTCCATTCTTCTGGTAGCATAATGATCTCTTTCTACCACTGGCCTGGATGAATCTTTCATCGTCTTTATCTTTAAATGAGTTGGCACAATCCTCCAAGGAGACACGGGCCGCGATGTGTTTCACCACACTGTCAAAGTTAACATGTGGCTGAGCTAAGTGCCATAATTTAATTGATGCCAAGCGCAATAACATCACCCGCTGATCTTTTAATAATATGGAGATACGATTCCTGTCCTTTCACTTCATTATGATATTGCCTCCTCAATATGCAAATTTAAATTCACAATTGCTACCACACTTGCACACAAAGTCTAGACGCTAGATAATATTTTAGGGGGCCTGCAGACTTTTGAATGCTGTTTTAGATTGTAATGAGATGGCCTTTAACCTTTGGATTCAAGCAAAAAACCTCTCTAGAATAAATTAGCAGCCTCTCCGTTTTTTTCATAACTGTTACTGTGCGCCAGTCTATTCTGTGTCTAATCCTCTGGGTCACTCTTTCTCTTTCTCTCTGTCTAGGTTTTTCTATACTGCAGGCCATCATGGAGGCAGCTGTGGCTAACAACTGGCAGGTGACCGCTCGCTCTGTTAGCGGCACAACAGATGCAGCAGAGTTCAAGCGCATCATTGAGGAGATGGACAGGAGGCAGGAAAAGCGCTTTGTGATTGACTGCGAGGTGGACAGGATCAACACAATATTAGAACAGGTGAGCCTCGTACTCACTGCACACGTGGTACTGCTGCAGATTATATAACCAAACACCTACGTTGTACATCTAGACCTTTGGCTGCTACCTGCCTTAGTCACATAAATAGCAGGCAAATTAAATGTACAGAAAAACAAATATTAAAGGGGCCACTCAACCCACTATATTGTACATATCAGTTTAGCAGTCGTGGTGATCTTGAGGTGGACTGGGAATATAATTAATAACAACACCTCAATATGAGGAGTATGAAAGAAACGGCTGCTTACTAAGCAAGGAGGATCTAACATAAGATGCCATTAAATTGCATTATAGTAAATGTAGGATGCACATTTGTGGAGCTTGATCCATAACTCTCTTTTAAAGATGCTCTATCGGTATTTTCCTATAAGTTATTGATCAAATGACTACGAATATTTTGAAAGGTGTCTCTTGTAGTGACAAACCCACGGAGAATTATCACCTAACTCTATACTTTCCCTCAGGTCTATGGTTTTAAAGCCCACATTCATTCTCACCGCTCTTGTTAAGCAGGATTTATACTTGTGCGTCAGCTCAACGCTGTGGCCTACACCGCTGTGAGCATTTATACTTGTGTGGTAGTGTGTCTGTGTCACTCTGCAGTTACACCTCCAAAACACTGGTCGATGCTGGGGTTTCTGTAAAGTGCTGTTAAGTTTAGTTGATTTAAAACACACCCAAAACACACATTAAACACACATTAAACATGGCTTCATAGCGACAAGTTCAAACACAAGTACACGAATTAGCTTCACTGTAACTCGCAGCATTTACAGACAAAGCATTTGTCTTTATCTGGACACATTTTCCCCACAAATACAACATGCTAATGTTTTTAGCACAAGCCTATGGCATTTTACATTGTATAAATTAGCCTAGCAGCCAGCAGACTTTTCCTCTACTCATACGAAGCCAGGGACACCAGCAACATTTAACAAAGGTAATGTTATAAAATTCGTCTCCATTACAACTCACAAGGTTCACCGACAAAGCAACTGTCCTATACTAACGTTTTCCAAAGAAATACAACATGCTAACATTATTAGCACAAGCCCATGGCATTTTACATTGTATAAATTAGCCTAGCAAATGGAAAATTTCCTCTACTCATATGAAGCCAGGATTAATCGCACACAAGACTTAAAATACAGTTCTGTGGGGAATGTATTGCCTTCAAAATTTAAAGAAAAGTAAATAAAAGCTTTGTTTCCATAGAGGGAAATGGTTTCAGGTGCATGCTAGGCTAAGGTGTAGGGTATGGTATAGGCTCTATGTTGATGCAGAGCCTACACCGTATGAAGATGCTCTGAAACCTGCTACACATCCAGCCCCAAAGTTAGCAAGTAGCTGTTGAATATAGCGGACTTTTTAGCAACAAAAAAAGCTGTATTATACCCTCATGAGTTTTAGGGGACAAAGAAGAGTAAATATTGGACTTAGAGAGTATCACGGTATTACGGTATGCCAGGGTATTTATTCTTTTTTAAATTTCAGTTAGTTAATTGTATTGAGGCAATTGTTTTCTGGTCTGGTCGAAAACGAGAAAGTTGTTTTCGACCAGACCAGATTTGATCATTTTTGGGACAATGGAAAGACAAACCAAGATGAGCTTCATTTTGTCTCTGCCGAATTTGAATGAAGTGTGTTTTACGATGAGTTAACAAGGTAATGAAGCTAGCCTTAGCTCAATAAAGGAGAAAAACGCGATTTAAGAGGGTGTGCAGTTGTATTTTTCTGCCTAATAAGGGTAACGGGTGTTAGAATATTACCTTCCTTGACTCTCTATAAGTCTATCATGTTAATGTTTGAGAGTAAAAAAGCTAAGAGAGCTTGTGGAACTTAGCAAACTCACTGCTCAAACACATCTCCCAGCTGAATATGGCTGAGATATTTATACTGTATAAGGTGAAATGTCAGGAAGGTATGAAAAAATAGATGCCGCCAAAGCCTAATTAAACTCTGGCTGACTGAAACATGACTCCAAGTAAATGCTAATGTTGCACCCCAGCTCTTCTATGCCACTTCTTGCATATACGTGGCCAAAAAAACACAGTCCATGCATGTTTACGTTTTTCTCACGTGGGTCCCCTGACTGTATGGAAGTGCTGAAAGAGCGCTTCTTAATTTGGGGAGTCGTTCAGTCTATAATTCAGTATTTTAGAATGTACTAAAATCTTCTGTACATTTTTGTAGCACTGCTTGTTTTGTTTGTGAGTTTTTATAAGTAGCTGCTACCTAATTTCGTTGAGATTGTAAAACCTCATTAAGGCTTAACAGCGTGTTAGGTTGATTGCGAGCACAGCAGTATTCCTACCTGTTTGAGGAGCTCAGTCTGGCATCATTTGGTTGCTAAGTTTGAGGCCCGGCTTGTTTGAAAATCAGTGTGTGTTGAAGCTGCCCGACAGCCCGAGGTTGAGAGGTCCAAACGTGAGCAGCCATTTGGAGACACCGCTGGATGATGCATCCTTTTTAATCCTCTTCTAACAACCCCAAACCCCTCCTTTCCGCTCTCACGTCCATTGCCTGAGGAGGAAATGAAAGGTCCACCAGTCCTTGTAGTAGGGGAAACACAATTACCATGAATAGATGAGTGGCTATTATGCCATGCATCTCTTCTGTTCGGCTGCCCCGCTCCACCCTACACTCCTCTGCTAGCTGCTGCCTGCTTATAAGGCAATCAGCTCCCGAATTGGATTCTGCTCGTTAACATTCATTTAGATATTGGCTTCTCTCTGCCTCATAATATCCCCTCAACGAGTGTTAGTTTCACTTGTTTTTTATGAATCTAATTTGATCCCAGAGTCATAGTTTAAAGCAGAATGGCTTTTAGTATTAATTTGCTGTGTCTAATTTAATTCTTGCGCTGCAAATTTCCTCCCTTTACTATTCAGGGACTATGCTGAAATCTATTTCCTTTTTGTGTTAAGAATATGCATCAGCTTTTAAGAAAAGCTTAGAATATTCATTTCAAATCACATGTGAGGCATATTAATGGTTGCGTCTTTAATTGCTTTTTTCCCCCTCTTGCAAACAATAATAAGGATGCAGGGCAATAATCTGTTTGATGTTCTCCTGTTTCTGTCTTTTCTCCCACTAATAAATTATTTCTGTTTCTTCTAGAGGGAGCTCTTTCCCTTCCTCTACCTCTAACTATCACAATCTGAATTTTTTCTACCTGAACTTTGTGTTAGCACAGAAGGGGAAAATAAAGCCTTTACAACAGCTAACCTTCAAAGCAGCAGTGCAGCAGTGTGCTCAATTTTGCCCCTTGTTTCAGTGACAACCTCAGCGTGGGATTTTTTTTTTTGGAGCTAATTGAAATAATCTGACTACCTCTGCCAATATGGATGAGTCATAGGCATTCAGGGAAGCTGCTGGACTTCACTCTGCAACCGCCCCCTATTGGGCCATACCATTATACGTTGAAACAGGAATGGACCGTCTCCCATGAGGGCATTCACACCAAAAATGGCACCCACCGTCAGCTATTGTGGAAACCCGCTGTTTCTGCCTGCTGCTGTCGTTCTATTAACCAATGATTGTAGACAGATAGAGTTTCATCTCTGGAGGACAGGAGTGAGAGTTTGAACAGAACCTGTGTGCCGAGGCCAGTGTCTGTGTGTCGCAGTGTCGACGTGTTGCCTCAATCCGTCAAGGTCACTGCTGTTGAGAGAGGATCATGAGGCAGGACAGATTCAGCCAGCTGATTGCTGGGGGAAATGGGAATCAGCTCAGTGGCTTAGTTTTATGATTTCAGTCGGAGTAATCCCACCACAGAATGAATGTCTTTATACCAGGCAATGAAGTTCATGGAGTGTAGAGCTATCTTGAATAGGCAAGTGTCGAGCTTCCACAATTCGGCACACAAAGAAAACCCTCAGTGCTGCTCTTCATTAGCACCACTTTTGATCCAGTGGCTGCTAATGCTTTGGTCCTGCTGGGCCTTTGTTGCTGTACGACAGTAGTCCACTGCCCTCTCTGAGTTTTTCACCATTTCAATGATGTTCCTAAATATTCAAAGGGACAGTAGTAGTAGTAGACAGTAGTAGTTTATTTACTCGAGTACTGTACTCGTGTAAAGTTTGCTTTTTAGGGCGTTTCCATATGAGGTGTGATTAATTTGTACCATGCCTGAGTATGAACGTCCTCTGCCACTTGGCTTTCACATTAATTATGTTGTTTCACCTGACAACACTTGCGTCATCATCAATGTGATGTTTTTGTTGCACTACAGTATCGAAAAGGGAGCCAGTGACCATCATCAGCATGGACCGGTGGATCAGAAAGCTCAAGCTTTGCTCCTGGTTGGAAAAGGAGCCGCTGCTTTCAGGCATGTCGCTCTCAATTTCCCACCAGGAGCTTTGACTGCAGGTCAAAAGTGGTAGTAAAGCTGGATCTGGTTCAGTATTCAGGCCTCAGTATTCAATTTAGATTGCAACATAATCACTTAAAAACTCCTTGTAGTCGGGTTAAATTGCAGTCTCCCCAATGTTTTGGTACGATTGTTGCTCACACTTGATGCGTACAGTGCTGGAGTACACATGAGCCATACTCGACCACCTTTTCAAGTGGACTCGGGCACAGGTTGATGTACCATGCCTGGGTACGGTACACAACACATCTGGACTTGGGAGTTAAGTATACTCAGATCTGGGTCCTGATGTAAAAGCCCCCTTACTCATCAACAGTATTCAGTCTTTTTTGTATATTACGATTTTTTATTCTAAATATATGATCAATAAAACAAACAAAAATCAAATAAAGTTATATAAAGCAGTTAAATGTAGCTCCAATACAATGAGCTATGACATTAAAATGCTGCTTACATTTTAAAGCCACTGGAAATTTGGCTTAAAATAGTAAAAATGTATATATGATATCAAAGTTTAGAGTCTGACTAAGCATCAGCAAAAATCAAAGTGAAAAAAAAACATTCAAAACTTTTAGAAAAACATTATCAATGTCCACGTTTTGGACATCAGGGACATGTGATGTCTCCAGAGGGAGGGGAGAGACGACAGCTCCACCTGCAAGATGTAGCTGTTTTGCAAAACCTGTGGCTTTCTGGGCGAATTCACTGAACTTGTCTCAGGAGAAATGAGCACTGCATATGCAGGAGCTTTTGTGGATGACTCCCTCACGGCTCACCAAAAACGTGGTCCACTGCTGCAGTTGGAAAATAATAGAATGACGTGTTGTCTTCACCGGTGGATTAGCACCCAGGAACAGCACAAACAAGCATGACGGGGCAAAAAGCAGAGGGAGGGAGAGGAAGAGAGAGTGGATTTGGGTTTTCGGTGGCTTCATGCAGGAAATTTTAATACTTTAGGCCTGTTCTGCCACCTTTCTTTATTATATACTATTAAGTAAATGTATTTTTTTACACAGTAGTGCTTCTATGTAAGTAAAGGATCTGAGTATTTCCTCTCCCAGTGGATGGATTCCAACCAGAGGTTCAATTAAAAATTATTTTCATGATTTCTCTGACAAATATTTTTGGCATAAATTAACAAAATATCTGTCACAAGTTTTAAGAGCCCCAGGTATTGTCTTCAGTCCCAAACCAAAGGGTACGTAATTTAGAATGACATAAAACACAGATATGCAGCAGATCCTCTCATTAAAAGGCCCTCAACGTGTGTTTTCTCAATCAGCTTCTTATTGTGAGTGATGGCACCTTACATAATCACACTCCTTGCCAATGTTAGTTACAGTTTTGGCTCCTTTACAAGTGAGAGTTCTGTATTTGTGAGTTTTTGTCTGCTTTGAAATGGATTGGGCTCATCTGGGAATAGATGACGTCACATACTTCCTTGCACCATCAGAGTTTAGCAGCATTTGAATCCAAATCTGATGATGTGTAGCCTGATCTGTCAAATGAATGTGATCAAACCACACCTACACAGTCCTGATAAAGCAGATTAGCTGAGTTTTTGATGGTTAAACTAATAAATTAGTACTTTAAAAGTATACTATGCAGAATATTCTTAAGAACAACATGTAGACTCATACAAAAGTAAACACTCTAAACACACTAGAAGTGTGTGGCAGTTTATTTTTCTGATGAGACTCTGCCCTCTGCGTGTATGTGCTTATTTTCTTCTTATTTTGCTGTGTTCGAGATGTTCCTGGGCACAGCTTGCAGATGAGGTCAGGACTTTATTAAAAGGTAGTGACCAGGTGCCAGACAATAAGCAGCACACATCCAAAAAGAAGCTACAAAATTTGCAAACAAAGTGCTGACCCCCTCCTTCCAAAATACACAGCCAGGCAAAACACCACGCACACAAAGCTGGGCTTGGCTTTCAATTTCACTTTTGCTGGCTCCACACACTCCTTCCTCAGTGTTAGATCAGGACAATGACAAGGGAGGGATGAATGAATAAATTAGACAAATATATGTACAAATTAGAGCTCAGCCACATGGTATGGGAAATGAAAATAAAGGTTTTATCATTGAAGAAGTGGGCGTGTCCTAATAGCGAGACCCTGACTGTGTTAGCTGCCAGGATAGTAGTATCTGTATGAGAGAGTGTGACAAAGCCCTGTCATATGCTACATGTAATGTTAGTTGAAGCAGTCCACTGAGCACATTCTAGGAAGAGGGCTCGTAACTACGGTATTTTGGGCAAACCTTGCTGCGCAGCTAAATGTTTCAGATTGATTAATGGGTGAATTGGTTGGTATTTTGTAAGAAGAAGAAGAAGATATTTTTTATTGATTCCCAAGGGGAAATTAATTTTTTTTCACTTTGTTGTCATATACACACATGCCCGAAATACACACACACATGCACAAACAGGACCTATACATGCATTAAAGGCAGATATGTCAGAGTGAGTTGTCAGTAACAAGCACATCATATTTTGTTTTACAGGAAGAAAACATTATTGTATTTGATATAATACTATGAAGAAACTGATTTTTTTGTCATTATTTTTAGCATATATTGTCAAATAAGTGCACAAAATGTTGGAGGACGTGATCTGAAAGGCTTAAAAAGGCATTTTTTAATTCGCCTCGACTTTAAACGGACAAGGACTCATCACACACACACAAAAACACTGGATGTACCTCCTCCAGTCGTGAGCACACTCAGCTGAATGTCACTTTTATTAGCTTCATTCATCACTTGACATGATGTAGCAACACGGTAAGGACAGTATTTGCATACTGCTGCATCAGGCTCAGTTTTGTTTACTCGTATAAGAGCAGTGTGAGTCTCCCAACAAATTTGTTTTGGGATGCTGAGGAGAATGCTACACCCGAGCTATTATCATTTTATGCTGTAACAACCACTCAGGATTTATCGCCCATAGGACTTTTCCATCAATACACTGCACTGCAGATAAATTAACCCAATGGCATTCCTTCCCATACGACAAAAATGGGAGAGCCTCTGCCAGCTCTGCTCGCTGAATCATATCCAACGAATGTGTTTCATTGAACCATCTAGGTTTATGATATTATATGCTGAGAAAAAAATATCGGTGACATTAAAGAGGGGCAGTATAAACAAGAACTATGATGGAGTATATAAGATAATCATCTTTGTATTACGAGTAGTCGTAATGATGATTTTTCAGAGTGAATATGAGTATGCCAGTCCCTTGAGTGCCCGCATGTGTGTTTGACTGTTCCATATGCTCATGCCTAATCTGATCCATCTATAAGATTGCACATACAGCATCATATCTGCCTTTATGCTCCTTCCTGGCCCTCTTCCCTCATGGGATTTTTGCGCTGGAGTCTGCTCAGAGGCAACAACCTGCTCATCACTAGTGTAAAGAGAGGCAGGCAGGAAAAAAAGAACGGCGTCTGGGACAGGCCCAGGGCACGCAAGCTGTTCAAAGACAGGCAGGCAGTGAGCGCTCTGCCAGCCGCAAAGCTGCATTTTCAAGCAGGACAAAAAAAAACAACAATAAGAAGTGAAAAGGATTCACAGAAAGAGAAAAAAAAAAGAGAGGTACATCTGGGGATTTGTTAGGACAACATTCTGCCGCCTGTAGAGGCATGAAGGGTGGCCATATTGCCTCCCCATGGAGAGTTGGAGGTCCTCCATATCCCTGTATCTGCTCTTGAAGAAAGAACTAGGAGAAAAATCCACATTTGGATGTAT
Source organism: Cephalopholis sonnerati (assembly GCA_019142605.1). NCBI lineage: Eukaryota > Metazoa > Chordata > Actinopteri > Perciformes > Serranidae > Cephalopholis > Cephalopholis sonnerati. Next base: position 19,134,543 of record JAGQAX010000004.1, on the reverse strand, counting down.
CTTTGAATGTGAAATCTTTGTGTATCTCAAATTCAAGAATAGGGAGAGAAATCTGACCACGGGAGATAAGAAGTCGTGGGAGAGGGAGAGAATAGGACGATAGATTGCCAACAGCTGATAGAAAAATGTCAGCAATAAAAGATGATGCTCAATCAAGTGTTGTGGGTGACACGGTGAGAAAAAGGCAGCAACATCAACGCTCTGTAAAGCAGGGGGTGACATTTGTCTGCTCATGTAACATATTGGCAGACACAGATGTAACTGGAGGTATCACACACTGAAATAAAATCTGAATAAATGTACTCTGGCACTCTTTGCCAAAGTTACAAGACAAAATTTGCCACATAAAACCCTCTCAGGCATTCAAGCCTCCTTGATTACTTTGACTCTGTTTTCTGGTAACACTTCCTGGCATGTCTCTCAATTTGTTCTAAAAGATAGAGAGGCTGGAAAGTGAGCTAATGTCTCTACTGATATGAAATGTGCTCCTGATCTCAACATCAGCTTAATGTCCCCAGGGCTACAGAGAGGAGGGGCTGATAGAAATATAGCCATACCCCTCCTGCCGATGTAAAGCCGGGGATACGCAGAGCTTTTTAAAATCCCTGGCACCAACCTTGGCTGTTGAAGGCCATTTACTAACTGCGATTATAGAATTAAATGGGATTAAAGTGTTATCATTAAACAGAATGTGACCTGCTGACTCCACAATTGAATGAGAGGCTGAGACCGGTGTGCTGCGACTCTGACAATTTGCACATGTAGTTATAACCATATCAGGAGTACAGTCTTATTATAATACACTCTGTAAACGAGAAACTTTTTTTTCCCTTTATCAATCAAGCTAAATTACCCCGATCATTTTCAGTGAAAACGGAGTAGGACACCTCGCTGTTTCGGAGCCAAGTATTGCCTCACAAGCATGAGGGGCGTCCCAGCTGCAGCTTCTTCCTCCCAGGGTATCAAGTCTCACATTGTTCTGGTGTCTCAGAGCAATGATAGGCATAATCATCCGAATATGAGTCAGGTGTTTCTAAAATGTTCTGCATTTGGGGGAAGGCCAACACTATATGCCCCTGCTATCTTCGGGGGCATATATACCGCCACTGCCAAGAAAAGCATCTCAGCCTCAGCCACTGCCGGCTGTTAATTAGAGAGTGCTCCACCAAGAGCACTTCTACCAAGAGCCTTGAAGCAGAAATGGAGACTTAAGAAGAGGAAAGTCCTTTTGTATCAAAGCATATAGCTCAAATTCACCCTTCTGCCCCATCCTGTGTGAAGTGGAGCACTTTGGTATCTCTGCAGCCACTAAATTATATGGAACAGTTCATGCAGCTTGTTATTAACACTCTGATTAATAATGCAAACATAATTTAAAATGTTACTCAGGCTTTGAGCCAGAAACATTAAATGTCCTGTCACAACAACGTTGACCCTGCATCTAGTTATCCCCCAGAAAATCAAAGGCACGATCACGACCACATTTCTGAAGCTGTATCAACATTTGTTTAGTGGGTTATACATGACCCAACTTGGTTTGTGAGAGAGAGAAGCAGCTAGCATTAACGTACTGTGCAAGTCATTGTCCGGCCCTGTATGATGCAGCTAGACTGCAGTCACTGACGGTACTGACTCACAACTAACACTAACGGATACTAAATACTTAATACTATAGAATCCCTCAGTTATACTAAAGAACATCACATTAATATTTTAATTACCTTAATCAGAACATCTGAAATGAGCAGCGGCTTAACATGATGCAACAAATTCATACCACCATATAATACGTTATAGTCATTTCTATCCTCTTATACAACACATTCTCACACAACTTTGGTCAGTGGCCTTACATGTCAAACTGTGACACTCTGGTACCCCTCTAGCGTCAGTTTTAGATGCTCAGGGATAGCGTGGTAATTTATGCATTGTGTCTTTTCTAAATAAACTTCCATATTCACAGTAAATGTACAGTTTCTGCTTGGTAAATAAACTTAGAACAAAGGTAAAAAAAAACAGTCTTTAGGTTTAGGTTAGTTTTACTCCACATTTAGACAACAAAAGCATGCAATTAGGTTTAAAAAAATGTCATGGTTTAGCTTAAAATGTCTGTAACGAACATAATGTAAGATCATGTAACCTGCATCACATACCTCAGGATACATATGTCAATAGCGTAGTTTGCTACACATACTAGCACACTACGTTGTTGATAAAAATAAGTTGATTGACTTGAAACAGAGGTCTCCCGGGCTCCCCGAGATCATCTGACCCATCCACCTCCACTCCCACCCACCCTTTGTGGACTTGCTTGCTCTTTGTACTTCAACAATTGCTCAGAGCATCAAAAAATGCTACCACCAGGTGCATTGCATACCACAGCCAAAGGGTACCTTGGTATGTCAGTATATGATGTCAAGGGCAACTGTCCAAGCAATGCTATTTTACGAGTTCGAACTAAAACGACCAATAGGAGTGTTTAAGAAAAGCACCCATTGTGAAATCATAGCAGTTGCACCAACACTACTCGGTTCAGTTCAAGTAGTGTAATGTCAGGTATGCCACAGACATACTACAATGCGCAGTTAAAAGAACTCAGTGTTGACTTTTCCACCACCCACCCCAACCAGCATCTTACCCAGACTTTGTCACTCTTCATACTGCATTGCCTGACTTCCTCCTTTGTTCTGTCATAATTACAACAGCCATTATAGGCTGCTGCCCATAATAATGCAAATATGGGTGGTAATTAGCTGCTTGTACAAACAACCTATGCGGTCATATTTTGGAGGAGGACAGTCTTTTTAGATGATATACGATATCTTTAGTCAGAGGTGACTAAGCACAGGTTTGTTCTTATGACGATGAGTAGACGTAGCAGTCACCACTAATATGTCCCCTTTTGAATGTAAGGATTAGAATAATGACAAAGTAAATTATGGCATCATAATGTAGCCACAGGAAAGCTTTCTCAAAACAGATACATTCTTTGAAGTTCAAGTTAAATACTGATTAAAGCATTTGTCAGTGGCACAGTTAACCCCTGTGGAAACAAAGAGCCATACGTGGCACCCTGTTTGAAAAATAAATATAATTAATTAAATGATTTTATTGATTATATTATAATGATTAACATCAATTCTTTGTAGCATTCTTTGTTTATTGTCCCCCATGGACCGAGCAATGAACCCCTCCCACAGTACTACTGGGCCTGTGATCCCCGCTCAGACAATCATGGCTTAAACACTGATTATCTTTATCGTTATATCATTCCAATTAGTCATTATTTAACTAATGGAATATTCAATCGGCATGAAATTATCATCAACCAATTTGATAATTGATTAACTGGGTCATTTATCAAAGACAAATGCTTTGCTCAGCTTCTCCAATGTGAAACCTGTTTTTTCCTGTTTTTTTAACATTGTAGATTGGACAAAAAAACCGCTTTTTAACACATCACCTCAGGCTTTAAAAATTTGTTACAATTTTTATTGATATTTTAGAAAAAACAATTGGTTAATAATCAGCCAATAGACTGAAATATTTGTTATACACAGTCTTAATGCCAATGGTATTTGGTACCAGTTTGGTTTGGAGTCTGGTCTTTAAGTTTTCATATTCCAGGAAGTGGCTAAAAGTAATTGCATCATTATTTGCTCGCCTTTTATATGCCTCAGTGAATGGTATGATATTTACAAACTCTGGGGAACCTATCATTTTCAGTCTGCCTCTTCCTGTGTTGCGGCAAACTCCACAGTGGAAAGGTCAGACTTGGATGAAAGCGATCTGGCGTTTATTGAGAATGTGTAGCTGTAGTTTTACATTTAGGGCTCTCTGTCTGGCGAGGCGGAGGCACGCTGACTCCGGATGAGGGCGAAGTCAAGGTCATCCTGGTTGTCTGTCCCCATCAGGCTTTAAAGAAAACTCCCTCTGCAGCAGAACAAAAGGCGGTGGAGCCAGCTACTGGATCGATGTGCAACAGGGTACACTGTATAAGAAAAAGAAGAATGGCATTATTGAAGGGGTAGCACACTAAACACATTTCTCCTCGTCAGTGTCACTGGGAAACAGAATAATTGGTTAGTGGACTTGTGTTTGTATGTATGTGCTCTAAAGGTGATTAACAGCAACAGAAATCAATGTAAGGAGAATGGGAGGCAAAAACTAGACGGCGATGAAAATCCAAGGTGTCTTCAAATATAAAGCAAAGTCATCCAACTCACAGCTGTCTCAGTCTGCCAAAACATGTAAAATGCTGCATGTAAAAACCAGACAGACGCTCACTATAGTGACAACCATATGGCCAACAAAAAAAGTATATTCTCCAACCCTGTGGTACATTCATGTGGTCTTTTCAACAACTTTAAAATTTTTGCTTTTTGTAATATCCGTGCATGGCTGTGTTGAAGGTTATGGAAATTGGGGTTATTAAGGTAATAAGTGTTGGGCAACTAAAACACCTGATTAAGGAAAGAACGTGATGGCAATTTAATTGCAGATCTGTGGTTGGGTGCAAACTTCTGTTAATATCATGAAGCAGAGCTGAGATTATAACTGATCTTGTGACAGCGGCCATGTGGGAAATCCAATCATGGAGCCGCTCAGACTGTAAGACAGCTGATGAGAATGTCTGACCTTGAGCTGGAATTGTTTCGTGAAATTACAGTTTCAAAGTCAAGAATTAACTTTGATGCTTAAACTGTAGGCAGCTTTGTCTTGTATATACTGTTGGTGTGGTAAGTGTAAGTGAATTGTTGTTTGTTTGTGTTTTACTTTGTTAGCATGGTTAGCATTAAGCTAATCAAGTCCTGACTTCAGCTACATGTAGACTGGCATCTTTGTTGCTCGTGTCTCAACAATCACGCTCTGGCAGCCAGGCTATATTGCATATATTAAGTATGGATGAGTATCCTACACAAATAAATAATAATTAACCCTTTTTAAACCACCATTGGAGGGCAGCCATCTTCTTCTTTTACTAATGCTGCGCTCACATGGAGTCAGAGAGATGGTAGACAGCAAACCGGATATCATTTTGGTGTACGAGAGCAGTTCGGTGAGGCCAGCTGAGCAGAGTCGGCAACTGTAATAGTAACCGGCTGTTCAAAGTTGAAATATTTGAGCTTTTTCAAGTCCTCCAAGGCTGAATTTAAAACTGCATGTTTTCTAGCTCCTTCACACAAGCAAAAACCAAGCGATCGGGACAATTACTGGACATTACTAGGGAAAAACAGAAATAATTTAATTTAATATATTTTATTCCATTCTTTGTAGACAATACAATATCACTTTCATATCCTCATGCATGTTTTGTTTCATCATGCTGCCATTCTGTCGGACTGTTTCCCATGCTGTCCAGAAGGTGCTGTCCGTCTGCCCGATTCCATGTGAATGCAGCATAAGGGGAATATGAGCCTTTATATTGACTTTTCTGTTTGTGAGCAGATTAAACAAACAAGACGCCACATGTTAATTTGAGAGCTTTAGTTGTTGGTAGTTATATTTGTGAACTATGAGCAGAACCAGCTGCCTCCCTCTATTCCCAGTCTATATGCTTTCCTAACAGTCTGTGCACACTACGAATGACAAAGTTACAGCACGGGCAGCTGCAGTGTAGCCAAGCCTCCGTTTAAGTGTTGCTCAAGTGCTTGTTGAAGTGGTTATGCTATTTAGACTCCTGGTGATCAACAGCAGGCTACAAACATATGACTGGTTACACCTCATTGCATCACTGGAGTGCTGAAAAATAGTTGAGGCCAGCTTGGACTTGATTGGTAGCGAATCATGCCCGTCTTGTTATGTCACCAGATTCTATTGAAAATCACTTGCAGCCTGTTGCATTTCACTGGTAGCCCAAATACTGCATAAGCAAATCAGGTCTGGGCCAGCTCTGTGGACGTGAGAGATAATCTATCAGCCGTCTCATCTCACTCTTGAAAAGAAAGCAAACAAGTATATTTCCCCAAACTATGCTTTCAGATGTCTGTAACTTAACATTCTTTTTGACTGTGCTCATTTCTGTACACAAATAAGCTAGAATTTATTTTCTTCTGTCTTATCTGAGTAAATATTGTCCCTGATAATAGTGTGTTATTGCTCAAATAATACTGGGTTTAAAAGGAAATACAGGAGAATCGCATCTTATCAACACCATTAAAAGATAGTTATCACCATCTGCAGGATCGGAGGGATTTAGGGACAAGGCGATCAGCGGTGCATCACAACAAGTAACAATGAAATCTGTCCGTCTCAACTGGAGTCAGGTCTTGCCGTCTGCCTAATTAAAGAGGGCTGGGGGGAGAGGTTGGCGTGATCTGGCTGGAGGTTCTGTGTATCTCTGTGTCATCAGTGTCTCGCTGTGCTTCATCCCAAGGTTGCAGCTTGTAGCTGTTGCCAGGCTGGCTGTGAGCTGCGGGCAGCAGGTGGGGGGTGAGGCCTTTCTCTGCCCAGCTCCGGGGCAGGTGTGAGGAGGCTTACGGCCTGAGTCAAGGTTAGCACACGGTGAAGGACTGCGGAGCTGTGGGTTTGTCTTAGAAAATACAACAGGGCTAAAAGTCTGGAAGTTAGATTTGTGAACAATTACAGCGAGATCCATCTAGCTCTGATATCACCGCAGTGGAAGTGTCACAGAGATTTCTTTTCATGGAGCTGTCTGTCATTTTCTCATTAGACGCTGATTGATGGATTCTAAAAGCCAACTCCTGCTATTTCTGCATTATAATCAGCTCATTTCCTTTTTGTTTCCATTTCACTTTCTCGGTTTGTTCCCCTCTGTCTGACATCCTGCTGTGCTGGAGGTTTAAAGCCCTAATGATGGGGAGGCTGTCATAGAAAGCTGACCCACCCGAGCAGCTTGATAGCGTGAGTGAAAGGCTTTGTGTGTTTGTGCTCCCTCGTGCGCCGTTCTCTGTGAAAAACACCACCGACCTCCCTTCCTCTTTTGTGGACAACCTTCAGATTTCCACAAAAGAGGAAGAGAGGTGGTTTATTTTATTTTGAGAGGGTGCTCTTGTTTGGTGCTACTGTGCACCCAGGTCAGTTTAAGTTCACCGTAGCTAAATTAAAAGCTGTAATTGTAGTTGAAACGGCTGAAACTGAAAACTTCCTTCAAAGATTTTTTTGTGCAGCCTCAGATGTGAAGATACACGCTTGCTTTTTATCGCTCTCTCCTACTCAGTGGGAATGTCGTAAACGATCCACAGTAACAAATATCCAACGTCCCTGGCCTAACACGCACACACAGACAAACAGATGATAAACTGACGGTTTGTTTTTGTGACAGAGCCAGAGCCAGAACATGTGCAAACATGCTGATTTTGCTGTAAACTTGTGTTGCTGTGTTTGTAGAACGCAGATGAAAACCGAGACATGGTTGACGGGTTTCTGCATGGCAGCCACTCAGAAGTCCATCCACAGCAGACTGCAAACTCATAAATAACAGACCTCACGAGGCCGAGTTGAAAACCCTGTCCAGTATGTAATGCGCAAAAAAGCCAGGACAATTTAGACTCTCGCTATTTGATTTATCTGTGGGCCAAGTACAAAAAGGAAGAAGAAAATCTCGAATAAAAGGCAGCATATGGTTGGTTCTACAGTGATGGAATGGCTTAGAACACCACTTACTATTTTCAGACAGGCTGCGTGGGTTGAAACATGCTGTTATGCTCCGAAGGTGTGATATTTTCAAAGCAGAGCGAGATCTACATCTTACTGTCTCACTGTAAATTCCTTTGAAATGTTTTTTCTTCCTATTTCTACCTTCTGTCCAACAGTTGCTGAGGACTCGTATCTCTGCACCGTGAATGACTTCAAAGTGAGCAGAATATTTAAGGGTGTTCCACATTGTTCCTTTTTCTCTCTCATTATCAGCTCCTCCTTAATGAACACTTCCTCCAACCGCTCCCTCTCTCTCTTGTTATTCCACGCTCGACTTTGCTTTTGTTTCAACTTCAGTGGCATCCTGCGTGCTCGCAGGACGTTGCCGCATTTACAGAGATTGTCGGAGCCACTTATTCAAGCCGTGGCTCTTAGCTCTCATCTCATGGGTGGTTTACTGTATCGATGTTTTTCTCCCATAGGTTGTGACCCTGGGGAAGAACAGCCGTGGTTACCACTACATTCTGGCCAATCTTGTGAGTAATAACCAAGCTGCTCCCCTGGGAGGGTACTGGGACCTGCTTTTTGCTGCATGTGATGGGACTTAGTCTCAGCCATGAGCGCAAATGTGCATGCACAATAAGTGGATTACAGGCTTTTGTATGAAATCAGAAAAACACAGACTTGTATACAGGGTTCCTGCGGATCCTTAAAAAGCCTTAAAAGGCATTGAATTCATTAATCTAAAAATAAGGCCTTAATTGGTGTTGTAATGTCTTAAATCAATGATACCACATGGGAAGTAGGATAATATGAATCTTTTTTTTCTGATGTTGTATCTCATATCTCAAAATAACTGGTAATATCTAGCCTTTTTTTTTTTTTTTTTTTAATAAAATACAGAATGCCTGTTGCGAAAACATTACACAGATCAGGATAGAGGAACCAACAACACTCATATACATTAACCACATCCAATCAAGTGATAAATGAAGATTTTTTTCAAGGCAAACCAAATGGATACTTCTATGATAATATATGTTCCCTGTTTTTTGTTCCACTCTAGAAAGCTTTACATTTTTTTCCACCATTTAAGGCAGATTAACTCGACCAAAAAAGTCATATTTTAAGTTATATTTGGCCAAAATCATCCCTAACCCTAAGTAATTGATGTTAGCTTATGTTTTTTTCCCCTTTAGTTTGGGTTAAGGTCTTAAATTTTACTCTGAGTGGCTTTAAAAAGTCTTAAAAAGCCTTAAATCTAACTTGCCTCAAGCAGTAGGAACTCTGCAAATATATTCTGCTTTTTCTCTTGTATATATAGAGTTTGTCATGTTTATTGCTCGTGCCTAATCAATCACAATCTGGCAGTCACACTACATTACATATTCACCTAAATGAATATATTCATAAATAAGTGTAGATTAATGTCCTTAGCAATAAATAAACAGCATTTAACCTTTTTAACCATCTTTGGAGGGCAGCCATCTTTCCCTCCTGCTCTGGGGATGGAAATGTTCACTTAGCCTTGATATTAGCATGAGAGTTTTAAAGTAGAGGCCGGCCCCGCTCTCACTTGCTGATCCCCCTGCTGCTGTTTTCCCCGACTTTAGAAGATGTGATTATGCAGCAGTCAAACACATGTCCTTGCACACCATGACACAATGCTGCACTTAAAAAACAGCAATTTGACCATAAAAAGAAATAACTCCATGTCATAGCTCTAGGGTGGAGAAGGAAATTTAAAGGCAGCTGGAGCAGCAGAGGTTTTTGAAATGCATTAGAAAATGTTTTGTTTGTTTTTTTTTAACATGGAAAAAGCAATCGGAATAAAAGTAGACCAGCTGGTTTGAGTAACATATTTTGTCTTCTACTTGATCTGACACAAACTTATAAGTATCTGCTGGCAGGTTGTTTATCTCTGAGTGAATTCATGTTACACCACAGAGTGTGAAGAAAAACATTCGCCGCGGTGTAATGGCAAACACATGTTGCTTTCTCATACAGCACAGAGTTCATTATAAAACGCACCTTGCACGCTGATAGAATAGCTGCTATAATATTTTGTGGTGCTTCACCCCAGGTTATATTACACAAAAACATGTGACATGAGTCTTCTCCTCACTCGTTTCCCTTTTGTTCCATCTCAGGGGTTTACCAATGTGAGCTTGGACAAAGTCTTCGCCGGTGGAGCCAACATCTCAGGGTTTCAGATAGTCAACCCTGAGAACCCGATTGTGCAGCAGTTTATGCAGCGCTGGGAGCGATTAGATGAAAGAGAATTCCCAGAAGCCCGAAATGCTCCTCTGAAGGTACTTTGCTTGCAAGGCCTTTCATTGTGCATGCAGAATACAACGATCATCCCCTCTGAAGTGCTCTCTATCAGTTCTTCTCCGCCTCTCACCCTCTGTTTGTCTTTGTCACTCTGTCTTCCTCCCACCCCTGGCTTCCTCCTCTTTGCTTTGCATCCCTCCCAGCAATCAATATATTGATAGACGGTGCAAGGCAAGGTTATATCGCAGCTTCAATTTACATCTAATTAAACAATGATCAAGAAAGAAATGGATTTTGAATGGCATTTAATTAGATTTTGTCATGGTGCAGTGGTCAACAAACAAGTGGCTCAACCCTCAGTGGTTAAAAGGTCAGGCGAAGTTGGAGGGGAAGTGCGTGGGAGATAAAATCACACATTAAGGCTCTATTTACTTCCTGACTCTGTGCTAAAAGTTTTGAAAGAGGTCCTGACCGTCAGACAAGACTTGGCTTTTCTAATTAAATCTGTCTAATCAAGCTATTTTTATAACTAGAATGGCGTCAGAGCTGGCACCCACCCCACCCACACTGACCTGACCTGCGGGCGCTGACATGCAAGGGCTGAAATCAACACATAGACTGCCCCAATTTTCACTGGGATTCATTTAACTGAGTACAAAAACTTAAGCAAACAGATTTTTTTTGGCAAGATTTTTCATTATATAAAAGTTTTACCCAGAGTGGTTTCACACTAGTTATTTTTACTCTTATGAAACATACTACGCAGTCTTGCACAGTATAAAATCACATATATGAGCCTGTGAAGGCTTTACTGTAATCTTATCTCATCTCCTGCCTCTCACCATGTGTTCCTGTCTCACAGTGTGCGCTGCTTTCTTTTTGATTTTGTACAGTACACTTCAGCTCTGACCCATGATGCCATCCTGGTGATAGCAGAGGCCTTCAGGTACCTGCGGCGCCAGCGTGTGGACGTCTCTCGCCGGGGCAGCGCTGGAGACTGTCTAGCCAATCCTGCTGTACCTTGGAGCCAAGGCATCGACATCGAGAGAGCTCTCAAAACGGTAGGGGGGGGGTAGAGAAAAGAGAGGGAGCGAGGGAGAGAGTGGCAAGCTGATAACTAAAGAAAAGGCTAGAAGAAGTGAAGCAGAGATAGGGAGTGAGAGTGTGATAAAGATGGAAAGTGACAGAGAGAAGGGAAGAGAACGCAGAGCTGTTCTCCTCCCTGTGCCCCCAGATATCTCTGCACAGAGCTCACTCAAATCCAGGCCCTCATTACCATAAAACTACATCTTTTATTAAAGCGTATCCAGTTCATCATTTGATTAACAGAGTGCGCGCACTCCAGTAGCTCCATGGACACGAGCACCTTAATACCAGCTATATATGCAAAGTGATGGCTATTACACATTCCCCTGTGTCTGTCTGTCTGTTTGTCCCTCTCTTTGCCTGTCTGTCTTTACGTCTGTCTGTCCCTCATGGCAGGTCCAAGTGCAGGGTATGACTGGGAACATCCAGTTTGACAACTACGGCCGCAGGACCAACTACACCATAGATGTTTATGAGATGAAAACAGGTGGGCCGAGGAAGGTGAGTCTGAGCAGTGACCTCTATCAACTTTCATCTGTCAGCTGTCAGATCCAGACCTGATCAAAAACCCTTTAGCAGAAACACAGCTAACAGCTGGCACACATCAAGGTTTGCCTCATTACTTGTCAGAATCATGGAATTTGGCCAACGTGAAATTTTAAAAGGTTTATTGATCACCTCTGCTGAACCCAGTGAATGCTGGCCACATGTTTAGGCATGCCAAGACTCTGCCCTGAAATACTCTGAGGCCCTGTCTACACGTATACAGACACACTGAAAACGGACATTTTCCTTTATGTTTTGGCCTCTTGTCCTCATGCAAACACAGTGTCAGGTCACCAAAACAGAGATTTTTAAAACTCCGGTTACTGTTTATCTGTGTTGACATGTTAAACAGCAAGTGTAGGAAATGATGACATCATGCCCTACAACATGTGCATGCTCATTGTTGCTTTGTTTAAAGCAAAAACAACACTGGTGGACTACCAGTTTGCTAGCATTCTGTTAGCACTGCTTGGTTGAGTGACTATTGTACACGTAGGGTGCTTTCAGACCTAGAGTTGTCTTGCTTTGGCCCGAATCAGGGGCTAATTTTGTTATAAAGTTGCATACTTGCAAGATAAATGTGACACTCTCTAATGTCACAATGGAGGGACATGTATGCAGGCTGATCGTAGCGCTGGTCATCGTGGACTATATTGCTTGCATTATTCATACTGTAGGGGGCAAATGACCTCCCTTGAATTTAGTTCTGCTGCATTACTTCACAGACGAAGGTATCTGCTGCGCCCAGTGTTTTTGCTCCAACTCAGCATCCATGATTTAAAGTCCGCCAGAAACTACAGTTTTGGATCAGGAGATGATGGGACACTTTGCAGAGTGGGCTTGTTGTCAGTGAGAAATGGAAGGAAAATTTTTACATGTCCAGAGCATCAGTAACATGTTTGAGTGATCTCCTTTATGCTTAAATTGAATGGGAATCAAGAGTGATGTGATCTCCAGTAGGTATTTTGAAGGTGGTGTTTGCTCTAGTGTGGGTGGAGATATTTGTGAATAAAGGTTGTGTGGACAGACTTTTTTTAAAATGGAGGGGGAAAATATCTGTACTCAAAAATCTGTGCACACGTGTAGACAGAGCCTGAGATAAATGATTGAGCATGATTGTGTGAATACAGAGGGGAAAAAAATCAAATAAGCCTCTTCCTCCGTTTATTAAAGTACTGAGGGCTTTTGCAGTCATGTGGGAACAGCAGAGCTGACAGGACAGTGCAGAGTAATGCTAATTGCCTATCTCTACCTCTGTTAGGTAGCAGCACTGATGAGCTATCCCAAGCTTCACAAGCCACACAAATCACACACAGCCTGCAATCTGATAGCTAAAACTGTCCTATCAAAAGAATGATATAAGACTATTTCCGTGCCGTGTGATGGTGGAGATAGGATTTTTGGTCCTCTCCTGACAGTAATTACCATTCAGATAACCAATTACTATAAAGGGGATCCAAGAATTCCTCTGGCTCCTCTTCAAAATGGTAATTCCCAGCGGTACATTCACATTATAACCGCTACCATATGATGACCTCTGGTTTTATTTCATAACCTCACCGAGTTCCAAGCGACAGCTGTGAATTTCTCGTTAGCTGGATAAGTGTGGGCTCAGTCTGATATGACGTGTGATTATGCCGCCTGCCTCCCAGGCCTCTAATGCCCACACTTCAGTTAGCATCACACAGCCCTTACAGCCATCCCCGCACAGCCAAACAGAGAGAGAGTGGGAGAAAGGAGGTCAGTGGGAGAGAGTGAGGAAAGGAGGGAAGATGAGACAAGCCGGGCAGCAGTTTGTCAGGACCTGGAGCCCCGGTCACCCCACTGACAGTTAGAGGATGAAGGTTCTTAGCTGGGACTGTCACCAGTGATGTATGGGCTGATATCTGTCCCAGCTGCTCAGGGTGAAATCAGGACTTTGCCTCTGGAGCAGCCCTCCACGACACCGCTCCCCCACAGTGTCGTCCCCCGAGCAGCACTTCTCAAATATCACTGTCGGACAAGAGCAGGGGAATAAACATTTAGAGCTTTCTCCAGTCTGGCAAGTGCACTAAATACATCCCCAACTGTAAGCACAGTCTGGAGCTAAAGTTCGAGAAGTCTGCTGCTTTCTAGCGCCTCCACTTGGTGTTTAAAAACTTTGCACTGCTGTACACCTGTCTGGCCCCAACATTTTAAAGATCTGAGGCAAAAAAACAAAATGCGGACCAGATGTGACGAGGAAAATCCTCGCCAGCAACAGTTAGACTATTGGCAGCAACATATGCAACACGTTTCATCGTGAGCCAGAGCAGCCATTATTTCAGATGGGCAAACAAACACTTGACATTGGTTTGACTTAAGCATCTGTACAGCAGAATACAGAGAAACTGTGATGGCAGGGCTGTGCAGAAGAAACTGTGGAGGCACTGGAATATTATGCTAAATTATTAAATGCGTATGCAGTTCACAGGCCTGAATATCAATTATTTACCATAAAACCTGGGAAGCTGAAGGTGGGGGGGGGGTGAAGTTGTCTGCCGTATGCTCAGGCAGTTCAGTTCCTGCACATTCGGCTCTTTCAACAGATCATAAAAACCAATAGTATATTTTCGTAATATCTTTGATCATGACACTAACTGCATGTTAGATGTAGAAATATCAACTCTGTTTTTTCCATGCTTAGATTACTTTCTGACGTCTTAGCAGTCTGCTCATTTACTGCTATTCTGGTTGAACTTTAGGGCAGAGGCAGCAGGCCTCTGGGAGATGCAGTGTTGTTTTAATGAGCCCTGCATCATGGCAGTAATACTCTGAAGTGTCCCTGTTATGTACTCAGTTGCATATCGCCAGTGCGCCGGCATGCAACACTAACTGCTGTTTTCTCTTTGCAGATTGGGTACTGGAACGAGTACGCTCGATTTGTAAATATTATGGACCCGCAGGTCTCCAACGACTCCTCAGTGGAAAACCGAACGATTGTGGTCACTACTATTATGGTACACTTTCCATGCAGTTTTAAATGTTTCACGTATTCTGCCACTCAAGGTCATGGTGTTGATTCCAATGAGTGATACATTCTGTCCTGGGCGGGTAGAACCACATCTTTTTTGTGTTGCTTTCCATCCACTCACTACATGTTGAAACAGTCGGTCCGAAACGGGGGAGTGTTTCAACTGTATCCGTGTGGGTGTCAAAGCATTTTGATTTTCCATACTTCAGTGGCCTGTCGTAGCAGTGACATCACAATAATGGTATAAATGATAATGGTTGACTCCATCAATTACAAAAAAAAAAAAAAAAAAAGCATACAATCGCATACGTAAGTAGACCTGTCTGTCCTCATCAAGTAAATGTTCAATGACACTCGGGATAGACTGGCCGGAGAATGACTAGAGGATGATACTGCAATGGTTTCTCGAGCTGGGCAAAGCAAAATAAACAGTATTGGAGGAGGGATAAGCAGGTGTGGTATTTGTCCTTGTTATCGCCTCTCCAATCTATTTTGTATTGCTCCTACATGTGTTCTGTGTTGAAGTATAACTTCCAGTCAGTGATTTAGGAGGAATCATTTTGCTGGGAATCTTCCCAGACCAAAGAATGAACAAACAAAAATACCTTCAATTTATTTATTTTCAACTGTATTTACTCAACTAAATGTTTCAGGCTTATTGGATAGCTCCCATTGCGAATGTATTTACCGACTGTATAATTACCTGATGCAGTACCTCAGGTCGCTGCAAGCTAGCATTTTAAAATGATAAAGAAAGAATGTTTGGAAAGCGATAAGGATCTCTGGTATTTATGCACAGTTAGATTGCATCTGTATTCCAAGGCATAAGCCGGCGTCACTCCATAGCAAGAGGAAACATTTAACATCTCGAGATGAGGAATACAGTCAGGAGGTAAACATGTGTTAACTCGAGGGGAACACTCAATGGATCCAAGGTGAGGGGATACGTTCAGCACAGAACAAACAAACCATTGCTCTCCCACTTGCACTCTAATTGTGTGTGGCTGTAATGACAATGCCTGCTCTCCTGAGCGGTCCTATTGTTTGATAATGATGATGTGCTCAGTAAGAGAAAAGACGAAGCTGCACCAGTGTTTTGAAAAGGAGAGGAAAACTAGCACGCTCCTGCTCTCCTGATGTAATTATTTTATTTATGGAGTTTTTTTTTTTTCTTTTTTTTTCTTTTCTTTTTTTTTTTGCATTTTTCTGGAAAGCAAATAACGGCTCTATTTTTTTTTCTTTTTCTTTTTACTTTTTTTTGTGTTTTTTTTGGAATGAAACAGCCTTTAACTGCGCATTGGTGCAATGTGCTTGAATATGTTGAGATACTATGGGCACTCTCTGATCCCTCTCCTGTCACTGGCATTTACTTATGAAACCCATCCCCATTCCCATCCCCACCCACCTCTGAGCTGACCCACACCTTGCCTACCAATGACTCCCAGCCCTATTAAAACTCATTCTGGCCCTCTGTCTTCTCCCGCAGAAATGAAAAACTTCCTTCCCTTTACCCTCCTTTATTATACCACAGAGTTGCACCCTTGGGCTCAAAAAGGGTTGGGTGCATTGGGCTTGGTGTCTGCTGGCTGCCACGGCTTGATGAAAGCAGTGTGACCACATGACCACGCTGCTGTTATCAGAGTATATTTGTGCATTCGCGGGGCATCATCTGTATATGCATGACTGCATGGATGTGGTTATAGCAGCTTACAATATTTTGATTCTCTCTGTGTGTGCAGGAGTGTGAGAGTGTGTGTGTGCAAGTGTGTGCACGGGCACATGTGGGTGCATGTATGCATATTTCTGTGTAACTGAATGTGTGCTAGGGCATGGGAGTGAATAAACCAGCGTGTGTTTGAATCAACAGGAAGCTCCTTATGTGATGTACAAGAAAAATTATATGCATCTGGATGGGAATGACAGATATGAAGGCTACTGCGTCGATTTAGCATCTGAGATTGCCAAACATGTTGGAATTAAGTACAAACTGTCTATAGTAATGGATGGGAAGTACGGAGCCCGAGACCCCGAGACCAAGACGTGGAACGGGATGGTGGGTGAACTGGTCTATGGGGTGAGTACTGGGAGCCTCGATTTCGCTGATTACATGACAGTTTGCAAGGAACTTCAACATGAGAGGAGATCTCATTTTTCTGTCTTAAGGTTATCACCAACCCGTTGTGAACTCATCAGCTATTGCCCAGTTCAAAGTCTAATGCTGTCTCAGGAAGCTCAGCTGTGAGTGAATTTGTCAGATGCAGCCTCAAGCACTGGGGGAGTTGGTGATCATCTTGAGACGGAGAAAATGAAATCATTTCTCAGTGCTGTTCATTGCAATTAATCCTTCTTGCTTAGCATAGAAAGCTCTCTCTCTCTCTTACAGGCGAAAAACAGAGGTAGGTACATGAAAACAATGGGTCCATATGGCAAACACACTGTAATCACTTTGATGAATGAAAGATTGTATGCCTTTGAAGTGATTGTGTAATTATGTTCAATGTTTGATGTGTATGATGAATATGCCACATTGTAAATTCACAGCTGAGAAAATCTGCTGCAGAATCAACAGCTAAATGGCGGTTTGCGGTCTGAGACAACAAGATCCATATGTGTTGTGCTCCATAAAGGTTGAACCTCTCACATTAGGGACGGGTCACGCCGTGTTTTACATCTGACAGAGCGCTCGGGCTCTCGCAACACCTCAGGCATTCCAAAACGCACCCCCCTCCTCCACGCCTTTCTCGCCTTTCTTCGAGGCCACAGTAGTTGAACAGGGGCCAAATACAAAATGCATGAGGGTTAGGCTTCCTCATCTGTTCAATTTCCCAACTATCAGCTTGAGAGATTGCTTGGTTTGATGTGCTATCGCCACCAAATTATCTTTCAAATGGGAAAAGTCCACTCCCTGCAGATGGAGGGTGGAAAAAACATCCCGCTCACGTCGCTGTCAAGTCTTTCCAGACCTGTAATTTTAAAGCAGGTGGTCCGGGACTAATAGTTTTGTACATTCTGACCTTTTGACCAGTAAATTAATTTGATTTTAGTTGTCTTTTAAAGGTTAGGCCGGAGGCTGCTCTTTATTGCTTTGTTTCCCTCAACATTGATTGAGTGCTGCTTACGCCTGCGCGAGGATTAAATGGTTATAGCCCCTTCACAACGCTCTGTTGACAGGGTAAAGAAAACAGCCATGTTTATTGGGTCTATTTGTGTTGCTCCTAGTTTGACCTTGTAGGAAACATTTTTCCGCCTCGCGCTGCTTCAATCCAATGTTTTCTCAATTTCGACATAAAAAGACAATACAAGCACAATACAAAGAATTGTCCTCCTTTGAAGAGGAGCAGTTATTTAATTAATCACATGCACACTAGCTGCAGTAACACTGTCTAATGTGATTAATTATTTTCTTCTGCTTTTACAAAGAAACCCATTGTGATTCCTAAAAAGGCAGCACCACCTCCGTGGATGTGTTTTGATAACATAATGTGATTGAAGCAGCAGAGCAAAGGAGGGAGATAAAGAGAAACAGCTTGGAAAATTTAAAAAAAATAATAAAGCTAATGCCAGAATAAGCCGTGTTTGGGAAATCCAAGCCTACTGAATGGCATGTGATGAAGTTTACACAGCCAAGGCTTGCTGATTTTTTTGTATACAGCAACCTCTTTGCTGTACGTTCTGCAGATTGCAGCCATTACACTTGTTTTTAAGACATCAGACGAACTCGCTACTTTACTTCACTACGCATGTTTTTTAAATGAGGTATAAAACTGCTTGTTTAAAGGAATCATTCAATTGAAAAGTTCTCCTCTCCAGTATCTCCTTTGGTCTTGATTAAGGAAGCATTTGGTCAAACATGACTCAAACACCCATCTGCCTCAGTGGATTTTTTCCAAGCTGTCTCTCTGAAAGTCTTTCAGGGCCCTTGTGAGCTTTTTCTCCTCCTTACCTCCCAATGTGGCAAAAATTCTGTAAAAAAAAAAAAAAAAAAAACTAATTAATTTTACACTTTGAATCTATTAGCTAACATCCCAGGTCGTAGCACTGTGCAAATCCTGCTCTGCTTTTCCTGTGCATGTGTGTGTGGGGTTTTTTTTTGTTTTTTTGCAGCCTTCAAGTGTCACAGCCGGTGGCTTATTTCTTTTAATCTTGTGTAAAATGTGTGATAACATTGGTTTATTCTTCCTCTGCAGCTCCAGTCTTTCATAACACACATTTAAAATGACCCGTTTCTTTATGCAGGTCTTGACTAACGCTTGCTGTGCATGTCCCTGTTTCCAGAGAGCAGATATAGCTGTTGCACCTCTCACCATTACTCTGGTTCGAGAGGAGGTGATAGACTTTTCCAAGCCCTTTATGAGCTTGGGCATCTCCATTATGATAAAGAAGCCGCAAAAGTCCAAGCCTGGCGTTTTCTCCTTCCTGGACCCGCTGGCCTATGAGATCTGGATGTGTATAGTGTTTGCCTATATTGGGGTGAGCGTGGTCCTGTTCCTGGTCAGTCGGTTCAGTCCTTATGAGTGGAACCTCGAGGAACAGGACGAGACCAAAGACCCCCAGACGCCCCCCGATCCTCCCAATGACTTTGGCATCTTCAATTCTCTCTGGTTCTCACTGGGCGCCTTCATGCAGCAGGGCTGTGACATCTCCCCCAGGTGGGTCAGCTTCAGTACACACGAGGAGTGGACAGCAGAGAAAAGCAGAAACAAATACTACGTACAATTGTAACTGCAAAGTGATGAGATGCATTCTTAATAGGTACACAGAGTCACTCGAGCATCTTCACGTCCTGTCCTCTTCCTTTAGGTGTTCATTATTTGAAGCTAAACTCATTTCACATTTATAGCAGCCATTATATGTATAATTGAGTTTGTCAGTTTGTATGTGGAAATTATCATCACCAGAATGGCTTCATCAATATTTTCTTTAGGCTATGATTTGAGCTTTGACCCCTAATTGTTTCACAGCCAATTACAGCCTTGGATTAGAGTTCATTTTAAACAGCGTGTACTACTTTCCTCGGAAATGTGCTGCTTTAGCGTGCTGACGCAGCGCCAGGTTGAGTTACAAGGAAATTTTGATTACCAGTGCAATTAGGTACACCGAACACAACTGTTAGCATCTTAGCGGGCTGATGGGCGCCACATGTCAGTGTGTAATTACATTCTGTGTTTCCCCGTGTTCAACCTCCCCCTCGCAGGTCTCTGTCGGGCCGTATCGTCGGTGGTGTGTGGTGGTTCTTCACCCTCATCATCATCTCCTCCTACACAGCCAACCTGGCTGCCTTCTTGACAGTGGAGAGGATGGTCTCTCCTATAGAAAGTGCCGAAGATTTAGCCAAGCAAACAGAGATAGCATATGGCACTCTGGACTCAGGCTCCACAAAGGAGTTTTTTAGGGTGAGTAGTACCACGAAACTGTTTCACACACAGCACCTTGTGCCTACCACACATTAGAGGACTCTGAACAGATTTTAAAAGACATCTGACATCTAATGACAGCGTGTCATAAGTCACAGACTTTTTAGTCACAGACTATTATACCAGCTATACACCAAATTACTTTCCAAGTCATTTCACTGTCCCAGACACATTTCCGATGCCAGAATAAATGCATGAGTTTTACCTCAGCTGGTACACACTTCTGTGATCTCAAACAAAATCAAACAGGTTTCATACTGTCTGATTTTTTTGTCTTGGCTCATGCAAATACTGAAGTTCAATGACATGAAGATTGTAAGCAACCAAAAGCTTCACTCTCCAGCACCAAACACGAAGCAGAAAACTAGGTAGACACTAAACATGGAGGGGACTCCGGGGAGGCGCAAGAGCGTGAACAACTCTCTCTTGTACTATAAAAAAGAAGGAGAAACTGGTGGAGTTATGAAGTGAAGAAGAATCAGTGTTAAATTTGGCGTGTATCTGATCCACTAACCAGCCCATATTTTAGTGAGAAATCTTTTGAAACAGTTCGCCTCTCATTCCCAAAGTCTCCTCCCACTAAAAAAGTGCTGCTAACAGAGGCAGACAAAACCCAAAATGGAGAGTGTGTACACAAATACAGTTTATTTTTGTAGATTATATTGATGCCGAATTGACAAGAAGACAGTCAACATATCATACTTTTTATCTTGTGTTTCTAGAGTTATGTATTTTTGCAGACACAGAAGGAATTGTTAGTATGTTGTATTCTTAAAGGGAGTTTGGTGTGATATTTTCCACCAGGAGCAGGATGGGAAATAAATCTGAAAAGGAATCTAGTTGTAGTCTCACAAATAGTGACCCATCAAGATCCCCAGTCTTTGCAAATCTTTGGTTTTTGTGTGTTTAGATGTGAAAAGGTGTCAGACTTTAGTCTTTAAAAAGTCTTTCCAAAGTCTTCTACTGTATAGTAAGCATTAAACATGTTTGATTCATCATGACAAGAAAGACAACTCAGGCTGAGTTTGATAATCACCCTAAATCAAACAATCGAGATCGCAATAGAGCGCCAAAATTTTATTCCAACACTGGAAGTTTCTCTGTGACAGTGAAGGTCTGGCATCACCAGTCAGCCAGTGGCTCCTTTGCTTTAAGATCAAATGTCCAAAAAATGTAGTGGGCTACACACTTTTGCACTCAGGCTTGTTGCATCATAAAGACGACTTTGTGTAAAGTCCTTGATAAACTCCTCCTTGCAGCTTTTCCATTTTGTACCTTTAGTACAGCACTCTTGACCCGCACAAGATTGCTCCAAATGAGGCATGTTGACAGAGAAGCAGTTCTTGAACTCTTATGACATGAACGTGAAATTTATGCGGCAGAACTGCAGTGTGCAACCTTGAGGCACTGGGGCTGTCAGCAGAAAGTGTGATAACAACGTGAAAGACTCAGAGGTGATAAAAAACAGGAGGCTAATCAAAGCACCCACATCAGGCTCAAACTCAGAAGGGTCAGCTCATGAAATATAATTAGCTAGCTGGCCATGGCAGGCAAATTGGACCTGATGAAGAAGAGCCCTGTAGGTCAAACAGAGCAGTCTGAAAGACGGTTCAGATGGAATAAGCAATATGTCCGTCGGCATGAGGGACTGGCTTGGCAATTAAGTCATAAATTAAGTAAAATCTGAAGCGAAAGTATATTAGTCTCTGAAAGGCAGCCACATGCCCGCTATGCAGGAGTTAAACGGCACTGCATATCTTGAAGGCGATCAACCCTCAGCTTTGAAATCGTTAGATATCTTAGCTTGTGGCGTAGCTGCATCAGCAGTCCAATCCTTTGCACTTGCAGAGCAATAAGTTGAAAAAGAATTAATGAAACAGCACTCTGCCTGTGATGACGAAAAGGCAATATGACAGTCTTTTATCCTACGCTCCCTCATTACTCATCAGCAGGAGAGAAACAATTCATATGTTTCACAGCTGCAGCCTGTTGGCAGAAAGAGCAATTCATTTGTATTACCCCTGGGTTGAATAGCTCAGAACAACAAAATGCAAAATCAAATCCATGTTTTTTTTTTCCCCGACAAAGGACAAGATAGCATCTGCTTGAGTTTGATATTTAGAAGAGTTGTGTTTCTTAGGAGCTGGTTGTAAAAGGATGTATGCTGTGAAGATAATATATCGTGGGAAACGCGGCACGTGACAGCAGCACTCTATTCTCCATACAACACCTCACAAAGCCCGTCATCACTTTCCCTTTCATCAGAGATGCTGCTCAGGTGTATATCCAGTGCATGTCTTTGTGTCACAGACATGATAGATGCCAATTACAGTTGAGGTGACAAAGGAGCCACCTTGGGTCTGCTGGTGGAACAATCCGAGAGAGGTGGTCGGGGAGTCGCAGTTTTGCTGAATTCTGTATAATGAGTGTCCTAGTTACATCCCAGAGTCTTCAAATAGGAAATGACATGTGTGAACCGCTACTCCAAGGGACTTTTAATTAAAGCTGTAGAGGGCTGACAAGGAAAAAAAACACACTGATTAATAGGAGTTAAAGTTCTATTTCAGATCATGTTTTTCAGGAAATACATTCGGGCTTAATTAGACCCATACGGCATCAGCCAGCTGGAAATTTTAAATCAAGTCCAATGTTTCAAACAAGACATATGTCATCATCTCTGAACCCCCCTGTCGTTAATTTTTGATGATTTCACCTGGTTTATTTTATTAAACTGCCTAACAAGTAGAACAAACACCGTCATGTTTGTAAAATATTCTGTTTCTGCTCCCTTCCTCAGCAAAAAGCAAAAAATAAAATGCAGTAACATGAATATGGCTTGTAATAATAAGCTATAAAACCCTCAAACTCTCATTTTTATGGCTCATGTTTTCAAATCTGTTAAATTATCTCATCGTCTCCTGCGCTTTTAAGATGTTCCTCAAAGGCAGTTCTTTTAGATCCTGAAAAAGTGACAGTTTTGCTCATTACCTGACAGTGACAATATTCACATCACTGCGTGCGTCTTCATTCGGCGGTGGGAATGTGGAGAAGCTGCGGAGGAATTTTCAAAGAGAGAGGTGTTAGAGTGGAGCCCCTAGAAAGACGAATTCTGCTGCTCGCAACCAACTAGGACAGCTGGCCTGGGAGCCCGTCGACGTGCCCGGTGGAAGCCCGAATGGCTCTCGGCGCTTGGCAGAGCAGCTCTACCCGCACTTGGCTCCTCTTCCCCAGACTGCCCTGCTTGTTTGGGCACCCTCTTCTCCTCTGTCTCCAGCCTGTCTGTTGCTTTACCTTGAGACAATGCGGGATAGCTTCAAGCTTTGTGCTGCTCTTCCTCAACATAGCAGCTGTCATGCGCCACTGCACCACTGTGATTTGTTTCATCATTTTAATTCCTGTCATGGATCTTTTCATGCAGTCAGTTGAATATTTGTGTTTTGGATGATTAGAAAATGATGAGTTGTACCAGCGAGGCCATGTTTATCCTCTTGATGAGGTTTTATTCCATCAAAAGGCTTGGCTCAGTTACATTTCGAATTGTACATCGAAGAAGAAGCTGGATCGTAATAATGGCTGAGATGATAAAATGGGCTGATGTGGCTGTTTAATTACGTGTAAAGACCGGGGTGAGACCATCAAAGACAACCACACTGCTGTCCCATCATGCACCTCATTTAACAGCGTAACAATGAAAGAATGATAATTGCGCAGAGAAATGAGACCGCGGCATTGTTTTCTGCTCCCCCTCAAAAGATTATGCATCACCCAAAGCCTCAACAGCAAACATCATGCATCTTACTGATCTGCAGGTGTGGAGGAGATGGGAACAACAGCTTGAGTGCAGTCACCAATGCATTTTACTAAGCATGAAAATCAATTTCACGTCTCAGCTATCGTGGCGCAGACACTATAGCTTCTGCATGGTCCAACACAATATTTAATAAGTGGCTTTTTTTGTGCGGAGCAGACCTGCATTAGGCCAGGGTTGCATGAAGAGAAGCCGGCAAAGAGATTTACACAAGAAATCCTAAGGTTGCCCCGCAATCATATGCAGCACATTGTAGCACAATTCCCCCAGCTCTTGTCACTTTGTGTTTCAATACAGTGCAGAGTGAAGGGGAGGCTCCTATAAAGATTAGAGCCAGTTTGCATAAAAGAGAAAGCTGACAAAAGTGATGATAGACTAGTGCGAGATAGGCGTAACCTCTGAGGGAATGCGCTGTCCTCAGAGGGCCTTGTCGAACTTTAGATGAGCAGCAACAGCAGGCGCGAGAGGAGCCTTTGGAGTCCAGCAACAAGCATCAAAGACTAGCAATTGGTATTCAGGGCGTAGCATGTGGCACTTCAATGACAAAGTACAACCCCGAGAGCTTCAACTTTCATTTCTGCATACTTGAGATACAGGTAGTCCTGGCATACAGGATATTGGGGGGGAGTGGTGATGTCCACAAACAAAATGGAAAGGAAGTAAAAGTAGAAGGAAATGTAGTGGCGGGTGTTTGCAGATGGCATTTAGATACACAAGCAGTGAAGCGTACGTGGGAGCGGCCATAATGAAAGCAGCCTGCGACGCCAAAGGAAGAATAAAAAACAGGCTGCAGTTCGGAGGGCAGTGGACGGAGGTCTGGAAATGCTGCATAACTGAGAATCAATACAGATTAAGTGGTTATTTAGAATGGAGAGGGCAATTGCTTTGACTTTGGACTTTAATCACTTGTCTCTTCTCGGACATTTTAATGACGTTTTCAGGGATTTCTGGAACAACAAAATCTCCGATCTCTGGATTTATTAATGATCTTTCAAAAAATATAGAAAAACAAATCTGTCTTGTCTTTCTATCCTCCCTTCGGCTTTTCTTCTGTCTTTCGGTGCATCACAGGAGACTTAGAATTTTCTGGCCATAAGTATTTCTTCTCTAGACTGTGAAGAAATACCTACAGGGTATCCTGTTTTAGTGTACGGAGTAATGCTTGTATCCTCTCAGGCAGTAGTGGGCAAATAGTGGCCTGTAGGCAAAATCTGGCCCACCAATAAAAATATATGGGCTGAACAAAAAGGGTTTGCATCACAGCTTTTATGTGATTTTTTTAAAACTGCACTGCAGATAACAATGTAAATACAAGGCTCATGTAAATCTCAGACATAACCTTGTAATAAAAACAATGCAAAACAAATAAGATTATCCACCATTTTTTAAAGTGAATGACACAAGTACCTTGGACTTGTGCTTTTTGCATATTTGACATGACAGATTTGTAGGGCTGCCCCTGACTAAGAATCCTAGTTGGCCAATAGTTGGCATTTAGGGCCATCAGTCGACTAGTCATCCGCATGTTTACAGTATTAATTTAACTATTAAATTATGTTTTTTGGGCGTGGCAACACAATGGTTCTGAGAAAGAATAGTATCAGTAACATTGTTAACACTGTGCTACATTACAGAGAAATACAAAACCATACTAATGAACCTTCATTAATATAGGCCTATATTTTATCTACAAGTGCACGTCACACACTGAGCGAGCCGCCTGTTAATGATGCTGTCGGCAAAGCAGTAATGATTGTGCTAAGTGGCTAATGGGCATGTAGCTACTTACATGTTTCAGATGATACGTCATATTTGTAGTCGACGAATGATAGGCAAATGTTTGTCTGCAGAGTTTTCCTGCCCAACATGTTATTAACTAGCCCGTGCAATAACTCCTGTCTGACCGCTAAGTGTGGACACTTCCTGTGTCTGTCCTTTCAAATTAAAGTCCCACACAGAGGTTTTCATTTATCTTGCCATGCTGCAGCTCCTAATAGAGTTTCACTTTTTATTTTGTTATGTATATATATACATATATATATACATATTTATTATTTATTTTTTTTCTGCAACGAAGCGACCAGTGAAATCTTGCTTCGAAATCTTTGGTCGACTATTAGGGGGTCAGCCCTCCAGATTTGCATCTCACAAACACAAAGAGGTGGCTGTCTAAAAGACACAGCAAATAACAACAGTTTTCCTGTTTCAGTCTAGTAGATTTTATTGGCATGCCATTTGACATGTGTTACCAAAGCACAGTAACAATTCTAAAAGACAATACATTTAATTAATAGAAGATCAGTTGAATAACAATATTAGTCAACAGAAAAAAAACATGTAATGAAATAAGTAATTTATAAAGATAATGTAAGTAATCAATTAGTATAGGTATACACAAACAAACTACATAGAAAAAAAAGTTTGAAACATCAAAAAGCAGATGGTTGTGGCAGGAAGTGACATCTTTAGCAGCCAGCTCTGCACATTCTCTCTTCTGCACACTCACTCTTCTTTCTTTCCCTCTTCTGTCAGACTTTGAAATTCAAGGCAGTTTTTTTCAAACTTTGAAAAGAATTGCTCTCTAATATTTCTGCGACAACAACAACAGTACTTTCATTTAACCGCTACTGGTTCAGGCTACTGTTTATTATGTTTGAATAACCTAGCAAGTAAATCTTCACTCTTGAAGTGCAACACAGAACAACAGTTAGCATATGAGTCATTTATTGACACTTAAGTATTTGGGCTTAATAGTGTCTCATATTGTTGTTTTCAACTGCTTCAGGCAGCTGTTTTCACCAGATAAGCCCTTAAAACTGACACTACCTGTCCAACACCAAACGGCAGACAGACAAAACTATCTACTAGCTGGTGAGCACAGCGAATCGTTTAGCAGCTAAAGAGCCACAACTTAACAGAGCTTAAGAGAATGAAAATTAGACTTACATTCAGAAGTCCAGAAACTTGACTCTAATGCAAATGTTACTCCATATCTGCTTGATGTGTAGATAAAGGTGGAGTCTGTGATTCTACACCTATACATATACCTAAGCCTATACACGTTTTCAAATTTATCAGATCTCCTGTCTGTGTGTGCACTGAAACTTTCTGTAAAAACTGCTCTGTAACTTGGAAACAAAGTGGCTCAGACCAAGCCATACAGCAGGCGACTATTCTCCTGCTTCCACATCCTCGCCCAAGAGGAGAGGAGCTACACCATGATGGTAATAAAATGTGAATAAAATTGATATATTACAGAGCTTATGAGGGGGAAGTGGAGGGGTGTATTTGCTTGGGTGTTGAGCTCAAATATCAGCAATCTTTGTAGTGAATCGCAGACTCCACCTTTAAGGGTATACTACACAGGAATTGTTGGTCACTGTTCGGAAATCAGATTCACTCTTGTATTGGAGCGAGCTTTATCTGTCTGCCGTTTTGCCTTGCAATAGCTCTAGCACTGGGTCTACGGTCTTTGTGGCTTCCTCTTGGATGCGTGCTGCTTATGGTCTGGTACCTGGTTTCTACCTTTCTATAAAGTCCTGACGTCACCTGTGTGCTGTTTTCAAGAACTGTCACCAACATAGCAACACAACAAGAAAATAAGAAAATCCAGTCTCTGCAGATAAATACACCACTGCATGCTTCTAGTGGGTCATAAGTGATGATTGAAAGGGAAAATCCTGCCTAGTATACCTTCAAATGAAGATAATAATGTCAGTGTTGTGTTCACAGCTTGTTCTGCTGCCTCCAAGTGTCCAAAAAAAAATCAGATATTGCAGATTTAAGAAGTTATATTTAAGATATTTCAGGTTTGAACCGCCCCTTTGAAAGTATGTTGGCTCCTGATAAAAAATGCTAGAAGTAACTGCGATGCTCATTGCCAGTTGCTGACCCCTGCTCTAAGGAAACCTTCATTTGTATGTGCATGCATTAGAATGCCTGAGTGCCTGTGCGTTCATATCTGCATTTGTGATTTGGACGTGGTCATCTGAAAGGTTTCTCCCCGGAAGAATAATAAGAACCCGCCAGTTTTCCCCTGGCTTCCCTCTAACCTTAAAGGCAGGCCCTGTTCTCTTTATGCCTCATCTTAATTCACCAGGCTGGAATAACAGAGCCGAGTTTGTCTTTATGACTATTACAAGACAGCAGGAAACTCGCTGCTTCAGACACATTTGCAGGAGGAACACCTACACAGATGATGTAACCGTGTCGCCTCGGTAGGAGGGTTGGCTGAGATCGACTATTTAGGTACTTCATTATGAACAGAGCAACGTTATGATTGCTTTAGTTTAATTTGAAGACATTTAAAGGTGGGGGATTATGCTGTTTGCAGGTTACCCATCATGCACTCATGTTTCTTTTTCGCTTTAGACAATAGCTATCAAATGTAACCCCTCCCTGTTAATTGTCTGGAAGCTCATTTTGAATACAGCAGTATGTTCTAACGGGGTCATTATATGGTGTGAAGGAGAGCCACACGTATAAAGCTGTATTTATGGCAGTCTATAATTGCTCAACAAATTGTCTGTTCATTGATGATGGACTTTCACCGTCATTATTCCCTAATTGAATTTTAAATGACCACTGTAGACCGGAGTGTGAATGATTACATTTAAAAGGAGATGAGAGTAGACGTTCAATGCCTTATGTTCACGTGTGTGTGTGTGCTGCATGTGTGTGTGTGTGTGTTTACATGTATGTGTGTGCCAGCAGTCAATAATCAAATATCTCTCCTCCCCTGCTGGGCTTTCTCACTGTATCTTGTTTTCTCTCTCTATCAGAATCTGCTTTCTCCGGTGACTTTAGTTGCAGTGGAATCGGCCTATTTAGGTTTTGGTTGCACTTCGTCCCCGCTCTGATATTGATGAATTGACTTCATAAAGCACTGAGGCAGCACACTCTGTCGTCAGTAATCAATGCCCAGATCCATTCTTTTCTCTTCATTTGAGAAGGCGCCTGGAGCTTTCCCTCTGCCGAGCAGATGAGCCGCAGGTCTTTGGGGAAATTGTCCTCTAAACTAGTGTCCTTTCCATGATGTCTGACACATGCAAATTGAACACATTTAACGAGATTGTCAACAAAAACATCACATCTAACTCTGACTGGCCCCCCCCATCCGCTGCATTAAAATAGAATGGCCGTCACCCCAACTTCAAGGCTTTTTCATCTGTGCAGAGGACATTCATCATGCAGACTTTTTAATTTGTGTTATGTTGCTGTCTCATCTCATCCTCACCCTTGGCCTGATGCTCTATGACAGATGCCTACAAACAAATTGTATGTGATTACATAAAGCCAGTAAAGCACTTTCGTTGGGTCAGGGTTAATGCTTTTGTTTATTAATAGAAATGCATTAGAGATGGATGCTCTTGTTAAGGGGGCTTTTACCAATTGAGGACAGTGATGAGTCTGTGCACTGATCAGTATGTTTGGACATGCAGAGCCATAGAGCTCAGTATCCATGTGCAGTTATCTAACTGTACTTTATCCTCAACTTGCAGTACCTAATACACATTTACTGTTTTTCTATCATTCCCAGTTGACTGTACAACCTGTTAACAAGCTACAACCAGCAATTACTGGCATGATCGATGACGTTTATTTTTTCAATTTAGAGCAGTTAATCTGTAAATGTCACAACATAGAGAGACATTACCATTACAGTTTTCCGGAGGCCAAGTTGATTTGTTTTCAATTTACTTTACATTTGAGAGGCTGGAAGCAGCAAATGTTTGGTATTAACCACACTAGCCGCTAAAAATGCTAGTATGATGGCATATGAGGGCCATTGTTGTTATAAAAAAAGGAGGAAAAATAGTGTCTGTGTGTGTGTGTGTTTGTGGGGGGTAGGGTAACCAGTAAACAGGGAATCCAAGCAGACTTTGAAACATTTGAACATTCAGTCAAGATGTGCTCTTATGGCTAAAAAGTAGCTCCAAAATGAATCAGCTCAACGTCCCTCCTGAGCACCCCTGCAATGTTGTAACACGCAAAGTTACCAATGGTTCGTTTGATATCCTACGAGTTGGCGCCCCATGAATGACATTATGTACTTAACGAAAAGTTAAGAGAGATTAGGTTTAGAAACATGGAAAAGAAACCTTAAAATGACTCAGGGTGCTTCCACACCTGCCCTGTTTGGTTCGGTTCAATCAAACTCAAGTTTCTTTGCCCCCTAAGTGCGGTTTGCTTGGGCAGGTGTGATCACAGCAATCACACTCGGGTGCGCACTAAAACAACCGGGCCGAGACCTTCTACACATTGTTTGGATTAAACATGAGCATGTTACAGTCCTGGAGGATTATTAATGTGCGCCTCCTCCTGTACTGCCTTAATATGCACATTTGATGCATCCAATGCATCAAAACATTGTTTTCTAGTTGGAGCCACGCCTCGTTTTCAAACTGTATGCTTTGACTCAAATGAACAATGCGTAGTTGTCCCTCCATTGTGACATTAGAAAGTGTCGCATTTATCTTGCAAGTGTACTCTTCTTCAACGTTTTGTTTACTTCCTGGATTTTTCCCACATGGAAATTCTGACCAATCAAGAGCAGCTCTCTCACACAAGGCATTTGATCCGGTCCACTTGTAAATGCTGCCGTGAGAACATGAGCCAACTTGAGGCAATTATACAACTTTGTAACAAAATTAGTCCCACCAGCCTCCTGGGACAGTCCTGTGTTTTGTGACCCATCCATCACCCTTTGTTCTTCACTCCTGTCAGTGCATTGATCACATAACTGCAGCCTTCCAAAATACGTGGGTTATGAACAAATTTTTGCTTGTGATTATGTAGAAAATGTATGAATTTTGCTGCTTTACTTTTTGTTGGAAAACATATGAAAAGTGCACGAGAAAAGCCTGAAATACAACATTAAGATGGACGAGCCTATTCAGCTACTCTGCTTAAGTTTAAGTACACAGTGTACATTCAGCTGCTTTATACATCCTAAAAACTGAAGGACAAAAAGTCACCAAGTCTAAAAAGACGCTGACTAACACAGGACATGAACCTCAGTGTACTGGATGAAAGTCATGTGCTTCATCCACCACAACCTCCTTCCTACATGGACTTTGTCGCTCTTGATATTACATTGCCTGACTTTCTAGCAGAAAGACCTTAAGGCATTTTATCACAAATGTATGACTTTTTTATGGAGATTTTGTGTATGTGTGTGAGTACATTCACAACTTAAATCTTGGAAATTCTGAGTTTTTCTCGGAATATTACACCCCCTTCCTGGCTCTGTTTCTTTTTTTTTTTTTAACCTACAATGGCCCTGATACGCCATCCTAAAAAACCTTTGCTCTTTACTTTGGTTTATGAACTAATACTTGCAAACGAATGCCATTCTAAGATGAAAATGGTACGTAGATACACTGTACATGAATATATTGACTCATCATTCAGATTTTAGTATCTCTACACTGATGACTTGCTGTGAGGTTAAAAACACTGCAGGGAAGTATCTCCAACAGATGCTGCTATATCAGCAGCTTGCCCATGTTCCATCGACAAACCCTTTGGTTGACAGTAGATCTTTTGATTCTGCCAGTTCTTGAAAACCATCCAACCCCCTTTCGTCTTTCTCTGGCCTTTACTAAAAGAAAGCATATTTTTTTTATGTGGGATCCAGTCTGCAGTACACACAGTGCCACTCGGGAGCTGGCTCATCGCTGCTTGGACCGGGATCTGTTCAAAGTGTGAAATGCCTATGCCAAAATAAATCCAGCGGCATTGAATAATTTAATTGATGCTTATTATAGATAGCGCTCAACTCCCACAGATTTTACAGGCTCGCTAAGCCTGACCCCAGGCGCTGGGAAGAGGCTCATCTGTGTCACTCTGTGATGGGTTGCCTTGTGTCTGTGTAACCCGCTTTCTTGTTCACTCCTCTTGCTTCTTATGTGCATTGCCTCAGAGTCACAGCTGAGATGTTACATTAAGGACAGTGTTGTGGAAATGAATAACTGTAATAAGTTCTGCAAGTTAAATTAAGACCATAAACCAGGACTCAAATTCACCAAGAGACTGGTCCAAAAGTTTTGCAAGTTTCCATATAAATCGTCATTATCCATACTTCACTGATACAAAAGTTTAATTATCTGAGATATTTTTTTTTCATAACCAAGTCCACAAATGCCAGTGTGTCTTCTAAAAACCAATTTGCACGGCGCCATATACTGTACAGGTGATGAGTGGTGCTCATTCACACTTGGTGGATCTGAGCCCCAAGCTGCAACATAATATTTGAGGAATACATCTAGGCTGATGAAGAGAAATGGATTTTGTAAATTTTGTACTTCATGATCTTACAAAAGTCCACCAGCTATATTTTCTGGAAGTATTTAAAGATATCACACTGCTGCTTTTCCAAGATGTCTATAAATACTTCATGATGCCAGTTTAAACGAAGTGATCATTAAGCACAAAAATCCTACAAAATCCATTAAATGCGTCTGATGTTTTTTTGCATTTTTCTAATCCGCTTCTCCTCTCCTCCCACAGCGATCCAAAATAGCAGTGTATGAGAAGATGTGGTCATACATGAAATCCGCTGAACCCTCAGTGTTTGTTAAGACCACGCCCGATGGCGTAGCCCGGGTACGAAAGTCAAAGGGCAAGTTCGCCTTTCTCCTCGAGTCCACCATGAACGAGTACATCGAGCAGCGGAAGCCCTGCGACACCATGAAAGTGGGCGGGAACCTCGACTCGAAAGGATACGGTGTGGCGACGCCCAAAGGCTCAGCATTAAGGTGGGTGGAATAATATAACAATATCCTCCATGTTGTTATAGTATTCCACCTACCCTGATGTCCCCCTGTTGTCATTCTCTTCTCTTCCTCTTCTTGTTTTTTTATGGACACAGAGGTAACGGTAGTATGCCTTTCAATGCACTTGGATACAAAGGATAAATGATAAATAATGTTTATTTAATATTTTATCTCTGTGATAAGAGCTGCTATTTTCTAGTAGAAGAATCAAATCTAGATGATAAGGCTAAAGCTAACAATCATTTCATATTTATGTCTCTCTTACTGTTGCTTTTCTCTCTCCTTCGATCTCTCCTTCTGTCCCGTGTGCTGTCCTACCTGACTGTTGTGTTGTCACTTTTAATTTAACAGTTCAATGGTTTTTCAATTTAGCCTTTAAAAGCTGCGCTGTCACTTGTGACGAATGTTAATTGCATGATGTTTGTTGTTGTTACTTTTCTTCTCAATGACAAGTGTCCCCATCCCGCACACTTCAGTTCTAAACTACGTAACCCTTCATGCCACCTTTTCCAAGATTTAACACTGTCTTTACCTTATATGAGCCTTTCTTATCTCTCCATATTCCTTAAATTCTTAAACAATTTGTCCTTTCCTAGACCATTCTGATTAACAGATTCTGTGCATAAGCCCCCCCTGCTTTGACAGTGGTAGTCTCACTACCATTTATCGTTATGATGCTTAGTACAATTATTACTTTGCATTAGATTTCTCACGGACCTGTGCATTTTCTTACAAGTTATGTTTTATCGTTTCAAGAAATGCTGTTAACCTGGCAGTTTTAAAACTGAATGAGCAAGGCCTCTTGGACAAATTGAAAAACAAATGGTGGTACGACAAGGGAGAGTGCGGCAGCGGGGGAGGTGACTCCAAGGTCAGCCTCGATGTCACCACAATCGGGTACCATAGTGCAGAGTAATCGGCAAGGCTGTTACATCAACCCAACCATAACCAAGCCAAATGTCCGCCCCAACAAACCTGCTGCTGCCCCACGGCAGATCACCAAATTAACTGCTAGTCTGACCAGATGCTTTAACAGCTCAGATCAAACTAAGGAGCCTCTGATTAGCTGACAGAAAAATGTTATTTGTGGTTACTGGGACTGTATGTTCATAGAATAGGAATAAGACAGGAGTTCTGGAGATTCCTTAGAGAGAGAGAGACCATTGGTTAGATTTGGCTGCCCTGCAGTTGTGAAAGGTTGAGCTTTATTTATTCACCCTTCCACGTGTGTAGGGCAGATCACCTAGTCGCAGATGTTAAGACTTGTTTAGGTAGCTTTGGCAGTTTGAGTAAAACCAGTTGATGAAGTCAGACGCATGAAATCCAAGAAACGGCCTTTATAGAATATTTTACATTGAAAAAGGCCGTAACCTCCAGCCGTCCCTCCTGAAGGTGAAGTTCCTTAATCCTCTAAAATACATGGCTTTGCAGTACTTCACCGCACAGCTGCTTCACATCCATGACACTGGCCCAGAACCCGTGAGCTTTAAAGCCGACGTGATAAATTCTACTTAACGCATCAAAATGGCGGCTGAGCTGAGGCCGACAGGAAAGCAAGGGGAACAGCGGCGTCTTGAGGGGACTAAGCATTGCAGGCAAACGTGAGAACTCTAATTAAACAAAAGAACTATGATTTTTTTTTTCTGATAAACTACCTGTGGTCTGATTCCACTACATTCAGTTCCTACCCCCCAACCCATTAATAACCCAGCTGTGACCCCTTTGACCATCAGATCTCTTCCTCTTCTTCTGTGGGTAAATGATGAATGATTTTTTTCCCATTGTGGGAGCTAATGGTGCAGAGCGTGAAACCCCCTCAACCATGACAATTTAGGATAATGTTACTTAGATTATGTGCCATGAAGAATTGTGCTATTTTCACTAGATTACACATAAGGCGGTAGCATTATATTCTTTACAATGCAGGTCAATTTAGTGACAAATGATGCTGTCAGCACAAATGTGATGATCAGGTAATTGACTACAGACAAGCTGCGAGGTCCTGTGGACTGCAGATTGTGTCATTACATTCCTAATATCATTTGTCATGGATTGGCCGAAGACCACAATGAACAGTTAAGCTGCAGCCATTTCTAACATAGCATCCCCACAAGAGGCTGCATGAGGCAGAGATATAATAATGACAAACTAAATGCCTGTGGTTGATTTCTGCATTTTTTTATGTCACCTTTTTCAATGTTTGCATTGCTAACATTGCTATGTTGTGTAGTCACTGAGCTCAGGAGGCCTCCCTGTGCTACTGATGCTCAGCAGCCATCTGAAAGCATCTGTCTCTTGTGCTGTCATCGATCTTTTATCATGCACAGGTATGTACTGTCTGTTTCCTGGCTTGTTTTGGCTCCCCAGGACTC
Organism: Cephalopholis sonnerati; assembly: GCA_019142605.1. Classification (NCBI taxonomy): domain Eukaryota; kingdom Metazoa; phylum Chordata; class Actinopteri; order Perciformes; family Serranidae; genus Cephalopholis; species Cephalopholis sonnerati. Next base: position 19,099,675 of record JAGQAX010000004.1, on the reverse strand, counting down.
AGTGGAAAGGCCCGATTAGGTGGAATAAAGCGGCCTGGAGCGCTCTGCTCCAAACAGCGCATCGCTTGGCCCCGTCCCACTCACAGCTCCGCGTTCCAACAGACATCAGGAGATACACATAATCATGCACACAGCTGCATGCACGCCCCCCTCTCACACACAGTTAACACAGCTCTTTCTTGCCCTCAGGCGCAACACAGTGCCGCCTAGATTGAGTTTCAGACACAGAGCATGTTACAGGGTAATTGCATTGTTAATCAATGTCTCTCTGAGCCAAGACAATGGTCTGGTCTTCACAGTCCGTTTCTCCAGATTGGCTATGAGAGATATACAGTGGTGTAATCTTCTCTCAGTGCATTATGCATTGCACCAGTCCCCTTGGGGGACATTGTTCCCACAGAGTAGTCAGGTCACTCATTTATCGATGCACAATTTTTATTTGCTTTTCACTTTTTTTTTTCATAGAGATTGACCTGAACCACGAATGATCCACTGTTATATTATGACTACAAAACGTAATCTTTATCCATCTTAACATTTTTTTTCCCGAAGTAATTTGGTGCAGTACAACATTATGATAATTTATGATTACACACGGTGGTTTGACGTCCTATAGATATCAGAAGGCACGAAACAGCTGTGTCAGACATTAGATTATGCAGCTACAGGCAAATACGGGAGGAATTATTCCACTGATACTTCTGAGCTCAGTCCTGCAGCTCTGTGCAGTTTGGTTGGGACACACTCATCTGACACTAATCTGGCGTAATTGGGAGATAAGGTTTTCTTAGCGATATGTCGGGATAGAACACGTAAGAATTAATTAAGCTTTCACTTTTGGGCATAGTTGCTTGGATATGAAATTGGTTGTAATACCTCCAGAATTGATTGTTGTCACGCTGGTGACAGTAGTATAAGCCATCGCAGGATTAAGATGATATTGTGGAAATGGAAAGGCAGCGTCCATCACTTAGGTTTTTCTGTTTGTGAAGACAGAGCTCCTGTTGGACTGAACTTGTTAAACGCTGTTCAGAGAGCCCCTGTGATCCGTTTCTTGCCCCCCAAACCAATGTGCCCCGGTGCTTTTTGACATTCATAGACTTGCAGATTGTACTCTCAGTACCTGCTCGTCGCCCCGTTAACAGCGTCTGCCGATTACTCAAAGCGATATGGGTAGGTCCTGGCTTTAGACTAGGGGTTAAAAAGGTAATAGGTAGAATGCCTGCTCTCTGTGATGTTGACATAGCCAGGAGCCCTGCTTTATCGCTTTGTAAAGTATGTAGTAGTTTAAAAGTTGAATAACATAAAATAACATAATATAATGTTATTTATGTTATTTCCCACGTGAAGAACTCCTGTAAACCTTGCAGTATTGAAACTCAGTGAACAAGGCATCTTAGACAAGCTGAAAAACAAATGGTGGTACGATAAGGGTGAATGTGGAACCAAGGACTCTGGAAGTAAGGTCAGTCGCTGCAGGTCTTTTGTACTGATTCCAAATTGCATTTTGACGTACTGTTCATATGCAAGACAAGACTTCTCTGACATCTATAGTGTACATTTTGTTTATTTGCTACACATAATTTTTTCTTTTTCTTTTTTTTTTTTTTAGTTTTTCCGCCACAAACTGTAACACAGTTTATACGTGGCTTTAACAAAAGGCACTGCTTCCCTAAATTCTTTTTTTTTTTTCTTTTATTGCCATAGAAATTAGACATTTTTTGATGCAATATACAATATTAAAACTATTTTTTTCTGGTGAAAACTGTAATGATAATAATGTGGGGAAAGTGCCTTTCAGATACACTATTTCAATTGAATCACAGCAGTTAACAGTTGTTGATAAATGCTATTTTTTGCTCATTTTCACTCTTGACATTCATGATACTTTGACCATTATGCTGCTGTTCCTATTTACCAAACTGTTAATGAAAATTTGATTTATTTGTGTTGTTACTAGTTTGCATCGAGATGTGTCTATTAGATTCTTCGGCCTCCTGTGGTGTGATGAACAAGCAGAGCCTCTTATTGTGATGAGTTACTCAGATTCAACTTCTCTAAGCGGCGAGAGCGCCGTAGGGTGTCCTCTAAATCTTGTGGCTGCTCGGAGTTGAGGTTAGAGGCTGTGTTTGCACATTACAAGAAGTTGGGGAATGTAATAAACCCACTATTTAACCCTCTGAGATACAGTCAAAGCCTCAGATTATAGGTCAGGGTTGCTAGATAGCTTTATATTCCCACGCTCATAGGGTTAAACTGCAAATAGTAAAACTCTAATGAACAAATTTTTAATGAATATGTTTGGTAGGTAAGCAGCAGCAAAATGGTTTGATCTTCAGTGTTTTTTTTAACTTTATAATGGAGCTATCATTCATCTATTATGAATTTGACTGTACTGTATGACAATGTTGCCATGAGAGTTATACGTACATGTCTCAAAGAAGATTTAAAAAAAAAAAAAATTTAAAAAAGATAGGGATTTTAAGAGCTGTCGACCTATGCGATACTGACCAGCTTCCTAACATGGTCAAGAGCAGAAGCCATTTTACATACATGTAGTGTAGGGAAGGGAAAGCTCTACATTCACCAGCAGATAGAGCATTAAGAGTTGGCTTCTTTCTCCTTAGCGGAGAATGGTTTGACTATGGCAGTCTGTAAGTTCCTTACGACTTTGTGACAAACACAGGAAAATCAGTCCAGTCGAAATTCTAGCCTTAGCACCTCATTACATCTTCAATTTTTGGTTGCTTGTAGCTGTTAGTGTTCATAATCTGCCATAATGTAGCACCAGTAAGATAGAGTATGATGATTTACCAGTGCAGTTTAACTCAAGGCTATGTGAGACTCAGTTTGAAGGATACAGGCTGTATTTTGTTCTGCTACCCGTGCTCCACTGCAAAACTCTTAACTGTGTTATTCACTTTCCCCCAGGACAAGACAAGTGCTCTCAGCCTAAGCAATGTGGCTGGTGTCTTCTATATTCTGGTTGGAGGGCTGGGGCTGGCCATGATGGTGGCTCTGATAGAGTTCTGTTATAAATCACGGCAAGAAACCAAACGGCTGAAATTGGCCAAGAATGCCCAGAATTTTAAGCCGGCTCCCCCGACCAACACCCAGAACTTTGCCACATACAGAGAAGGCTACAACGTATACGGAACCGAGAGCGTTAAGATCTAGAGGTACGTCCCCTCTGCTTACCTGTCCTCACTGTCCCCGAGCACTGTGGGAGATGAATCATTTAGATTCCTGTCATATCAGTGAGAGTGAATAATTCATTCGTGTGTGTTGCCGTGTGGCTGCTCCTTGCGAAATTGTTTATGGTTGTCATGTTGGGCACAACAGAACATACATGCCCCGCTCAAATACAAAACTTGTTTATACCTTGTAACGTATAACTGCGCAGATAGTGCCTCAAGCTACATGTAGGGTACAACACACAATCTCAGCAAGTTGCCAGATACACAACCTCTTGTTTTGTGCTGTATCATAGAACTGCTGTATAGAGTTATTTTGCATTGTGTATGAATTTAAAGGGTAAGTCTGATATTTTTCAACCTGGACCCTATTTTCCCATGTTTTTGTGTCTGAGTGACTGATCTGTGAGCAACGATTTTCAAAACCGGTCTAGTATTAAGTGAGGCTGCTGCAACTGGCAGAGGCAAAACAGGCTGCATTTGGAGCAATGACAGTGTACATGCAAAAAAAAACTGCTTGTTTTGCAACTGACATGTCGAGATAATTTTTTTAAGTGTCTGACAACATTACGGAAAAGATCCCTACAGAGATAGACCTTTTATTAAAAAGTAAGATCCTTTTCGTTTAACCAGAAAAAGCCCCAGAATCGCTACTGTCAAACCCACCAGACTTCATTTAAATAAAAGGTAATTTTATTATTATAAAACACACTTCATTCAAGGTCTATGGAAACAAAATAAAACTCACAAAAAACATCTTGTCTCTTCATTCCACTGTTTCAACAATCACCAGCTCTGGTTTGGTTGAAATAAACATTTATTTTACATAGTCACATGTGAAAATATGCTGACTCTATACAAACTAAAATTACTGTTTATTTGAATGGAGTCTGGTGGGTTTGGCGACAGCATTTTTGGGGCTGTTTCTGGTTCAACAAATATGATCTCACTCTTCAACAAAAAGGTCTATCATAGTAGGGATGCTTTTCTGTGAAGTGTCAGACACTTCAAATAACAATTTGAGCCTATCAGTAGCAAAAACAAGCACTATAAGTGGACGTAAATTGAAGATGCAAACATGTCGTGACTAGTTACATTTTAGCCTGTTTCACAGCTGCCAGCTGCAGCAGTCTCGCTCAATACTGGACCACCTTAAAAATGTGTCATTCCCATCAGTCACTTAGACGCAAAACATGGGAAAATTGGGTCCAGATTGAAAAACAGCCAAGTTACACATATACATGATGTTAAAATAGGTAATCTTTAAATGGTTAATTCTTCCAAATTGACAAAAACAACACATTCTCACTTGCAACTCGTCAAATACAGCAGCTTGATCAGTGGCTTTAGGCTTTAAACTATGATGCTCTATGTACCCCTCTAGCAGTCAGTTTTGAATGTGGCACTGTCCATTCATTATATACATACAGTATCTTTTCAAAATAAACCTCTGTGTTCACAGGAAACATAGATTTTGGCACCAAGACTGCAATAAAACTACTTGGTTAGGTTGAAGAAAAGACCATAGTTGGGTTGAAATGATGTTGACTTTTGGTTTCACAGCAGTCTTCTGGGTGAAAGTTCTGTGTATGTTTGACACATTTATCAACCCAAACCTCCTCCCTACGCAGACTTTCTTGCTCTGAATACTATGTTTGTTGGTCTGAATGTAATATTGCTGCAGATGAGTTTGCACAGATGCCAGAAGGGTTATTTGTGTTACAGGTGTCAGCAAACAGTTGCCTTTTGACACTTACAGCAGAAACAGGCAACATTACAGCATTAGCTCCAGAAAGTCAGTCTGTTTTGGTGTCAATCAACTCCTGAGAGAAGTATGTGGCTCTTATCTGCTAAATGCACAACTATGTGCACTAACAAGCTAGTCGCTAATTCTATCTGTCATTTAATGCTGAGCAGAGTACAGTCAGTACAGTTTTTAGAGCTTGAAATCAAATTGCTGTAAGACAGAAAACCAAAACAATAAGCTAAAAGAGGCTAAATGCTCCTGAGTACAGAAAGAAATACTGAGAAACAATGTGGTTACTCTATTAAATCCACAGAAAACGCTGTGAACAGCTTTCATAGGGACTATCTCTGCAGTAGAAACTTAATAGGCAGTTTAACCGAAAGCTCACTTGCACTTTAATACCAATAGAGGTAAGTGGGAATTAAATAACTAATAATAAATATCTCTAAACAGCAGTTCAACAGTATTGAACTAAACAAAGGGGACCTGTTCAATCAGTTGTTAGTTTTGTATTTAACTGCAATGATGGCATGTGTGTTCTGTTGCTTTCCATTAAACACAAAGTGAGACATGTCTGTTTAGAGACATACAGCTGTGCAACAGAGCAACATCATTTAAAGGCCCTGAAAACATATTTAGATTATTTACAGCGTTATGTATTTGTTTTGTTTGTCTGTCTTCTCACTGGTTTCAAGTGGGCAGGGCTTGGGTGGGGAAAAAAAAGGCCACGTGCGTCAAATAGACAAAATCTGATGACAGCTGGTGGGTTGTTTGCTTATGTTGCCGGCGCTGTCTATCAAATGTGATCAAAACACACACACAGACAGTTCTGATAGGGCGGATAAGCTGAGTTTTCAGTGTTAAACTCTTATATAACGCTTAAAGGTGGATTCATTGATTCTGCAGAAAGAGTTTTGCTATTCACTGTGGAGTTCAGCTCGCTAACATGCCAGATTTATTGTCCCCCTCGCTCCCGCTGCCTTTATCTTTACACATTCATGGCCTCTCCCCTGTGCTGTGTACCAGTATGAACACTCCCAGCTGCTGATTGACTGGAATACAGTTGTGTGGCTTGGTCTGAGCCACGTTGTTTGTTTCCCTTTTCAAGAGCCAGGGCTGTGTATGAACACCAGATTCCAGCATTGGGTTGGGTACACTGCGGGTGACCCACAAAAAGGGTGATTCATGGGTGGTATCTTGTCTTAATTTTCTTTCAAGGTTCAGTTTTGGGTGAAGAAAAGAACAAGCGGGTCGGATTGCGATGTTGGATGATAAATATAGTGAAATAGAATAATAATAATAATTATTATTATTTCCTAAACTGCCTTTATTTTAACATTTATTATTTTAATTTTACATGTAGTAAATGTCCCCAAATGATCACTTTAAATGTGCTGCCTAACTCAATTATTTGAACAGCACATGGTTATTATAGGATAATGGACATTAGGAGTGGGAATCACCAGAAGATCCACGATACGATATTATCACGATACCTAAGTCACGATACAATATTATTTCAATTTTAAATATGTGGCGATATGCTGAGTATTACGATAAAACACATTGCAATTTATTACCTGTTTTCAACTGTAAATTATGTCCCCAAAGGAAAACTTTGTCAACATCTATTTTATCTAAAAAGATAAAGTTTTCAATCGTTCATCTCCTGTCAGCCATTTTTTGAGGCAGCAAAATGTGTCTAGTGGACTGAAAAAGCAATTGATCATATTATTCTGGTAGGCTACCTAAAGTTTAATTTGTATTTGTAATACCAATGATTTACATGGTTAAAAAAAATCGATACTTCGATATGATATTGGCACACAAAAATATCGCGATACTATACTGTATCAATTTTTTCTCCTGCCCCTATTGGTCATATGGTCAGGTGGCGGTGGTGCGATATTGTGATATTACACGTCACGGCTCTGGTTCGGGACTGGGTTTTAAAATCAGACCAATGCAAGGCTCAGGTATAAGCACCTGATTTTTTTCAGCAGGCAAACTGTGAGGAAATATTTATTGGATCAGAATCACTGACTGCACCTTTAAGGAAACAATATATTCAACTGATGGTTATTTAGTCATGAATATTTGGTGTCACTGAGAAAAATGTAAGATTTGAAACCAAGTTTTCAGGGGCTTTAAAAATTCAAGGCAATGTATTTTATTAAAACTATAGCCTTGATTCAGCTGGATGATGAGTAGCTCTTCAACTTAAGTTAAAACCTTTAATGCTCATTCATAGATTTTTTTTTATTTGCTTGAAGTTGACATTTAATTCACAGTCACATATTTTCACCCAACATGAGTGATATGCAGATTTTTCCTTTCAATCACACGTACCTCACCTCCTCCCGTGTTTGCCTCTGCTCTGTGTGTCGACACAGGTTTAGGAAACATTTCCATTGTCCCTTACAACTGTGACTGAACATCTATGAAAGGACAGGATCACGGGGATTGAGGTCCAAGCCAAATCCTCTCGGGCGGACACGGCACGATAATCTGCAATGACGACACGACTGGACTGGTCACGGGAAGAGCCGATGCGGTTCCCTCCTCTCAGTGCCTTATGGAACTCTGAGTCCAATCAATGCAACTCATTCACAATGATATTGCTTTTTGCTTGAAACTCATACAAAACAGAAGAATGGTGCAGTGATTGAAATATATAGATATATATATATATAATACATTTGACATGTTACAATGAATGAGAGAACTAAAGCCATCCTTTGCAACCCTAAGCACACTTTGAAGTGCCAGAAAGACGACGAATCTTACATGACAAGTGTCTAATTGGTTTCTTGTAATCAATATGATCAGATTACTCTTCATCCTTCTGCTGCCAGATTTTCACTGGTTATATGTGTTCAGATAATTTTATTAGATCTATTCAGTGCACTGTAAGACACTGGTTATTAGACAATAGCTTTTATACTGCTGTAAGTCACTTATAGTGACCTTGTACTTGTTTTAAAAGACAGATTGATCCTATTGGAGCGAAACGCCATTCAGCCCAAAACAATTACGAGTGTGTTGTTTGTACTCTAAACTCTGGTGCTGCTGCCACTGTCTTCTGAACGTTTGATGGGACTCATGAAGATGAGAAGATGATCTGGTTTGGCTTTTGCGCACTACAGAACCAGGTCATAATTCGCACTTCCAATACTGCCAAGAGTGTGTTTTGTATGACAAAGGAGTGTGTAAAGCAAAGTATTCATGCTTGAGTAAAAAAAAAAAAAAAAGAAGAAAAATCTGTTTGTGATCTACAGTTTGTAAAATATCAAAGGAGCTCTGACTCGCTAAGGTTCAACGCTCCAAACAGTCTTTCCCTGAAGTCTAGAGTCATTCAAGTCTCCTGTACATGAAAGTAAAACCAAACAAAAAGGGTAATTCAATTGTAGATTAACTGCAATCCAATTAAAAGGATAACAGCAATGGCTTTTAAACTGTAGTATTTTGGATTACCTTACCATTTTCTTTAACAACTGCACATTTTACAATGAGCTGTGGTTTGCTTTTTGGTTTGATTTCCTTTAATGAGCATTACAGTGTTTGGTGACTTCACTTAGTAAATGAAAATGAAAAATATATGAATACAAACGGAAAATAGATTTATACAAGGTTATACCAGGGAGAGCCCTGAAGCTTAGCACATTTCCATATTGCTGTAATAATTTCCTTTCTTTCAAAAAGACTGTGATTCCATAGGATTTAGGAAGATAGCTATCTAATCACCTGAAACTATGGGCGGATAGTTTTATATATAAAAAAAAGAAACCGACAATGTGAAGAAAAATAAAGACGAGAAAGATGTGTACATTTAGATAAATGAGAATTATTTATATTACATGATGAAAGATTGGTTTCCCCTTTTTTTCTCCTTTTTGGTTCTTTTTTTTTTTTCTAAGAAATTGCATGTGAAATCAGTGATGCTTGACGAGCTCTGCTACTCACAAACTGACCTTAGGTTAACGTTAGAAACCCAGCCCTGGTTATTCTTTTGTAAATCAGTTTCACCTTTATTATTTTCTTTCTTTTTTGTACGCCTCACCTTCTGCAGAAAAAAAAAAACAGGCATAGTAGTGGGTACAAAAGAGCAAGAGATGCATGCATAATTTGCTGAACCTCATTAGTGAGGCGCTGTACAGAGAATTTTAATACATTTTGTAAATAAAATGTACAGAAAGGGTCCTGCGTCTGTGTTAATGTTATTTCACAATGCTATCTGAACCTGTCTGCGCTGAGTAAAACCACTGTGGGTGATTTTGTGGCCTGCGGGATCTCGGCTCAGGTTAAACGTGCTGCATACTTGAACTCCAGAACGGCGAAGTATCAGTGCCCCCCTGCAGACAAATACACAAAGAGAGGAGTTTTTCCTGTAATAGGTCCAATATTGAGCCGTTAGTCAGTGGAAGTGTGTGTGCATGTTTTGGATCAATAGTAAGCACCATCTGCTTCACTCTAGCTCCCCTGCCTTGCATCCGCTGATTGAGGGCTCCATTGACAGCTTCATCTGGCATGTGATCTTTCTCTCTCTATAAGATGTGACACAATCAATAATGTATTATTATAACCACCAACTGCTTACAAAACATACTGCACACGGATGCTGTGTCGCTTATAATTCCAGCGCAACTTGTAAGCTTTAAAAACTATATTTCAGGGAGGACGTTCTCATCAGGATTTACTTTAGTAAATACAGCAGAGAGGACAGTTAATCATTTAAACCCTGCTTATTCCCACGGCGCAAAAAAAAAAAAATCTCACATATACAGTAAACCAGCACAAATAGATTGCCCAGACAGTCTGTGTCATTTTACTGGTCTGTGGGTCTGCATTGTGTGGTAAAATGAATTCCTCGTTCCAGAGATCCAGCCTGCCACAGCTCAAATAACAAATCCAACAAACATGGCAAAAGACCAGTGTTTTTCTTTTTTCTTTCATTTTTGGATGCAGACACTATGATTCAGGATTTATTCACTGCACCAGTCCTGTGGAACAGACTCGGGCTGTATGAAATGCTACTGTATGATCCAAACAACCCATTTCTGACAAAGCATGAAAGGATATTGCTTTTTTGTTCTTCCTTTGCTTCGCTGCCTCTCCTTTTGTGTTTTTTTCCCCTTTGTTATGCCTGGACTGCTTTCAAACAGGAACAAGACAACGTGGGGGAGTGGTGCACGAGGAGGATGGCACTGCACTGCAGTACGTTGATGCTCATGAGACTATTCTCTGGAATTAGTTTACTCACCTATAAAGAAAGGCGACACAGTGGCAGGTGTTTGTCCTGCAAGAATAGGATAAAAACAAGAGGCAACAAGCAATTAGGATGAGGCCTTTCATTCAGAGAGTGTCACAAGGAAAGGAACTGTTAATCTAATCACAGAGGACACCTAATCATCCCCTGCTGTGTCGTCGCACACTTCTTGCATGTGTCGGACTATGCGACTATAGGCTGGCATCTCGTGCTCGCTGCCTCTCTGGGCCTGTGGCTGTGAAAGCTAATCTGATCTAACATGTCACCAAGGAGAAGACGGCTGTATACGTGTGTGTGCATGAGGGAGGAGGAGAAGGGGTGTGTGTGTGCGAGAGAGAAAGAAAGAGAGAAAACTCAAGAGGCTGAGGGAGGACATGTCGTGGGGAGGATACTTTGATTACCGCCACAGAAAAAAAAAAGCTCTCTGGTTCACTAGCTCCCTCACTTTGCAGCGTACTGCAGTCTTTCACCCTATCGCTCTTTCTCCAAGGACACAATGAATAAATCAGATTCCAACTGAGTTGTTCCATTTCCCTCTTTTCTCCACTTTAGCTCTTCAGCTTTCTTCAAGTGCACCTGAAGAGACCTGCACTTGACATTCAAGTTCAGTTGACAGCGATCAGCTTCCCAAGCGTGTGCCCTATTGTGTAAAATTATAGTTCAAAAGCATTATCATAAAAAGAGTGTGTTTTGGACTGACTTTTGACATACGCAGTTTTTCACATTTATAGCCATTTATTGGCTTTCATGAACGACTTTAAATTCTGTTTTGCTCTTCAAAGCACATTTTAATGACTGCAAAGACAACAGAGATGCAGAGAGATGACACAGAGTTCGTATGTGAAGCCCTCAGGGCATGACTGAGACAATGAGATATGAAAAAAACAAATATTAGCACAGAAGCACCATTAGCATTCTGCACTGCATAACGATACACATGAACGAGGGCCAACGACTCGTTCTTTAACATCCTCACATGAAAGATGTACATTTGCCATGCTTTGTCTCCTGTTTATGAAAAACCCCACTCCTCCAGATGGTGAGCAGCTAATGCAGGTGTGACTCAAAAACCGTGCTGATATCAAGAGGAGATCCTGTTACTGTTTGACTAAACCTGAATGGGCAAGACTTGTGATTCGACTTTGAACACAGCGTGATCGCTGGCGATAGATGTGCCAGATCCAGCATCTGCAGTGACAGCTGTCCTCGTGGGAGTTTGGTGCGCCGCAGATTCAGGGTCTAGAGTTAATAGAGAGTGAGTGCTGCGATGCACAAAACACATACAGTCAACTGCAATCCTGACACCAAAAAACAAGAGAGGTCAGATGAGAATGGCAAGGGTCGTTCGGGCTGATGGGCAGAACACATGTATGGAAGTAGCAGCTTAAGGCGGCCTGTCCAAGAAGTCCTGTTTTCTGCCGTTATACGCTGATAAGGCCCCTGTGTACCTGAACACTGATTGTGATTTAACACCGTTGTTTTGCAGGTGGACGTCCTCATAGCTGTCTTTATCGACACATAGAGGAAGTATTGAGATCCTTATTTAAGTAAAACTATGTAATTATAATCAGAAAAATATACTTGTTACACTGTCATATAATATATTATTGCATTATTATTATTACTCATGCATTAATGTAAAAGCAAGATTTTACTGTTGTAGTTGGCTGAGTTTTGTATTAGACTGCAACTAATATTTTTTTTTCAAATTATGGATTAATGTGCTGATTATTGTCTCCACTCATCAATTAATTCAATTCAATCAAAATAGTTGCCAGTAAATGTTCTGTCAATCAACTACTTGCTTAATGAGCTGATAGTTTCTACTTGTATATTCTGCTTGGTAGCTTAATGAAAAACAAAACATCACGTTTTATAAGTTCCCTGTATGTTTGTGCATTAAAAAAAGTAAAGAAGCTATTAACAAAATGTCAGATAAAAATAGTAGCCTAAAAATTGCAACCTTTCGCTCTGTCATTATGGTGTCTAAGGAGGAAGTGACATGAAAAGAAAAGACTCAAGTAAAGTGCAAGTGCTGGCTGCTTAAACATTCTAGCTGACTGAGTAAATGTACTTTACATTCCACCACTGGTCTGAAGGACACTCTAACCCAGCTAAGGTCACATCAGCAGTGGACTAAAGAAAAAGTCCACTTTCAGAGACTCTAGCTCCATAACATATTTTAAGAGTTGTTTTCACATCCCCTCCACCTGCCTCAGTCGTACCCCAGGTCATCATTTCCTACATTTTTCTCATTTCCATCCAAAAAAAAAAAAAGTGAAAGTGAAAGTTGTGCTCAGGGAGGTTTTATAGAAGATGCTGAAGCTGCTGCTCAAAACACAAAATATCTTGCGGCTGCATTACATTATTGATTGTTGAGACTCTGTGGAGAAATTGGTATGTCTTCAGTATTAGCACTGCTGCAAAATGCAGAGTGCGGGAAGTCTTTGCTCTTTGATTCTGAAGCACGACCAGGAAAACCTGCTGGTTAAACACTGCTGTCTGATGGAAGGCCTCTGTAGCTGTGCTGTAATGACAATAGCTACAAAACATTGATTTTAGTCATAAATTTATAATAACACTAATAATAATAGTAGTATTTTGGTAGCATATATGTTATGAGTCATATTAATATATGACAGTATGTATGTGACAATATGTGTATAATAATAGTGGAAGTATGACAATAATAATTTAAAAAGCAATTATTAGCAGTTAGTGGCTAACTCAAACAAAAAGAACAGCAGACATAAATGTCCGCAAATTTGGAAAACTAAAAGATTCGGGAGCTGTTTACCCTCTGAGCAGAGGACAAGATCAGCTGCCATATAACAGGAACAGTAAATGATTGTTATTGCCATGTTATGTCATTGTTATTGTTTTTAAAGAACTGCTGACGCATATGTTACATGTCACACTTGGCGCTGACACTGTTGTGTTACATGGCACGACCATCACGCCTCTTTTGATTCCGCCATGCCAGGCAGTTATTTAAAATCACACACAGCATGATGCCACTGTTGTTTGGTTCTATGTAAAAATGCAAAGGTGGCATAACAAGGAGACTTAGAAACAGCACAGTTGTTAACATGAAGGTGGCTGAACCAGCACCCTGCAGCTAATGGTGCTAACTCTATAAACAGCTCTAAATAATGGCAACAGTGCTGACAGAGCTAACATTATTCATCTATGAAACGGAGGAGTTTGTGTTACATTTTCGCAATCGGGGCGGAGCTATCGGGGGTGCTTCCAGTGCGGGCCCTTTTGAGCCCCCCTCCCCCCGATGCACGATCAGCCCTAGTTCGGCTCGTCATAAGCTAGGTTTCCATCCGAATGTCTCAAAATTTTTGAGCGAATTTAGTGAAAATGCGCAATAAGAAAATGCGACTTTATGCCCATTTCCATTTGTTATTATTTTGCGATTATTGAGAGGAGAGTGCGCCATGAGATGACGTCATCAGAGAGCGTCTCTCTGCCACAAAACAAACAACACACTTGGCTGACAGTCAACAACTGATCATGGACAGATTCCTGATCGACCTGTCGGCATTTGGAAGAACTCTGGTCAAACATATCTTACTTTATCGTCCGCCGCCATTTTTTTGTGATCACAACGTATACGTGTGACGTGATATCCGGTCCAGACGTGTGACGTGGTATCCGGTCCAGTCATCGTTTATCCGCAAAACCTGTTTCCATAGCAAAAAGTCGTACTTTCCTTTTATCGATACGCAGACAAATCCACCCCCTCCAAGCGTAAAAACTTTTTTGAGAATTTTCTGCCTTTTTTCAAATTTCTAGCGTTTCCATTAATGTTTATTTTCGCTATTTTTGAAAATTCGAATAAGAATAGGTGGATGGAAACCCCACTAATGATATTTATGAATCATGCAGTCACCCTATAGCACTTGCCCTGAATACTGATTATTACCTGGAATATGGGAAGAAGAAGGAACTGAGTGTTATTTACACTACTCTATTACTTCATACAACAAAGTCATGGTGGCCCCTAACCTATTCACAGGGGGGGTTGGGGGGGTTAGTCCAAGGAAAATACTTGCACAGGGGCCCAGCGTAACTACACTACGCCACTGTTCGCAACTATGCTGTAACTACACCGGTCCAAGGAAATAATGGCCATGCATCATACAGATGTCTTTTAAGTTTTATTTCCATCCTTCAATCCTCCGCATACACCATGAAAACTACAAAAATAAAAAAAACATAAAAACAAGGTTTGAAATGCAAATCTCTTAATTACCTTTAGAGACTCAATAAATGTCCAGCATTTAGACATGCCCAACAACAGTCTCTCGTGTGAATGTTCTGATAATAGACAGGTCCCAAAAGTTTGCACAGAAAATATATTAAATTGTCCAGACAGGCCTCTTAAACAAATATTACAATCAGATACAAAACCAAACAACATGACAACATACAACAAAGGTGGTATATTTTAAATCATTTTAAAATTAAAGTTACCTTTTTAACCACCTGTCTCTTATATTTTTGATCAGGTTTTAATTACAATGAATTTAAACGATATGACAGAAAATATGAAAAGCATTTTAATTTAATGTCAGTGAAAAATGTCTCTAAGACAGTTACAGATGACATCCCAATGTCACTGGTAACCGTTGTGTGAGAGCAGTGCAGAGCGACTGCAATGAGCTAGCCAGTGGGACACATGTACAGGGACTCACGTGCACCAACCAGACTGTTCTCACGCACTGTTCATATGTTTAATTTATACATATCCCACATATTTTGAAAAGCTGCTATCACCAATGCGCTGGTGGAAGTTAACAGGGAAGCAGTAAGGAGGCAGGCGGGATGGTGGATGGGTGACAAAAAATCACATGAAATCACATGTTTGAAACCACGTGAACTTTGAGTCATTCTAAGGTACGTCCTCATCATGTTTCTTTCTCTAAACCACAGTAACTTTACTTGTCTAAACCTAAAGACACCCAGCCATGTTTTTTCATCATATGAACTGTTGTGCATGCATCAGCCAGCCAGTCTGTCTACCAGAACATCAGACACAGAAGCTTGGATTATGACACAGGGAGGTAGCGTGACTTGATTCTCAGCTCAGGATGCCATTACTCCTCTATATCTCCACATAGCACAAATGTTTACTGCTATATGTGGCTCTAAATGTCGTATATAGCTCCTTTAATGGACAGATTTGACAGCGGTATCAATCGTGTCATCAAATTCTCTGCCAGAAAGGGAATAAAGGCATTTTCCAAAGTTCCATTCCTTTAAATTACAACAGTTGCAGCATACTTAAGGTGGACTCATCTTTAAATCGACTCCAATGGTTCCCAGATCTTGACCAAATACGGCACCTTTGGGATGAGATGAAAAATGTTCACAACATGGATGGAAAATTTGCAGGTACTGCATAACAGCCGCAAGTCAGCGTGGACCAACATCCCCGTGGAGCATCTCCAGCATCTTGCTGAATCAATGCTTTGATGATTTCAGCTGCTATTGAAGTAAGACGAAGTCCTAGATACCAGCAAAGTGTAACTGAGCTATTGAGTGTATTCAACTGATTTATGGCAGCTTTGATTGTTCGTGCATGTAGTTTTGTACTTTCACTCAACATGTGGAGGACAGAGGACGGTGCTGGAGGGATTTGCAGGGTTGGATCAGAAACAAATGAACAAAAAGTAGCGGGGGTTGGAGTCCTGCAGAGCTTCATTAATACGCCCCATTAGAAGTGACAAGTAGCTCAGTGTGACTTCACATCTGGACATTGCACTTCTTCATTATGGCTCAGGGCAGCAGGCTTTTAACCAGTAACAGATTTGGCGTACAGCTGACTGCAAAAATATCCCCTTTGAAATAGAATTCATGTTGACCCAAATATATTGCACAGTTCAGTCTACATTTATGAAGTGAAGTGATCATCAGTCATCAGCTGCCACCATGCTGCGAGTTGTTTTATTTCTCACAAAAGGAAATTGCGATGGTAACTGTTTGTTTGGGTTGTGCTTGTCACTGGTCTTCAGCTTTGGCTTTTGCAGTCTAATGTGTAATCCAAACATCATAACAGATTTTCTATGCTGTTATAATTGCTCTCCACAATAACAAAAGGGAATATGAGTCAGCTGTGGTCCATCCCTCTAGAAACCACTGATTGGCTTTTGATGAAAGTTCAATTGTATGTTGTTACTCAACTGCAGCATTTTCTAAATCACACTGTTTGTCCTGGGGGAGGGGGGGGGGGGGGGGGGACTACGAAATGGATTTGTACTAAACTGTGGGGTATGATGTGCTCTCACATTCTAAATAAACAGATCAGCCCATAGAAAGGTCACTACATAATTTGTTGACTCATCTGTGAGTTGTATGAAATAATATCTGAGACTGATCTGAGCCATGTTTCCCAAAAGCATCTTGAAGCACAGATGATTTTAGCCTTGAAGGAATAGATTAACATTTTGGAAAATATGCTTTTTTGCTTTCTTGCCAAAAAAACCCTTTTACATGGGACAAGATTTTTAGAGCAAATAATTCACTTTATTTAAAAGCATATTTATTCCCTCCAAGATTGATTTACTCATGTTTTCACCTTAAATCAGACAAATTCAGCCGAGTGTGGCAACAGCTAATTCATTCCAATGTAACCTTATTGTTGACATTGTCAGCAGGTTGAGCTAAAACTAAGAGCACAGTTTCTTATAAATAGATGCCATAGGCTGTATATCAAGCTTGACAACGCTTCTCCACTTCCTCCCACTGTACAGAAGTGAAGCTAAAATGTCGCGGATATGGCTGCTGCCATCTTGCTCTGGTGACAACATTCAGATTTTAGTTTGGCCCATGTCCCATCCGCTAACAAGAAAGGAGCGTGGTTTATTACCTATACTGCAGCCAGCCACCAGGGGGCAATTGACATGTTCTGGCTTCAGTTTGGAGGACTGTCACATCGTCCATCTTTATAAACAGTCTATGATAAATATTTACAGGTCCACAAAGCATGTAGGAGCCAGAATTCTAGTTTGCCAACTCTAACCCATTTCTGTTTCCTGAGTTGACCCCATCTAGTGGCTGTGGATGGCTGAGGACAAAGCAGAGGGAGGCTGCCTGGAGGGTGTGGCCAGAGCAGGAAGAAAAGTCTTTGACCTCAAAGCCTCAATTCCTGATGCAGAGACTGTTCTTGCTTAAATTTTTCTTGAATCCTTAGTTCATCTTTAGAGTCCTTATTTAGAGATGAATATGCACTGTCTGAGCGTTGTATTAATTTTTTGCTTATAATAAATACTGATTCATTTTTTGAAAAACTTTGATTCTTTGGATGTGTTGAGTCAGACATATTTTTGCTCACCCACCATAGTGGTTATATAAGACCAAGAATAACCACCACAAAGCCTATACATAGCCTATACTGCACAAATTTACAAAGACTGGCTTCCCTGTGAACAAATGTAGTTTAAAGGGACAGTTCACCCCAAAATCAAAGATACATATTTTGCCTCGTAACTGTAGTGCTATTTATTGATGTAGATTGTTTTGATGTGATTTGCCAAGTGTTGGAGATATTGGCCATAAAGATGTCTGCCTCTACTTGAATATAATGGAACTAGATGGCACTCAGCTTGTGCTGCTCAAAGCACCAAAAAACTACATTTGGAAAACTCTATAGCAATCTCTTTTTCCAGAAATCATAACCCGGTTACTCAAGATAATCCACAGACCTTGTTGTGAGCAGTTTCCTGTAGGAAGCATGCATCTACTGTTAGCTCACCTAGCACCAATGAGCTAATGTTACAGCCATTAATGTTTACATTTCGTGCTGGCACGAACACAAACACCTTATCCATGATGCACACCCCCTGCTGCATGGTGATCCGGTTAGCGGGTGTAGCTCGGGTGCCATCTAGTTCCATTATATTTGAGAGAAGGAAGACATTTTTACAGCTGATGCGGCAACTCACACCAAAACTAGATTGATGAATAGCTCTACAGTTGAGAGGAAAGATGTGTTTAGATTTGAAATATGATTGGTCATTTTAAGTGGGCATTTCAGTTGAAGTGAGCATTTGCATTTTCTTTCCATTTATTCATGGCACGCTCTACATAAAATGACCTTTAAATGAGGAGACTGATACCACTTTCATGTCTGTGAGTTAAGTAAGGAGCTGGAGCCAAGAGGCGGTTAGCCTAGCCTAGCATAAAGACTGAAACCAGGTGGAAACTTGGCTATCACAAAAAAATAACATCACCACTCTGAATATGTTTTATGTCATTTGTTTGGGTATTAAGTATTTTGAACTTTGGACAGAGCAGACAGCTTTTCACCTAGCTACTAAGCTAAGGTAGCTTCATATTTAGCATACAGAAAATGGTATCATGTCTTGGCAATACAGCACATTTTTGTACACATAGACTTATTCAACATAGATTTCCTCAGCATTAGAGTTGCGCCAGTCCATTAGAAGCTCAGTGTATCAAAAGCAAAAGGCGATTGTTTTAAAACACCACGCTTCCACTACAACTCCAGAAACAGAGTCGAAATAGGTGCAGGCCCGGGACATTACTTGAATAACAAGGATGAGTGGAGTCGGAGAAGTAATTTCATTCATTCACTGAAGCATCAGAAGAGAGAACCAGAGTGTGCCTGTGTGTCTGCGAGTGAGTGTGAGAGGTAGAGGAAAGGATGTGGTAATACTCTGCTTGTTTGATGTTTCTATTCATAATTGACAGCAGTTACAAGATAATAGCAGTGCTTTTTAAATTTGACAAGCCCTTGAGCAAATAAATATGATGTACCGACTGAAGGTGAGGATGTAAAAAACAAAACCTGCATGAGGCAAACAGAAAGGATGAGCCCAGCTCATTACTGTCGGGAAAAAATACACGTGTGTGTACAGAAGATGAGCGACAAAGTCCGTGTCTTTGAACAGGAAGTGATGTTCCTGTCACCGCCGCTCCTTTAGAACCTAATTAGAGCTCTAAAGACAGAGTAGCTCTTCCTCATCATCCAGGTATATAGCGTGGATGTACCTCAACACACCTTTGAGGAATCATCAGAAGTTCAATCAAAGCCTCAATTTAAATTGCTTCTCTAGGCTCCCTTTTAATGACGCACACTAGGTTACAGTGGATGAGATGCAAAGTGCAAATGCCATCTGTGCTTTGTGTTTTGCATACAAAACAGTCTCTAATGAATCTCACTGCAAGCACACACACACATGCAAAAAGGGAAGAATTTCTACATGTCTGTTTTAAACATCTGTTTAGCTTCCATTATACAAATATACCGGCTTTGGAAAGATGCCATTTGTCTTTTAATGAGATATTTTAGCCTGTGCATGAATGTTGTTTAATGCTAAAATACCTTCGGTTTTGAACAGGAAATTAATGAGGTGCTGTTTTATTCTCACATTTTAAGCAAGTGAAAGGTGTTAAGTGGCTCTTAACCCTAAATAGAGGCTTTGCAGTTTCATATCCAGAAGGAGCCATAGGGTCAGGGTAACAGTGTTTGCCAGGAAATATGCATGACTTGACTCTCTCTCAGCCTCAGAATTGGTTCAGCCTGTACAGTTCATGTTGCTGACCCAAGAACATTATGTTGCTCTATAAAATGTTCACATCCAGATGTTTAGGTATTCCCGTGTTGTGCCAAGGACTGACTGGAAACAAACAAAAAAGAACATCCAGTCTTGCTGTAGTTTGGTCTCACACGCTGTATCCATTGCCCTGGACAATATCATTTCACATCATCTCCACAGTGAAATCCCTGCCAACATCATGGGAAACCCTGTGAAGGAGCCCGGGGAAGTGTGTTCATGTGTGTGTGTGTGTGTGTGTGTTGGTCTGTGATAGAAACACCGCCTCTTTTAAATTCAGACGAATTGCTGTTTCAAGTGGAGTCATCAGCATATTTTCAAATTCACTGCCATTTCCTTCATTGACCGTAACAGCAAAAACACTTCATCTGCTCTGCCGCTTGACAGGCGCTATTCAACGGCGACCGGCTGAATAGAAGCGCCGAGCCTGCAAGAAGGCCTCGTCCAATCACGGGGCGCGGACAGGCGTACCGGCCCGAGAAAAAGAGAGCCGGAGCAGCGGGAGAGATACTGCTGTTCAGAAATTGCATTACAGGAATATGTGATATAACAATAGGAATAGGTCTGGCTGATGTATTCTCTCTAAATGTCAGAGAGGCATTCTTGGTTACCTCATGAGTAGTTAAAAGAGTCTGAAGAAATGAGGGTTTGGCTGGTGCATGGGGTAAAATGTCTGCTACAGCTAACCTTACATACTGCGGACTGCAATCTTTTTCCCTAACACAAAACATTTTCTGCACTCAGAAGGTAATGAAGAGAGGGAGAGAGGGGGAAAAAAACTTCAAAGAAAGAATCCTTTAGGAAAAATGTTTCACAGTGCCAAATTTATGGGATTTTTCAATTGTCTGCGCATAACACCCATGTCTTATATGGAAGGCTATATTTGAGCCATCTCCCACAGCAATAGCTCAATTTAATAGAACAGTAACGGGATACTAGCCTAGAACACTGTTCAATTTGATTACGCAGTTCATGGGGACTGCGGACTTTGATAAAGGATTGATTTATTTTGCAGGGAGCTTGAAATAATAATCCTCTGCTAAACCTTCATGGCCTCCAGGCTCAAACTTTTAATAACGTTATGAGAGAGATGAGAATAGTGCATCACTCCAGGCCTGGTGCGGCTCTGCTCAGCCGTCCTGTACAATAGGCTCTTCCCGTTGCTCTTGGTGCCTCTGCATGATGGGTTGTTTGTTTTTGTTTGTTGGTAGGCATCTAAGCCATCCAGGAATTTGCCCTTGGGTTTATCTTAAAAGTCATATGTGCACTTAAATAACCTGTGCCATGAATCATAGCGGTGTAGAGTGTTTACAAAGACAGTAGTTCTTTGTAAAGGCTACAGAATCCCTATAATAGTTGTGGAGCTTGTTATTAAAAACCAGAAGAGAACATAGAGGTTATAGGCTTCAAAGGCTGCAACCAAATGCAAAATTAAGAAAGGCTGTGGCGAGGGCACATAAGGGAGATTGTGATATAAACAGGCTGAAACTGCCTTGAACTGCCACTGGGGGCTCATAAAAACTGAATGGAGACTGCGCTTTGTGTGAATTATTTAAACCTGTAGGGCAAAGACCGTACAGATGCTGCATTCTCAATGAGGACATGTGGACATGAACATCATTGCTGACATGACAAGCAACCCGCAGCTACAGGAATGATCAGTAAAAACCCAGCTAAGATTGTGTGCTAAAAGGTGGAAAGATTTTAAGATATCTCAGTTAAATCTGGTTACCACTGTATATTTTATACTATATTTACTACCCGTACTAATACTTTGGTACTACAGTTTTAGCGGACTGACTATTAAACAGTATTTAAATGTTTTAGAAACTGTTATATTTAAACATGTTGTTAGGACATGCTCAACATGCAGCCATTTAAAGGAAGTCCCTCCTTAAGCCCAGTTAATACAAATGATTTGTGAAGACACCAGACCCTATTAGAACGATGCAGAGAAAAGTTGTGTTTAGAACATACAGCATGTCACCTGTTTCAACAACCAATCAGCTTGTAGTGAAGTCTGCTGGTCAAGTCAAAATTACAGCAGCCGGCGTGTTCGCTTGCTGCGGCAGGTGCTCCGTCCCCGCCAAGCCCTCTGTTTTGGTCCTCACAGTGCATATGCTTATTATTGTGGCGTATTAATTATGAATACAGTCCTCTGATGTTCGTTTTGTGCATGTTTTTCACTGTTTCGTCACTACTATAAATGCATCTGTAGCCTGTATCTGACTATCACTATCATCATTCATATTTTAAAAAGCTACAAATTATATTCGCCACAAAACGAGCCTGCAGAGCTAGAAACAGAGCGGAGGTACAGAAAGTTGTTGCATAGAGATGATACGCTGTCTCACCTAGTTGCATTGGTGTGAACCGACAGGTTTTTAGAACATTGCAGAATGGCGCATTGCAGTAGTTGCCTGTTTCAACTCGTCTCATCGCGAATATTTGGTCTGACCTGTGTATTAGGAGGGCAGATTAGTGGCCTACCATTCTCATGTCTGTAGGCTGCTGAGGCTGTTTTCAGTTTAAAGATTTGCGAGCACTGGGCTAAAACCTATCAGCTTTTAGCTGTGATGTGCCGTCAGGGTAGGCGAGATAGGCAGTGCCTAGCCTGTCTCGCTTGTAAATCAGATTTTCTACACCTATAATATTGCATGAAATCAACTTTTTTATAATGATACTGTTTACTCTTGTGATTTCAGTCTTTCATTTGTGTATTATTTAAATAGTTTAGATGTTACTATGACAAATGTAGCAGATGTGCATTATTGAACGCAAAAATAATCGAGACAAAGGCAATACTTTTACTCCCCATTCACTGTGAATGCCAGTCAAAAAAAGCAGAACTCTTCTGTGCCTTTTTATGCCCTGTCTTACATATGATACGTATAATTGAAATTCCACACTGGAAACACTGGTACACGCAGTTGGATTTGATAATCACTCTGTAAGAACTCATTGTGGCTAACATATGTCAACATCAGTGTTATCATGGCGGTGGCTGTAGATATCTCCAAATTGACCGATTTTGCAAAACTGGATTTCCAAAGCAAAAAGGAAGTTATAGCGAGAGGGAGGACGACCTCAGCCTTAACCAGGATATATTAAGAAAAGGGACAGAAAAGTGTTTTTAAACGGACAGGTACAAGAGAAGATTGGCTGTAGTGTATGTAGCCGTGCTAGCAGTCAGCAAGTTTACCTCTATCCAGCCTGTAAGGATGAGTTTTACAACACCGTAATTGGTGTTTTCACCACAAATGTTTGACGGATGGATGTCAAATAAAAGTAGCCTTGATCTACAGATTGGTGAGTCAGTGTACATTTGCATTTGTCTCCATATTGAATTGACCTGTGTGTTTTATTGTTGCTAGTGCTTAGTAGTTACATTTCAGAGGCAGTCATGTTTTATGCCACAGTATGATAAGAACAGGCCTGATATTGACCAGTGTGAGCCTGCATAAATTGAAAGACGATTTAATCTGGCCTTCATAACAAAATGCCTACCCTGTTACTGACCTCCCGGCACAGTACTGGCTATTAGATAATAAAAGCTATGTAGTCATAACTAAACATTAGCTTAAAATAAAAGGATTTACTGACTCACCCCGCTGTGCAAGAACACTGTTGCTCCAATGTTGGTCCTTCATGTGAACTGTCAAGATGTGGGGTATTTTAATGTCCTCTTCATTCACAAATTCTATTTTGAGTGTGGCTCTCAATTGTATATTGCAGTCCTTTCTGTCGACTTCTCTCTGGTATTTTAGAACTACTGTTCCAGAAATTACTTCCTTCAAAATATATCTCTCACTGGTATCGTTGAAAACACCATATTGATATGCTTAGTGTGAAAGCTTGACAGACTTGACAACAGTAACTACAGGGGGGTAGGGCTTAGTGAAGGGTCAATCTTCTTTATAAGAAAACATGTTCTTGTCAAAGATAGTAATTTGATCCATTGGTAATATAACATACTGACCACGGTTGCTTTAAGGAAATTAACTTACATGATTTCAACAAGACATACTGTCAAAAAAATATAGTAATCACTATCTTCCTACAAAAGGCATCAGTGTGCTAATGTTTCCATCGGATCAGTACTAAGCTGTGAGATACTGTATGCCCATACTACATCCCACACATCATATCATTAGGTCGGGATAAGATAGGTGTCTGGCCTTATACTCACTATCATCAGACCAAGATGTTATTATTTCACCAGCTGGCACTCGTCTCCCACGACCACAAAAGCTCATTACAATTGATAACTGATAGCATCGCTTAATCATGACTGGACAAAGGCCATGGCCATCCAAACAAGTCCCTCGATTGAATTAATGGTATTCATTAAGCCCCATTGAGAGCCTTTACAGATGCCATGACCTTATCCTGCCACTTCATCTTCTTGGGGATTGACTGAGGTAAAATACAAGCTCAGGAGGTAGGAGAAAGAAAGAAAGAGGGAGAGATTGAGATTAGGGTGAGATGAGAGAATGAGCCCCCAGAGAAAGGAGAAAGAGGACTGTAAAGTATGAGAGGTGTTCTATTCACTGCTGGTAGATTGACACATTCCCACTGGGGGGATGGTTCCAGCACAGACTGTCCCACAGCAGATTACCATCCGCTTTGCAGTGACTTGAGCATGCCTGGACTAATGGCCCCCCAATGCCACATTTCATCAAAAATCTCCTGAAACATATGTGAACAACATTACAGAGGGGAGGGGTACCTCTTCCTCATTAATAGGACTAACCTGAGGCGTAATGTCTGCTCAGGGACCCCAGACCTTGAGTTAGAGGACATCATTCAGCTGCTGCTTTAAAATCAGCACTAGCACGAGCGTGCCTGCCTGTACAATATGAATCATTTACAGGCGCACACCAACTGCTTGCTAACACGCTGCTGTGCTCTCGGACTCCCCCAAGCAACCCTGAACCAGCAGCTCAGGAATACACAATGATTTTGACCCCCAGAGGTCCATGCAGAGAAACGATGTTATGTAGTTAAGGCAGCATTGCACACTGTTCACCCCACTGGGAGGGCTTGGTGTTAGGTTGGGGCTGACTGCACTCTTCTTCCCCTGATGGCACTTTGGACCTGGTTCAGGCTCAGCTGGTTGTGACAGACACACGGCAGGTTCTGCAGAAGTCTTGTCACACATATGTTTCATGATCCCAGGTAATGGACCTTTTGAGAGCTCAAGGTGAAAAGAAAGACGTGTAATACTTTGACAGTTTACACATAGAAAAGTAAGTTTGTTTTAATATGAAAAATGAGTATCCTAATACTAAGGCAGACAAAATGAACATGTATTTGGACCTCTAAGATTACTTTTTGTCCTGATGAGTGTCTGAAATTAACTTTTTGACTCAGGAGCTAAGGGGACTGGTTGATGAAAAAATTTACCTAACAACCGTATATTTTACTGGCCAGTAATGACAATAAATCTGCCAATAATTAATTGCCTTGTGTAACACATACATTTGTCTCAGTAGGCTACATTTAACTGAGATAATAAGGTATTATGTTGAATACAAACAAAGAAGAGGCCAGAGATATTGATCAGTGGTCGATCAATTCAAGCCTGAACACAACTCAAGAAGTCTTAAACTCAATTCCACAGGAGTATTTGCTATTAATTGTTTGTAAGAACAAAGTAAATTTAAAGGTTTTATGAACCTATTGGGTGCTTAAGGATTTTAATCAACTTAAGCCATCTCATCAGACTCCCTAATCTGTACCACAATCACCCTCTTCTTTGCAGACAGGCAGCAAGTGATACTTAAGCAGATCGGCTGATGTCCCGTACTGCACACAGTGATGCGGAACTAGAAGTGCTCAAGGTGGTCAGTTTCATGGTAGATGCTCTGTTTAGATGTTTGTTTGTCCATGTGACGGCGTCTCTGCTCCAACAGATGCAGACACAGACAGCAGAGCCCATAAATTTCACCAAAACGCAGAAGAGACTGTCAGCATAGTTTTTTATGGCATCACTATTTTGGTACAAACAGTTTCCTACCAACGTGGCAAATAGCCTGGCGAGGTTTACTTGCCAAATGGAAAATCTACCCGCATTTGGCACTTGGTGGGTGTTAACTTTGGACGCTGGTCCTGATGGAGTTGCAGTGACTGAAAGATAGGCTCTATCATCGGCCCTTTCAGACATGATATAGGTGACACTGCTGCATCATTTCTTCGTTGAAGTGATGGCTTGTCATTCAGACATAGGTGACATTTACATACGATATCCTTAAGACTTTATTTAGACATGACAGATGACAGGATTGTCGTGGTAAGAGCTGCAATCCTTGTGTGATATATCTGAGGCCTGTGTTTGTTTACTCCACCATGGCAGACACAGTGGGGTGTGCTCTGTGGTTGGGAAGGATTTTCTCTTGATTTGTTGCTATTCAAGACATTCCTAAACTATTCCTAAATGACTGTAACGGGTTGTATTAGGACCCAAATGCAGTACATATAAAGCCAGGAGCAGTTGGCAATGACATTTAATGTCACAACTCAGCAGGTACAGGGCAGGGCAAGAAAACAGCACACAATACAATTCAACACTCCAGCTAAGTCTCTCCACAAACTCCTTGGCAGTCCAGCTGGTTTGGTAGGCCGAACCAGGCCAAGTGGCAGGGGAGTGAGCAGTGACCAGGTGCAAAACAACAAACAAGGTTCAGTTTAATAACAGGTGACAGTACTGTGAAGGAGCAAGTACAGGACGTAGTTGTAGAGGCAGACGATCCGGAGCCAGGAAAATACATAGTGCAAGCAGATGAACTAGTAGGGGACAGGCAGAAAACAGGTCGAGGCCAAGTTGAGGGTCAGGAAGGCAGCAGGTAAGTACTCACAGGACGCATAGTGTGGCGACAAGGTGAAAGTCTCTTGATCGCAGTAAACTACAGTAAAGCAGACCGCAACACTCACATTGGAACATTGTCATCGGATGGAAATGCCAAGCAGCCACAGTCAAACAGCAACCACAGACTTGGAAGCAGGTCTTGAGTTTGGGGACAGAAGGCGTTTACCAGTAATCAGACGAAGCAGGCGGGTCAGAGGCAGGCAGGGTCAGCAACGAGATATCAGTCTGGAATAAAGTGCCGGAGAGTCTTGCATGACTGGCGAAGAACAATCCAGCAGCGAGTGACTGAGAGGCTGAGGTATATGTACTGGCTGAGAGTAATCAGGAACAGGTGAATTGAGTTGACATGATGAGGTGGGGGTGGTGGACAGACAGGAGCGGGAAAAGTATAGACCAGTGATTGGTTGGCAAGTATGAGTGGAATTTGACTGACTGAGGACTAAGTGTACATTCAGAAAGAGCAGGTGACCAGGAATGCAATACAGTGACAGTGACAACAGGAAAATGTAATGCCACTATGGGCTGACAATGGAAGTGCTGTATGTAGCCAAAAGCTACAGTGGCTACTTGAAACGTGCAGCAAAACCCCTAAAAATGTGGAAGCAAGAGAGGCCACACGGCCAAGTATTCTAATCAGGTGTGCCCAACAACAACATTCTGTTGCCACTTGTGCCATGTTGTTTACCAGCTCTGATCATCAGCATTTTGCACTAGACTGAAACTTGTTTTGCAACTCTATTAAATGAATTTTGCTGGTAACTCTTATCAAACTGAAAGTGTATAAAGAAGGAGCTGTTCTTTATTTTTTTTGGGTGCAGGGCCTCTGCCTTGTGCAAGCAAAAGCAGCTGGGACACTTTTGGTTCCCAGTGTACTAAAATGAGCTGTCTGGTGAAGTAAAGCAACCAAATGGCACAAACACTTTTTAGCAGCACAAAAGCATTATACGCTTTCATCTGGGGTGGTATGCTTGCTTTAGTGATATGGGGGTATTGTTATCACAGTGTTCATACATTTGATAACTTTATTCTGATAATATAAATCATTTTATGTACAAAGATGTGCATGCTTTATCGTGAGTGTGTAGTTAGCATCACACTACATCGGCATCATGAAGCTTCAAATTTATCAATTTAAAGATTTACTGCATTCCTTTTTTTTTTTACATTGATAATCACGTCAGTGTGCTTCTGTTATTATTAAACTGTAGAGCTACTGTTGCTATGTACAGACAACAAATACCTTTTGAGAACAGGTAGGAAATGTGAACCATCTGTTTAACAGGAACACTTTGGCTATTTACATATATTTACTTCAAGCTGATGTGGTTCCTCACATTTTCTTAGTGATCTGCAGCATCTGGCCCTTATTATCACTTTCCCTGCAATTATTTGAGACTGGATACAAACACGCAAACATGTTGACAAGAAACATTTTTTTTTATCAAAGCGTGCAGTCTGGCAGATCATCTGCCTCTTATCAACAGGTAAATGCTGAACTAGCATTGAATACACCTTGTCCAGCTTTGACCTTTTTTACGTGTCCTTAACGTTTGTCAACAAGATGGTGATTTTGGCAGAGAAAGGAGTGACTGGGTGAAAATATACTGTTCAGGGTCGATAGTAGCAGTAGTAACAGACAAAAGATTGTGGCAACACGACCAAAAGTAGGGACAAGAAGTAGCAGTTCTCTACTTCTGGTCACAAATGCCATATTGTCAAAAAGGCCTATTCATCAGACCAGTAATATGCCATCAAGAGCAGTGGTTCCCAACTGGTGGATCGCTGAATGGACCACAAAAGAGTCGGATATGTGTCAAGAATTTTTGGTACAGAGCTTTTATTTTGAAGTGCTGTTGTAAGTAAGTTGCTAATGGACAACTGCTTGACAGAGACACCAAAATAACTCGACGGCATGGCTAAACACAAGTATGACGCTGAAAATGTTAAACTGTGTGGACCTAGAACTAATGAGTAAGGAGAAATCTGGACCCTGTGGCTGAACCAGTTTGGGACCGCTGATCTACAGTAAGCTTTCATCACCATGCTCCCTTTTGGAGGACAAAAAATCCAGGCAGAAACCATAAACAGAGGAAATTAAAACATGTCTCTGAATTTCTACTCTTATCAAACTGATTTAAATTATTAAAGCAAGCTGAGAAGTTGCTGCGTAATTGGTTGCACCAACAGTAAATCAAAAAACACTGATGTCTGACTTGTTCCTCTGTCATGTCCCAAAAAAAGTGAAAGACAGAGGGGCTTTGGCTCCAAGCTTTAGACCACACTGGCATTGCGTCATCGCCAGCTTTCAGGGAAAACAAAAGCACCGTCACAAGGACAGAAATGGGGAAGATATGTCAATGCTCACCATCAGTATGGTAAGTCACTAAATGATGGTGGTGAAAGTTGCTACTGATGGATAGCTAACATTAGCTTGAGCAAGAGGTTGCTGTAGTAATGCTACAGTCATACAGTACAGCAGCATCAGACCGTTGTCTCTAAATCTCAGCCTGTATCAGACAAATGGCTGCTAACAGGTAGGTTATTTACAGACAACTCTTAGCCTAATGATACCTGGTGATTAAATTAAATATAGATGTCAGGATGAGCAATATCCAACCACTATGTTGGTCATCCACTTGGATGGGGGCAGACCATCGGCCTCATTTATTAAGATATTGGTTCAGGTTCAGGCAAGGTCACAATTATCACACGTCTATAAGACAAAGGTTTGTTTAACAGAGATAGATGCATACAGATGAATCGAAATTATAATCGAAATACACGCCAAATTGCATTGACATTTGGATCTTCAGTTTTTTCTTCTCCACAAGTCTGATGTATTGTTGTCTAGACTTTTATGTAAAAATGGTGTGCAGAGGTTTACTTATCACATTTACATAGCGTGGTGCATGTCTGAAAGGGGCCGTTAAATACTGAGTCTAAATTAAATGTAAGTGTACAGACACTTGTTTTCTCCATATGTAAATTTTTGGCCCTCTTAAAAATTGCAATGACCCACTCCCACAAAACTGAAATGATTTAATTTGAGGCGGACATTTATGGAGGTTGTTAACACAGAAAAGGTTTTGTATCTGACAGGATGAAGAGGATTACATTTAAAACATTGATGGCCCCCTGTAAGACAGATAGCAGTAAAACATGAGGCAGCAGGGCGAGCGATGATTTATGCAATCAGCTTCATTAATAGTCCAGTGGCTCCACACGTGGAAATATGGGCCAGGCCCTCCTTAAATTAGTGCAGTGTGTCAGGTGAGCCTGCTACAAAAACACCAGAACAATCTACAAACACCCACACAAACTTGCTACCATCGCCAGCCACTGCAGAGATTCACATGTGTCTCACAAGCGAGGTTAAATTGAAGACATCTGTACTTGCATTGTTGCACATTACGCCCATGCTGTGCCTTTACACTGGATAAACTGGGTTAATCAAATGAGTGTGAAGCACTTTGCACCACACATTTGAGGATCTCTCGCTGCTGTATGGCGCCCTCTGTTAAAACAGTGTCACCCCCGCTGCTGGCTTTGTTTAAACAGTAATTCTTTGAAGTGAATACATTCCTTTTTTATTATGCACTTGATGTATAGAGCTTCACACATGAGAACAGACAGGGAGCATGTGTGTGACAAACAAGTCTATTGAGTTACAAAGTGCACGTGTGTGTATATATACATACAATTTAGGCTGACACTTAAATTCCAGACTTAAGGTTTGGGGACAAATTGCTCAGCTGCTTTACACTGCAGTCATTCATCATTGTCAACAGTCAAGTCAGTGCACAAATAGCTCTCCCCCCTCATGAAACATATTGTTGACTAATGCATGTGTGGTAAACGCACCACTTCTTTCATTTAGTCACAGCTCAGTCTGTAATTACACAGAGGGATAGCTATCAGAGTAGCACTCATTGTATAAAGCTTTAGTGGGTCATCTGCAGTGAGACAGAGAGGCAGCGAGAGGGAGGGACAAAGTCCTGTACAAACCTTTTAGGGTATCAGATTTGCAAGTAGCAGCGGGGAGTACGCAGGAGAAAATGAAAAAGTGCGTGAGCCTCATGAAAGAGCTGCTAAATGTGTTTGTAATTATCGCCTGAGTGGTCAAAATGCTGTCATTAATAGACAAACATACTTTGGGAAAATACTGCAGTCATTTGCGGGTGAGATTTTGTGGCGTCTTACAGCTTAATCTCTTTTTCATGCACGTGAAAGTTAATGAGTGAACCTGCCGTTTCTTAAGAGGCTCTGAAGTTCACGGGTCAAGCTACTTTACTTTTGCCCTCTCTCTTTTTTCCCCTCTCCTTTTTTCGCCCTCCTCCACAGTGACTGGGTAAGACAGCCGCGAATCATCTGTGAGCCTATTAATTAGTCCAATCACTGGCAAACAGGCCTGCGTTATCACTGCAGCACGACAGTCTTTCAGAGCTGAAATTAAACCATGCACACTACTGTTTCAGTGCCAAGGGGAGTAGAGATTTAGCTCCACTGGCACCGCACATGGATAAATCACCACCACTAAGCAGCCTGTAGCACTGTCATGGTAAAAAAAAAAAGGAGAGGGCAAATAAAATGTGCTGCTGTTTATGACAAAAAGACCATTATATATGCTGACAAACTAGTGATGAGCACTTTGGTTCAAAGAGAAACCGCTATGCAGCTTCAAAAGGAGGGAATGTCTGTCAGAATAAAAGTGAAAAGACAAAAGAAAAAAAAGACTGAGGAACGTGAGTAACTGAGAAGAAGAGAGATGCCAAAAAGATCTTCGGCAAAGCCAAGGTCCCCTTTTATTGAAGGAGAAAGATGAATAGCAAAAGATGTCAGAATTAAGTGACAGAGAGAATGAAGGACAAGGAACGGGAAAAGGCAGTGATTGGAAGTGTGTGTGTGTGTGTAGTAGGCATGTTAGTGTGTGTACGTGCACAGCTGTGTGCATGCCCAAGTGTTTCTGGCACAGACTTTGGGTTGTGGGAGTATCATGAAACTGTGTTTCCCAGCTTAGGCCCTGTTTACTCCCCTTAAAATGCAGATGTTGGTAATAAATCCTGCGTTTGCTCATTTATTTGGGGGGACTGCACCTTGCTTTATTAAACCCATCTATCACTCAGGGCTCCTGAATCAATGGGATGCAGAGGAAAGCAGTGTCAGCACAGAGGCACGCAGGGAGAATACCAGCAGCCTGGACAAGTCAGAGGAGAGAGGAGCATTGAAGCAGGAATAGATCAAAGCATCTGTCACACATAGTGAATGCGTGGTGACAGAGGTCAGTTTCTTGTGGGCATTACTAAAAAAAACATGACATCCACTTTCGTGCACCGTAGATGAGAAATGTAGTTTAAATACTACAAACTCTGAAAAAGAGTACCAGGTGCAGTATGTAAATAAAGACCTAAATGCAGCCAGGTAATTAATTTCACTCAATCTGCATTTAGTATTCAGATATGCAGCGTTATCCCGTATGGGGCTCATCTAGGGGAACCAGGGGTGAACTGCTTCAAACCGAGCCCATCTGGAGACTCCCTCTCTGGGATTCACTCTCCTGTGGTAGAGAGGGCCACATCAACCTCTTTCCCACAGCTGCCACATCCACCGCCCAGCCTGCCAGGCACTTGTTAAATAAGTCTGTCTCAGCCTGCGGACCTGAGCAAAAGGAATATGGAAGAGATCTGGCTCAGCAGAGGGAGATGAGAGAGTGGGGAAAGAAGAAAGTTGGAGAGCAAAGTGAGAGTGGGAGGGGAGGAATGGGCGGGAGGGAAAATATGGTTGCAGTCTGCGGTGAGAGAGAGAGAGAGAGAGCTGCTATGCAAAGGGACATCAAAGGCTCAAGATTGGTTTGTACTTTTTAGTGTTGCTGCTAATCGGCTAACGGAGCGACACAGCCTCCTCTTCGACTGGAGGGAACGCTACCTGAGAGGCAGAGTTTTCTCAGAGATGTTAGGAGAGCCTCCCTCCATCATTCATCCCGAGCTGGGAGTGAGCTGTCAATCGCTATAGTCAACGGTCAGTAATCTGTCGGTGACTTATGAGTCTGTCCACCCGAGTCTCCTCGTTTATTCCTCCACAGAGTGTGGACAGAAACAAAGAGGTGCACACTCTCACCAGAGGTGGAAACTTCAGATGCTCATAAGACTTAAATATACATTAATAATTTGATTTTGGGGCCACTTGGAGGCAGCACAGCAAACTATAAACACAAATTTGACATATTATCACTTCCTAAAGTTCATACGATGAACGTGTTAGCAAACAGTTCCACATCCAGCAGACATGGAGCAACATCAACATTCATTTGGAGCCGTGTGGCTGGTCAACTGATGAATGTAAGTCCGATATTCACTTTTTTTAATTATCTGTTTTTGGTCTCCACCAAGTCTTGAGGGAAAAAAATCTGCATCCTCAGCTGCTTACAGTAAATTCTCAACAATGTTTACCAGCTAGTGGCTAACTTTGTCTGTCTGCTGTTTGGTACTGGGCAGGTAGTGCACGGTTGGTTTATCATTTCTCAAAACAAAAAACCCAACTGGATGCTTCACTGCCCAGCTGATATGAGATGTAAGCAAGGTTGATGAGTGATAAGAGTTAACCAAAACAAGAAACACTGAGCGGAACAATATGAAAACCTCTGCAGAGCTGTGGGAAACTGCAAAGTGATAATTCTGTTTTTCATCAAGTGACCCTCTCACAAAACACGCAGTCATGGTCCGTAGGTGAATATAAAAGTATTAACCAGTACAGCTTTAAAGCTACAGTTTTGTCATATTTGCTGAAACCCTCCCTCTGTATTAAGAATTCACCGTGACTGAACAAAAACGACCAATCAGCCGAGAAGTTTCTGGGGCAGTTGTCAACTTGCTGCTTGTGAACTTAGGTCAAACTGTCAAACTAGGCAGCGCTGATCAAATATGAATCAAGATTCTGTTACTTCATTACCTATTTCTCACCTCAAATGTTTTCAGAAACATATTTTAGTGTACTGTTTAGCTGTAAAATGAGAAAGTTTGTGACCTGGCCTCCATGTTGTATACAGTCTAGCCAAAATAGAGCATCCCACCAGCCAGAGCAAACATTCTCATTTTACAGCTAAACAGTACACTAACATATTTGCAAACATTTGAGGTGAGAATTAGGCAATGCAGTCACTGAATCTTGATTCATATTTGATCAGCGCTGCCTTGTTTAACAATTTGACTGTAGTTAATCAGCAGTGATTGACATGATTGACAGTCTCCTCGGTTGTGATTGCTTGTTTCCCTCAGCCATGGCAGACTCTAGCAAATACCATTAGAGGCAGAGGAATATAATTGTTTTCACAGACGTTCTCTCTCATGACTATGGTATGTGGCTCTAATGACTGTTTCAGCAAATATGACAAAATGTTGTTGTTTTTTTTAATAAAAGTTACCATCTGTATCTTTAAGTCACAAACTAAGTTCCACTGCTGTGAGACTTGACTTGCATGAGACTGTACTCGCAAAGATATCGACTTGACTTGAGGCAACTAAGACATTCAGACCTGACCTGATATGACTTTATAATAAACCAATACAGTGAAAAGCAGCCTGTGCATAGCGACATAGCTTGCATATTTAATCATTAGGCCAGTTGCTCTGAAAGGACATGACCTCAGTCATGTCAAAGTACTACCAAAACAGCTTTGAAAGGACAATGTGCAAATACTGTGTCATTTTTATGGTCAGCATTCAGACCCTAAAGAAATACATCAGGACTTGCAATTTGCTGATGTGTGTGTGTGTGTGTGTGTGTGTGTGTGTGTGTGTGTGTGTGTGTGTGTGTGTGTGTGTGTGTGTGTGTGTAGGTGTGTGTGTGTGTGTGTGTGTGTGTGTGTGTGTGTGTGTGTGTGTAGGTGTGTGTGTGTGAACTCTGGCTTTACAATTTAATTTAATTTTATTTTATTTTATTTTATTTTATTTTATTTTATTTTATTTTATTTCATTTTATTTTTTATTTTATTGTTAAGATATTCCACCAAATTTCATACAGAAATATTACATATTTACTCTACTGCCTTTATCTAGCAGGTTAAATATGTGCAAAGAAAGGTTTGAGATACAAACCATATATGTACTAGTACTTTAAGAATATGCTGCATTCAGATTTTAGACCATTTGTGATTACCTGTGTGTGTGTTGTATTTGAATGAATGTCTATGGCTAGTACAAAGTTATGTATGTTTCCCCTTATTTTATGATGAGGAATTATTATTATTATTATTATGATTATACAGTTTTTTACATCCTAATTTCGTATTTACTTTTTGTTCTGTTTGTATTTCAAACAGTTGGTCATCAAAAAAAAAATATGCTGCATTGTTATGGTTTGTACTATGAAAATTAATGCAGTAAAAATTTGATCTACCTCAAACACCTGGAGCAAAATTCTGCTTGCACATTACTGACTCATTAATAATGATCTAATAATATCATGCTACTGTGTACTTTTATTTTTGATAGTTAAGTCAATTTGGTTGCACTGTGCTTTAAATAGAATATAGTAGTACTTTTATTTAAAGTGAGCATTTTAAATAAAGAGTCTGAATGCGTGAGTCAGGTAGTTTTTACTAAAAAGCGGCAACCGTGGAGAAAACTTGGTAGGAGGAGTAAGCAGAGCAGTGCATCGTCATCTATCAGCGCTAACAGGAAAACTCTAGGGCACGTTGCAAAAGCCACACACACTGAGGCTGTCTGGGAGGCCTTGTCTGTGTTTATCGAAGGGTCAACAACCTCATGAGATGAGCTCACTGGAAGGTCAGTGCACACATCACTCCTGCTACTCTCATATAACCATCAATCACTGCCCTAATTCAAGTCTATTGCTGGCAAGTCAGGCAATTATGACAGCCTAATTGCAGGTAATGTCAGTGAAAGCCCAAAGTCAAACAGAGACATGCAACAAACTGAATACTGAATGTCGTCTGAAAGCGACATGACAGCTTACAACATGTTTCCTAATGGCTTTGTACAAGCATTTGGTAAATATTCAAACAAACAAGCCACTGTTATCTTATATTTCCACGTTAAACACTCATTGAGACACGTTCCGACACGTTCAAGAATGGCCCAGTGAGCGATGCAGTCGAGTGCCTAAAACAAACATTGTGAGAACGATGACAAAAGCTCTAATTTCAGAATTTCAAGGACTTCTATTGGGCGAGATGGTCTTAAGGTGCCATGACGCTCATGCATAAATCATGCAATCATCATCAATGCATATTCAGAGAGGCTGTATGGCTCTGCGTCTCTATGGGAGATTACAGGGAGCCCGGACTGTGACAAAACCCAGCTGATTGTAATGAGCTTTTTTGTAGCTTCCTGCGCTGACAAAACAAGCCTAAATTAATCATGATACCACCCTCCTACTGCGGCAAGGAAGCCTTAAGCTTCCATAGACACTCCCTGTTGTAAATTGGACCCTGAGACAGAAATTTTCTATGATGCAAAGTGAATTAGCCTCCAAACCGCTTTAATTTAAGTCATTCATTGCAAATGGGTGAAAGAATATGTTTTCAATAATTGGCTTGCCTTTATGAAACATGACTCAAATGGTTGCAGTTTGTGTGTTTCACCATCTGCAGTGAAAGGCGTTAGATAAGTGAGAGGGATGAGGGAATAAACAGAAGCAGAAATGCACGCTGAAACCTACAGCTGGCGTCACAGGAAGCAAAATGTGAGTGTGTGTGTGTGTGTGTGTGTGTGTGTGTGTGCATGCACTGAAATGTGCAGGCAGAGATTTGTTATTTTTAGATTTTTTGCACATCTTTATTAGCCTGCATTGACTTTCCATCTCCTTCTGACAACTTAAGCCCCATCCATTACTTCAGCATAAATGTTGGATTTTCAGCTTAATAACTGGGAAATTCCACCAAAGTAAATCTCACT
Source organism: Cephalopholis sonnerati (assembly GCA_019142605.1). Lineage (NCBI taxonomy): Eukaryota > Metazoa > Chordata > Actinopteri > Perciformes > Serranidae > Cephalopholis > Cephalopholis sonnerati. Next base: position 19,063,102 of record JAGQAX010000004.1, on the reverse strand, counting down.
TCTCAGGTAGAACTTGTCATCTGTTTGTCACTTTGAATACTTGTTTGGCGCATAATGCTTCATGTATTGAATTAATTCACTGTTGGTTAGCCCTGTCTGACTCAGTTACTGTTGCGACACCTTTCCATTATCACACGACACACATGAAGTTTACAGTGATAACAGTGGCAGAATTAGCCCAGTACTCAAAATTCTCAGTAATTTTGAAACAAAAGTCTTTGATTTCAGACAGAGGCAGAGATAAGCAGGCTTCTCTTTTCCAGCAGATGACCGTATATTTTGATAACTGGAGGTAGCAGACTATATTAGCTGAAGCAAGCTATCTCAGCTAATAATGTTAGCTCCATTAGCTGGTTGAAAACACTGTCTGCAGCTGACTTTCCATTGTTTCTAGCTGACTTGTTTTAGGACCCTAAGTGTTTTACATCTCTTCATGATATCATAAATGATACTGTGCTAAAACACTGATGAAATGCCTGTAGTGTGTGCATATGCCTGGTGCATATGCCAAAACTTTTCTAGTTTCTGGGTTTACCTCTGCAGTATGCGGCCCACTGAATAGGCACAGTAGTGTTTCTCCTGTTGTTCCCCCCAGCGAGTTCCCGCTTGTTTCATAGGTGTTACATTGTGATGATGTCACAGATTTTTAAATCACTTTTCTCCAAATATAAAACCTCCATGGATCCAAAATTCACAACAGAAAGATTCATAGATGACCTTGTTTGCAGTTCGAGGTGTCGTGTCACCAGTTTTACAGAGGTGTCAGTTACAGTCATGGCTTATAGGGAAAATCCTTTTTGAGGAGCGGGGGATTTTTTTCGTGGCAATACCGCAGATGGCCACTGGGGAAAAATTGCTGCAAGGTTGAGCAGCTTTTCTGGGGGCCTGGGTGACCCAAGGACACCACCGTGGAAGCAACTTGTCAGTCACAAAGTAGCCACGCCCTAAAGCATTACCCTAAATGGGACCATAATTAACAAAATGAACATCATGCTCTATTATAGAAGACTTGAAACAAGCAATCGAGACCATAAACTCATCAGGAAAGTGTTTACTGAGGTCATGAATCAAGTGACTAGTAGGGCCATTTTCTAATTGACCTCTACACAATCAGACTTCTTTTTGGAGTCGCCCTCTGCTGGCCATTAGAAACAATGCAGGTTTAAGGCACTTCCACGTTGGCTTCAGTTTCAGACACGGAGGCTACGTCCTTTTCTTTTATACAATTTATGCATTTTAGCACCCAGGACCAGTTTCATGCAGAAGGAGAATACTTTGAAACATAACCTGCAACCCCACAAACTAAAGTTAGCTATCTTTCCCTTTGAAGTAACACTGCAGTGAGCTTGTGTGCCATACATGCTAACATGTACAGCTTTATGTTTGATATGGTAATCTGCTGCTTACACATTTGCTCTTGTGTTTTTGGTTTTGCAAAAGCTAAAAAAAAAGTCTCCCCCTGGGTTTTTTAGATGCAGAGTATCACTGTTACTGCAAGTCCCAAGCACACTGCTGTATGAAGTGGAGAGATCCAAATACTGACAGACCTGCCCTGCTTAAATATATGGTTGCTAGACTATGACTGGACAATCACTGTTATGGGGAGTGGTTTAGTGAATGGTCAATTCAGCAACATTATGATTAAACGCCAAATTCTCCCAGCTGTGCGACAGCAGAATCTCATCCAAAATAAGCACTGACTGCCTTTTAGGCTGCCAATAATAGCATTCAAATGCAAACACAACTGAAAACCCTTGACAGTATTTTAATTGCACTATTAAATCACTTCCTAATTGTACCGCAGGCAGGGAGAACTGATAGTCCAAAATTAAAAAGCCGGCAGCTGTTTTAAATTTGAAAAATGTGTTATTTCTGTGGGAACATCATCAGATAGGTAATGACATTACCTTATCAGCTTATCCACCAGCTGAAGGTGTCCTCCTGGTCAGGGATGATGACAGTGTGGGGGTTATGATTTGACAGGAAGCAGAGGACACGACTCATCAGACTCTTTAGTCACACTGAGAAGAGACGCTCACATCCTCTATGTCTAACTGATACTTGCCTCATGATTCCATTACCTGGAGTGCCAGAGGGCCCGTGGGACAGGAGCCATCCACACAGGAAGCCAAGAAGCAAGTGAAGGCAAGGACGAGATGAAGGCAGGTGCTCAGTGGACGAGTGGAACATGAATATATCAAAAAGACTTGAATGTCTCCTTCCCTGGCAAACAGATTGCCTGGGTTGGGTGGATTTCATTCCAGCCATATGCCTGGAGGATACACTGGGTCTTCTCATTTTAAGGCTCATCTTCCCATTTTTGCATGTTCAACATTTTGTGATAATAGAGAAACTGGGTCAAACTAGCACTCTCACATTCCAGTCACATAATTTCAATGGAGGGAGAACTTTTGAGCATTTGCATTGTACTCTGGGGTGATGGAAAGAAGAGAGCAAGTTTTTAATTCAGCGAGTGAACTTTGGTGACTGCTGTTTTCCAGCGGGATGTGGAGGGAGTTAGTGTTTGACCACTTACACAACCGCGGTATGGGAATAGAAGAGGGGGAAAATAGTTGTAAGGATTACTTCTGCCCCAAGACCCATTGCCTCAAGGACAGGTTATCTAATCCAAGATCTCACATTGCAACGAAAGTTTGTGCTGTGCTCGACGTGGAACAAAAATAAGGGAAATATACGCATCCTGCAGGTTCAATATGAGAACAGGGATGCCCCAAAGTAATTTACCCAGAATGACCTGTAGCGTATGAATAATGCACTAAGGCTATAAAATAGCAAAAAAGAACTTTAATGGTTTTACCTTGCCTTATACAAACTATCCCAGGAGATGTCACATTACAAAAAAAAATCATATGGAAACAGCAGCTACCAAAGCAATATAAGCCATAATAAACCTGCTGACTGCAGTAAATATGACTCCCATCTCAGCGTACAGTTTAACTGGTGCTGAAAGGCACTGAACTGTGGACTACACAGGCCGAAGGGACTTTGTCAAGGAACTCGGTAACCATGTTTATCAATGCAGAATCGCCGTTTAAAGAGGGCTTTAACAAAGATTTCCCAGGCAGGGGGAGCAGGCGCAGGGGAGACGAGTGGATGTGTGAAAGAGGGAGAAGGAGTGAGAATGAAAGAGGAGAGGGGAGAAAGGAGATGAGGGAGACAGTGAAAACATGCGCGCTAGGACTGAGCCATTCTAACCGAGTGAAGACTATAGGCAGCTATTTGGACGGCATCCAGACACCTGGAGCTGTTATCAGGTTGCGGTGAGTGGGGCTTTCAGAGGGTTGTGAATGGGAAGCCGGAGCTCAGCACTAACAGGCATTTCAAGGCTCTTTTCCTCTGATGATGGTGGCGTTTTAAAGCAGGTCAAGCTGACAGGGCAGCAGCCGGGACCCCTATGCCCTGCTCTGCTTCAAGGAAATCTGACAGAAGGAGGGGACGACTGGACCGTCTAAGCGCCAGGGCAGCTCCTGAAGCCACATTACACACGCCAGGGAACAGAACAGTGTGTTCCAGCCAGTGATACATCTGCAAACATGCGCATAAACTGTACAGAGATGTAAACACCTACAGTAAATAGCTGTGCAAACAAACATAGACAGTGACTTTCTTTCTCTGGTATGTCTTCTTGGTGTGTAAAGAATAATTCTCGTTGCTATAAGGTAAAGCACAAAACAGTTGATATGGCAACATAAATTTAAATTATAACATCAAATGAAAACGCTTCAAACACAAGCCTTTCATGAACAAAGAAAGCCCGTCCTGTTTCATTTTATCATTGGCAGTAGTGGAAAAGGTATTCAGATCTTTTATTTAGTTGAAAGAAGTGATACCACAATATAAAAATACCGCTAGAGCAGAGTATTGTAAGAACAAATCAAATTCAGTGAAATTACAGAAGTAGTCACAGCAAATTGTACTTAAAGCACCAAAAGTAAAAGTACTCATTAAGCAGAATGACCCATTTTCAGTGTCATGATAGTGGATTAGTATCACTGATGCATTAGCATGAAGCATGTTAATGTTGTAGCTGCTCAAGGTGGAGCTAATGTAAACAATTAATGATGGTTATTACACGGTTTTGTTGAATATTTAATTCTAAATGGTCAATTGCAGCATTCTACGGTCTGTTATTTCTCAATAGACCAAATCATTGTGACGCCACGCTAACAACAACAATCACTGTCAGATAGACAACTGGCAATTGATTAGATTTGCAGAGATATGTGAAAGCAGCAAACTTGTTTATTTCTGTCACTTTCAGTTGTAACTGTAATATTTAAAGATATGCAGTTAAAGACAGTGATCCAACCAAACGGATGTGAGTGGGGCCCGCAGCAAAATGTATTTTAGCTATCTAAAAAATTAACATCAGGGCATGGTGGTGCAGTGGTTAGCACTGATGCCTCACAGCATGAGGGTTCCTGGTTCAAACCCAGGGTGGGGGAGCCCTTCTGTGTGGAGTTTGCATGTTCTCCATGGGTCAGCGTGGGTTTTCTGCGGGTACTCCAGCTTCCTCCCACAGTCCAAAGACATGCAGGTTAATTGGTGACTCTAAATTGCCCGTAGGTGTGAATGTGAATGGTTGTCTGTCTCTATGTGTCAGCCCTGTGATAGTCTGGCGTCCTGTCCAGGGTGTACCCTGCTTCTCGCCCAATGTCAGCTGGGATAGGCTCCAGCCCCCCCCAACAGGATAAGCGGTTGGATAAAACTAACCAACTGAGGCAGCATTTGCTCAGCGCCATTTCATTTTATGTATGCAATGTGGTGGTTTTCATTGTAAACAAATGCTGCAATTCAGTCTATAGCAGACTGCTGCTATGAATAACAGACTATAGCTGTGGACTCTGATCATAGATACTTAGTGGAAGCAATAAAATCATTGTTTAATCAATATTTTGTGTCAAATTATTGATTTCTTTAATAATAGCCACGAAATTACCCCTCTCAGGTTGATTCAAGACCATCGTGCACATAATGCATCAAAAGAATGACCATATGTTTTATGTGCAAAATCTTAATCTGCAAAGACGCTGTAACTGTCAGATAAAGTAGTGTAGTGGTTTAAAAAGCACAATATTTTCAGTGGATGAGAACTATAAGGTAACATAAGATTAAATAAAAAATCTCAAGCAAAGCACAAGTGCCTAAAATTGTATTAAAGTGTAGTTTTTGTTTCCATGGTGGTCATGCAAAGGAGCCTCTAGGGAAACAAGAACTGCTGAAATTGTACATATATTTTTGTTTTGTAACAACAGTAATGGCAGCAAATGTGTGAAAATATGAAGTCTTTGGACCAACAGTGATTCCAGCTAAACAGGACCAAACACAATGAAAGCCTGACAGTCATTCATCTTTAGCTGGTGTTCTGGCTGAGCGGAGCTGGAAGGAAAAGCAGACGAAGAAAGAGAAGAGGGAGGAGGGGTTTTTTTTTTCCCACTGAACATTAGTCCTTGGTTCTGTCAGTCAGTGCTGATCCAGCCTTTTTGTTTCCTAGCTGATTCCTCTACTATTCCCTCTGAAATGCTAATATGGCAACTTAGTGCGCCAGAGTCAGCCTTTCCCAGCCTTCGCCTCACATCTCTATATCTCCTGGATGAGATCACACATTCTCTCTCTTGTACTGTCCCCGTGTCTCCTCTTGTGCACAAAAGCAGAGTTTAGTTCTGGCTATTTTAAATATCTACAAACTTAGGAGAAGGTCAGCACTCAGGTAAATTTATGCCTCCTCTAAGACAAAAAAAAAAACAGCCACATACTAATAAACAGTACTCCTCGTCACATTTCGCCAACGCAGTGACCTTTCTTTGTACCGTTTTGAAAAGAACCAATTTCAGGCACCTTTATCCGCTTTGCGTGTGGATGAAAGCTATAATTTCAGCTGTTTCTCAAAACTTCCTTTGACAGTTCTTTCAGTGGTACCTGAATCCCCGGGGTGCTCACCGGAATATGAGAGAGACTTGTGCTTTCAGAGCCGCAACACATGGTGCTGAATTCTTCCCGATGCAAGTGCACGCAGTTTTCCACATCCTCCTCTGTTTCACTCATCCAAGGAAAATGATTGTGATGACAATTAAAATTTAAAAAGCCTCTGTGTATCAGTCAAAACCAATATGCATAAGGCGGGGTGTAATCAAAGAATCTGATGGCGGCGCCGCTGTATCTAAACCTCAGATCTGACTTGCCGAAGAACCTCTCAAAATTACACTTCACATTATGATTACAGTGTGCCACGTCTGCACTCTATCGGATCTGCTCTTTGGTTGGCTGAGTCCTTTCCCAGTATCTATTCTAATAAGCGGCAGAGTTAATCGAGAGCATAGACCAACACAGCTTCCCCCCTGGGAGCAGCCAGGCAGTGCTGCTGACTGTGGCGCTGACAGCCAGAGAGCATTAAGCACAGGGGTACTGCCGCCCAGTGCAGGCGCTCAGTGAACCGTGACGGTGTCATTTCTTTTAATAGGGCTTCTTTCTTTCTCTTTCCCTCCTTTTACCTCTCTCATAGTCTGTTTCCTCCTCTCTCTTCTTCTTCTGCTATAGTTTCTCTCTCCTCTCTTGTATACTGCCAGCCGTGAAGCCTTCCCAGCCTCCCATAGACATCCTCATTCCTAGCTCTCACTTCCTTTCTTTCTTTAATCCTGGCCCCTCGTCTGCCTGTTTAGAATGCAAGACGTGGGGATGCAGTTGTTGCCGAGAACCCCAACGGCGTGTGGGGAACTCTAATTGGTTTGCTTAACCTTCAGAGCACAATGAGCAGGCTGTAATGAAGGCTCATGATTCATGGCCAGGTAATAAAGCTGAAGAGAGCCGTTTACCCAACACAACACACACACATACCTTAAGACGCTCTGAGTAACACACAGCTGCATATGGGATTTAACACAACATCAGGAGTGTGTTGTCAGACAGGCGTATGGTCCCTAATAAAGCCCTAAGCTATTCTACTGAGAGACTATTGAAAAGCATTCCTTCTTGGCAAGTGATTTTCATCAAAAACATGCAACCAACATGGCAACCAGGTGCGGGTAATTTGAACGCTGGATGCCAGAAGGGAAAATTATCAGGGTACGTGACAGTTGATGACATAATGTAAAAGTTTTCAGGGTCAGCGGCTCGGCTTGTGACAGACCAAAGCTGTACACAGGTTGTTCACAGGTTGAGGAGAGCACACTCTTTCCACATGTACAGTAAATTTCTTGCCTCGCAGGTGAAAGCCGAGCTAAATTTAATGCAGTATGCTCAGACAAAGGCCTTTCAGAGGGGACAACATTTAGATCTTGCACCCTGATAAGAGACAATATACGAGAGCTAAAGGAAACTTGTTAGCACCACAGGGCAAAGCTTCCCAGAAAGCTGAATTAGCTCTTGTGTGTGTCAGTGTGTGTGCGTGTGTGTCTTTTTGTGTTTGTGTTGTGCATGTTTGATGAGGTTTTTTAATGAACTGGCGGACTCCTGGTGGATATTGCTGTGTCAGGGTATAGTCTGCCTTTTAAGGGCCTCTGAATAAGTTATGATATTTGGAGAGATAATGAGATGGAGGGAAGGAGATAGAGGGCGTGAAGGAGCTGAGATCATCAGCAGAAAAGTCTTAACACAAACTGACAGTTGGAGGTTTGAGGCACTTTTCAAGGTCAAACTAAGAGATCCAGAGCAACAAAACTTGCCAAGATTTAATTTTTATGGTAAATCTCACAGTGTCTAACAGGCTATGAAAGGCACCGATTGGGAATTCATTGATATTTTTTTCTTATTAACATTTCCTTAACCCTCTCCATCTAATGTGAACATATTGGCATCCGACCTAACGCTTTAAGAATTTCAGCATACAACAAGAAAAAAAAAGTCAGTTATATTATCTGATCAAACGCAAAGGAACAGAGAAACTGCTACCATTTTTTTTTACTTTTATGAGCTAATAACATTACAGCACAGTCTGACTGCTCTGCTTCCACCTGAGCATCGAGGCCACATTTCAAATTTACTTCCCCTTCAGCCCGCGTTGACTCAGACACACTGCAAATCAGAGGAGCCCTGATGCTCTGATGCTCTGATGCACAGATGTGCTGTGTCATATAGGTGCTGTGAATTATGGTCATTGTAGTGTAACAGGCTTTCGGGGCTTGGCCGCATTAAATCTTGATAGTTTGAAAACTGCATTGAAAACCTCAGGCTTCATGGCACCTGTAATAAATCCGAAACAAAGGTTTACTTATTGGATTGTTAATTTAGCTGGTAATACATCCTGTGATGCCTACAGTCGTCTATAAATAACCACTGCCTTTGCTGGGTCAGATTTAATAGACTACCTGTTTCCAACAGTCAATGCCAGTAAAGAATAATGTAGAGGTAGTCTTACCTACAGAGTGTGGGGTGGTAGTCGTCTAAAATCATGTTGAATGTAAGTACTAAGACCAGAAACAACTGAAGCCTATGCCAAACGTCAAAAATGTAATCCTATCTGTCTTAAACATGACGTACATGTAGTGTAGCTATCTGCTAAAAGTCATGGTGACAACACGTCAGCAGAGAGCGTCCATTAGTTAAGTAAACTTGGGCACCATGAGCTTAGATACCGTGCAACTCAACTCTATCTCTTTTTTTTTCTCCAACAGGTAAAAACTACACAGAACTGTTAGAAAAAAACAAATACAGTCTGTTTAATGATTAAATTAAATACCACATTGTGGGGTGCCCAGTAGCTCAGTGGGTAAAGCTCCCATGTACAAAGACAATGTCCACAGGTTGGATTCCAAATTGTGGCCCTTTGCTCGTATGTTAGTCCAGTGGTTCCCAACTGGTGGGCTAACGGACAGCTACTTGACAGAGACAGTGAACTAGCTTGATGACATGGCCAAACACAAGTATGACGCTTAATGTATTGAATTGTGTAGATCTTGAGCTAATGACTGAGGAGAAATCTGGACCTCTGGGAACCACTGTGTTAGTCCCTCTCTCTTCCCCATTCACTCTTAATCTGTCCTATCAAATAAAGCCCCACAAAAATCTTAAAAAAAAAAAAAACCTTGTGGGTGTTTTGATAAATCACGTTGAGATAAATCTTAAAATTGATGCATGCTGTTGTTAAAACGATCTACTTAATTAATTCAGTACCAGTTGATAAAGACTATATCCTTCCAAACCCTGCATAATCAACTGCATTGCCACTTGGCAAAATTCAGTGCTCACAGAGTGAAGCTGGCATGCAAAGACGGCGTCTATGTAGCAGGTAAAAACCCAGCTCTGCACCGCCTACATCACACATCACGCCCTGTGCCCCATGTATTTCGGCTGCTAGCCTCAAGATTCAACACGGCTCAACATGCCAATGCAGTACTCCTAGTGAAGGACTACCTTAGCTTTGTGTAGCTTGTTGGCATTTATGTTAGAGTTTATCACTGCCCCCTGAGGCCAGTGAGGGAGAGGAAACACAACTGTGGTGCTCCTCAACTGTAAAAACTTTTTTCTGCCCTCTAGAGGCAAAAATGAGCACATCCTAGCTTGGTGCACCAGAATGAGGCGAATAAGGCGCTGCACTTGATAACACACTACGACAAGCAACACAAAGGTGAGATTTATGCTCTATCTGACATTTTAAAAGCATGTTATCATTCAGTTTTAAGTGGCTATTATTCGGTTTTACAAGAGAAAAGACCACAAGGCTGCAGAACAACTGGTTTGATTTGGAAAGTGTGTGTGTGTGTGGTTTACTTCCCCACCTGCGACCAAGATCACAGCACAGCTCCTTCCCTGAGCATTTCTACAGGAAACATCTGGGACTGTCTCCCATGCAGTGGATGAGATGGATGAGACAGTCCCAAACAGTGCTAGGCGGCTCTGTGCTTACTATTCTGAACTTCAACTACAAAAGTCAAATGAAGTTGTAGCAGCTGTTATGTATAGCCTGATTAACATGAGGGCGGGAGAGGAAAGGTGTTTGCTGGTCATTCTCTCCTCTCCCTCCACAATGATGAAATGTATTTCATTATTCAACCAATAATGCTCAAGTCATAGGTTATTTTAGGACCTTGTTGCATTTTTATGACGACATAAGTCATGACAGCCGGCTATATTATATCCGGGCCTTGAACTTGCCTCTGTGTTGGAAACGTTCCTGTCTCAGATGATGTATGTTATTGCTCGGAGTCTTTGGGATGACTTCACAATGACTAAAAACCCGTTAATAAAGGTTAATTTCCCATTTCTTGATTACCAACAGCTTTATTTCTTGACCTTTAACCTCATGCCGGCCCACAGTGCCATGTTGTCATACTGATAGCATGCACCTTGTGTCCTCATAGGATTTATTACTGACTGTAAGTCATCCATCCACTGGCTGTTTGTTGTACCCCAGGCTCCACTTCTTGGACACCACATTTCTTTCCAGACACTGCAATTATGAGTTTCTTAGCCATGCATACAAACAACATGGGGGGAGTTTGTGCTTCAAGTTCTTGGAACAGGTTGTGAGGCCAGTGGTTTTTAATTGTACCCTGGTGCTTTTGAAGAAACTGAGAATTTTTCCATGGAAAGAATATTCTATTTTTAGCCATGTTAGCAGTTTCGTGTGGTCAGTCCACCACTTTGGTCCAGACTGAAATATCTGGAAATAACTATTGAATGGATTGCCACAAAATTTAGTACATTCACCGTCCCCAGAGGATGAATCCTACTGACTTTGGTGATCCCCTGACTTTTCCTCTTGCACCATCATCAGGTCAAAGTTTTTATACATCCATTGACGTACCTCAACCTCTCCTTGCGAAGGATTGGCACTAAATTCTGTACAAGCGTTTATTGTTCCAAGACCAAACCAGCAAGCTGACATTTGTGGTTTGGAGTGAAATGTCTCAACAACTATTGGATGGATTGCCACAGAATTTGATACACGCTGAGACATTCACATCACCCTCAGGATGACTGTGGTGGTCCTCTGACTTTTCATCCAGTGGTTAACATTTAAATTTGTCCAAATGTCTGCACAACCAAGGACATTCCCATCAGCCTGTAGCTGTAGTTTTAGGCTAATTAGCAAATGCTGGCATGCTATCGTGTTAACCTAAGATGATGAACAAACTTAGCTGCAAGACATCAGCATGTTAGCGTTATCATTGTGAGAATGCTAGCATGCTGACATTAGTAGCTGAGATCCAGCCTAACAGAGCCGCTAGTGTGGCTGTTGAATCTTATGCCTCATTTCCGATGCATGGCTTGGCTCAGCTTCACTCACATTTGGCACCAGATCTTTTTCACCATTTTGTTTTTCATAGCAGATAGTACCTCCTCAGTGTAGGCGGGATTCTCAGCTTGATCGCTATAGAGAGGTCAGGCAAAATTGCTGTGGCATCATCTTCAACACAACACTCACTGGATCCTTTCACTGGCAACCAAACAGAGGACGACTGCACTTTGTCACTTGTACAGTGTAGTGTGCTGTGTAGTTTAGCAGGCTGGCATTTCTAAGAGTGGTGTATTTGAATTTTTAAAAATGCAGTAGCTATAGATGTTCACATGTCAGGTTTGTGTTAGGGTCTCCGCAGTGTTTTTACTCTGCTAGTATCGGCTCACTTCATTTGGAATCTTGACTGAGGTGGTACCAAGAAAAGTACCAGGTACTATCCATTACTTTTGCCATAGAGGTGGAGTAGAGCCTCCTTTCCAAACTCTCCAGGTAACGAGTATCATTAATACACGACGTGCCCCAGGCACAACATCTTGAAAGCCGCAAAACCAGCCTGAAAATGAAGGAAATCTGCAACGATTGCATTAGAGTCAAAGGAGCACAGCTGCGTTGTTGTCGGAACCTGGTCTGAGCCGGCCAATGTTATGTTATGATTGTAAAAGTGCATGTGCACAAATGATCACTGTAGGTCAAATTTAAAGCAGCAAGTAGCTGGTCATGGATGGTTAAATGTTAAATTTGTTTAAAACCCAAAACTGCCATATACCTTGTGATTGCCCTTCACACTCAGTTGTAAAGCAATATCTTGTGGAGACATCCCTTCCTCATATTTTTCGATGAAGTAGTTATGATAACTATAGCAATAACCTTGAAAACTATAAAAAAAAATAAGGCTTATGTAGTAAAAAATGAATGAGAAGCTTATTTTATGTGGATGTGGTTCATAACTGAATATTAACACAGTATGGAAATGTGAATAATATAAGCCAGACAGAGGGATTTCTACATAGAAAATAAAATTTTACCACTCGCTGAGAACATGTAAATGTAATATATGGGTATAGGCACTCAGGGGCTATCTTCCAAAGCAAGTAACAAAAAAACTTGGAGGTGAAACACAGGCGCTCTACATGAGCCTCGGCCAGGAAAAGCTGGACTTACCAGTGTTGGATCCTTTTCCCTCCCTTGTCCCTCTTGGTTTAAACCATCACAGGTGAGCCAGAGAGTGCCGTGTGTAGTTTACTGACACCACATCGCATGATGTCTGGGTATCAGAGAACACGTTTTTCAAACAGCTGTCTCTTGCTGCTGTTTAAACTCACTAAGGTGTGAAGGTGCAGCAGCATTAATACGGGTCTTTGTGTTGCGAGTGTTTGTCGTGGTGAGTCAAAATACCAGAGAATACATGCTTTAAAATGAATTAGTTCATTCCAGGTGAATGAACCTGTGTCACTTCTGCCTGGGCAACTTGATATGTTGCTCTCATGGTGCGCTGCAAACAACTTCTTTGTAAGTTGTTTTCTTTCTCTCTGGTGAACACAACAGCAATTACTTTCAGTGGTTGGCCTTTTCACACCTCCCATTCACATTTTTTAGCCTGTCCATTCAGCTGTTTGGAGGAAGGAGGGGATCGTATTGTTTAACAGCCATTTCCCGGTGAGAGCGCTCGAGTCATTCATCTTGTAGAGTACAGGTGAACTCACCCCATGAGGAACAAAAATATGAACACTGACCCCAGCAAACGGATATTTTTCTTCCCAGCGATGACTGGGAAGTTGAGAATAAGAGAAAGATTGTGGGAGACAGAAAAAAAAAGATGTGTGACGGCGTGCACGGTGGGCAGTATATGAAATGGACTGAGGTCACTGGGTCCTCGGTAGGAAATGGAAAACTCTGGCATATGAGAGTGTTAGATTATCATGATGTGATATCGGTGAGTCGAATCAGGGAGGTGACACTGCAAAATATTCTCCCCATTCCAAACCAGGAGAAAATATAAGCAAGTAAAACACACAAGACAGAGAGAAATAAACAAAGAGAGCAGCACAGAGAGAGAGGCTGAAGGGTAGATTACCTCTGAGTTCACCTCAGGTGTGCCTCTTGATCATGCTGTTGGTCTGGCTTAGAGGTTTTGATATGGGTACTGACTGTTTATTGAAGCTGGCGCAGGTTGTGTTCTCGGAGGTGGCAGCCTCACATGAGCCTTGGAAACAAGCAGTGTGGAAAACATCCAGGGAACAGGGAGGCCGTAAACTATCATCCTGGCACGTATAAAGGCTCATATAAACATGCATCTCACTCATATTTCACCCCTTTATTGGACTCAGCCTCATACCGTAGCACATCCAAGTGTCTGCAAGAAGATAGTCTAAATTATCTCTCTATCGCTGTGCCTGCTCTGGGTTACTGAGCAATTTGATGCCCAAAAACCCAAAATGTAAACATTCCTCCGATGATGGGGCTGGCAGCAAAGCATGAAAAATGTGAGGGGATAATGGCTAAAAGTATTTCGATTCATATCTTATGAATGCTTTCCGGTGACATACTTTTCACTGTCATTTTCTAAATTTAAACACAATAGAAAGAGTCAGTGAAACTCTCTGTGTAAAATGTTTTAATAAATCTGCCTCTTTTAAAATAACCATTCTTTTCTATTTACATTGTTGTTAACCACAACCTAACTTGTGTGTTAGTTACTCAGAAGGCTAAACTTCACTTGGCTCATATGCTGATTACCTATTTAGAGTCACTATAATCAATACTTTTATATTAACAATGAAAGTGAAAGGGTTGCTCATAATGATAAACCTACAGAAAAGTAATTTCCACTCGGCTCTATAAAGAGTTTGAGCCTCATGCTCACAACTTTTACTGTCTTGGTTCACTGTCACGGCCCCTCATAGTGTCGTTTTCGACCAAAGCCAGCAGTGAAAAAGCTCTCATAAACACACTGTATGCTACCTGTCCCAGCACCAAACAGCAGACAGACAAAGTTAGCAATTAGCTGGGTAACACAGTGGCAAATTTAGCAGCTAAAGAGCCAAATATTTGCCTCAGGTGTTGGTGGAGACCAAAAACAGAGCTAAAAAGAGAGTGAATATTGGTGTTCTAATTAATCACAGTGGCCTTGTGGGTAACCTGTGAGTGTGTGACGTGTTTTTCAGTGTATTTAGGAAAGCAGCTGCTCTTGGGGTGTCATGGCAGCAGGTGGCAAAGAGAGATGATAGTCACCAGAATTAAGTGTCTAGATGAGCTCAGGGTTCAACATCATGAGAAGGACATGTTTGTTGTTTTGTCATGAAGACTGTAATAAAGCCACTGTTGGTGAACAGCACCCGAACGCCTCGCCATCCCTCCCTCTGCAGCGTGGTCCAGACTGCTAGAAGCTATGCAGCAGCTAATAATGAGCCAAGCTAAAATGAATGTTAATAAGCCAGCGTGCTCCCAACTATGGTTCGGAGCTGAGAGAGGTAATATAAAGTTGCTCCATATCTGCTGCATGTTTAAATGGGCAACTGTTTGCTAACAAGTTCAATGCAGAAAGAAAAAAGTCAAAGATACTGCAGATGTAGATACTTTAAAGCAGCAATAATTGATTTTTCTGGCCACTTGGGGGCAGCATAACATGTTGAAAACACAACACTGACAAACTATCACTTTATAAAATTGTTGTATGTCAGCAAACAGTTTTGTGTCATGTGTCACAAGACAGGGAGCATTATAAGCACTCCTTTAGAGTGATGTTTCTGGCCACCAGATGAATGCTAGTCCATGCACTTCTGTTGTCATATAAATAATTGTATAGTAATGTTTTTTTTTTTTACTATATGGATCCCCTTATAACCTACTATATTTGATTACCTGTATTAGCGGAGTAAAATTAATGCATTTTAATAGCTAAAAACAAGGTATGCAGCCACAGATTCAATTGAGAGTAGGGGCAGGACGCACACTGAGGGAAAAACACACACTTTGACTCAAGGCTCTTGCTAACGTTAACTACATAAACCTGCACTTGAAGCTGCACTGTGAGTATTTAGCTCCAGTTAGCAGACGGCTAAACTTTTAGCACCATTTTCACTCCATCTCTGAAACACTTTGCTGATATTTAATAATGTTTTATTCAAACCGGTCTCATTCTGAAATGTTGAATACTTGGGCAGTGACTTTAGGTGTCAGACACCAACAAAAAAAAGCTATCCTTGCATGTTTCTAATCCCAACCATGTGCTTTTGTTACCTAAACCTTATCACATACGTTTGTTGTTGACGGAAGAACACATCAATGTTGTACCAACATAGTTTATTTTGAACGAGACTGTATGCAAGCAGCCCGGGCACCTTGCACGTCATATGTCGATGCAAAAAGTCAATAACCAAGCATTGATATGTGACAAGGTCAGAGTGAGAATATTTGCTGTTATTTCGTTTATAGTCAGACTCTCTCATTTTGAGTCCATCTTATTTTTTGGGTTGCTTTGTGTAGACGGTTGTCGCCAATGCTAGAATGTTAACTTCCTCTGTGGGACTCTCCTCCATTGAATTCGGCTTACACTAAGGGGATGTGCACTTGCATCTCTGTTTGAAAACAGCCCATAGAAACGCTCTCTCCCTGAAATGACCTGTGGTTGGCAAAAGTCTTCTGTCATGCGCTAGATCCTCTAAAGCCTGAAAAGAGAGCCAAGAGCAGGTACAAACGTCTAGCTTTCTCTTAGACCACTTAAATTACAATATGTTCAAAGTTTATTGTCTGATTTTTGCCCAGTGAAGCCAAAATAAAACAGCCCTACCCCAGCTTCAATGCTTCATCAGTGATGTTCTTTTGATAACCATTATGTAGTTGATCAATGGCACGATTATATCCCTCTTGGGTTTCCTCAGCTCTTCACATTGTGTCATGTGAGTGTTCTGTATGTCTCTCAGGTCCTCTGCTTTTCATTAATAAATACAATTACAGAGCCGTGTCTCTGCTGATGGTGCTGCAGTGTAACAGACAAGGTTACTCACAGAGGAGTACTGCTGAGCTTGAGGCAAGGCGAAAAAAATTACAGCATGTACAGCAAAACATCACTGTTTAATAAATTGCCTTAAACAGTGAAAAACTTGGCACAGGAAAAAAATGCTTTTAGGGACAGGAACTTTGATGAAAGTGTGCACCAACTTCAAGTACTAAAAGAAAGTTCAAATGTAAAACTTATGCAATTTCACTCTTAACACCAGACTAGGACTAAAAGGAAAACCAGACTCTGCAGTTACCCTCAACTAAACAGAGCAGTTTAACGTCTTTCAGTGCACGTTACTGCCCAAACAGCAGCCAGATGAAGTTAGTAAGTAGTTGGTGAAAAAGAAGAGCATTTAGCAGCTGAGGAGACAATTATTTCCCTCAGGAGTTAGTGAGGACAAAAACAGAGCTGAAAGGAAAATACATACTGGATTTACATTCCTAATGAATGTAAACAATTCATGTGGACAAAAATGGGACTCCAACCTGCTTACAGATCTCTGAATCAGAAATGATTATCTATACATTGGCTATATACAGTATAGTGGGAAGTTAAAGTTAGTAGTTAATGAGTGCCAACAATAATACTGCTTGGAAATGCTAGCAGGCAGGAGGGAGCTGAAAGGTTGTCGGTTTCTAGCAAGCAGCAAACCTCTGGGGCTGAAAAATGAAGCCAACAGGGAAATGCTGAAAACTGCAGTTCTCAAATGGTCACTTGAGGCTGGCTGAAGAAGCCAGTCAGTCATACTCTTCCATGTTAAGATTTACAGCAGAAATAAATGTGTTTACAACCTGGTACAATAAACGGTTTATTAAGGCTCAAAGTTATGCATAATTAAAGGCAGTCTGCTTTGAGTGACAGGCTATCTGCCTGATAGCGTCCTAGGCTTCTCAGTCAGATCCACCCTCGCTCCTCCACAGCGCCAGCCTCTCGCCTAAATATGGGTACTTCTGGCTCTAAAAACCAAGATGGCTACAGCCAAAATGCCAAACTTGAGGCTTCAAAACAATGGGTGACGTCACAGTAGCTACGTCCATTATTTTTACAGTCTATGGTTTCTATTTTAAATAAATGCAGAATATTTTACTTGTGAGTGAGTACTTTTTACACTGCAGTGTTATTACTTTTATTTAAACTGTTATCGTATGATCCCGTGGTTAAAGAAATACTTCACCCTTCACTCTTAACAAAATGATCATTTGTATATCAACCCAGTGTTGCGTAGAATTCTGGAAGAAAACGTTGTTTTCCTCGCATGCTTCCATGATGAATGATGAATCCATTGGGATCGTGTTAAACAACTGCAAAACTAATTAAAAACACCCGATAACAAACTCTCACACAACTGCATAAACAATCCAAGACAGGGACGAATAGCGTGCCTGAGACTGTTCATGTAAAAGTGTTTTAATTAGTAATGTTTGAGCAAAAATTCATGTGTTTGGGAAGTTGGTACTGAACACACGACTGGATAAATGAAACTTGGATTGTGCTGCATGAGTTGTGTAAGAGTTTATAAATGAATGTTTTGATGAAGTTTTGTTATTGGTACTTATGACTTCAATTCAACAAGAATTTTCTCAGTTTTTGGATTCTTTATTCATCAGAAAAACAAAGTTTGCTTCTCAAATTCGAGGTAACACAGGCTGAGTAATTGATATACAAATGATCATTTTGTGGGTGAAGTATTCCTTTAGGATATAAACCATACAACGGCAATTTTCCAAGTTAATTTCTGGCTCAACATTCTTTGCTGCATGTCATACTCCTCCCTCTCACCCTGTGTTTCCTCCTTAATAAAGGCAAAATGCCCCCCAAATAATACTAAAACAAAAACAGTTAATGAATAGGTGCAGCCTTAAAACGGTATTGTTTACCGATCCCCCTGAATATGGTTGCCTTGAGAAAACACACAAAACAACCTTTTGCATGCTAAAAAGGCCACTAAACTGCACCAATTCTGTGTGGAATGAGAAAATCAATTAAGTTTACCCAAAGTGTTTCTATACTGAGTTCCACACAACGCACCGCAAATAGATGGGAAGCAGAGAAAGAGAGAGAGAGAGAGAGAGAGAGAGAGAGCGACATGAGGGCACAAAAACAGCACAGTGCAAAAAGAAAAGCAGAGAGAGCTCTCCGATCTTGATAAGGACTCTTGAGACAGACACCCACAATGAGAGTGAATTAATCATTGTCCGGGGATATGGGAGACATTGTCCAATTTACAGGAGATTTATAGGTAGGAAATCAAATGCCACAGCATATCAATTAGCCAAGGTTACACCTCCGCGATTCAATGTTCACAGACAATGGCTCCTGAGAAGGTAATGTTAGGGGCTGGGGAGGTCTAAAACAATTTACTGTAATGTGTGACTGTATTATTCTATTAGCTATGAATCACTTTAGCTCCTATGTGATTCCTTATGGTGGCAGTTGAAAGTCGATTTTAATTTGTGCTCTTTTATCAATGGGTATAGGAGAAAGGAGACAGACAGCGCCTCTTTAGTCGAGACCAAGCAGCCATCATATTCCAACAGCTTGTTGTTGCCCACCACTCAACTCTGCGTGGTAAAAAAAGAAGAGTGCCTATTCCTCCTGCAAAACTCCATCATCTGGCAGGGAAAGCCTCTAAATCTTGTTATAAGCTCAGAGAGGATAGAGTGGCACACCATTTATGAACGCTGCATTGAAGCCTGGGGGATGTTATAAGAATTATTCCTGCTCTTTTCGATGCCAGGAAAACAATCACGACAACAAAACTGGTTTTAATTGTCACAGGGTTTAAAGTTGCGTTGTCTGAAACAAGGCGGCAGATACGGAGGTGACTCAGACCGTGGCATTGTGTTGAATTTGACCTTTAGCTCGGGGCTGTCTGACATTCTCTTTCCACAAAGATGATGTATTATTTTGAATAAATATGATAGAGTAAATAGCCTTAAGCTCATGTGTATGCTTAGCTAATATATATATATTTATAAAATGGGTTAAAATCATAGGAAATGCATGTGCCTAACTATTCCAGTCCTGAATTATCTGCTTCTCAAAGTCATTGTGCCTGCTGCTTGGATGAAAAGCGTGGCAAACGTGCTTAGGCTGAGCCCTCAGTCACAGGCCCTATGAGGGTTACTTTGAATGTCTTTCTCTCCACGATTTCACTATCTTATATTCTAACAATGGAGAAATGACTTTCTGGCAGAGAAAGACTGAGGATGCTTAATATGTGATCAGCAGTCCACAGAGAAGCTATATAAACATATATATGCAGAATACAAATACCAGAAGTTGTTTAAATTTCATTATTCACCCAATATGAAGCTGATTTAAGTTCAAGTTCATCAGGACACTGGTATGCAGTGTTATTGATTTATGGCTTGGCAATGCTGCCCTTCAGTGGCAGCTCACGAGAATCACTTTTTTTTCCTGCAGATGAGTTGGAGGAATGAAACATATTGCACTGAGGAGAAATAGGCTGTGATGCAGTGTGGCAGTAAGAGCAAAATCAACCCCGAGAAATACAGTAATAGATTCTCACCTTCTTATAGTAATCAAGTTCATGCTGGAAACATTTCACAGTGATGAAACACCCATATTCTGATCTTCAAAAAGTCATTCTTCTCCATTATTTCCTTCCTCAATACCAAGTGAAAACCAGCGATTACTCAGTGTCTGGCAGCGTGAGCGCATATCATGAAAGAGTATACCTCTGTGTAGGTCAAGTGCACTCAAATGTCAGGTTTTGTCCCAAAGAAATAAAGACAGATGTTTTGTGGCACTTGCCTGAAAACTAATCTAAGCTGGTGATCCATCAAGAGCCCCCAAGTTTCAGCCCAGCTCGGTGCACTGGTTTCATCATCTCAAGGCTCAAGGACGGGCTGATCTACAGGCTACCTCTGGCTCCCTGCTTCAGAGATCAAAGTGTCTACATCTGAAAAGAACAAAATTAAGGTCGGCTTTGGATGTTGGAAATGTCGAAACCGCAGTGCCACATTCAATCTTCTTAAAGCATTGTCCTCAGCTGGCTTTTTGGTAACATAAATGTCAAACTATTCCCCAAGTCCAGCTGAGTGACACGTGTTTAGAGTATTTGATGGTGTTGTACACAGAGTGGTGCTGACCTCACTGTGACATTGACTCTCTTCCAGGCCCGCTATCATACTGCTCAGCCTGACAGGGTCCAGATGCAATTAAATATAATTGTATAATATGTAGTCTGTTTAAGAACATAATTTGCAATGCTTTTCCACTCTTTGATGATATGATGAAATCATCAACCGCTTGTTTTTTTTTCAGCAACAACGCCGGGCAGTATTTACCAGGGTTCTGAATCAGTTTTTCACGCAGGACCACCGCTCCATGTGCCACCCACACAACAAAAGAAAGTGCCAAACAAAATACAGCCATGAAAAATCGCATGTCCAAAGCCTAAAACACATAAAACACATGCATAAACAATATACATTACAGCAGTGACCACCCTTTCCCATCCATGCTCACATCAACAGAAAATTAATCACTGAAGAGGGTCAGGAAATGTGTTCCCCTGCACAACACAAATAAAGAGGGGGATATTCTCACACCATCACCTCATTTTCATCTCCCAGGCGCTGCAGCTGCTCGCTTTGTCCATTAGGTGTCGCTCAGCTACTGCACCTGGTGCATCCAGCCCCCCCTCAACCTCTGGCCCGGATTGTCTGGGTTCGTAATTGCCACGGACCAATCACAAGCGAGGTGGGCGGGTCTCCATTGTTACTACAGATACTCGAAGAAGTTTGCACCGACCTGCTGCTGCAGCTGCACCTATGAGTCTCCACGTTAATGAATAGCCGCGGCCCGCGCGAGACAAACGAGCCGATTATGCCGAGATAAAGAGCATCTGACTCGCGCTCCGTCCGATAATGGCATGCGATGGTTCATCCGCGGAGGATTTCCCGGACAAAGTGATGCCCAGAGCAGCTCCCTGCACGTGCAACAAGAAGTGCAGGAGTCGGAGCAGCAGTGTTGTCTTCCTGGGATTATTCCTGCTGTCGCTGTCTCTACACGCTGTCACCCTCGTCTGCTATTTGGACCTGCGGTCCGAAGTCAAAAGGGAAATTATCCACCAGAAGCGGGACTCAATGTTGACACTCGCGGGGAGTGACCTGGCTGACCCGGCGGCGGTGCTCTCACCCGGACACCCGCGACTGGACTCCGGTAGCAGCCGCACCACAGAGGCTCATGAGGTAAAAAAAAAAAAAAAAACAAGTTTTAAAAGAAAAAAGAAAATTTAAAACCAAAATGAAGACTCTCAGCAGCATTCAAGGCGACATTGTTTTCATTCCTCACACGGAGGCTGTTCGTGTTCATTCACCTCCGCTCAGTCCTCCTGTTCCCGTATCACGGTGTCAGGTTTTGTGTCTGTGCTCTGTTATGGCATGTTTCTGGGCAACTTATTTTACAGTAGCCTGTCACGAAGTTTTGTCAGCTCAGTTTCCAGACAAATATGTTTTGAATCAGCGCTCCCGTGTGTGCGTGATTCAGCCTCTTGGACAAAGATGCACAAAGGTATAAGCTTATAAATCTGTCACCTGGCCAAAGTCTCCTGTTCAGGTAAACACATCCAGGGAGGCACATCAAGGAAGTCATGGAGGGTTGGTGCACATTTTGCTCTCATCAAAAAAGACTTTTAGTGAACTCATTTACTTCAGAAATTGTTTTATTTTTCCTTAATCAAACCACATGTAACCCAATTTGTCTTGTTTCCAGAGCTCTCCCCTAAACAGACAGAGGTTGATGCTCAAAACTTAGGCATCCTGCCCAGCTGGATTCACAGAGACGGGTCAGTCTATGTGCTGGAGCAGGTGGACGGAAAATTAACTGGATCACCAGCAGGTGCAAAGCCCAAGGGCTGATGTAAATTCATCAGGACTTAGATGGGGCAGTTGGTACTTGGAGCCGAGCCAGCCTCGTCTCACATGTGTTTTCTTTTCTGGCAGCGGTCTGATTGAATGTTCATTGTGTTGTCTGTGGCTTTGGCAACAGCCGCCCCCCCACCACCACACACACACACACACACACACACTCCATCACCACCACACACTCACTAATTTCATCAGTACAAAGGGACCAGGCATAGGTCTCAGCTTTGCATTGCTTGCTCAATTAGCTCACATGTCAGCGGGCGTGTAACCTTTTTGCAGGGAAAATAATCCGCTGTGTGGGGCATTGGCTGGACTTTTGCACAACTGTCAACTTGATCCTCACCCAGAGGATGGAGGCATTCATTTCTCTGCAGGAAAAAAGATCACAGAGATCAATTTGCTGGTATTGGTGTTTGCCCTGTAACATTTTCCTCTCACAAGTGGGAAGCTGAGCCTATTCATTTAGTCATCAGTGTGTCCTCTGCTAAGCTTATTTTAGTTTGGTTTTCCCGGTTAAAGCCCAGTGAGATGGGCCTGGTATTCAACCCAGATGGTGACGCTTCATGAGGTGAAAGACTGTGGCCCAGCTGTAAATATTTAACAGCGCTGTGATGCTGTCCTTGCCAGATGTCTGCATTAAACAACTCTGATTACACATCCCACAGTTTACATAGTTGGAGAAACAGGAGCATGTGGCATTTGGACGCGGCGGCCGCACTTGTTAGCTTTCCAGGCATTTTCCTTTGAAGAATCTCCTCTGAAGAGCTAAAAATTGTTTATTGGATTTTTCACACAAGTCTTCATCAAAGGCGCTTCAGCAGCATCAGTGCGATTTGATGTGATGTGCAGGTATACAGTCAAGTGTAACAGAACGTGGAAAGTCTTCAGAGAACACAAAGTGAAAACAACCAGTTATAGGAACAAACATGCGCACCGCATATCTGATAGAGCAGACGTAAAGTGCCAGGCTTTGTCATTGCATAGTATCAGTGCGTAACCTCACTTCACATGGACTTAGTCGGCGTTGTGGTGGAGTTGTAGTTTGAAAAAAAAGGCAAGTGGCTTTGTAATAACAGCTTTGCGCACCAAATTTAGTGTCTGTCAGATAGTTTTCAACTGGGCTGGTCAGTGTCGAACATCAATCATTTGGCAAAATTCTTTTGAGTCAAACAGAATGGAAAGAGAACTTTTTTTTTCTCAGTTGTGATCGTGGCTTTCGGGAAGATAGAAGTTCTTTTAACTGGACTAAAATGAAAAATGACACTGACATGAGCTTTAAGATGTATATAGCTTCTCAAAGGGCTCGGACTTAAGTATTTCATTAAGCGATCATGAAAAGAAAGTGACACCCTGTGTTTATACTGGCAGCACATTTAGTTTGAATATAGCAATATTACATTTTTCACCCAGTTTTAAGTTTGGTCACATTTTATGCATTTTTCATCACCTTTTTGTCTCCTATTGAGCAACCGCCTGTCACTTTTATTACAGTCTTTCTCTGGAAAAAAGTGGACTTCTAAAGGCGCTTTGTACTAAAAATTATAGATCTACAAGTGATCTGAAGGAAGTGTGTGTGTGGCTGTAACTCCTAGATAAGGATCAAGGCTACATGAGCCGTAACACTACAAGTGTCTGATCAGGATCTGTCTGTGAGCAGAGGAGGGACTGCTTGTAACTCGGGTTGCAGGGTGATGCGAGGCAAAGGAAGAAAGGCAGGACAGCAAATGCTATCAAACCAACACAGTGTGAGCCTATCTATATCTGCCACGATGTCTATAAAATCTTATTTTATCAGTTTCCTTAGATGTACGTACAGAAATGGAAACAATATTGTCGAAAAGTTTATAGATCTGAAGACATTTTCCGAGTAAAATGTACAATAATGGCAGGGAAACTAAAAATAGAAACATTCTGGGTAGATCTTTGTTGGAGAAATGCTCTCACACACACTCGACAATAACGTACCACTTAACGTCTCACACTTTTTCAGACGCAACTTGTTGCTTCTTAATGAGAGCAGATAATCTGGTCATTTATGATCCGGGGCCCGGGGAGCGAACAAACAGTCTTCCCCTCAACAGTCACAGTTGGTATGCCCTTGAGCAAGGCAGTAAATCCCAGCTGTCCAGCAGATCTGCTGCAGTTCCCAACAGTAAAAAGCCCCTCCCAGGTGTGCGCAGCTCTGAAGGGTGTGATGCAGAGCGTTACCGAATAAGAGCAAGTGTCACTCACAGTCAGCTTGACCCTCGTTCACCTGACCTCAGTGAGTGACACGTCGTAAAACTCGACCCGTGGAATATTTAATTGTGTCCGCTCAGATAGCGTTTTATTCTTCAGCCTAACATTTTTCTTATAACCATTATATGAAATAATTTTCTCCTCTGATGTATGCCTTCAAAGTCTCCCAGAGAACAGATGCTGAAACATCTGGAGTCTAGTTAACGGCTATTAAAAAAGTCAGTTTGATGGGACACAAAGTCCTCAGCAGCATACAAGCTCTGGGGCGCCGGGGTGGGCTGTCACCCATATCTACTTTAATTGTGACCAGTGCATGATTAGTTAAAACAGCGGTATCATATGTACACATGGAGCGCGCCTCCATATCAGGAATCAATCAGTATGGACACAAGTGTCATAAAAGCACAAGGCAGAGGAGGTGGAAACATCAGAGATATGAGGCTGCAAACTTTTCCATATAAGACTGAATTGCCTTGACAGACAGATGGCGTAGACGCCCAGTAAAGATTAAGTCCAGAGTCACAAACATCTACCAAAATAATAAATTCTCAAAGCATTCACAGCATTCAGCGAGAACTCGCTTTGCCAGCAGTGTTGCAACAATCTGAAACGTGATTGGCTGCTGACAGGCAACATTTCCCTTAGGTTGAGCTCCACAGCTTTTTTAGATGACAATCTATGGACGCTGTTATTAAATTACCCGAGTTATGCTTTAAAACACATGGCCCTTTCAGAGAGCAGTGTCTGATGCTGGCTGAGGTAAGGACACTTCTTTCTGTGTAATATTTAAGAAGAAAACATGCCGTCACAGTCGCAATTATCAGCATGCTATTAAAGTTAGTAATGCCTGTGCAGCAGTGATACTAATAATAGCAATAAACGATAATAATAAAGCGCTTTTATTGTCATACTTCTCATTATAGGCATGTAAAGAAAAGAACGTGCCTCCAGGGCCGCAGTGCAAAAGATATACAACATCCATAAGCACCCAGTCTGCATCTGGCACCCACAGCCACCAGCCCCGAGTTTCACCTCTTCAACTTTCTAACTTCTTATTCTCAACCACAATTCAGTGACTAATTTTCACTGCTGGTTTAAGATTTAGAGGCGTTGCTGCAACCACAATGTCTGGGAATCAGTTTTGCTCAGAAAAACACTTGAGCTGTAGCCTTTTATTTTAATAAAGAGCTTTAAAAGTTACAAATGTCAGAGAATTTCTGTGGTCTAAGTGCAGAAACAGGGTAGAGATACAAGCTGTTGTAATAGTAAGTGTTAATAGGGCCAAAAGAAGTCTTGTGATCACTAAATTACACATCCCTGGGGTGACTGAATTTTAGTCATATCCTCACGGAGCAACGGGGAATCGCGTCCTCTGCGCGCAACAGCACCCCCCACGCTTTGAAGATTTGAAAGCCCTCTAATTAATAGCATTTTTTCCCTTGCGCTGAAAAAGAATGGTTTACTCAATAGTTGGCACTTGGCATACATACCAACACGTTGTCATCCTGATTTACTGTAACTCTGCGTGCCTTTGAAGGGTATGAAGGCTGTAAATGTTGTAATGAAGTGAAATGAAGCAAACAACGGCGCAAAACCATTTCTCATACTCGTATAAAGGATTGACTTTCTTTTTTTTAAATCACTTTGTTGCCTTCATCTGCAACACCAGACGCACCAGTTTTGGTAGTAGCCTAGCAGATTGCTTGTTTGTTTTTTGTCGTTCTGCTGGAGCTTAATCTCGGGCCAGGAATTGGCTGTTGAATCATGTTTGGCTGTCAGAACAGACGAAAGTGTAACGCCATATGCCTGAACATACACCCAGAATCCTTTGAGAGGTAAAAGCCCCCTATATGCCAACAGCTGGAGAGGAGATGTGGAGACACCTGCGCGCCAAATGAACAGCAAACGTCGCTGCTCGCGGGAACATCTGGAGGTCTGTGTGTCGATGAACCATTCCAACACACACTCCTCCATCAGGCTGGAATTCCCGTGCTTATAAGGTCAGACATGGCTGGCAGCTGGTCAGGGATGTAGACTTTAACTGCTCTGAGCTTGCCCAACACAGCCAGCGGGGGGTGTTTGACATGATACAGCTCATCCCTCACCACAGGAGGGGGGGTTCCCACATCTGAGACGAGGTATAGAAGAAACTCGAAACATAACTTTTCTTGTCTGTCTTCTTATGGTCTTTCAGTGGCTCTGCTTGAAAACCACACAAAGAGGCACTGGGAGTTCACGCTGCTTTCCAGAGAAGGAGATTTCTCGCCGTCGGGCTTTAACAACTATGTTTACTTGAGCGTCACAGCTGGAAACATGGAGTATGTCATCTTGTACCCAACTGGGTTCGGCCCACGTGGATAAAAAAAAAAAAAAGAGAGAGAGAGGTCAAAGTGTCTGTCAGTAAGCTTGTCTGATTCATTCCCAGCAGTGAGAATAAATGATACATCATTATTTATTATCTTTTGATCCGTGCTAAGGGGCTGCACGTGTCACTGCGTCGGAGATGTCAGTTATCCAAACTCCAAGCAGATGTCCGGCACAAATATAAGTTGTCTGGTCGCCTGTCCTCAGCCATCGAGCGCCTTCATGCCTCTCACTCTTACCATTATTTATGCTGACACTCCAAAGTGTGACCGAAAGCGATCTCGTATATATTGCGAGGCTCGACGAAAAGAAGGCTTTGGGTGGTCTTGTTGTGCTCCTAGTGCCGAGTTTCTTTGTCTATGGGATTCTGGGAACCCTCCAAAGATGTGATCACAAACTGGCTGTTCTAACAGAAAGCGACTTTGAAACGATCTGAAACTCTGAATCCTTAGCACGGAACATTTTTTGTTGTCAGAGCTGGTCACGTCTCGAGCGTGCCACAGTCAGGTCAGCACGTCCTACAGAGTTCATGTGAATGTAGGTCGACCAGAACCAGTCACATAAGAACACAGGCATGCGGTTTGCCCCGCCACTCACTCGCCCATGGGAACACCCCACCACTGTAGCATAGCTTTTCCTGTTTTTGGGGATGAGCTCAGAGCAGCTACATCAGATCCTTTTCTTTGACTTTTTTTAGCTTATTCATGCTACCTCTGAATAGGGCCGAGACCAGGTGCCATATGAATGGGTATTGCTCTCAGATTAACCACAATTCATGTCCTCCTTTTGTATAAAAAGGTGAATTTTAGAGCAGTCGTGTCCAGGTGACTGTCTCAAACGGCAGAAACACAGACAAAAGTGACTTGGGTTACAGGATGGTTTACAGCCCCAATGGGACAGACAATGACTTGGCCACAAATGAATGCGCTGGCTGACAGTGTCTCACATCTTTTCAAATGCCCCGAGTTGTCTCTGTGCAAACATTATACCCCAAGAATAGAAAAGGCCACTTGTAACATGGGTTTCGCTCTCAAAAAACTTGTATCACTCATCCCTTTTGTTCGCTTCACGGAATTAACACGAGGTGGTCTTGGCTGGTATTCATATTCCGAGGAGAGTCTAAAGCAAGTGGCCCTCTTGAATGTTTCTGCTGTATGTATTTTCCATACTCATTAATATTTTTTTTTGTTTGTTTTTCACCAGGAGAAGTTACTGCACAGAAATAGCGAATTCCACGCCACAGAGGATAACAGGGGGATAACTCAGCGAGCGAAAAGAAGTCCCGGCAAGCAGCCAGAAACAGGTATGTTTTGGATTTATCATTAACTAATGCAGTCTTACCCTCACACCTCTATTCAGAAGTTAAACATTATTGTCTCTTACTTAACCTTTCTATATTTGTCAGGCTCAAACTCCAGATTCAGTACCCTTATTGACAAAAAACAAGCACAAACCATTGCTCTCTGGTGCACCTGCGTCAGTCTATTTTCTGGATGTGCACTTGGCAAAGGCCTTGTCTTCTGTTGAGCAATGGTTTCTCTAACTCTTGTTTGTTTGGAGGGGATTCAGTACAGTGTAAATAACAGGCTTTTGGTGGGTTTAAAGCTCTTAAATTTTCAAAACCGTTTGTTAATGGTTTGTCACTTTTTGTGGAATTGATTTTTTACTGCTTTGTGCTTACTTAACAAAGCAGCTCCACCGCATAATGTTGCCGAGTTTATAGAGCAAGAGATTAAACGGAATGGGATTGATTATTACTTGGATTGCAAACAAGGACAACAAGGAGTTTGGGAGGGTTTCACCAATTTGAAACAGACAGGCGAAGCCCGCGTTGATTTCCCCCGTCTCGAAATAATATCAAGTCCCTGAAATATCTTTTTTATCTGTCAAACAAGCACATTTTTGGAATCCAACTGTGTTATCGGTCAAGTCTGAGCCGTCAGAGAGCAAGACCAAAAAAAATCACTTTGTAGCACATGCAGTCGTTTAAAGAAACCAGGTGGCCATTTCTGAAAGAGGGTATCATCTGAGACTGTGATGGCTTTCATTAATTACTCCAAATTGATTTATCGTAATCAATAGCTCAGCAGCAAACCATATGGCCAATATGTCTGAATTAGCTTTTGTAGTTTTTGTTTAGAATGTGAGCTATGCAAATAAAAAAAGCCGAGCCTTTGAAGTTTCATGTCTGAGTGCAACAAGTGCAGCATGATCACAAGGCATTCCAATGTCTGTGGCGTGACACTGAATACTTGGGGGGAAGTTTAGTGATTGTGTTTAAATTAGAAGAAAAAACTCACCTTTGAGACTTTCTACATAAATCAGTAAAGTCCCGAGCCTCTAAACACTAATCATTCCCAGGTCTCTCCTCTGCTCTCAGCGCACAGACAAAGGCTTTTGTAATCTCAGCCTTAGATGTGTGTTTTTGTGTGTGCGTGTGTGTGTGTGTGTGTCCTGTGTTTGCACGTGTGTGTGTGTATGTGTGCGTTCTGGGCACTCCTAACGGGCACCAGATTCCAGATAGGGCTGCTCGTTAAGAGAAATCTATGCGGATGCATCCAGTCATTTAGCCAGAGGAGAAACACTGGCCATATGTTTGAGGGGGACTCAAACTGTGAGGTTTTAAGGTTAAATGGCCTTTGTAGTTGTAATGACATGGTAAACACAAGAGCAGCGAGACGGCTTTTTGAAAAGGATTCTTCAGCTGCACACACACACACACACACACACACACACACACACACACACACATGCACACTAAGTGCATTTTGTCTTTCAAGCACTGACATAGATGCCCCACCAACATCCGTGCGTGCACACACATACACATGGTTGTAAAGGGAAGACGCGCGCACACACATGTACACACACTTTCATCTGCATTCTCCATCTGGGCTTAATTCAAAGAAAAGGATTTTGGCAGGATAAAGTATCTCTCTAATGATCTTCTCCAGTTCCACTGCCTGTGAATGCTTAAGGCACTTGTTCATACAGAGGAGGTGAAACCACACTTACAAATTACTACACTAGAAGATACCACAGACTGACATACCTCCACTCCAGTGTTCAGTGCCGAACATCTGAATCTGTTATTTTAGCCCATTTAGGATACCTACACGGAATGAGTTGGATACTCGAGATGTTATCCGAGATGATAATTGTTCGGGAGACCATTTCAAGCTTAATCACGCTGTTTTTGTTTCTTACAGAACCGACTGGGAGAGAAAGAAGGAAAGAGAAGAAAAAAGGTAATACATAATTTAGCCTACATTTCGGTTATCTCGGTCATTGATTAGACTGCTACCTGCTGCCTACTTTCTGGAAGTATCTTTGAGATGTCGTCCAAAATGCAGTAACTGTGTTGGCTTAAAATG
Source organism: Cephalopholis sonnerati (assembly GCA_019142605.1). Classification (NCBI taxonomy): domain Eukaryota; kingdom Metazoa; phylum Chordata; class Actinopteri; order Perciformes; family Serranidae; genus Cephalopholis; species Cephalopholis sonnerati. The sequence continues at coordinate 19,033,030 of JAGQAX010000004.1, read as the reverse complement.
ATATTTAATTCTGTCCGTCAGGCGCATTACTCCTGCCTCTTGTGGTCCTTTATATCAGAATTTACAGTGTGTAAAGATGCTGCAGAGGCTGTAAAGCCACTATAGAGAAATCTATGATTTCAGGCTATATTTAAAACAAAGATAAACCTGCTCAGTTTTTTAGTTTGCTAACCGTTCTGCTTTCTCTCTTCACAGGGAAAAAAAGGTCTGTGCCGGGCCCCCCTGGTCCCCCTGGTCCCCCGGGCCCACAGGGGCCACCGGGCATCCCTGGAATCCCCGGTATTCCAGGAAGCAACGCTGTAGGGCCAGCAGGACCCCCTGGACCCCCCGGGCCGCAGGGACCTCCGGGCACTCAAGGTCCGGCAGGTATTAATACTTAAAATAGAAATGACACGATAACACACTGAGATAGCCAAGCGCTCGAGCCAGAGGAGTGGAAAACACCCACGAGTTGCGAGATTTGTTCTAAGATTACAGTATTTTCCTGCATGTAGACCCGTTCCCACACTAGAAGGGGGCTCAAGTTGTCAAAATCGATGAACTCATTGCCTTCACAGTGAGAGTTTCTGATGCAGGATGTCAAACATAGTGTGGGAGAGCGGTGATCGTTCTTTAAACTATTTCACTGTTTGTTTTCTTTTAATCATCATCTCTCCTTTGTTCCCCAGCAGTGTTGAAGGCCAGAAATTTATCATCTCTCTCCCTCTCTTATTGTTTCAGGGGTTCCCGAAAAGACGAAAACAAAAGAATTCCAGGTAGAGTATGTCAGCTATTGAAAATTAAATTTCACCCCACACACACAAAATCCCAGATGAAGCAGCTGCTCTCTTGTTTTACTGTGTATTCAGATTAGTCACCAGAGATCTTTGTTGTTTTTCAGCCTGCAGTGGTTCATTTGCAAGGGCAGGAGACAACCATCCAAGTGAGAGAAGGTGAGTCTTCTGTCTATTCTCTGCCGTAGCTGCACCCCTGTCTTTGACACAGAACAATAAACATGTCAGAGACCTGGGTCTGCAACTGTTCTGCAGACTTACACCAGTATAAATGTAAGAGTTTATGGTTTAGGGGACTAAATGTTGCCACCAATATTTACCTTAAGATTATGTGAGATTATAGTAACCCTAAAGTAATCCTATAGCTATTACAGGATTAGTATTCAGTCATAGGCTTACGTTATAAGTCAGACTCGTGTTAACTCCAGAGCAGAGCCCTCGCATGCTAGCAGATTTAGGTTTCCCTGCATAACTTTGTCAGCCTGAAAGGAGTGTAAGCATCATTAGCAGGTTTATATTTTCTGCCAGCACTGAGCTCTGGTTGTGGTTAAACACTGCTGAAAGCTGTTTATGTTGACTGTTTGCCTCTTTGTTTGTTTGTTGTGACATGTTTAGATCTGTCTGAAGGCATCCTTAGGAACTGGAAGATGGTGTCCATCCATCACCGCGTGTTTAAAATGCACTCTCGCTCTGGAGAGCTAGAGGTGCTGCTGGATGGTGTCTACTTCATATATAGTCAGGTAGAAGTGAGTACGGTCCTTGACGTAACTCTTATAATTTACAGTTCAGAGTCAAAAGAACTGGCAGTTCCTCTGTAGCTAAGCTTAAAAACCTGCTCGCTTTGCTCACCCGTAAATGTTTGAGTGATATTATTATGAGACATAGTTTTTTTTTCCCCCTCTCCTTGTGGCTAAGCCTCTATAACTCAAACCCTTGTTTGCTACTCTGATATTCCAGCTGTTCCAGCTTTAAATAAGCTCTTAAATATCATGTGGACTTGTTTTGACTACCCCTCTCAGTCTCGTGTGCATTTTATGTCTCCACCAGGTGTACTACCTCAACTTCACCGACATTGCCAGCTATGAGGTGATGGTGGACTCCAACCCGTTCCTCCGCTGCACCTGCAGCATCGAGACGGGCCAGCGCAAGTTCAACACCTGCTACACGGCTGGGGTGAGCCTGCTCCGCGCCGGCCAGAGGATCTCCATACGCATAGTGTATGAGGACACACTCATCAGCATGACCAATCACACCACCTTCCTGGGAAGTGTCAGACTTGGAGAGGCTCCATCTGCTGGACAGAACTGATAACTACACAGCCACCAGCCCTCTACATGAAATGCCCCCGTCTTGCCCCCCTGTTCAGAGGAAACTTAAATCCTTCGGGTTATTAAAGTCGAGGAAGCCCCCACGTGACTTTTGTTCACTCTCACAAAAAGGGACAAAATAGACTGTCACGCTTCCCCCTCACGTTGATTCTGTGCAAAGAGATGAGCCTCGTCAAACAAAGGTTCCTATTTATAGTCCCCATTTTGTGTCAACACAGACGGCATCTCTCTTTATAACAAGGAAGGACACTGCGCTGACATGTACTTAATATTTACCTATTTTTAAGTGCTGTTGAATGATAATCTTGTATCTCCAAAAACACCAGCTATTCAAAATGTTTTATTCACAGTTTGTATACAGGGCCATTTTAATTAATTTAATTATATAAACAATTATAAGCAAGTGGTTAAAGCTCCATTTGCCCCAGGGTTATAAAAGTGATTAAAAGATCATATACATGTTCAAAGCACTTATAAAGGTATCTATGCAAAGCTGAGACACATCCATAAAAACTGGAGTTATAAGGTATTCACAGAGCAACAGCACTATATATTTTGCACACATTTGCACTACAGCATCCCTGCAGAATATCAGTGATATGTTTTGTTACAGTGCTATTGTTTTAGTTACCGTATGAATGAATCCATGTGGAAAAATGATAGTTGTTTATACGTCTCTGTACATATTGTATATAAAAAGGGATATACTTTTGTAAATGGAGTTGATTGATGGATTAAAATGTTTCATTTTCTGTCTAAATGCATTTGTCTGTCTTTTGTGTGTGTGCGGCGGGTGGTATTGATTTAAAAGGTTAAAACTTCTCTTTCATATTGAACTCCGCTGGCACGAGTATTGACAAGAACAAATGATGTTCTCTGAGTGAGGCCTTTGGCTTTATTAAAATGTGGCTTTTTACTTTGACTGCGAGTTTCACAATGCGCTGCAAATTTGGCTGTAATCTTCATACAATCTAAATGAGTTCCATCTTGAGAGGCAGGGAGGAGATAGTTCCTCATTTAGGAACTAATTTTAAAAACTGAACATTTAGGTTTCCGGGGTTAACTGATGTGTGACCTCAGCCGTTTGAGTAACTTGAGGACATGCAGTCTGTCTCGCTAGTCTCACAATGCTTTACAATGCTTTATTATCACTCACAGCATTTATGTTTTGTCTTAGTCTTTTCCTGGTGCACAGAGCCAGTGTTTTAGAAAATGATTTTCGCAAACTCCAAGGGGACATAATTCTACAATTAAATCAGCCACGTTCTGAGGGAGTCAATGGGAAAACAGCCAAGATGTCTAAAACAAGGGAGGTATGTCACTGATTATGCAGGATGGAGTCATCTTGGACATTGTACTACTGAGATTTATGCCATTAGTGAGTGTTCAGATAGCGCTGCAATAATAAATTTTCTCCTAATGCTTTGTTTTCTCATAGGACATAAAGCCAAGTACTTTGCAAAAAGCTCAGAGTTCTCTGAAGATATCTTCTAGGAGAGTAAAACGGGAACAGGGCAGCAACAGAGGTGGGTTGGAGCTGAGAACTGAAAATGTGTCCATTAGTCACAGTCTAATCTGGTAGTGAGAGCATAAACAGTATATGCTAAGTTAATAAAATTAAAGTATTATGTTTATTCCCTCCTCTTGCCAGCTCCAACATCATTCCTGCAGTTAACAGCTAACACCAACAAACAGCCAGACATTAGAGGTAAAACTAAATTCAAGTCTTTGGCTTTAGCGTCGCGCCGTATGCCATTATTTTGAATAAGTGTATCTTGCCATCTCCCGCAGGAAATATAACAGTGATCCCTTGGACTGTTTCTGCGCAGCAAGGAAATACAATTTCACAAAAGGAAAACAGAATTGTTGTCCAAGAGGATGGATATTACTTGGTGTTTGGACAAGTATTGTGTCACTGTAACTCAAGCATAACTAAATTGATATTACATCTGATTTGTTCCAACTGTTCCGCTAATGTTCTGCTTTATTCACAGGTTTTGTTCAATAGCCCGAGTACAGTTATGGGTCATATCATTCGAAGTTGGTGTTCCACTAGAACGGGGACAACATCAACAGAGCTTTTGCGTTGCCTGCAGGAGATGCCCGAAGAAACTCCTGTCAATACATGCTACACTGCAGGTCAGTGAGCTGGTACTGCTGGCCTGTATTGTGGCCGTTAAAGGAAACAGTTTAACATTTTGAAAAATACATTTATTTGCTTTCTTGCTGAGAGATGAAAAGAATTATATCACTCTCATGTCCTCATGTGATGTATAAAGCAGACAGTTAGCTTAGCTTAGCTTAGCTTAGCTTAAAATTTGCCTACTAGCACTTATGTTCCTTGATTTTTTTATTTGTACATGTGTAAATGCAACACATTTTGTTTGTACATGGGATTATGTGCTGTTATGTGCTATTTCTTGGCCTGGATTTGAACTTCCTGGAGTTTCATCTAGTGATGGGCGGACCAATTATTTTCACAGTATCGGTTTCTTTGAGAAAGAATGAGTCGATCTGTTCAAGTTTTATGCAAATTATGGTGTCAGTTTCTCCATGACGCCTATTCATTCCAATGGAGGCTCCAGGAAAGTTTTACAAATATTTAACCTCAGTGGATAAAAACATTATAGAAAGAGTCCTAATTGACCTTGTTTGCAGTTTGAGGTGTTCTGCCAGCAGTTTTACAGATGTGTCTTTTACATTCGTGGTCTTATAGGGAAAATGCTTTTTTGGGCCTAGATTTTTTTTTTTTAATGCAGTACCTTAAGTGGCCACTGGGAAACATTGGCTGCAAGGCAGAGCAGCATTCCTGAGGGCGTGGTTTACATTAACAAAGATGAATTATTAATTTTAATGCATTGATCTAGCATCTCACTTGTATGTAGATAGACTATGTAAGCTCATTACGATGTTAAAGAAATGCAACTGGCCAATGATCTGTCATTCTAGCCGACATCCCCGTTACCTGTCTTTGTTATCAATGTATTGTTTAGATGCTCTAAGCGATAAAATACAACATATCTTTTTAGCATCCAAGTTGTTTCCACATTACAATTCAAAGCTCATGAACACATGGCAGTTGGCAGAACGACCATCTGAGGAGAATGTGAATGCACCGCTGGCCTTAGCTGGAGGAGGTCTTGACTCCAGTCCAATTGAATATGCCCTCGCTTGTTCATGCAGTACTGTTACTGCACTACATTATGACACGTTAGGGATTCATGAGCACTCAGACGTTTCAGACGCCCATCATGAGTCTCATCACCACCCCGAGGTTTCCAAACTGCCTCTGGCCAATTAAGCTTCAGTTTTTGTACAGACTAAATAAATGAGATATTATGTGTTAATTTTGTGAGCTTTACTTTACTTTTGTGAGCTAGCTGTTTCCTTTGCTAAGCTAAGCTAACTGGCAGCAAGGTTTTAGCTTCATACTTAGCGTATGGACATGAGAGTGGTATCGATCTTCTTGGTGTAACGCTAGGGCAAAAAATTGCATTTGTGTGCATTTCCTAAAATGCTGCACTACGCCTTCAACTTAGCAGCCTCCTAAACTTTTTCTGTAAACACCAAGGGTCTCATTTATAAGCCCCTACGTACGTGCAAAATGAGGCCTAAAAGAGGCGTATGCCACTTCCCACGTTAAAGCTGTGATCTATACAAACAGACTTGATGGGAGAAACTTTGACCCATGCTTACGAACATTTTGGAGACAGGAAATCGACAACGCAGATGGTGAGGCGGAAGCCCGATTGTAGAATCTGTCAAATATTTTGGGCGCATACCATTTTGGCTTTTGTTTGTACGTACATTTTTAGTATGGATCCTACGCACTGTTTTATAAATGACACCCTAAAAGAGGGAATATATTTTGTGAGGCTGGCATTCATCCCTCCAGTACAGCTCTAGAGATTTATGCAGTCTATGCCAAGCAGCTTTAAAGCTGGCCTCACTGTGAGACATTATGTCAGTTTTTCCTTTAATTTCTCACCCATCTTGTATCTGATGCCTCCTTTTATGTATCCTCTGTTACAGGCGTAGTGCATCTGCGTCAGGACGACGAGCTAGAATTGGTGATACCATGCAGGCCCCAAGCCCTCATCTCTATGGACGCAGAATGGACCTTTTTTGGTGTCATACAGCTGAACTGAAACAAGACAGTGTGACAATGATAACTATGCAGCTCGTTGCTGCAGGATGTAGGAAACTGACACTGAGCCGTGTGAGGGGATGCTGATAAAGGGCAAAGTGACAGCAGCAGGAAAACTGTCGGGACCTGTCATTAATCTCTGGAAAATACATAATGAACTATTTAAATGAACTGCCCATCTCATGTGTGTCAGGTTTTTTTGAAGACATTTAAAGTCCTCTGGCTTTAAACCGATATCTTTCAGGTAGTCCACCTGGGCCTGTCCCTCAGCATTGTTTACGTGAGCTACCACCTCCTTTCATCGGTCTATTTTCGCATGTCTCTTTATACCTTGCTTCTCTCCAGCTCCACCTCCGCGCTGTCTGTTTATTTGTTCCTCTCATCTATTTTAGAATGGTTTCCGTTTTCCTAAGACTTTGACAGGAACAAACAAAGGTATAAATTTGTATCGCTCAGGAGGTGTTTTCCTGGTCGACACAAAGTCAGCGCTGTAAATACTTTAATATATCGTGACAAAATTAAAGTTGTAATAGGCCTTAGCAGAGATAAATTCTCATTTAAAGTTCATGACAAGTTTTGAATGTAAACATCTGTTTAATTTGTTACATTAAACACAGAAATATGACCATCTTTGTCTAAAAGCATGTTTATTTCCAGATGAAAAAGTTCTCGGATGTTTTCTTAATACAAAGTGATGTCTGTGGTCAAGCCTTTATTGTCTAAATATAGTATCCGCAGTGCCTATCTGGCGTCCACAGCTGTTTTCTCTCTCCCTTTTTTTTATGAAGCATGGCTATAAGAGGGTGTGTGTGTGTGTGTGTGTGTGTGTGTGTATGAGCTCTGACAGCGGAGTGTTACAATTTAACAGCAGCAGAAGCAGCCGCACAGGGAGGATGGTCAGACACATGTTCTCTAATCTCCTACTACTCTGGTCACTCAGCCATGACCTCTACATAACTGGACTGCCACATCACAAGCCACAGGTAGGCCCCAGATTTATAATTTCAATTTTGTTCTAATCTGCAAACATTTTGTAGTTTCATCTCCATGGTTCACTCTTTGATTATGATTAATGTTCCTATCATTTTAAGAAGCAGTCCTGGAACAACCAGAATCTCTATTCTGTCCCTCTGGATTTGGATGTAAGGCTTAGAAGACTAGACCTGTCCAATAACTTCATCAGACAGTTGCACACACTTGCTCTGCCATACTTGGAACAGCTGGACCTGAGCTCCAACCAGCTGGATCTCATCTCCGAAGGGGCTTTTGAAAACCTGGCTCGACTTGAGGAGTTGAATTTGTCCAGAAATGCGCTGAGCAACAACTTTGGCAGAAACGGCAAAGCCCTCCAAACCATCAATAGACTGAAGAGTTTGGACATATCAGTGAACGGCTTGAGTGAGGATGCAGTGGAAGTGTACCTTCGAAACAAAACTTCTCTTGATCAGCTTAAGATGACTGGTAATGCTTTAACGAGACTTTCACACAACTTGTTCAATGAGAGCACAGGCCTGAGGGCCATTACTATTGATGACAACCAGATATCAGTGATAGAACAGGGGACGTTTGAACCATTGGTTCATTTAGAGATGCTCAGCTTGGCCAAAAATAACCTCGCATATATCTGTGATTTTAAATTGCCTCAAGTTAAATATCTAAACCTCAGTCAAAATTCAGTCGAGTTCTTTGTCACGCATGAGAATGACCAGATGTACAGGCTTGAAATTCTTGATCTGAGTCACAACAAACTCCTTTATTTCCCATTTGTTCCAAAAAGGAATCGTTTAAGGTATCTTTATTTACAGAATAATATGGTTGGTGCCTTACAAACAGAGGCTACAATGGTATCACAGGCCTAATGCTCTTTACAGGGAGATTATGCACGAAAAAACAGGTAAGAAAAAATAACCTGCACTCAAACTTGACGCTGATGCCACTGATTTATATTGACCTGAGCTACAACCACTTCAGGTCTTTCCCACTGGAGACTTTGAGCCGTCTCTCACATTTAGAAACTCTAAATTTTAGTTACAACTGTTTGCAAAACATCACCTGGAATGTACGAAATGATGAATCAGGGCACCGTCGGCAGCTTTTCTTCCCCTCCTTAAAGTACCTCGACCTGCAGAGTAACGGACTTGCATCCATTTCTCCACTGTTTCTTAATGCGCTCACGCAAATAGAAACATTAAATCTCCAAGACAATGCAGTGCAACCATGTGCCTCCACGGAGCATTTTCCAAGCTCTCAGCCACCGCACCACATGAATCTCAACACATCCTGTGTTGTCTTTGGGCAGTTAAGGACTCTTAAACACCTCAACCTTAAAGACAACAACATCAACATGCTTCACCCAAACACATTTCAAGAAACCTCTTTGGTTTCTCTAAACCTCGCAAGAAATGCACATATGGGAATACAAGTGGGCTCATTAGAAGGTGTGCAAGAGACCCTTCAGTCCTTGATCATCAGCGAAATAAACATGACCACCTCTGATCTGTCTTTACCCCTGCATGCCAGCGTTAACGGAGCTGAACATATCTAACAACCGTCTAGACGGGATACCCAGCAGCTTGAGCTGCTCTCCTCTGAGAGAGATCGACATTAGAAATAATCGTTTTGCTACTTTAAACCATTCTTTGATTCGTGCTTTATCTGTAAGACCTCAATGTTATGTATATTAGTGGGAATTATTTTAACTGTTGTGACAGTAAATGGCTAACAATGCTTCATGAGCTGAAGATAAAACTGCCTGATGTAAGCGATGCTGTATGCTTTACAAGTGATGGAAACATTGTGATGACAGAGTATCTGAAAAACCCTTCAGTGAATTGTTTGTTTCAAACAAAAGCACAGGAAGTTCACTTTGGAACGATGATCATAATTGTTTTATTTGTAATTGTTATATTAACAGTGTTCATCATAATCACCAGGAAGGCTGTGTTTCATGCAGACTGTCATTTATAGTGTGATGTGGCTGTTCTATGCACATGGGTTATATAAAGTAAGCAAACACAACACAACACAACTCAGAATCTGGATAGCAAACTGAAGTAACTGAAGCGTACTTCCTGTGGCTTTCATTTTGCATGACCCTTTTTACTATGAACAGAAGTGGGGTTTAATGGCTGCTTGGACTATAAAAACTAGATTTTCAGTTAATAAAACGCAGTCAGATCGTCATCATCTGTCATGATTTATCCTCATCTCCATTCAAGCCATTCTTGTAAGACTACCCCTGCACGTTATTAGCCTAGTAGAACATGCATCCCGCTGCGTGACCTGTGCAGCCAAAGTGTTGTGATTGAAATTGGCTTTATCGACTCCCAAGCTGTTTGGTTACAGTGCGTGCCAAATCACTAATCAGGCAGAGAATTTTTGCCCATCCTTCATTGTGAAATATTTGTTTGCAACTAAAAATTAAACTTGGCTCAAATTTTTATGACGTCTGTGAGGCCTTGCACAACATTCCCAGAATTTGGACTCCTGAACAGTCCAATAAAAACGCCAATGAGAGACCTACGAGTTTCTGTATGACCATAAAATATATATACTTGACAATGTGTACAAGATTCATTTGAATACATATAACTTTCTGCATCTGGTTGTGTTTTGTTGTGTAGAATTTATGTGGCTCTGACACTGGTGATCAAATACATGGTAAATATGGCACCAGTTATGCTGTACATAATAAACATGCTGTATCTAATAGCCAGAATATGTTGGCAGTCTTCACTCCAGGATATGTATCCTCTATTTCTATACCTGCAAAAATAAATCACCGAGGTTTGGAGAGGAAGAGTATCTGTTTCTGTGAATTTCTGTTTATAGTTGAGCAACTTGAATTCCACCAAGTCATAAAATATTGACTAGAAGGGCTGCTATCATTCACTGTGAGATGTGTTTGGTTAAACTAACAACACATGAATAATCCTCTAAGTTTATCCCACACTGCTGATCCACATTGAGTTGAGCTGATTGTCTGGTGAAAAATGTGCAAAAACCTCATCACATGTTGCAGTTTAAAATAAATAAAAAGAAATCTAAAGATTTGATTACAAAGTGAGCAAGTAGCCGAGGGTTTACTGGGAAGAAACTGCCGTTGCAAGAGGATATCCTGTTAAGCAATCCTCTTATTGTCTCCTTATTGACACATCCTTCTCCTTTAAACTGGTGCAAAGTGCCATTTAGCAGTTCTCATGCCCATTACCACTTTGTCCACTGGGTAGAGCCGGGGCCTGCGATGCCAGCATTTCGAGCCAGGATGCCTATCAATCTGGCTCTTGAGCAATATAACTGTAGGAAATGTCTTTGTTGCCCCACCCACAAGATTTAGGTTCTAGATCAAGTAGCAGCTTGACAAGTTCAAGCAAAGAGCACTGGAAGAAAAGAACACTGTGTGGATAGTATTAGGTGTAAAACCATAGGAATGCAAGTAGCAAATTGCATTCATTCTTCTAGTTGGTGGGTAATAGTAGCTGGCATTTAGACATTAGCACCAGCTTGTTTGTTAGCACATTACAGCAGGTATTGAAAACTTGTATCACTGGCAGTCTCTACCTCTAGGCTAACTGTATTTTCAATGAACCCTTACAAATGAAAGCACTGCTTGCCCAGATAAACCTGACAATGTGGAGGTATCTCTTTGTAAAGATAATTATATCTTACATCAAATGTAGCACAAGTCAGTGGCATTAATGTTGCACATAGCTTATTTAAATGAGTTAAATCTGTTCTATCAGATCTTTTGTAAAGTCGTCACTTGACAAAACAACTATCTCGGCATCCAGCTCTTTGTTCTGCTCTCATTGTTTTGTTGTATTTAGAAATTTGCTGACCTGAAATTAGAATATTCTACAAATGCATTGTGCACCTTCTCCCAACACACTGTTACTGTAAATAGCAATTCATCCAATATATGTGCATAGTCTATATTACACAAATCCCTCTAACAATGTTATTTACAGTACTCTGATAATACATATCTTCTTCTGATTTGTCTCTTTCTCCTCAGTGGAAACAGGAGATGCAACTTCTTTGAATTATTCAGTGCACACTTCAAGTTAGAAGTCAGTTATTATCAAATATTCAACTATAACAGAAGCAAAAATGAGGTCCTCCATGGATGGCAGCACTGTCTTGATGATGTGTTAAGCAGTTTTCACCACCCTCTGTTACCCTATACAGCTGGGGGCAGTGCAACAGGCAAAGGTGCAACTGGTCAGAATACTCTTAATGGTGCACCACAAGTAGTACCCTGGACTGGAGTCCATGTTGAACCTCCTCAGTCTGTGTGGGAATAAGTCTTTGTTTTTGTCATGGTATCTGTGTGGCAATATCCTCACTTCCCCACTGCTGTGGACACTGAGGAACCTGAAGCTGCTGACTGTCTCCACCCTTGTCCCCTTGATGGTGACAAGGGCGCGCCCTTCTCCCTGCCTCCACTTGTAGTCACACAGAGTCTGACTCAGCAGTAGCTTTGTTATTTAGGAAAAATATATTCATATAGAATAAATATCTCAGCTCAGGCATGTGGCGGGAGCTCAGAGTAGAACCACTTGCTTCCTCACGTCTATAGTGGCCAGGTGAGGTGGTTCATGAATCTGATTAGGATGCCTCCTGAGCGCCCCCTGTTAGAGGTGTTTGGGGCATGTCAAACTGGTAGGAGGCCCTTGAGAAGACCCAGAACACGTTGGAGGGATTACATATCGCTGTGAGGGTCCTAAGGACAGAGGGATGTTGTATGCTGTAAAGCCCTTTGAGGCAAATTGTGATTTGTGATATTGGGCTTTATAAATAAAATTGATTGATTGATTGATTGATTGATTGATATCTCATCTGGCCTGGGAACACCATCCCCCAGGAGGAGCTGGAAGGCGTTGCTGGGGAGAGGGACGTCTGGAGTACTGTACTCAGTACTACGATGCCCTCGCGTCCCAGCCCCGGATAAGTGGATGAAAATGGATGGATGTCTTAATATCTTTTTTTCTAGATTATTTCTTGGCCTTTTTTGCCTTTTATTGGATAGGACAGTATTAGTGTGTGTTAGTGTAGCAAGGACCTTGCCTTCGTACATGGGGCCCCTGCTCTATCCACTAAGCCACTGGACGCCCTGATGGATGGATAAATATCTTGCTGTAGTCTGTAGAGGCAGATTGGGGCTAAGAGACCAAGAGTGCAAAGTTTAATCAGGACATCTCTATTTCAAAACAAGAAATGTTCATGCACAGTCTTCAGGTTTAGGGGCCCCTTGTTCCTATGGGCCCGTGTGTCTGTACCTGGTAGGCCAGCACAGTAATCCATCTATGACCACAAAGGTCCCAGATGAAGATACGGCCAAGAATCTATCATTGTAGTAAGCAGCTGTAATTGCAACTTCATGACATACACATTTATGTAGATTAAGCTTTTCTCCAAACCTTGAAAAAAGTGCATTCACTGATGTGAGTACTACACCAAAAATAACACAAAATCATTTAAGTATATCATCTTCCTCAAATATGCTACATGTTAACATTTTACATGATCAGACTTAGTAATCTGATACTGGATGATTTGCTTTGTGAGTTCACACATGATTAGATATGATAATCTACATTACATTTTATTTTTACTGATTGTTGGTCCACAGATCTGGCAGCCCGCTGCAGCAGGAAGAGGCCACGCCCTATTAACTATTTGAATTTTGTCCTTGAGGCCTTTCATGGCGGTAATACACCTTAAGCTTTTTGCAAACCACCATTAAACTAGAAGAACCTTCTTTAACAACCATATAAAAAGTCGGCTCCGGTGACAGATAAGCTGAAGAAAGAGCAGGACACCAATTAACAAAAAATGCTACCACACCTTCAAATGTGCTAACTGCGTTAGCTTCAATCACTTAACAGGCGTTTTCAACATGGCGGCCAGCGTCTCTGGCTCCTCACTGCCTCCCATCTGTTGGTAGCTGAAGAAAGAGCAGGATACATTTCACCGACTGGAGGAAGAAATCATCAAAGAGGACGAGCAGAAAAGAGACATCTGAAACCAGAAGTCTGACGATGTGAACAAAGAGCGCCGTGAAGACTGGTAATACAGAGCAGCTGTGTTGAAATTTGTAATCTAGCTAGCTACACACTTGGCTAGTTAGCTAACATTAGCCACCAGACGTGCAGTGTGAGCCCGGCTGCGGACTCCAGTCCATCCCAAGCCACCATGACTCCTCCTCAGCAGCAGCTGCAGCAGGTTAACAGCCTTCAGCAACATCCCTCCATTATCACCCAGAGAGTGCAGCTAACTTTAAAACTATTTCTGCTGGAAAATGCCCGGAATACACTTGAACAGGAACTTCTCAACCTCACTAACAAGGTAATGTTAGCGCCATTTTCGTATCGTCAGACATTACCTGTAAATGGGTTTAGCGAGCTAGCTAACATGCTACATGCTAACATTACATTACATTTTTTTCAACTATTTAATTAATTGTGCTGTTCATGAGATGTCCCAAAAGAGCCATCATAGTTTGTCATAGCCCAAATATTTCTGGTAATTGTCAATTGGTTACCAAAATTGTTGTTGATCAGTTGCATGTCTATAAGCCAAGAATTCATCACATCAGAAATACTGTATTGATCCCTGTGGGAAAATTTGGACACCTTAAAGTTGCTCTTAAACAAAATGATAAGAAATAGCAATAAAAATAAGAAGTGTGCAAGAAAAAAATGTGCATTATGCTACAATGTAGGCTGTGACACAATGTATACATAAAAATAAGAATATTTTTATGTAAATTCTTGAATAAACAAACAGTTTTTATTGCTTTCAACATGGCTTCAGCTTGTCTCCCTTTCCCCTCAGGCCTATGAAGAGGTTCAAGGTTTCTTGAATTCATCTTTTCCCACTACTGTCTTCAGTGATCTCTCAAAGGCTTTGGATACAAAGTGTCAAGCCATGGACAAGCTCTCAACTTTATTAAAAGACATCACAGTTGGTAAGTCAAACATTAATTAGGTAATTTTAGCTGCTGTTGTGACATTACAGATATTCATGTGTGAGACAAACATACCAAATTTCTTGATATACTATAAATGCCTTTTGCAGAGTCAAGGAGTAACTTGTTACGTGTACTGTAACAGCATTACTTTATCAAATTATAAATTAAAAGTAATTGTAATCTGTTACAGTTGCTGAAAAAAGCGATTAACATTAAATCAAAATGCTGGTGATTAAAAAGGTTAAATGTAGGAAATAACATTACTTCTGTTGCTTTGCATCCTTTCACCATGCAGGATTGCCTTCTTTTGGCATGTATCTGGACAACGTGGGTCAGCAAAGCCATTGGGACAAATGTGAATGCAACATCATCAAGGGTAGGATGGCTTACAAGGCGCTGTCTCTGCATCTAGACAGGCTTCATTCATTTGGCAGTATGTGCTCGAATTTTCAGCATTGTTTCTGATTGGTTCTCATGACTGAAATTGCTCTGCCTCTTATCTGTCAATCAGATCAATGCACATTGTTGTAAGCAACCTTATTCTGCCATGCCATGCTATGCTGTGACCAGCCTACCAACCCAAGGCCATGTCACTGGACAAGAACACCCTTCATTCAGGGTCCACAATTAACACTTGGCACTTGCAAAATGCGAATAAAAAATTACGTTGGCCAGTAAAATAATTGAGTTTAGTCGCCATTTGTGGGTTGCTGAGGTAAGCCTACTCTCACCACTACAACAAATATTGCATTATGCATTTTGCAGAGTGCAAGGTTTGACTATCAGTAATTGTATCGCAGTCCTTTAATTGACCCTCGCTGTCCACCATTGCCAAGGTTATGCTTGCTTTATCTACTCGCTACTGGGCTTGATTACCAGTGGTATTGGACTGGTTTCAAAGAAGAGAATTTTGTGCTAACTACAAAGAGAATCTTCAAGTTATGTGGTGGCACATTGCTGGAGTAGATCAGAACGATGGTTGTGCAGTTAAAAGTAAATTTACCGAGAAGTGTTGCTTCACAGAAAAGGGCGTGAGAAGAGATCGTCTTTGTTATGACAACAACATCAACACAGTTGGCTGCAACGTTTGCCACACTTACTCCTCAAATAGGCAGTGGTGGAAGAAGTATTCAGATACTTTAAAAGTAGAGGTACTAATGCCACATTGTGAAAAAACTTCACTGCAGGTAGGAGCCCTGCATTGAAAACCTTACTTAAGTAAAAGTATGAAAGTAGTTTTATAAGCAAAATGCAGTCAAAATACTTGAAGTAGAAGTATTCATTGTGCAGTAAAATGTTCCTGGTCAGGGTTTTACTGTTATATATGGTGTTTTTAGAATAATATTACAGCTAAATTAATGTGTTGCATTTTACTGCTGTAGATTCTAAAGGTTATGCTATGTTTTTTATGCCTTTATATACAGCTGGACAGCTGTATATAAAGGCATAAACAGCTGTATACAGCGGGACAGCTTAATCTATGGCACTGCATCATAGATCATCATATGTTTGTAAAGTCGCTGTTCTGTGAGAACCACACGTCTCTAAATAGTCAACCTTTTATGAGCTCAGAAAAACAGCTCTGTTTTTAGCTTGGTCACAATGCTTTCTCCAGCCAATTCAAGTGGTTTTTAAAGAGTTTATTAAGCTTAAGAAGTAGTAGAATTTGCACAGCACAAAGGAACATTTCATCCCTTGGTTTACCAAAACATTAAAAATTGGCACACATATTGGGCCGGGTTCACAAAGCTTCCCGGTGCAAAGAGATGGTCCTTGTGACAAAATTAGAATTAGGATGTTTTCTAATAATTTCCCCTCCACAGTTTGGACTAGATCCTAATAAAGATCAAAGTTATTCACAAATCATCTTAGCTATTAAGAGAGCTCCACAAGGAAAAAGTTTAAAGGAGGACTTTTATGGTGCTGAAGAGTTTCTTAAGCAGAGGAGAAAATGGTGGGAAGACAAAGAAATAGGAGAAATATTCTCCAAACGCTGAATGACAGTGAGTGAATGACACTACTCATTAGATCATGCAGAGATAAGGTTTGTGGTTACTCATTCGAGATATGCTCACATCCCCCACCCAGCACAATAACGTTGTTAACGCCAGAAATAAAAGTGATCACAACACTAAGATGTTCAGCAACTGGTAAACTGCAACAGTGCAGCAGTGATGACCTCGGTCTGTCTCAACCTTCCATTAGCAGAGTGATCACACAAACAATAACAGCGCTTTCACAGTCTTATATTGTGATGCAGTTAATTTCATTTCCACTGGATGCCCACACCTTGCAGGCTCACAAAAGGGCAAACAATCACACCTTTTAAAAGAATGCATCATACCTAGCAACAGGGTCAGCCACACCTTCTCACTTTGGTAAAGGTTTCTGTCCCTTCCTTCTAACATTACTTTAGCATAAGCTTTACACTTTACAGTTACATTACTTAAATTTTTATTATAGTAGTTATCTGTAACCCATTCCATTTCAAAAGTAAACTTCCCAAAACTGCTCATGCATCACCATCATTACTCAAGTATTCAGTCTGTGATTTAGGGAAGATTTTCACTACTCCCTCATTTATCAAACACTCTCTCTTCCTGCTTTTCTTATCTTTACAGAGCCACAAGTCTGTGTCCAGCCCTCTGTCAAAAACAGAGTGAGAACAAATCTGCTTCAGCCACTCAGAGACAAAGGGATCCTAATGACACATGTTGTCAAGTTTGGGCCCATGTTGCAGAACTCGCTCATGGCGAGCTCCATAGCCAAAGCAGTCCAGGTGCTTGGAGCCACACTGTCCCTCCAGCAATTGAAACATGTCCTCATCTCCCAGCCTGCAGCGGTCCAGCAGGATGACATGATATGCAGCATCTCGTCCAGCTACAACAGCGCCGTTGCGACTACAAGCTCATCCTCTCATTTAAAGGGTGAAGAAAAAGAACACGCTGTTGTTTTCAAAGGGGAACGCCCGTCAGACGCTGTGATTCTTCCACCTGCGATTACTGAGGGACCCAAGATTAACCCAGAGAGACCACCATCAGTACTGCTACCTCCCATACAAGCTGTACTCCCAGAGAACAGTAACCCGAAACCAATGAAAATAACACCACTAATTAGATGGGGATGTGAGGAAGATGTCCAGGTGCAACACCAAAAGCAAACATCCTCTCAGCTGCTCCACTTCCTCAGGGCAAAAGCTAAAAACATGGGTGCACTGGAGGTCACTGTCATGGAGTGGAGTAAAAGTTTGCTACAGAGTCCTACCATCAAAACACAAAGCTACCAATTTAGACAAGATGAGACAGATGATCTGATCGATGCACTAGCTCCGAAAACATTATGTGCAGACATAGAAAACCAAGCCCCAATCTTCAGAGTAAAAAGAGTGGAATCAAGTGGCTCTCTGACCTATACTTGTGTGATTGCAACAAAGACTGAATTGTGGGATATCGGAGACATCTTCGCAGTGATGGGACAGGGAGACCTTGACACTAGCCCTTTGGAATATAAAGACTGTCAGAGAATAGCATCTCAAGTGGAGAACTCCTGTCTAAACGTTAAGTTGGAAACCCAAACAGAACCTGAACATGAGAGCAATTCTGCTGGTGCAAAAACCCCAGTAACCAATGGTATTACCATTCCTGAGTTCCAAATCCGGAGGTTTGAAGAGACCGAGGTTGTGGTGTCTCATATTGTCAGCCCAGGCAACTTCTACGTCCAACAGGCAAACTCCACTACGAGGCTGCAGGCCCTTGTCACAGAGTAAGTCGTTCAGCATGGATTCTAATCGCTTGTCTGCTTTTTCTCAGCTTTTCTCAGCCCTCACTGATTCTCTGATCACATTTACAGAACTTAAAGAGCCACTTATCCTTTTTTTTGTTCATTACTGCTTTCTTTGTAGATTTTTTTTCTTCTTTTTTAATAATCCACATGTTTCTGGTTGTCATTATTTTTTTCTCATTTGTAGCAGCTGGAAAGCCAGTAGTTCATGTGCCGAGCAGAACTGCATTCCAGACATTGGAACCCAAGTAATGGGTTGGTTCCCGAAGCAAGAACAATGGTGCAGGGCTCAGGTGACGAAGATATGTGGAGTAAGTAGAGGTGGGTTCAGTTTTATGTATTGGACTGGTTTTGCAAATGCATACCTCTAGATGGTAGCAGTGTCACTTTGCTTGCCAGTAGCCACTTGGGAGTTCCTTTCTGGATCTTCTTTTTCAGTCTAACCTCAACTCTATCTTTTGGATGTCAGATAACAATGCCACCGATGGTGCTGGGAGTGAGACATCCATCAAGGTGGAGGTGAAGAGGCTGGACCACGGTGACACAGCCTGCCTGTCGCTGTCGAACATCAAGGAGCTGACCCCAGAACTAGCCGTCCTTCCTCTTCAGGCCGTACAGGTCTCACTGGCAAATGTGAGTGGCTCCCTACAGATAATGTTTGGCTTCATAAGTTTTCACATGTACCTAAAGTACCACATGAAGCACTCACTGATGAACACGTTAAGATTCCCAGCGACAGGCGTGCAGATTATCCCTCTCAGAATTTGCATACATGGAAATGGTTAACATGCTTTGCTTTGCTGTGAGAGTGTAGACTCAGACAATTGGCGTTTGTCCACATGATTAGTCACAGCCTTATCTATTACAGTGATAAAGGAAATGAATTATCTCAGTTCATGGTTATTTTTTGTTTGTTTCCTCCCCCTTAGGTGACGCCTGTGTATGGGAGTGATTGGTCTGAGGAGGCAGTGGGCTGGTTCAGAGCAATGGTGCACAACAGAACGCTCTATGCCAGACTTTACCCACAGGGACCCAAAGTTACAGTCGAGCTGTACTTGGAAAAGGGAAAGCTTGGAGCTATGAGGTACTTGAGGATGAAACAGTCAGTTAATTGTAAATTATGAATTTAGAATGAACAGAATTGTTAAAGGCGAAAAAGCTGGCACTAAAATTAATTGATGTATCTAATGATTCTACCAACAAGTGTGCCCTTTGGTTTTATTTCACCAGCCTATAACTTCACAAGCATTTCTGCTGTATCAAGTAGTACAGTGACTGAATATATGCTTGTGTTGACCTTATTATGTGTATACATAACTGTACAATGGTATTATCTTCATCTTAGGAGGGGTGCATCACTGTCTTTGAGGCTGGCCCAGAACGGACATGCAAAACATAACAAACTGAAGAATGTCGGTCTCATGAAAAACAGTAAGTAGAGTTTGTTTACCCAAGGTTGTGTATCTACAGTAGATGGCAGTATAGTCTGTGTATGACCAGAGCAGCACTCATTTTCTCTCAATATCTTGTGTTCTGCTTTTAGACACTGTTCAGCTGAAGATGAAACAGGACTCAGAGTGGGAGAAATACCTCATCTCGTGCTACACTCAGAATAAGAAGTAATTCAGAAAGCAGGGAATGTGTCTCGTTTTGTTGGTGTCTGATGTGGAACGTAAAAAACAAATGTGCACAAATTTGTTGTGCACACAAATTTTTAATTAAGACATAAATCATCCAGTTTCAATCGACCATCTGTACATACAGTGGACTTTCAGGTTACATATTGACAAGCTGCTGTGACTGGCACTTTGCAGCACATGGACAAATCAAGGATATTTAAATAAATAAACAATAAAATTAATATTAAGGAGAAAAAGTTAAAGGCATTGACTGGATTAGTACACATTGAGGAGCATGTGTCAGCTTCCTTGTGCATTTTAGGTCTTAACTTGCAGTTTGTAAAGTCAAAGCTTTGAGTGTAAAGCTTATGTTCTCTGTCATCACTGGAACTCAAGATTTTTTTGTTTTGTTTACATAAATTCTGTTTTTTAGAGTCAAACAAATTGTGACTATTGTCTTTAAAGCACTGATAGAAAAGTGCAATAGATTTTTTTAAGTATGTATAATGTATGGGTACTTAAATACCTAATAGTGGTGCATTTAGTTTTATTTAGAACATTATTTCATACTTTAACCATGATGAGGAAGTGTGTCTCTAGTCCTGGTTATTACAGCCACTAGACGGTGCCAGTTCAGTCAAATAACCTACCATCTTGATTTGTTTGTGTGCCACATACAGTAGGCCTAACGTTTAATTTTTTATGTATCACTTTCATTTCATATTCAACATCAGAGCCATGTTGCCTTGGTTAATATTGAGTTCTTATACAATGGCAGATCTATTATTTTGGCTGTACACTGTATATATCTCTGCTTCCATAATAAAACTGTTACCTACAACTGTATGTTCTCTGTCTCTGTATTGTGGAGTACTGTATCGTCTATAGAGGGAATATAAATGAGGTTGAGTTCATTCAAAGAATTACCAGGCCACCCTAATCCTCCCACTATGTTTGTCATACGTGACGCAGAAATGCTCATGGCACAGTGAACTGCTGTAGGTCATCTGATAGTACATGACAAATGACCACATTGTGTTTTCAGTTGCATTCAGTTTGTTGCTACTGTAAATTATTGTTTCCACTGTTATAAGGAGGAGTTTGACCAGAACAAAGTGTGCAATGTCAGTCGGTAATGCTAAAAGGAATTATAGTTTATTCACATGTTAGTGGTTCCCAAGCTTTTTTCTTAAGGGACCCCTTAAGGATTATTATAGAGTGAACTAATGACCCCTGACTAAGTGACATTTTATGGATATTTCATGTTGCATTCAATGCATAACAATAACAGTGTGGAACAACTTACAGGCTGTACAGTAATAAATTTTATATCAGGGGTCCTTAATGTTTTTCAGGAGGACCCCTTAGCTTAAGAGAGCTGGAGCAAGGACCCCCTACTACGTGTGTAAAATTAAGTACCATGTATAAACATACAATACTAAGCTATTAATATAATAATTATTGACATTCATTTGACAAGAATTCATAGTTAACAGTTAGCCTATCATCAGTGTTGTGTACTGTAAATTAGATGGGATTTATCTTTGCTAATAATATGTTTGATTCATATTAACGTGTATATCCAGACATATTTTAATTAAAAAAAAAACTATTATAAACAATAATTTGGCAGCCCCCCCCTGCGGTAACTCTGAGGACCGCTAAGGGGTCGTGAGCCCCCGTTGAAGACCCATGCTTTATACAAAAGTAATTATTGGTCATCAGAAGTTTAAGCTAAGATAATTAGTCACCCTGTGAAAACATCAGTAAGAACAGCACCTGGCACAACACAAAGTTTAATTTAATTTTCATAATTAGAATTTATTTGCTTAATTTTCAGTACTGCAGCATTTACATTTGTAACATGGTCACAGTGCAAAAATCGCTTTGAACAAATCAGACGAATGGTTTTAATTAAATCTTGTGTATAAATGATCTTTTCCTTAAGACTGGCTTTCATTTTCTGCCACATTAGTGTTTTGCATTATTTAAACAGCTTGTGTATTTTCCGGATGAATCTGCAAACCTGTTAGTGACTGTGTGCTCTCGATGACAGTGCCTCAGGTCAAAAGCTTCCTTCACTTCCCTGCCCTGCCAAGCACAATAAATAATGTGGCAGGCTGAGGCCTTTTGTGTCCACACAGATTCCTTCTTTTGCCCGGGGTAGGCGGAAATCGAGGCGTTTGATCTGAATTCTAAAGAGTCTTGTTGCAGCCCAATAAAGGCTGCCATTGTATGTAAATAGTTTATATAAGAGCATATGACTGCTACGGTGCAGGGCACTGGCTAGTGGCGGAGGAATGATTAGCATTTTCCAAACGCATGGTGTTCTCAATCCAGCCTTCTGGCTCGCTAAAAAAACACAATATTTTAATTCATTTCTTCTTTGTACACATTTTTGTGTACCACCACAACTGAAGGTAAAATGTTCTATCATTTCATTCTGTTTTCTACTAACACTCAGTGTGCAGTGAGGTCAGATTTTATGTGAGGGGTGGCTGACGTGCTCCATTGCTTCGACTCGACAAACACTTGCCTTTTGTTTAAATTATCATTACCATTTATAGTAACATTGTTTGAATTAATCAGCTTTTAAAGTGTGATCATTTTAAGTTTTGGGTTTTTTTGGGGTAAATCTCATGAAGTCTGTCGCCGTTCTCACAAACAGAGGTCTCTCAGTTGTCTTAAAAAAAAAATCTCATAATGAGATGGATGTCTTGCCGGTTCCTTGGAGAAATATGCTGGCAGTCTGTCAGTCTGTCTGCAACTGGGCTGTAGGTCAGTTTGGGAGTACAGTATTAATACAGGGTGAGCAAATCACGTGGCTCTGCGAATGTTTCGCAATTGGCCTCGTCCTGTTGCGTCTTGTGACGGCGCACGGCGGTAGGCCATCACCCCTGCTTTTATACGGCCAACTTGCTACTTGGCAATTCTTTTCTGTTGTTCCTCACTCTGCCAGCTTGATGCTCAGACCACACCTCAAGATGGTCATCTTTGGACCCGGCGCTGCTTACGCCGCTTGCACCGCTGGCTGAGCCTGGTAAACCTCTAAAAACTTCTGTTACAGTCAGAGTTAGAGTACAGTTTGACTTTTACGAAATTACTAAGTTGTGGACGACAACAATAACTTTGAGTTATTTAAACTGATAACTCGTTGCTACAAATGTGAGTTTTTATTCAATACGAAAGGCTAAATGGTGTTTTTTAAGAAATTCGGTTATTTTTCCTGAGAGACATTTTGATAAAATTCCTTAACTTTATATTATTTTACATTAATAATATGATTATGACAGTTAAGCTCAAGCCTTGGTTTGTATCTATGTAACCTTGATGAAAATATAACCTTTATTTTTTGCAGACCTGGAGTCGAAAATGAACTGGGGGACCTTTTATGCCGTGATCAGCGGCGTAAACAGGCACTCTACTGGCATTGGACGAGTTTGGCTCTCCGTCATCTTCATCTTCCGTATCCTGGTCCTGGTGGTCGCCGCTGAGAGCGTTTGGGGAGATGAGAAATCCGGCTTCACCTGCAACACCCAGCAGCCCTGGCTGCAACAGCGTCTGCTACGACCAGTTCTTCCCCATCTCGCACATCCGCCTGTGGGCGCTCCAGCTCATCTTGGTCTCCACCCCCGCCCTGCTGGTGGCCATGCATGTGGCCCACCGACGCCACATCGACAAGAAGATCCTGAAGAGGTCGGGCCGCGGCAGCCCCAAGGAGCTGGAGCACATCAAGAACCAGAAGTTTCAGATCACTGGAGCTCTGTGGTGGACTTACATGATCAGTATCATCTTCAGAATCATCTTCGAGGTGGCTTTTCTCTACATCTTCTACTTGATCTATCCTGACTTTAAGATGGTGCGTTTGGTGAAGTGTGACTCATACCCATGCCCCAACACAGTGGACTGTTTTGTCTCTAGACCGACAGAAAAGACCATATTCACCTGTGTTCATGCTGGCAGTGTCTGGGGTGTGTGTGCTGCTTAACCTGGCTGAGGTGATATACCTCATAGGCAGGGCCTGCAAACGGAGTTTACGAGGCTCTGAGGACGAGTCCAAAGTAGCTTGGATTAGTCAACGATTGTCTTCTTATAGGCAAAATGAAATCAATCAGCTGATAGCAGATCATTCTCTCAAGTCTAAGTTCGCTGTGACCAAAAAGAGCCCGACCGAGAAGGGTGAAAGGTGTTCTGCTTTCTGAGACTCTTCCTCTCCTGTTCCCTTTGAACTAATCAACAGTAATCACACGTCCATGGAGGATGTTGCTCCATGTTGTTACATATTCTGTATATCTGATTGGTAGCACACACATATAGGCTATTTATTTATGTATCATTCAGTCAATCGCTTTTTAAGTCATCTGTTTTTCTTTGCTCAGTTTTACTGACACAAATGTTAGTTGCTGTTGAAGCTCGTCTAAACTACTTGGAGCCAGAGGTGAAGGTTAAAGGACCATACCAGTGTTTTTGCATGTTTAAGCCCATTTATTACAAATTGAGCGTAGTTGATGTTGGTGTCAAAAAGTTGCCAAAAGCTCAAATTTTTTGTTAGATTTTGGGTGGCTTTTTCTGAAAATTATATGAGGCAACTTTCCAAGGTGTGAAGTTTCATGGGTTCAAGAAACCATGCTTGCCATTGTTGCTGTCAGCACACTTTAAATTATGGATTTTGAAAATCCTGCAGGTGTGGCAGGTTGGTGCACAGGTTAGAAACCACCAGTTGTATTTACAAGCTATGATGCATGAAAATTATGCTCCAGCCAGTAGATTTTTGAAGTTTCACTCAGCCACATCTCAGCAGCTTTATCAAGCAATGATAATGAAGCTTCGACACAATAAATAGATGGTTCCTAAGAAATACATGGAAAAAAATTAGCTTAGCAGTAATACAGGATTACAGGTAAATTGGCTAAGATGTTCATAAACACTGGCATGGTCCTTTAAAGAAGCGAAAATTACAGTAGAGTTTAAATGCTGGATAGAAAGTGAACTTCTTATTTACACCAGAATTATTGTTTATAGGTACCACATTTAATTCCAGTCTGATTCAAAGCTAGGTAATGGAGGTTTTTGGCAGTGGTTCCCAACTGGTTCAGCCACGGGGTCCAGATTTCTCCTTAGTCATTAGTTCCAGGTCCACACAGTTTAATATATTCATCACGATACTTGCGTGTGGGCATGTCTCAAGCTAGTTTGCGGTCTCTTTGAAGTAGCTGTTCATTATTCACTCACTTTATAGCAGGAAACGGCACTTCAAAATAAAAGCTCTGTGCTGAAAATGTACTGTACTAAAAAATAATGTGTGTTTTTTACGAAGTTGATACGTTAGCAAGTCACTTGCGGTCCATTCAGAATGGACCCGTGACCCACTTCTGGACCACGACCCACCAGTTGGGAACCACTGGTTTAAGGTATTTATGTGAGTAAATGCCATAAATGTCAGTAACAGCCCATTAAGCTAACAGCAGTATGCTTGGATTTTATTAGACAGTTTAAGTTATTTGACTTTGCTAAACTGCACACAGCTGTAACTATTATGTAACTAAGCATACTGATATAAAAACATTAAAACAATTGGTGCTAGAGAACCAAAGAAAGTTTCAAAATACTGTCCAGGTATGGACAACTGTCTCTAGATATTAACGTTCAGCAAGTGAATAAAAATAATTACATAATAAACATATCTTTGGTACTGACCTATTAGTAATATGTGTTGTCTCAACAGAGAAGTCAGAGCAGTGCACAGAGGAAATGTTTATGTCAATAAACCTTGTAAAATCCCAGTACTGTACATATATCTTTGTATATCTTTGTATTCAATTGTAAATACTGCCTACTTACTTCCATAGCTTCTTTTTTGTCTTGGTTTCTGAAAAATGTTTATGGTTGATATACTTAATAACAGACAATTGCATTTGCTTTCTTTAATATTACCCTGTATAATATTATTTAGTATCTCTCTGGTTCTGAAAACGTAATGTCCCACACGCTGGTATCTGTTTTTAAAGTTATACAAATTATATTGCATACAAAAATCCTGATGTCGACATTTATACCTGCATAAATGAATTTACACCCAGGTAAACAATCCGGTTAATAGATAATATGGGTTGAAACTATATGTGTACATTATGTAATATAAAGAAATAAACTGCCTGATAATTTGATGTTATTTGAAGTTATTTAGCAAACACACAACATTTGAGTTTCTTTCAAAAAGTTTTACTAAATGTGTAAAAATAATGACACCTGTCGAGTGTGTTTTTTCCATTTTAATACTCAGAACTGGGCTCAGCTTATTACTGATATGTCAAACTGAATTTTTCTCCCTCCTCTCACTGTGATTTGTAACTTGAGGATGCAAATGGCTACTCATCTCCAAACCGTGCCCCCCATGATAGGAGAGACCCTCGTGCTAAATTTAGACCACTTGTGGCCAGACAGACTTAGCGGACATCCTCATTGGCCAGCTGCCCTGTCACTCACTGTAACAAGCGAGTAGAGGGGCTTTGATAGTTTACATTAGAGAGTGTACCCTGTGCCAAATTTAACCACAGAGGGGAGGGGAGGGGGGTTCTGTTGAGAGAGGGCAGGCCGGACATGGTTGAGAGTGTGTCCAGCAGGTTACGTGTGTGTGTGTGTGTGTGTGTGTTGTGGTCAGTGGAAGACCCCGAGGCCTGGATCCTGATTCCTGCCTGAGCTGTATTTGAAAACAGAAGACTTGAGTCGGTGGGTTTGTCGGCGTGGAACGGAGGTGGTGGCCAGCGGGAGCCCGCTTTTCCTGTCCATTCAAGGGCATTGCTGGGGGCCCGAAGATCAGCTCTGCACTGAGGCCTGTCAGACAAGCAGGCGGCCTCATGGACCTTCGAAGACGTGCAGGGCTGCACCGCAGGAGATGCATAAGCTGACAAGGTGGGTTTTTTTCCAGTAAATATGGCTTCTCTGCGATTGTGAAGTTAAACCTGTGTGGAGTGACATACTTACAGGAGTTAAGACAACTTAAATGTTGTGGCCAAAGGCTGTCATTTCTTTACTGACTGTTTTGCGTGGGAACTCAATGATAAGAATTGTCCGGAATGATAGGAATGATAGCAATAACCTGAGGGGTTAATTTGTTTAAAGTTGCTAAAACATTAGCTAGGTTTATTTATGGTGGCTCCCTAAACATCACCTGCCACAGTTCAGCAGTTATCAGAGTGACTTCTGTCTCACAGCAGCGGACCCTGAATGTGCTGTCCTGCTACTGTACAGTACGTTTATCAGAAGTGGAATATATTTATAACATAATGGGTTACGGGAGCTGACAGTAGCAACATTACTCAACTGTTTCTCACTTCCACCACATCTGCCTGGTGTGTGATTTCACCTCGTCTGTGGATCGGGTTGCCATGGCTCGGGCCATGAAGGCCGGGAGCCGCAGAGTCATGAGTGGAACCTGTCTGCCCCCCTGTCCGCACATGCCAAATATATACCCTCCTAAAGTAAATATAATCCTGTCTGCGTCCACGTGGAAAAGGCCACTACCTGCTCAGGAGCAGAGTCTCTCAGTTGTACACTCGGTTAGCAGCTTGGCTCCCTGGAGACTTATTTGGTCTGAGTTGTGCTTGAGGACGTTTAGGAGACGTAGTGATCAGGAACACTGAAGCTTACTTTAACCACTGGATTAACATTATTACATGTCTCACAAATCAAACTGAGCAAACTATTTTTGACTGTTTTTTTGTACCTCCACTCCCAGATCTGAGCTCACGCAGCCATGGGGGACTGGAACCTGCTGGGAAAGCTTTTAGAAAAAGCGCAGGAGCACTCCACTGTGGTGGGGAAGGTGTGGCTCACCGTCCTGTTCATCTTCCGCATTCTGATCCTGAGCGCCGCCACAGAGAAGGTGTGGGGCGACGAGCAGTCGGGCTTCACCTGCGACACCAAGCAGCCCGGTTGTGAGAACGTGTGCTATGACATCACTTTCCCCATCTCCCATGTTCGTTTTTGGGTACTGCAGATCATCTTCGTGTCCACGCCTACGTTGATCTACCTGGGACACATCCTCCACCTGGTGCGGATGGAGGAGAAGCAGAAGGAGAAGGACAAGCACAATGCACATCATTTAGAAAAGCAGGGCCAAAAAAAGGCTCTGGTGAGGGACGACAAGGGACGAGTGCGCCTGCAGGGGGAGCTCTTGCGCACATATGTCTTTAATGTGGTCTTTAAAACTCTGTTTGAGGTCGGCTTCATTGTGGCTCAGTACCTCTTGTATGGCTTTGAGCTGAAGCCCATGTACACATGTGACAGACCGCCCTGCCCCAACGTGGTGAACTGCTACATATCCCGTCCCACAGAGAAAACCATCTTCATCATCTTCATGCTCGGAGTGGCCAGCGTCTCTCTGTTCCTCAACCTCGTAGAGATCTACCACCTGGGCTTCACCAAGTGTCGCCAGGGCATCACCTACAGGAGAGGTGGAGAGTCCCCTGTGAGTCTCCCCAAGGAGCCCAGCGAGGCCGCAGTACCGTACGCGCCGAGCTTCGATGACTACTTCCACCAAGTCCAGCCAGCCTACCCGCCCGTCCCCGGATACAACCTCTCCCCTCTCTCCGAGGGCACAGACTCGTCCTTCCACCCCTACCACAGCAAGGCGGCCTACAAGCAGAATAAGGACAACTTGGCGGTAGAAAGGAGCAGCAGCAAGCCAGAGGAATGTGACCTGAAAGGAAAGAAGGGAGCAGGATCAGCCCCTGGGTCACCTACGCAGGCCAGGCCCGGCCGCAGTGCCAAACACAGCAACAACAAGACTAGAATAGACGATCTGCAGATATGAGGAGGTTTATGTTTCTCTGAGGGTGTCTTAAATTGCTGTGAGGGGGATCGTATGTTGTTTGGAAGCATTCATACATGCTGTACTGACTCCCCCTTCTTTAAGAGGGCACAGGTTTGACTCATTCCAGCTTAGATGGGAGTGACATTTACAGGGCACACTGAGAAGCTGCAGGTGTACGGAAATGTGTGAAGACTGATGTGGGTCAATAATCACATTTGTAATGACTTCTTCAAGGAAGTTCTGCTCCACTGAGAAGTGTCCCAGCCCTTTTGACTGTTAAAAAACTTAATTGGATTCAACACTAGACTGTAGCATTAATGGTACACCATTTGTGACAACACCATATTTTCAGTCAGTGTTGTAAAGGTTTTTTTTATTAATTCGTGTAGGGTATAAATTTCTCCACTATTCACTGTTGTTACTGAGAACCTAACAAAATTGACAACAAAACACAGTCTGCTCAGGTTTTACATGAATGTAAATGAGCCCAAAAAATGCACCTCCGTGTATAAAATTGCTCAAACTTTGGGAACAGAATCCAGGGCAGAAACTTGTTCAGCGCTGGCCTGACCTCATTTGAGGAAATCAGATAGGGCGAATAGTTAAATTTAACTTCCTTTAACCGTTTTGAGGTCACCCTTTAGCATAGTTCACTTGCTTAGACTTGAAGTGAGAAGTTGTGCAATATCTGACAACACATTGGACACTGGAAATACTGTACCTAATTCCAGGACGCGCCTCAAAAAATAAATTGCACTGGTCTCAGGAGTTCCCACATTTGTGCTGCCTCATTTTTATTTTTTTTTTTCAACAGCCAGCAAGTACATAATTATAAGCACATTGTTTTGTTTATCCTTGTTTATATCTGTGTTTGTGCCGTTTGTTTTCTGTAAAGCACTTGGTGACAACCATATTTGTAAAACTGCTTGAAATAAATCTGTCTTAAATTTGCAAAGCTAGCAGTCCATTTATAATCTCAAGTCTTTAGCAGGAAAAAGGAGGAATCATTTCACTGGGGCACATGTTACAAGTGTTGTTTTATATTCCTGAAACACATAAATCAACTCAGGAGGAGAAACTATAATATCAGTAATCAGTTTCTAAACACCGTAGCTCTGACGTGTAGTGTATCAAAGCTCTGCAGACATACTGAACCCTTGGTTTTTTAATTCTGGAAACAATGAATCTGTGAAGTAAGGATCTACCAGGTGTAGTTTGAGTCATCAGTATGCACCCACAAACATTTCAACCTGTCCAAAACTGACGTGCTGGAGCGGGAATAAACATGTCATGTGTAAAGTCTTTGCTGTCTGCATATCCAACACATGCACACATCTTGCACTCATGTCTGCCGGGAAAGCACAACCACGCAGGCAGCCCTGGTATGGAAACCTTGAAATTAATGACATAGCATGTTCATGACGAGGATGTTGTCTCATAACTTTGGACTTATACATTCATCATTTTCTGTCAGTGCTTTATGCGTCAAGGGAGGAAAGTTTTTTAACTTAAATATGTTAAAACAAAAGAATACAGTTTCTGAAACTTCATGTGTTGACATATGATGGAGTGCAGTCTGGGCATACCCTTCTTTACTTTAGTGTGTTGTGCTGCCAGATACAATGTGTTTCAGACCTTCCAGACAAATCAGTCAGGAGAATTATTTGTAATGTATGACTCCATAAATCAGTGAGTAAACTAGAATAGTGTTTGATGCGAAAAAATGTCACATCTACTTTTACAAATGAGAACAAAACATGAAGGTTAGTCAAAGTTGTTTTAAGACATACATCATCTTCAGATGTAATAAAGTGATCATCTTTGAGAAGAGGGGTTGTGTGTCTCTGAAACGTTGACAGATGAATAGAAGAGTTTATGAATATAGATGGATATCCAGCACTTTGAAATGAAATCCTTTTAGTGTAAGGCCAACATTTTAAATTGTAGTTGCATCAGAGCATTGTAATCTAAAGGTTTCGAGTTTGACTGAATCACGTAATAAAAGTCTGCGATTTGTTAACACTAGATGACACGGAGCAGTTTTTTTTGTACATAACTGCCATGACTTTGATCAATGGTGGCTTTTGTATTTTGTAGCTCCGCAAGTGGAATTAATAGCAGCATGATCACCTCTGACACTCATGACTACACGAGAATGGTGATTTCAATGCAGTTCATCCGAGGGAATGTACAAAAATTACTAGGGTGGGGAGACGGGCTGAACATTATGTTTTCAAAAAGCAAGGACCTCGCCAATGTTATCAATATTTTCTTTGGAGTTCGTCCTCCCCTTGACTAACAGAACAATTGCAACACTCTCCCCACATTTTACAGTAAAGTAATATAACACTGTTGAACTGATTAAATTCATTTTGTCATTATGAAAATAATTGAAGGTGTGTACTGTAATTTAAACCTTAATATCTTACGGCTGGGACTCATGCTGCGCCTTTTCCCACCTGGAAAACACAAGGTCAGGCGCTGGGTGCTACTCTTGTGCCTACTGCCAGCTTTCAAAGGTGTGGAGGCAGTTGGAGCCTGACGTTGCTGAGCGATCATAACCAGCACCATATTATAGCCTACTTATCAGAAACTCAAGTTCAGAGCTGATCTTCATTGTTTTAAGCGTGTAGGCTATTAAAGTATTGTCCAAGTGATAGGTCGTACAGCCCTGGGTAGCCATACAGTAAAATGATGAGCTTCTCCTCCAGTTAGTGCAGACTGATATATCCGGAGGAGAAGAGATATCTGCCAGCTGTTTTTTTTTTTCAACCTTTATTTACGATGAGTGACCAAAAAGTTTTGAGCCTGACCCAGAAGTGATTTGTCGAAACGCTTGGGTACAGGAATTCAAGCGTGGCAGAGAGAGTGTGTGCAGAACCTAAAGAGTTCTTTTCCACTGGGATGAAGGCACCGCCGTCAGCACTGCTGGAGCAAGTGTGTTGCCCTTGACGGGGATTATGTTGAAAAATAAAAGCAGTGAAAAATCTGAATCTTGATTTGTTTCCTTGAGGCTCAAAACTTTTCAGTCACCCCTTGTAACTAGAGAAACCTCTTGAGATTAAAAATCTCTTTTTCAGGAGTGTCCTGGCAGCAACATAAAGTTTCAGACACATCATAGAGGAAAAATATGAAATTAAAAAATATGCAACTCCAAAACAAGCCGGCTGTGATTGTTTGTTCTGCATCACATTTTGCTGTGCTCCAAAAGCTGAACTTTGTTTATCTCAGGGCACAGCTGTCACACCCTGAAAAATAGGCGTCTGTGAATGCTTGTTACTCTCAGGTTTTAGTGCACCTTTCACACATCTTCACTGACAACAATGGATTTGAGTGCGCAAATAACGTGTCATTATATGGGCCTTTAATAAAATTATAATTTTCACATGGCCATCAAATGGCACAATAAAAATGGATTTAGCAGCTGCGAAAATTATTGGAAAAATAACAAAACAATACTTCCTTTTTACTGAATATTTCAGCCATTGTCAGCTGTCAGCCACTTTGTATGATGCATTTACATTTTTGGACACATTTTATTTTTCTGCATCTTGTTAAGATGGAGAATAAATTAAGGTGGGAGCTGCTGTAGGATATTGTACTACCTTCACTTTACTTGCCTCTTTACAAACATAACCCTCCCCCTTTCGTGAACCCCCATCCCCCCTAATAATTTGTGTACAGTCCCTAAAAAACTAGTGAAGGTACAATTGCTACAAAAGGTCCTAAGGTCACTCAGTCATTGTGAAGTGTATAGGTATTTAGCTCACCTTGCTAATTACAAATGCAGAGCTATTTAGATAGCCTTCCAGTTACCTTTTAGTTACATTAAAAACTTGCCAAAATTTGACTTTGGCATAATGTTATATTTAAAAACAAAACACACACACACACAATACAGTATAACGTTGAGTTCAGGGAAAAAAAAGAGTCTAAATTTAAACAACTTAATATAGTGTAACTAAGGATATTTTAGTATAATATTTGTAATTGTAGCCTAATCATTAGTGTCCACACTGAGAACCCTTTCTGCAGATCTTTATATAAAGCTGCACAATAACTATACTTTTCTTTAAACCTTCATATACTGTCAATATTTTTTACATGTCCGGGATAAATAAGTAATACTGTTGTTTCTTTAGCACTGAAGCCTGTAACTATCTTCCCAAAAGCACCTGAGCAGAGTTTCATGGGAAATGAAGACACAGTCTCACACCATAAAAGCGCCTGCCTTGGTTATGTGTAATGGTGGATATAATTTTATGTGTCCAGATGAGTTATTATATCACTTTATTCTGTTTTGTTCCCCGGGGTGCGATGCTTCATGTTATTTTCCACCGACTTTCTCACAGTACTCTGCTGCCCTCTCCCTTTGCTTTTACTAAAACACTGTCACGCTGTTCATCTGAGGGCTGTGTCTGCTGGGCACGCCATCTGCTGGGCACAGGAAACACAGAGACACCTTTATGTTTTGTAATGATGCTGGTAAATAACTGAATGCATTAAATAGTGAACATTAAATATCATGTGTTTCTATATAATCTGTCTAATCTCTTTAATAAGGACGTATACAAAGAGTCAGCACAGAGAGTGGACTGTATTTTGGGACAAGAAGGACGCACAGAATATAATCATCAAAATGCTGTGGTGTTCATGTCATCTCTGACTCAAATAAGTGTTTTGTGCTCTCTGGCCTGTTTTCCATCACACTCACACTGTACACCCAACCTGCTAATGTGTGATAAATGACAAAGAGCCAGAAGCAAAGCCTGCCCTTGCACCAACTTTGTGTCGCTGCAAGGATAAGCTTATGAAATATCAGCCAAAAGGAAAACGAGGCTTCTGATGTTTGCTGACTGGATCAGTCTGATTGCTTGCAGGCCTGTCACCTCATCACCAACACCAGCTTTGTTAAACTCAATGCAGACCGCACTGCTCCAACAATACCAATCTCTGCAGAATACAGTGTGGGAGCTTCACTATAGGGCGCCGTTAGAAAAGAGACTCACACAGGGCGGACAAATAATCAACAGAAATCAGCTGCTGACATGGTTTCTGAGGCAGAAAACGTCATTATGGCTCGGCGTCTGTCAGTTCTTGTCTTGGCCTTCATACCGTGGTGTCTGTGGGGACAGGCTGACTGTTTGCTGCCACCATGTGACAGCTGAAACTCTCTACAGAAGTCAATAAGGTAGCTCATGAACTAGTGTCTCAGCAGACTTCAGAGAAAGCTTGTGACGTTATGGCGACTTGATTCTGTAATCCTGGGGAAAAAAATCAGGGTAATCAATTTAAAAAAGGTATTTTTTTTTATTTCTGCGCACACATTGTAAAATATTTATCAAAATAAAAGGCCTTCATGTTCCTTCTGCTTTGAAGGAGGATGAATTAGGCAATCAATTTTAATAGGTTTCACTGCAGCGTTTTGTTTTACCATGTCGGGCTTGTTGCTTGTGACAGTTAAATTTGCTTCTGGGATAAACACTATAACAAACCTATCTATCTCTGACAAAGACAGCCACACAAAGACTGTTTATTTGCATACAAATGCTGTTTGTTTTCAATGTAGGCTCTGATTTTGACTTTGCATAAATATAGCTAAGCTGACATTCCTCAAAAAAAAAAATTCTCTAAGTAAATAAAGTACACACACGCGCGCGTCTCTGTGCACACACTTAGGTTCGGTGTGGCTTACACAACAGATGGTAGGGGAAGTCATGGCCTCTTGTGTGACACAGCTTGTTTATCACACGCACAGACCTCATTTATAAAAAATGTTCATCCTAGATTCCATCACAGCATCTTCTCAAAGATAACGATTTTATTAGACTACTGATATTTCAAACACGACAGGCTTAAGCCCCAGTTTCACTATAAAACTGCTCGTATTGTAAACTATAAAAACCTGCGTAAAAATAGATTTTTAACATCTGACTTTGTATCATTAGTGTACAGTATTCAATATCAGTGTTTTCATGCACAATTTGAGGTGAAAATACGTGAAGTAACTGCAAAAAGATACAATCTTTCAAGTTTATTTGAACAGATCAACCTTCTCATCTCTATCACAACCTCACTGACATCCTCAAATCACCAAACATCTTCAATACAAAACATTTTTTTAAATACAGCTTGATCTTGCATTAATTTCCTAATTCAAAGTTCCAAAATATCACTGAGCTACAGTACACACACTTAAAACCAGAAAGAAAAAACACTCACTGACAAAGACAAACAGATGAGTCTGATTATTTTTCGAAGGACAAGACATCAAGAAGATTTTGATCCAAAATACAGCATGAACGTTAAGCACATTATGGGTTACAGAAGTTAAGAGTCATCTTTAAATGTATCCAGACAAGAACTGAAATTTGAGGACAGAATGATTGATTCAGTAGCACAAATATTCACAGAATGGACGCAGAGCATTTTGGAGTCAAATCCTTAATACATACACATACAGAGCGTGCACACGCATCATCCAAAACCCAAGATGTTTTCTTATATGACAAACTCTCTTACTGTGTAAGGACTTAGAGCACTTAACCAAATGGCAGCTTATAACAAAGCCTCTTAAAAATAGGGGCCGCCCTCTGTCGACAAAAGTAACATTTTCAGAGAACAAAAAGTCAAAAAGCGGACCTGCTGAGGCTGGTGAAAAAAAAACACACCCAACAGCCTCCACTCCCCCCATGCCAGGGTATTATACAGACGTTTCATGCTTTAACCTTGTGTTAAAGCCTAAGCGCAAACCAGATCCTCTAACTGTCTGGTTGGTAAATGGTGCTGTGTTTAGTGCTGGAGCCCATGGTGGAGGGGTGGGAAGGGTGGGGGGGGGGCTGCGGATCCATGCCCGTCTCTGTCCGTCTCCTCCGGTCTTATGAGCTGATAAGGACATGCCTTAATCGTGTTTGCCCTTCCCTTTAGGCGTGCCTTCGTTCCAGGCCACATAAACAAACAAGGCCAAAACCACGTGCACGGCGAGCACTGCTACAATGGCTGCATAGAAGTAACTGTCAGAGCTTGACATCTTCATGGAACCTGGGAAATGAGATGGAGAACAGTTAACAGCGATGACCAGCAGCTGCATTACAGTGCCTGTTGTCTAGATAATATTTCATGTGAAACTCAATCAGGATGCCCACAACTTTCATAAACTTTGATTTAAAGGGAAAGTTCACCCGAAAATCAAAGATACATATTTTCTCTCTTACTCACAATAACACTACACTGGCCAACTGCATCACCGCACACAAGGAAGCGTGCATCTACTCATGGATGAGAGGCTTGTGCTTGTGACAGCGCAAGATGTAAACATGATTGGCGTCCTCCTCAACTGAGCTGTAATGTTAGCTAGCTCAGACACACCTGTCCTTCTGTGCAGTGATATGGTTGGTGAGTATATTTTTTTCAAGTATTTTTAGGGCATTTCATGCCTTTATTAGGGTAAACACAGAAGATATGAAGGGAAATGAAAGGAGACATTGAAATGGGAAATTGCTTGCGATTGTTTGCAGATAGTGATGTTGTTGTAACAGGCATCACCAAATGGCGGACAGCAGTTCAGACCTGGAGCGGGTGACAGTTTTACTGGACCTGTGACCAGTGTCTGATACATTAATAAACATAAAAGTAATCTTAATGGAGTGCTGTTTTGTTTTTGGTTGTGGCTTTAGGCTATGGGCGCAGTTAATTTGGTTTACAGGGCAGTAGCTTCACTCAGTTGAGCTAATCAAATCATCAACCGTTAACTGTGCAAAGACAGTTCACAAGAGAGAACAACAGAAAGACATCGGAGAGATGACAACGTGGGGCATGAAGCAACTGACTCTGTCAGATTCTGTCTACAGACTGTGTCTAAGACTCTTTTCTCTGGTCTAACCAAAGTAGCACTACACACCATGACCATATTTGGGTGGACTTACAGCTGTGAGTCAGCTTTCTCAGCAGTGGACATTATTAAAACCAAGTGCTGTTTCAGGCTCATCACTGAACACCTACACATGTGCATGGGAATGGCACTGACTCCAAGCCAAGATTCAAACTACTGGCAGGGCAGTCGCAGGCTTTTACTTGGAATGTAGGCTTTGAGTTTATTGTGCTCGGACTAATTTCATTTAGATAGTTGATTTTATTTGATAGATGTAGGCTACAGGACACGATTAAGTCCAGGAGTGTAAGACTCATTTTACAACCCTATTTGATCTCAGATGGGCCAGACCAATAAAACCATCGCACAATAACCTATAAGTTACGTTAGCTCCAATATTTTCCCTTTTTTGTGTAAAGAATTACATTCAGTAGATGTTCATCCTTTTACAAAACAGATAAACAGCCTGAGATGTCTTGAGAGAATAAGTGCATTTTCGATGATATGTCTCATTTTTTCCACATTCAGTCAGTCTACTTCTCACTATCATTACATGTGCATTTATCCATACATTTCCTGATGCAGTTGTGACACAGTATGACTCAAACTGAAGCTGGCAATTCACAATATTTTGCACAATGTTCAAAATCTTTAAACAGTGTCACAGCAAGTATTCATTGTTATATCACAGAGCTGTATTCTGGTCAGGGTGGGGAGCAAGTATGAAGGAAGCTCCTGAAACATGGCAACTCTAAGTTTAGTCATCTAGTGGGGCGGATTGGACCCTTTGGCGGGTCAGTTCTGGCCCAGGGGTCGTATGTTTGACACCCCCGATTTAGACATTAGGAGGTTCAGACTTTTGCTGGAAGGAAATTCTAGTTACTGGACCTCTTTGCATTTTAATTAAATACCCCTGCACCACAGTCTTTCCACCACAGAGCACTTTTATTTTATTTTTCATATGATTATATAAAAAAATATCAACTTAAATATAGTAATTGGAT
Source organism: Cephalopholis sonnerati (assembly GCA_019142605.1). Taxonomy (NCBI): domain Eukaryota; kingdom Metazoa; phylum Chordata; class Actinopteri; order Perciformes; family Serranidae; genus Cephalopholis; species Cephalopholis sonnerati. The sequence continues at coordinate 18,995,722 of JAGQAX010000004.1, read as the reverse complement.
TTTTAAACTCTCCAATACAATTGTCTGTATCGGCCCAAGGACTCCAGTATCAGTCAGACTGTGGTTACTATGCAAAGCTTTTCTGTAGAGCAATGAAAAGACACGAAACATGGTGAAGAGGACACTTTGTGGTAGTGACCTCCTTTCATCTACGTTAACGTTAGTGAAACCAGACAAACGTTTAGAGACTGACATGCAAACACAAACAAGGTAGTGTTGTAAACCTTACCCTCAAAGATGTACGCCTTTGTTGCAAAGTAAAGCCCAATGGGCAGCGTGACCATCAGGATAGTGAAGAATAGCAGTGTCTTGAGGGCTGAAACCAGAGAGCTTTCATTTCTGCAGAGGAGCACAAGTTCAAGAGTCAGCTGGGGTACAACAAGACAACGACCTCACTGTTGAGGAGCACTGGGACTCCAGCATGCTGACTACTGATGTGGGGGTGACCCTTGGCGATAATTTATGTTCTTTTCAAGGGTTGTGCCACATCAAATACAAGTCTTTTGTAAACTTTGGCACATGTTCAACCTCAAGCAGCACAGAGGGGGGCGGGCGTCACTCCACAGACAGCGAAGCTAACTGTCACATAAGCTAACAAGCTAGCTAGCTAAGGTTAGCCGTTCATTTAAAGCAACTGACTGTTTTCTCACCCTCTGTAATATGGCTGCGGTCCGACTGCGCCGTCTGACGATGCTCTTACAGATCCGTCCATTGCTGGGCTGATCGGAGGCGAGGTAAAGATTAAAAACGGGAAATATAATGTGTAAAATGCTAGCGTTTTCCTCCTGTCTGTGTTGTTGAGATCCTTTCTTCCGCATATGATCATGGGACCGTCACATGACCAGAAGTCTCGCGAGACGAGAGTTCACGTCTAAGCCTGGGTCATGTCCTGAATATATAAAGAGTATTTGTGGATAATATATGAGTTTATTTTCATAAAATATTTATAGTAGCAACATTTAAAAACATTCAACATTCAGGAAGAACTTTATAAATCCCTCATTAGGGAAATTCATGTGCCAAATCTTTGCAACTAAAACACACACACTTGAGTATTACGCATCAGAATTGTCCCTTTCAGGGTTATATTGTTGTAGCCCTACAATGTTGAGCCTATCATTGATGCACAGATGAGTAAAAAGTAGGCTTTTCTAATATACTCTAGGTCAGTGGTTCCCAACGGGGAGGAAACTTCTATCAGCTTCATATCCAACTGTATCTTTACCGGATACTATGTTTATTCCTCCTTGGAAATGAAGGACATATTCACTCCGGATTGAAAAGGCGCACTATTTATGACTTTTATTCATTCATTTTTCACAATAACCAACTCGAGTTTTCACTTGCGACTTGTTGGATTATTGTAAAAAGGTTATATATTGATCATTGTATCCATTCTTTAAATGAGTGACATGCAGAGGATGTGAAGCTTAGTTGTAGTGGACAATTACTGTGTGTGTAGTAGACAGAGCTGCAGGCGCCAGCACCCAGAGATAAGAAAGAACACCAAGACAATAACAAATACCTTATAAGCACAGAATGTCCTAGGATAGTGAGCCTTTTTGTACATCACTGACAACAAGTTCTCATACACAGCTGATTCGCTGAAGCACACTTTAGCAGTGTGCATGTTTTCGTTTAACCTTGCTTTGCAGGAGCAGTTGACGTGAAAGCAGTAAGGCGTGGCGGAGTCAGAAGGAGGGAGCGGAACTGCAGTGGAAAAACAGCCAATCAAAGGGTACAACAGCCCCCGCCTGGACCACCCTCAGGTACTCCGGATCTTTACCCGATCCATGAGTGGGTAGATCCCCGCCCCCCTCATTGGGGCGGTCCCATGGGCGCAGCGGGAGGCTTTAGGGGGAGAAGTAGGGGTCGTGGGAGACCCAGACGGAACCCACAGAACACTGGGTGTGTCTTGTGTGGCGACCCTACTCACTGGCAGAGGGAGTGTCCTCAGCAAAGCTGTTCCTGCAATGCAGAGTTTGGACAAGGTCCACTAAGGGGAGGATACACAGGTGCACACAGGGGAGGATGGCAAGGCCCACTCCGAGGCGGCTATCAAGGCCCGCCCAGAGGCTGAACAGACTTTCAAACATCAATATATCTCCTCACTCTCGTGCCCAGTTGATCTGATGGGACGCGATGTGTTGGTGAAATGTGGAGCTTCAGTCTGATGCAGTCCAGATGGACTAATTGTGACTTTTCCCAATGGGTACACGGTGAACTGTTCGCTGTCCATGGTACAGTCCTCCTCTCGGATGTTGCTGTCAGCAGACACCTCCCCCACGGCTGAAGGACATTGGGCTGATATCTATTGGGGTCTCCTCGAACCAGACACCAAAGACAAACCAGGCATCAACACCCTCGATCAGTTGTGGCGTCCTTGGGTCCAAACACTTCACCCCTACACACCTCCCCCTGATCCCCTCCACGTAACGCTCTATTATGATAGGGACGGGGATGAAATTTACCAACAAGCTTTTTATGATGAACTAGAAGGGAGAATGTGGGATGTTAATTCGACTTGTATCGTAGTAGGGTATGAGGGTGTGGCTGCAGCTGTTGACCTTGCACCTGACCAGATGCGGTGGTATGAGGCGGCGGAGGAACCCTCCCCGCACATAACACTGGCTGTTCATGCTAAACATCAAGCTAAAAATTTGGGTCCCATATATAAAAAATTGGTTTCACTCACCCATTGGACTCGCACGTAGATTCCAAATGTTGATTTCTCTCCCTCAGAGGCACCAAGGTAGAAAACTCATTCATTACCTTTAAGCAGGCGCTACCCAGCGCCACTGAATTGGCCATCCCGGACCACAAGCTACCATTCTTCTTAGATGTTTCTGAAAAGGCACAGACTCTTGAATGTGTCACATTTTGTAAATAGCACACTTTATTTTGAAGTACAGTGAATTTCTGGCACAGAGTTTTTATTTTGAAGTGCCATTTACTGCTGTAGAGTGAGTGAATAACAGTCAGATACTTGACAGAGACAACAAACTAGCTTGCTGGCATGGCCAAATGCAAGTATGAGGCATAATATATTAAACTGTGTGGACCTTGAACAGATGACTGAAGAGAAACCTGGACACTGTGGCTGCACCATTTGGTAACCACTGCTCTAGGTCATTAAAATGGAGCCTTTCATACTGCATTATGTACCGTCAAATAGTTTTATTTGTAATGATACATCTTATTACCAGGCCACAACCATGTTGCATCGGCTGGTATGGTCATAGCAATTGTTGTTGTGGGAACTACCACAGAAGCTGTTTGAGCATTTTGCATGTCTGTCTGTCTGTCTTTGGACAGATATTGTCAACAAAATAGCGTAGCAACCATACAAGATGGAGTCATGAATCTTTACAAGTATGTAGTTGAGATCAAACTGAAGGCTGAGGTCGAACATGGTTGCGGGCCGGAAGTAAGGGGGTAGGACGTAGGAAAGGGGCCATTGTCCCCTGACCCCTGGCTCACGAAACATTACAGGTTAATTGAGATGACAATGAAGGCTGACTTCAAAGATGAGTGTGGACCAAGCAGGGGCGCCAGAAGTACGGAGACAGGGCATAGCGAAGGGGCCATTTAACCTCCACTTTACACCCCTGACCCACATTTGTTTTATATCATGGATTGCTGTTTTGCAGCTGTGATCCCATTGTGAGATGATCTCTAGTTTTTAAGATGAGCATATGTTTTGTATGTGAACTCTAATGTGCAAAGTAACTAAACATTTGCCTCTGAAGTTAAGTAGAGTAGAGGAACAAAGTGGTATAAAATAGAAATACTCAAATAAAGTAAACCTCAAATTGTACTTCATTAATAAAAAATTTCCTCTAGTAACTTTTCACATTGAGATTCTTAGGAAATTGTATTACAACCTTGAGAACTACATTTTCTGTATGCAATAATTTTAAAATAAAGCATGAATTGCATAGCTTAAGTGGACTATAAAGGTTTAAGGTTCTTACAAATGTTATTTTTAAGGTTTCTCACTCCAATTGAAGATATACAAAGCAATGCTTAAACTTCTTTTTTATTCAGGCCTGACTGATTTTGTTTGTTTGCTTTTCATTTTTCAGTTTTTGTAGTTTCTTTGTTATGTTGCTTTGAAAAAAATCAAAAAATTCTTGTATGAAAGTTTGAGCAAAACAACACTGGATTCATTTAAGGGTTTCAATTCAATATAACTTCATTTAGGGGTGCATTTGTAAAAGCCCACATTTTATAATATATTGGCATTAATATCCAGTTGTCAAATACAGAAAGAACATTCCTGTCATCTGAAATTAATTCAGATTTCACCTTTTTAATATGTCTATGCTAATTAGGAGATATCAGTTGAGCACAGTCTTTTTCACACTCACACAGTCCTGAGAAGAGCTCTCATTTGTGTGGGTAAATCCAGGTTGTGTAGTGCTTTTAAATTACTTGTTTTCCTGTTGTCCTGTGCATTTTAAATAGATTAAAGTGGACTTTTTATAACCTATTTATTTTACGCTACATTAGGCTTACATTCATTTAGCGGACTCTTTTGTCCAAACTGACCTGTGGTATAATTGGAGTGTCTCGAGTCATAAAGTGTCTTCTCTGGCCTTGGGGGATAAGAGAAATGCAGTTTGAATCATCTTGTCTAGACTGTTTATTCAGAATATCTGTTTCCAGAAATGCTTCAGGGTAGAGGTGTTTGGACTCTTAGGATTGATCACGGGACTATTTTTCAAATAAATTATCTATTGTGAGGAATAAAAATAGCCACAGACACAAGCCTGTCCTGTTGAGGAATTTTCACCAATCTGGATTCAAGGTAGGTGGTGTACTTTTCCCAAACCAGAGTCTGTCTTATGTACCAGCAAATGGTTAAACCAACATCACATAATGAATTCGTCACACTTTGAAACATTCTCGGAAATCCAGGGTTTTTTCCCCCAGGTTTTTTAAGGACAGTTTGTGAGTCTTCTTGAGAAAACGATAAGAAGTATATGGCTTTTAGAAACTGAATCAGGACATTTGTAGCATTTGTCATTGAAATCAAACACATTATAAAACAATTCCCCCCCCATATAAATGTTTCACAGCTGTCCATTCACATCCTGACATCACTGTGATTTTTTTTTTCCACTCCCATAACCAGGCTCTAAAAATAGAAGCACAGGGAGGATGGATGTAAACTTATAAGTTCATCACTCAAAGATCATTTATGGCAGCCCTGTGTCATGTCATGTGCTTGTTCAGCCTGTATTCCTGAATAATGCAACACCGTAAAACACGACTAGTTTAATTGCAGATGTGACAGAGAGCCATTTAGCCCGTTTCGTGCCAGCTGTATACATTTAGTGTCGTGTGCTGGCTGTGTTTCCAGTTTGAGTCTCGCTGCCTGAGTGTCAAGGAGTGCAGTTTCTGCTCCAGTTGGCTTTGTTCTCACCGGTGCCACGCTCAGCAGGTTCCCCAAAACACATTTCATTTGAAAAGACTCTCAAAAGGGACCAGCCAAAACCACTAAGAACAATCCAGTGATGTGTGTTCACAATAATCACCATGCTTTCTGTGGTAATTTCATTCCCAACAAAAAATAACAGCATTGACTCTAGAGACTCAGAGGATTGTCATAGTGAATCATATTATTCTCAGATCTGTTGCTGGATGAACCACCAAGTGCAGTTTTAAAAAATTATCTTCTGCCTTTTTCGTTTTTTTAGATGCTGCACTTTGGAGCGGCACAGGAAGCACAGTGGAGAGAAGTTAAATGGAGTCCCTCGAACCCTCCCTCATTTATACAGTGACCCACAGATTGTGTGTGTAAAGGCTTGTGCGTAAAACCGAACACATATCTTTATATCATCAGCAACATGTGCAGACATCATGAGCTCACGTTAGGTGTCCCTTTATCTTGTAACTTGCAACTTTAACTTGTCACTTCGTCTGTGTAATTGCTGTTGTATGGTAAATATATTTTACTTCTACTTATTTATCTGTACTTATTTCTGTCTTTATGCCGCTGCAACACCTGAATTTTCCCTCTGGCGTTCAATAAAAGCTTATCTTAATGACTTCAGAGTATTAGGCCGTCTATTATTATTCTTAATAGGCTTTGCTGCTAAAACCTAAAACGTACTTGCAACTAAAAAGGACAATCTAATCAGATCAGACATTGACTTTTTTGTGGTTGTTTTTATGAATGCATGCAATAATTCATTCTTTCTTTCTCAAAAGCCTCTGGTAAAGACAGTGGCCGAAACATGTTGGCTTTTTTAACGATTTAGCCACACAATGAAGGCTTTTAAAATTTTCTTTCCCATTGATTTTTTTTTCTTTGGAGTGCCTGAGTTGTCTTCTTATTTAGCATGCAATTAAAAATGTATGTTTTATGAATCATTGATATTTTATACGTGTGATCAGTTAAGTAAAAGTAGCAATACCACACCCAGCACTGTTGAAACACTCTGTTATAAGAGTATTAGTACATTGAAAATGTTACTTAAGTAAAAGTACAAAAGGACTAGCATCAAGAAATATATAAGTGCCAAAAATAAAAGTAGCTCATCAAGCAGAATGGCCCATATCAGAATAATATACTAAAGGAACACTTAAACTACACATCAGATCTTGATGAACCAATTTCTCAAGTTGAAAATCTTTACTGATGTACATTGTGCAACAGTGCGCAGATTCAAAATCACACCGAAAATCATGCTGGGCCATACCAAAAAAAATGCTGGGCTGTGAGCACAGGTTCCAACTAGAGGACGTTGGGCCCTCATGCCACCCTCATGGAGTCTGTTTCTGACAGTGTGGTCAGAAACATGCACACCAGTAGCCTGCTGGAGGTCATTCTGTAGGGCTCTGGCAGTGCTCCTCCTGTTCCTCCTCACACAAAGGAGCAGATACCAATCCTGGTGCTGGGTTGATGCCCTTCTACGGCCTTATCCAGCTCTCTCTTGGTGCCTCCTCCATGCTCTTGAGACTGCGCTGGAAGACACAGCAAACTTGTGCATGTGCCATCCTGGAGGAGCTGGACTACCTGTGCAACCTGATTGGGCTGCAGGTACCGCCTCATGCTACCAGTAGAGACAACTGCCTGCAGCCACCACATGTAAAGTCATTCCCTTTTTGGAGGTTGTCTTGCTTTGTTCATTGCACCTGTTGTCACTTTCATTTGCACCAAAGCAGGTGAAACTGATTCACAATCACTTGTGCTTCCTAAATGGACAGATTCATATCCCTGAAGTTTAACTGACTTGGTGCTAGACTGTGACAATGTTCCCTTTCTTGAGGAGTGTTTATTATATAACTGGATTGCAGTTACTGATAAATGTGGAACCAATTTTATTTTATTATTCTATTTAAATACTGTTTATTTTGTATATTAATGTATTAAATGCTGGGTAGCTTGTGAAGTTGTCCCTTGGGAGCAAGTCTAGTTGATGAAATAATATCATAACAGATTTCTTGATTATATTTGTATTGGTAATCTGATTTTGCAATGTAACTAAAGCTGTCAAATAAATGTAGTGGAGTAAAGAAAGTACAATATTTACCTCTGAAATGTAAAATAGAGGCATAAAGTAGTAGAAAACAGAAATACTCAAGTACAAGTATCTAATTTGTATTTGTACTTAAGTTAAGTACTTAAGTACTTGAGTGACTATAGGCTACATAGTTACTTTCCATCACTGAGTGTGACAGGATTTATAAAAGATCCCATTATCCACATGCAAAATGCATCTCACTTAACTGTATTTAAAACAAGATATTGATTTAAATCAAACACCTGTTTGTATAGAGGTCAAGGCACATTTCCCAGTGTGTTTTCTACTTGTACAGAAAACGATCTTAATAATATCTCAATCATCGTTAGAGCTGGCAACAATGCTAAAATAAATAGTGACCTCTTTTCATAAACATGTCATCACTAATTATTCCAGATCAAAATTACATCCTCCCAATACACCAGGCTTTTATTTTCTCTGGAAACAGACACAAAACTAAAAATTAATTAGATGGTTTATTGCAGTGAGCTTTGGGAATAGACCACAAACCACAGAAGGCGTGTTCACCCCGTTATGGTGGGATTAGGAAATTTAATAAAACAACCGCATCTAAAATTGAAGTTCGACAGAAGTTGCATTCTCAGTGGAATAACAGTGTGAAGCTCTGGTCAAGGGGGTCGTCTGTTTCAAGTTCAATACAGAATTGTCCTTCCTAAACGAGTTTGACCTCTGACCTTCTTGAAGTATTTCCCATGGCTCTCTCTATCTGGACTCCACTAGCTAGGCTTTTCCATGTGTCATCAGTCCTGTATGTCAGACATGAGGCAGTCCGCACTCCACACCTGTTGTTTTGACCAAACGAGACAGTGTCAGAGCTTTGTAACTATAACTGGTGTTGAAGTTTCCATCTGGAATCAGAGTAAGGATAATAAAGCACTTTAAATATAGTTACATGCTATTCATAGCTTCATTGCATTTACAACTGCTGCTAACGATGAGATGATTGGTATTCACATTTGTTTTATGTGCTCGTATTTCCCTCTTGTACATCTAATCAGGTACTGTGCTTATGTTACACTCCAGGGCCACTGCATTTATTTAGCAACTACAGTCACTATTTGCCTTTTAGTTTAAGAGATAAGATATGTTAAGAAAATCCAGCTCACTGTGAAAATTGAGAAATACTTTCATGAGCTTTTTTACTAACAATTAGATGAGACGATTGCTACCAATGTTTATATGCTAGGCTAACTTAGCTTAGCACCATGACTGGATACAGCTAGTCTGTCTCTCTTCAAAGGTAACAAAATCTGCCAACCAGTACCTCTTAAATTTATTAATAACAACAGTGAATCTTTTTAATTTTTTGAATCCGCCTTATGGAGGTTTGCATGTCACACTAATTCTTGATCATGACCAGTTGCCTGGCAGCTAGCAGAGACTTTGGGAAGTTACTGGTCACAACCAATGATTGTATATAAAGATGGACAACATGTCTTCACTTCCGCCCACTGTACACAAAATGAAGACAAAATATCGTGGATACAGGTGCTGCCATCTTGCATTATGATGTCATTTGGAGCCAGAGTCTGCACAGCAGCGATCTCTGTGGTATTGAGTTCAGACCCATTGATCCCGAGCACACTGATTGAAACACACAGCTGTCAATCATGACGTCACACCACCTTTTTGCTAGCATCAGATTACTATAAGGAAAACCAAACTTATCGGAAAAAACACTTGACAAACACCAGTGTGACAGGAACCACCTGAAATATCAGAAACCATCTTTGGGAATTTATTTGTATTACTTGACTTTTTAGTTGGCTTACCTGGTAACATAGAGGGGGCAGGGTTTATGACCTACATTGCAGCCAGTCACCAGGCACAGATTGAGATGTTTGGGGGGTTTTACGGGGAAGTTGGTGAAGATTCAGTCATCCAGGTCATGGTGATCTTAAGTGCCTATATTGTAGGCAACTGGACTTGCTTAAGTTTCTTGAAGACGTTTCGCCTCTCATCCAAGAGGCTTCCTCAGTTCTAACAGACTGGTGCGGAGTCGCAGGCTTTAAACTCTGTGTGCGTGTGAACCCTTACAGAGTCGTTAAGGTCACATGTGAGTCGTTGACCCACACGGCCATCTTGTGTGTCGTTAGGGTTAGATTTAGGAGTTGACTTTGTTCCCATGCTGGGAACAAAGTCAGTATAATCAAATGTCTGTTTGTCATTGTAAGACATTGTTTTCTCATATATCTCTGGAGAAGAACACAAATAAGGTTATTTTGCCAGCAGTTCCAAGAAAAAGAGATTCTTAACTTCTAAAAATAGATTCATTTAAATGATTATTCGCGGCACAAAGAGTTAAAATGATCCAATATCTCACAATTAAAGCAAAGACTCAAGAAAAGTCCAAAACAAATGAGTGTAGCAGAATTTCTTCCTTCTTTCCTTCCCTATTAATCTCCTCACAACCCCAAAGATTAATCTTGTGACCCTTTGGAGGAGGCCTGACCTCCAGGTGGGGATAAACAGCTGAACTGTGCATCAAATAGTTAAAACTAGCTCCACCTTGACTAGCTGCAACAGTAAAACTACTTGCTGTACACATTGTTGCTTCAATATTAACAGTACAATAATGTAGGCTAATATTATTCAGGTGCCATCTACTACTTTTGTTTTTGGAACTTTAAGTATATATAGCTGATAACACTGTTATTTGTGGTATTTTGTACTCATACTTTTACTTAAAAGAGTCTGACTAATTCCTCCACTGCTGGTATCATGGCACACCAGAGGTTACTGTCAACAAACAAGGAGCATGGGAACATTTTGTCAAGTTAAAATAATCAAACATTTACAAATTCATCCATGCTCCCCCGTGTGTTGTATACTATTCAGTCTAAAAATAAAGTCAAGAAATCTGACGTAAATAATCAGCATCATCCCCATTTCCTGCTCTCGTTGGCTTCCTCAGACCCACGACACCTAAAACCTCCTGGTAGTATTGTGACCCACAGCCCATCGGGACATGGAGGAACGCGTCACATGCATGAGAACACAGGCAGTGCTAAACCCAATGCACAAATCCATTAGGAGACTTGCTATTGGGGCAGCAGGCCCGCTGTGAGACCCCGCCGTAAAATGCAATGATGTGCAAGTGCTGTAGAAATTCCTCTGTGCAAAGAGGGGAGTTAGGTCCGGCTTCATGCAGCGGGGCGAAAAACCATCATGTCATGCAAGCGTGTGGCCATATAATGCTTCACTTCTCTTCCATTGTGTGTGAGGAATAATCTTTAGCTCCCACAAATGCTCACATAACACCATGGAGGAGAGAGACATAAGCATGCAAAAAAAACCATGGCTGTGGAGGGGGTAGAGTATCATGTCCTCAGACAAATTCAAGTTTACGCCTGGCTCCCCTTGTGCTTGGTCCAGTTTGGGCAATAAATCCTCAGTGCCATTAAGTGGATGCTGCAAAGAGCACTGCAGATCTCTCATTTACTAAAAAAAAAAGACAAGGATATCTGCCTTGTATCTGATATTTGGCAGCAGAATGACATTATTTATGGTATTAAATTCTGACATATCTCCAAATGACAGCACATAGGGATTTATGGTGTGACTTGGCTGTATAAAGCTTACCTGAGACACAAAGTAGCAAAGTGAAAGCAAAAAAAAGATGATATTACAGAGAAACCCGGGAGACAGTTTAAGTCACAGAGAGACATAGTGTCACATTTGAAATTGGCAGAATAAAGTCATGAGTTATGATGAATCTTATAGCATAGGGCAGCATGGATAGATGATGCTGTCCTTGAACGTACCCAAAGAAAAATGTCTCCACAAGCAATCGCCCTTCATATTCAATCACAGGCAAAATGACAGGCAGTGTGGGTGGATAGACTAGTCATTTCAGCCATTCAGCCTGCACTGTGATTTCTATTTCTGATTTATCCGCTGAGCAATAGGAGTTGTGTCACTGTATTTTCTGTCAATATGTTTAGTGTAAAAGGGCCAACTCCTATTTTACAAAGACACTGAATACAGTATCTTAGAAATCCAGGGTCACGAGTTACCCAATGTGGACCCGACACATTTCTATGCTAAACAAAGCCTGCATTATGCTAAGATATTTTCAGTGGCATGAAAATTTCCTCCCAGTACCTCTAACGGGGGGTGGGCAATATCACAATATTTTGTTGTGATCCAGCACCAAGTAATACAGGGCCAGAATAGCGGATATCAATATCGATTGCATAGACAGTAATATCAATATTGATACTGATACATTTATTTGTCATCATTATTAAAAGCAGCTTATATACTTTCATGTACACGAGAGCTGATGATGATTTCTGAGTCTGCTAAAGTGACAGATAATGATGACCAACTCCAGTCTGAAAATGTAACATTTACAAAAGCTTAAGATCTGATTTGACTGAAATATTAATTTCACTACTATATACCTGGATATTCCTCTCCTGAGCCTCTCTGAAACGTCTCTGCCAGTAAACTCTCGCTCTCTAAAGCATTTCCCTCCTCCTTCCCTCTTTTCTGTCGCAGCTCCAAATTCTCGTTCTCGTGTTTTTTTCCTCCTTCGTTCAGCTATCACTGCTATCATGCGTCGGATTAAACTACGCAACAACATGTATGTTGAAGTGCACACAACACGACAGCAGCGGTGGAGACTCAAAAAGCAGATCAACTAAATGTGTTCACGACAATGAAACATTGTTTACGGAGACAGTTTTACTCTTAAAATACAAAAGGGTACAATGTGGAAAAGAGGAATGGATCCCTTTTTGGGTATCAATCCAATCAATGCTTAGACTGATCTTCAAAAAGAAAATGTAGTATCTGTACTATTGATATTTAAGTGTTGATCTGCCCACTCCTAATCTCTAATGCTCAATATTCAACACCAGAGACAAAAAAACTTGGTTTGCTACAACCTGTTTCTTTTTACATGGATTGAACCAAAAAGATAGGACATGTTAATTAGTGAGCTTTTCCCTCTGCTTCCCATCTTCATGCTGAGATAAACTAAACTAAGCTAGGCTAGGCTAACTGTGCCCTGGCTGTATGAAATATGGGAGTGGTATTGATCCTCTTACTCAAGCAGAAAAGCATATTTGCTTTTCTCCCATCAATCTTCAACAACTAACCTCAAAGATTTCCTTATCCAAACCATCACCTTGTCTCTTAGACCCCATCCCAACTAGGCTACTTAAAGAAGTTTTACCCTCAGTTAACACTTCTTTATTAGACATGATCAATATGCCCGCAGTCCTTTAAAGAAGCTGTAATTAAACCTCTTCTTAAAAAGCCCACCCTCGATCCAGAGGTGTTAGCCAACTATAGGCCCATATCTTATACAGTATTCCCTTTCTTTCAAAGATACTTGAGAAAGTAGTCACAAACCAGCTGTGTGACTTTCTCCATGACGATAGTGCATTTGAGAATTTTCTGTCAGGATTCAGAGTGCGTCATAGCACAGAGACAGCACTGGTGAAAATTACAAATGATCTTCTGACTGCTTCTGACAAAGACCTTGTTTCTGTTCTTGTTTTATTAGATCTCTTTGACACAACTGACCATCACATGCTGTTATTGAGACTGAAACATTTCATAAGCCTTAAAGGTTCTGCACTTAGCTGGTTTAAATCCTATTTATCTGATTGATCTCAGTTTGTTCATGTTAATGATAAATCATCTATGCATACTAAAGTTGCGGAGTTCTACAAGGCTCCGTGCTTGGACCAATTCTATTCACTTTACATATAGAAACTCTTTATCTAAAGATATAGTTTCTCTAGATGGCATTGCTCTGGCCTCTAGCACAACTGTAAGGAACCTTGGAGTAATATTTGATCAAGATTTGTCCTTTAACTCCCATATATGTCACAAACAAAAACTGCTCCATGCATGTGTTACCTATAGACAAGATTATTGCAATTCCCTATTATCAGGTTGTTTTAACAAGTCTCTAAAGACTCTTCAGCTGATCCAGAATCTAGAATTGAATTTAAAATCCTTCTCCTCACGTCCAATGCTCTAAAATTTTAGACTCTGTCATATCACAGAGAGTTCATAGTGCTGTATTATCCCACTAGATCACTGCGCTCTGAGAATGCAGGGTTAGTCCTGGCTCCTAAAGTCTCCTAAAGTAGAACAGGAGCCAGAGCCTTCAGCTATCAAGCTCTTCTTCTATGGAACCATCTTCCAGTTTCCATCTTCACATTTAAGAGTAGACTTAAGACTTTCCTCCTTGAAAAATGTTATAGTCAGGGCTGGCTCAGGCTTACCTTGGACCAGCCCCTAGTAAGGCTGATATAGGCCCAGTCTGCCGGGAAACCTCCTATGATACACTGAGCCCCTTCTCTCTCTCCTTTTTCATTTGCTAACATTCATGTCCTATTACTGCATATCAATAACTTAGCTTCTTATCTGGAGCCTTTGTGCTCCACTGTCTCGCAGGTTCCCTCAGATCATGGCTATGCCTGGAATGGGGGTCGCGGTTGTGCTGCTAATGTGGTCCTGTCTGATGTCTACTATTATTGCTATTATTACTGGTCATACAACTACTATTATTCTACGTATAAACCACTATTATTATTGTTATATTATTACCATAATTAATGTCATTGCAGCTGGTGTCATTACTGTTCCTGCTGTGCGTCTCTCTCCTGTCCATCCTGAAAGAAGGATCCCTCCTCAGTTGCTCTTCTTGAGGTTTCTGCCATTTTTTCCCCATCAAATGTTTTTTTTGGGATATCTGCTGGGAGCGTCCAAGGACAGAGGAATGTGGTATGCTGTAAAGCCCTCTTAGGCAAATTGTGATTTGTGTGGGCGTTGTAAATAAAATCAAATTGAAATAGTGCTCTGTAGACCCTTTTACTGTTAGTAAACACCATGACATTTTTTGGTGAGCAGGGCTTAGCTGGAGGCAAAACAATTCTCCACAGACATTAGCTGGTTCTTTTAGCAAGTACTGTTGACTTGTTTTAGACAAAGGAAGAGGATGATGCGGGTGCTGCATTCATTTTGTTTTGCTGTCGAAGCTAACGTTAACTAAAGCGCTAAAAAGTCAGCATTACAGAGAAATCCGATATTCCCCTTAATACCTCCCCAATTTCTAATGAGGTGGACATGACAACCCTTAATACACATTATTTATCCATACAACAGTAAATACTTTTCCCCTAACTTGATATGAAGTGTGCGCTGCACAGGTGAGCATTTTTGATGATCGCCTCCGTCCAGTCCTTTCATCTTATCGTATTTAACCATAGTTGTCTATGTTTTTTGTTGGCAAGTCGTGTTGTGCCTCTAGCTAATAACGTCATTGTGACAGTCGTTCGTAAAAGGGTCTGTACTATAAAATGAAATGATGTTTCGTTGCCTTTTTATCTTTACTACTTAACAGTCAACTGACTGTAGACTGAGAAATTATAATTGTGCTGCTCAGAGGGTGCCTTCAGCAGCTACTGGCAACTTTTAAGGTGAAATGTTTTCTTACATGTCACTCAATTCATGAGTTGTGAGGACTCAATCAACACACCTTAAAGGTCCAGTGTGTATGATCAAAGTCCTTCTAAGGCAAGTCGTAACACTCTGACACCATCTTTTTAATCGATGAGAAGACTTGCCAGTTATGTTCCTTAATAAGGTTTAAAACCGCTTTTTTCTTCCTCGGGTTATTCAACTGCGCACGCGCGAAGCTTCACGACACCATTTCAATATACGACTCCAACAACGTAAGACGTCACAGGAGCGTGAGCTTTGTTTTGAGGGGTGGGGAACCCTGGAGCGCAGCGTATTTAATAATCATGAGGAAGCAACCGAGCGCACGCCCAGATACCTGTGGCTTCTACAGGTGGTGCAAAGGATCTTTGCAGCAGAGCGGTCGAGATGACATGTAAACAGAGGAAAACAACTTATATTTTCAACTGTGTCTGTTTGTAATTTCATCCCGACTATAACCAAGAACGTTTGTTGTCTGGAATAAATAAAGTGAATGGATTAAATCTGTTCTCTTATTATCTCTGGTCGCAGACTGAGAGGCATGCAAATTCACAGGCGGAGCAAGACGGCGAGGCGTAGCTTTCCAAAGACACTTTCCCCGTGACCCTCCCTACTACTGTCAATGGTCCCTCCCTCCGGAGTCCTCTATGCAGCAACTTGACCAAACTGTCGTAAAGGTGGGTAGGCAGGCTTACGTCACTACAACATGATTGACAAAAAAAAATCACCAAACAATTGGCTTTGTGAGTGGTGGAAGAGGCGGGACATGTGCATACGATAATAAAGTCTCTGGTATGATTTAGGGGACACCTATTGGCAAAAATAGGCTATAACATCCACAGCTATGTTTTTATAATGAAAACAAGAATCTTTGTGTTATCACTACCTTTGAACTAGCTGTTTGTATCTACATTGGGAGCATGCCACCTTTTTGCATCTTTGCAACTGTAGTTTACCTGCATGCTTGGCACACAACAGAAGTTTCAGTTCTGCACCCTCACCATTAGATGCCACTAAATCCTATGCAGTAGACCTTTAAATGTCAGCATGACAACTCTGACTGTTCAGTTTGTTTTTATTGTCTCTATTACATAACATATGCTTAAGTGATCATTGGATCTTCAAGCACTTAAAATATTGATTATGTGAACTGCAAATATTATATTTCCTCACTTGGAGAAAACAGCGGCCAAGCATGGTTCTTGGCGTTCTGTGCTCCAGCAGCGCTACACCCCAGCATATTTCCCAAAATGTCAAACTCTTCCTCAGGAGAGAGCAGGATGAATAAATACAGGTGAAAAAAGGAGCAGGAAAAGGAGAGAATTAAGAGTGCAAGGTGAGAGGAGAAAGAAGAAGGATGACCCTGCCATTAGTCTGTGACTCGTTGGTGTGGTAGAGCCGACTCTGTCATCTTCCCTCGAGCCCCTTTAGCCACTCATCTGTGGCTGACCTTGCACTGGCATGTGGGCTGCTTCTTTCTTCCACATCAGAGATGCTGTCTTGTAAGATTGTGAGCGGGACTGAATAGTTTTGTGCCTTTTTGCTGCTCTGCAACTTGATAGCACCTGATCAGGGATTCCTGATTACTATTCCTGCATCTGTAATCGTCCACTGAGGGTTTCATTTACATCAGGCGGCCTATCCAAGCTTAGCTGCAGCAAAGCACAGCAGAATACAAAAATCTGAAAACTGATCTGAAAGTAAAAATATGCTGAACATATTTATGAATTCTTTGAATTAGACATTGTGAATTTGTAATCTCCTCAATATTCCAGTAACAGTGCATCTTATCAAGAATGTGTCACATTGACATCCTGGAGGCTCCCTTTGAGGTGAACCGCTCATAGTTTGTTTGCTGGGTGGAAGTTATGCTGGGAGGCTGTCAGAGCTCATCTCGGCTAGGGTGACATGTGCTCAGGCACACTTGCACTAACACGAAATTACATCTCTGGCTCCTGATGCGTATCATGTCCCCCAGGCATTTAATAAACAAGAAAGCTAGCTTTGTTTATCATCTGCTCTTCCCCTTTTCAAAATTTCTGCGATTACTCAATCATTCAAGGTCTGAGAGGGGACGCCCGAGGCTTTGAACATTTTAGTTTGATAAATTGATCCGTGCGATAGTTGAGGCAGTAAAAAGACACTTTTGTTCAGCAGAGGAATTGACTGAAACTGTGAGAGAATTCAATTTTCCTGAAAAACAAGGCACAACTTTTTCCATTAGCACACAAAGCCCATTCAGATGTTCCTTTTTCTTGAATTAAACCCAGTGTGTTTTGTGACGACACCGTTGCTCAGAAGACAAGCCTGAGGGTGAACTAGCATCGTGGTAAATTAATACAGGCTACATTCACAGTGAGAAGGAGACTGAGATATTCATACCCACTCAATGTAAAATATAGGATGACAACTGGCAAACCAAAGCCTTTAAAATTGAGCCAAGCATTGAATAAAAAGGCTTCAGTGGAAATCTGAAATCAGATTAACGATTACATCGAATGAAAACAACCAGCCTTTAGAGTTTTCCACCATTAAATGTGATGCATTTCAAAGTGCGGGCACACAGTGGGAATAAAAAATACATTTATTTTCTTTTCACGAGGTTGTTGACATACTCAAAATCGATCTGTGCAAAAAAGGCAGTGAGTCACTCTCGTGCACGTGATGTACACATGCTTCACATGCTTAAAGAGTAAAGTCACCCATCCAAATAATAAGCTATACTGTATGTACTGACTCACTGTAGATTATTCACTGTCCGAGCGTATTTTGGTGAATACTCATTAGTTACCTGGACTTTTTCCTCGCTTGTTAGCCAGTTTGTCGGGCCAAAATGGAACGGAATGTACCGACAATTCAATTAATTGTTTCCGTCTCAACATGAGGGAACAGTGTCTGGCATGGCTGAAAGGAATACGATGACAGCAGTGTCCTCTCCAAACATGATTAAATCTTTATGACTGGTAAATGAAACACATCCTACGAAAAGGCACTGGGTGAATCATGGCACACATCCGCAACGAGGCTCCACAGAAACTTACTCCAAGTAAAACATCAAGTTTATACGTTTAATTCTGCTACGTTGTTGTTTGTTGCAGCCGGTGAGGGCTTACTCTTCAGGCCCTCTGTGGCGCACCTGGAGGTCTCCATGAGGAGCAAACGTGGGAGGCAAAGAGCAAGGAGGATTGTCTTGTATTCTTTACGGAAGTTTTGGTTTAGTAGTCCATATATGACGGCGTTGAGGCAGCTGTTGAAGTACGCCATGAAGTAGCTTGTGACAAAGAGCCACTCAGGTATGTTGGGCGCAACTTTTACAGGGTTTATAGCTACAGCCAGGCCTATGAGGTTAAGTGGAGCCCAGCACACTGCAAACAAAACAAACACCATAAACATAGTGAGGAAGTTCCTCACATCACTAGGTTTCAGTTTGGTCCTTTGCTCCGGTTTTACTCGATGTTTCACTTGAATCACCAGCACCCATATCCTCATGTAGCAGTAGGACACCACCAGCAGCGGGATCAGAAAGTGAATAATCACCACTGAGATGGTGTAGTATGAGCTGACCGTCTGGGCGAAGGTGCAGGAGTAGATGCGAGGGTCATACTGCAGCGAGCCGACAAAGAAGTTGGGCACCGTGGCGATTGCGGTGAGCAGCCAGGTGAGGCCCAGGTAGCAGCAGGTGTTCCTCAGGCTGTACAGGCGGTCGTAGTGGAGGCTGTGGCAGATGTAGCAGTACCGGTTGATGGCGATGGCCGTGATGTTGAAGATGGAGCCGATGACGCTTAGGCCCATGATGAAGCCGCTTGCCTGGCAGTGCAGGTCGCCCATGGTCCAGTCATCGTAGAAGATGGCTGTCAGGACCAGAGGGTAGGGGTACAACGCCACCACCAGGTCTGCTACGGACAAACTCACCACAAAGATGTTGCCTGGAGAGACAGAAGAGGTTTGTGTATTATTAAAAAGCATACAGCACTCCCTTTTCACTTCCTGCTCCGGGTTAAAATAAACTGGGTCACAGGAGGTATTTACTATCATAAAAGAGCAGCTTCATTGTGCCCTCTGTGGCTCATTTTGGCTTTTACCATGTACTCTCCGCTGCTCCGATCTGGGTCGAGGCAGATGCTTTATCATCACAGCTCTGTCAGTGTTGCAACCCCCTTATTCTCACTGTAACTGTTTTAAAACAAACAACATTTTTATTCATTTAATTTTATGAATAGCAATCATGGTCTGCCATGTCGGTCAGTTCACCCCGTTGGTCCAAACTGAAATATCTCAATAATGATTGGTGGATTTAAATATGGTACAGATATTTATGGTGCCCAGAGGATGAAGACGCTGACAGTGGTGATCCCTGATTTTTTCTCTAGTGCAACAATCAGGTTCACATTTATAGTATTATAAAGTATTTCTTAGATACACTGCCATCAGGAACAAAATGACTAAGGGTTTTATCTGAAATCAGTACGGGTGCAGTAAAAAATAGTTCACTATGAACAGAGCAGATTTTGTCTGAACACGGCCTGAAAAAGTTTATGAGTCAGAAGTGCACCCTTCATCTCTGTCCCCAGCATGACACCTGCCAAGATGTTGTGCTATTATTACAGTTTGCTGCACATATATTGGACAGGCTATAATACGTTTTGCACAAAACTGTTGCTCAGCAAAGATGGAAAGTACAATCAAACTGTATTTGAACCAGTATGAATATTACTTGTATAAAAATCTGGCTTTAAATAACGTATCAAATACAAATCATTTATTTGATCTAGCTCCCACAAACAGGACATCAGAGAGGAGTACAGCAGCCAGCATAGCAACACAACACTACTTGTAACTTGGATTAATTTTCATTCTTTTGATTCTTTCGATCAGTGGACCCTTACAGACTAATGGAATATAAATAACTTATCATATTCTGGCTTTACGAGTCACCACTCTTTTTTTGGTAAAATCTGAATGAATTACGATCTTCTCTGGTGCTCATGGTTTAGGTAAAATGAACTGAACAACTGAATTGTGGAGAAGCTAACTGAGCTAACGATATGTAGCATCTCCATGTTGACAAAAGTTTAAACATTTATATTTGTATGTGTGATCTGAGCAGCCACTAATGCTGCTCAAGTGGGTAGCCAGCAACCTGTTTTATACATCCAATGAACTTTTAAAAAAAAATGAACTGCTCTGCAACCAGACCAGGCATCTAATTGAGATATTATTTGTCAAAATGTGTAGCCACACTGGGCTAGTAAAAGGGACTGGGCATTTAATAGAAGTTTTACAGTAAGTACTTTTTTTAGTTGTTTTTTTTTTTTTTACATCATTTTTGTGTGTTATCAATTATATTATTTTACTCAGTTTTCAGCTGAGGGTGCAAAATATTAAACTGGGGGTGCAATACATGTCTTTGCACCCTGTAGAACTGGGCCATAATTTACTGACATTCACGTCCCTCACAGGATGAAATCTAAAAACCATCACCCAGTGGGATCGTTAGACCTGGCCGTCTGAGGCTTTAGCCCCAAATATTTTATAATTAGCCCCAGATTTTAATATTTATGTTATATATGTGTTTCAAAAATAAGAATACAAATAATAAAAGGCCCAGATCTAAAAATAATCTGTTACTGCATTTCACCACTTTTAACATAAATACTTTCAACAGTTTTCCAACTCTAGAAAATACATTTTTACTGATAGCAGTTGTTTAGTATTGTTTCTACTACATAATAATTACTAAAATCTACTAATATTTGTCAGATCACAATTTATAATGAACCTGAAAAGTTAAAAAAAAACTGTTTTTGAGGGTAAATAAGGTGCCAGGTTGCATTTTTAAAAAGCATCAAAATAGAGCTTATTCATCACAAAAACATGAATAAATAAAAACTCCTCCTGGACCCTGCAGCAGAAGGTCAATATTGTGATTTCTCCAATCACTTTGTTTATGATCACATCCCTACAAAACTGATGATATTCCCATCAGCCTCAGCTGTACTGTAAAAAACATTAGCATGCTAACACACTAAACTAAGATGGTGAACATGACCAATATTAAACCCGCTAAAAGTCGACATGTGACATGTTAGCATGGTGATGTTAGCATTCAGCTCAAAGCACCTCAGCACCTGACTGCAGCCTCACAGAGCCGCTAGCAGAGCTGTGGACTTGTTTTTAGACTCATGAATTTGTTTCCCAACACACCCTCACAGGAAACAACAGAGTTGTTGTACAGTTTTATATCTGGCAAGTCCACTCTGAAAAACTGCTCAAATCAGGCTGTTGTCATTATAAAGCTTCCCTGCCCTCAGGAACAGACGGTCGAACGCTGAGTTTAAACATATAAAACCCAGGACATAAATGGTTTTAGTGTCCGATTGCATCCGAACAAGTTCCTGTCCTCCTGAGGTCCGAGCCGATGGTAGTGTGACACTGGATCTCCTCAGAAGATGTGAATCATAGAACATGACGTCTGATATTGTTATAGTGCAGCTGTTCTGGGTGGGGGAGCATAAAACAATAAATCAAACTGTAATGTGTCAGATAACATGATAGATAATAAGAACATACAGTGCAGTGGAGCCACAACGCAATTGAATTGGTGTTTCGCAAAAGACGCATTAACTTCCCAAAAGTTTGGAGCAGATGTGCAATAAAAAGGTCTATTGTGTGTGCGCGCTACACATTTTAGAAGTCAAAACTTGTGACGAAGGAGAGATTCTGCTAAAATAAACCCAGCGTTATATACATTACCCAGCTTTTTAAAGATGAAACTCTTTATTGTATCATTAGTCCTCCATGTAATCCCGTCCAAAAACATCACTGGATGAATATAAACATTTATGCTCTCTGTAAATAATCTGTAAAGGATTATATATAATGTGCCTCATTTTAACAACATTTGGTGTCAGACGTTGGGCCGATTCCAGGGTTGATATAACATAAACTACCTTCTGAAGTTGAAATGTTGAGGCGCAAGGCTCTCGCTCACTCAGACAACAGCTGAATCAACAGCGTTGATTGGCAGATATGAAGGGAGCGGATTTAAAACACATGTTGGCCATCAATCCTGCGTTCAAAGCCTGCTGCACCCCAGAGACAACACAACCACAGTATGTCTAATTTTAATTTAATCACTTGAACTTGATTCATCAAATGTGGTAATATTGAAAAAAAAAAAAAAAGACTATGAAACCAAATATCATAATATTCCTAACTTTCCAAACTTTGGGGACTTTTTTTTTTTTTTAGAAGAAGAAGAAAATCAGGTGTCAGTCTCATGTTTCACCGCAGGCCTGGCACAGGTATTCAGACACAGTCAATTTCCAAGTAACTAAAACAGCACGAGCCATCTCTTAAGCCCGCTGAGATAAAAATAAAAGCGTTTGTTCTTCATCCTCAAGTCAGCTCAGTGGGCAAATCTGTCAGATTGTATTTGTGACGCTCACAGTGCTCGCTGTGTGCATTTGTCATTGTGCAGAGGTTTTATTCCTCGCTGACATCATGCGGCTCAGTGTTATCATGTGCGCTGGCTGGACAGGGGCACGCTGCAGCCTTATAGCTCTGTCTGGCTGAACCCTCTCTCCCCCTTATCGTCAAGAGGATGAGGTAAGTGCTAAAACACCACTGAGAGGATTGCTGCGAAGCGGCCAGATGACTGTCTTTGTTTTGTTGGCATCCATTATTAAAACACTGGACGAAGCATTACCTCTCGCTGTTTAATTAACCAACTTGGCCGGCCTGATGCTCATCACGCCCAAACTCACAGCACTCAAAACGATTATTGTTTTAGTGTAAAACAGACCACCAACAACAATATTCTCACGCCTGAGCACCAGAATAAAGTCATGTCCGCTGACATCTTTTGGAGCTATTATTATCAACGAGTGTGAGTTGAATAGAGCTTAACCTGAATGCTGATTGGTTACAGGCCTTCGGGGACAGCATGCCTTTAACTTCTCTGACACCATTGGCTCTGTAATTATCTGATCTCACAGCACGCTCTCGCAAAAACTGTCGACCAAGTGAAATGTTACATCAAATCAACTGATTCTTGCTTTAAAGCGTCTCCCTCTCGAGAGCTGAGCGACCACCCCATGAATTCCCCCAGTGTGTCTCCCTCTCATTGTCTGTCACATACGACATTTTGTGGCGCATGAAACATAAATCAAAAACGTTACAGCAGGGAACCATTGAGCTCTGCGTGAGTGGAACAAGATATTTGTCACCAGAATCATCCGGCACGCACCAGGCTGCAGCATATTCAAAAATATATTAAACAAAAACTGCCTCCCACCCAGCATATAAACCTGTATTAAAATAGGCTCCGTATACAACTTATTTATGGCACATTGCTTCATTCCAGCTGAATAGCTCTGAATAAGAAATAAAAACAACCAGGGCAAATAAAAAAGGAGTTCTGCTGGAGCAAGAATAGGTACATAATGAAGGCGTAGGTGCAAGTGATAAACAAACCAAAAGACAAAACAAAAGAATGCCTGGTTCTTCAGTCTGACAACTTGCATGGCTGTGTGCACACGTGAATCTCAGGGGCTTATGTTTCTCTCTGTCAAAGCCACCGTCTGCATCCCATCACTCGCACCACTCATACAGGAAACGTGATATACTACGCTTTGATTCACACTGCTATATTTATACACCTTTGAAAGACGGGTGAATTCATAGAAACGTGTAGGAGGTTTGTCTTTGCTTGGATCCAGCTCAACGTCAGCAAGACATATTACTACAAGTGCATATCCAAAATTAGATTACATTGGACTTAGTCAGTCATGTTATCATAAATAAGCAACAATAACCTTTCGGCAAGGGCATTAGCACTGATGAATTAGTAGTGACTACTTCATGAACTCGTGTTCAAGGGGCCAGAGAATTTTTTCGAAGAAGTTTCACATTAAACTGACACAAGCTGCCTTTTGGTGATGCAGCCCGCCATGAGCCCGGCCAAAAACATCATCGTCATCATCAAAGGCCATCCACCAATCAGATCCCTTATGTCTGAGTAAATAAGGCTCAATGGCCCTAAGAGAAATCAGACCACCGGGACACAAGCAGCGTCTGGTTCCAGCAGCGTTTCACTCGTTAGGCGCAATCCCAGAAACACGGGGACGATAGTGAATTATGCAAATTTGACAGAAAGCAGCCTCCTGCACTAAAGAGAGGTCGGATGCAGTATAAACATAACAGTGCATGTACCTTATCTAGGCTCCGTTTGGTCAAATAATCCTAATCTGATAACGTCCAACCTCCACGCTGACCACATTACAAAACTAAATGTCATCCACTGTTTTGTTGTCGGGAAAAGAAGACATGTTTAATGTAGTGTGCTAAGTGATATTCCCCGTGGATCTGAGCTGTCAATTTAAATTGGCTTCTGGTTTGACTCACTAAGTCCACTGACTCAATTAACCCCCCTCTGGACACTCCGGGTTTTAGGTTTTATTCATGACTGTAGAGTGACTGACTGAGGGGATGCGGTGCATGATTTATCAGAATTCAATCTCCCATCCTTACACACCCCACAACCCACAGCTCCTGACATAGAGGTGCAAGCTGCGCACAAACACACAGTCGAGCTCATCCTCTCGTTATTTCCTCCATCTGCTCATCGTTTTCTTTCTCTGTCCCTCTCCCTCCCTTTCTCATGAGTGCATTTTGTGAGTGTATTTTTAGTATGGTTAACCCCAGTGGGAAACTCTAGTGTTAACACCCCATTGGCAGTCCTATAGTGCCATGCTCTACCCTTTTGAAGAGTCGCTGGATAGATCCTGTTACATGTGCGCACTTGAGAGAACCTGTAAACCTTTAAAAAAAATGGAACATATGGCACCAGTTCTCCTCAAACACATGGAGATATTGGGGACAAATATATATCACTCAGATGACGTACCAGCACGTTCCAAATGTGCGCACATGCATGTGTTTTTTTTTTTTTTTTTGTTTGAGTGGTGGGTAGCGGAGGGATATATGGAGGCAAGGCGAGTGTTGTTGAAGTGAAGCAGAGCGGAAAGGTCCTGCTGCAGTGTGTTAGGGAGCAAACCAGCAGTCTGAATAGTGTGTAATGGAGAGAGGGGATGGGATGTTTTCAGCAGTGTGCCTGACACATTGAATTCCACAAAAATATATATGTCTGAGTCTTTACCCACTGTAAATCATACATAAGACCTCACACATGAGTCAGTCTGCAGCCCTGGAGGTGTTATTGTATTATACTGCACCTTCACAAAACAGACATCTATCACAGATACTGATTTTTATAGCGGACACATCTCTCCACAGCTGTTTGCTGTTCTTCAGCTGCGTCCGTGCTTTCCTTTCCGTAAAGTCGGGACAATTAAACATTCATACAAAGTGAGCCAAACCTATAAATAGCTCGTTAAGAACAGAGAGCAGATTGATGATAGGCTAACAGCAGTTACAATTTCAGTCACCTAAGGACACACTTAAAAACAAAAGTGCTCTGCTGGAGCTGCAGGTTTCTGCTCACGCATGCAAACCAAAAAGACAACACGACACTGGCGAGGACTCTCGTGAGGACTCTCGTGAGACTGAGCCAGTCAGTCAGTCCAATTAGGGTGGGAGAATGGTGACATGAGGCCAGTAATCAGCACAGTGGCCATAGTCCACCAGCATGGAGAAGACTTTTGAACAGGCCATTTACTCCTGCCCTCTTGTTGGAGACCAGTCGACTGTGGCATTTTTTTGCAAACCAGATAATCAAATTATTCTCTGGGCTCCTAAACTCCTGGCCAAACCGCTTTTGGCTGGTATGCACAGGAACACATTGGATCTGTTATGTAATGTATTTGAAATTGTAATTAAAAGCTCATTATTCCAAACAGTCGCTGACCTAATCCCGCTGCCTGATTCGCATGTACTCATTAGCATCATGTTGTGATCACTGAGTTTAGTCTTTTGCCTCAGCGGTAGGCTTTTCTGACTTTGCTTTTAACTAAAGAGTTGCTGGGTATAATGATGCACGGCGCTTGATCTCCCGAACCTTTACAATGACAGCGGCACAACATCAAATAGACAGCTTTTGTAACTCTTTGTTGTTTTCAGCCTCTGAGAGACACATCTCTGTATTCTGCTCAGTTGTTTTTGGAAAACAAATTCATGAGGTGAGGTGGTATAATTTGTCCAGTTAAAGCAAAAGGTGCTTTTCCATCATTTGCGTAACTGGTGAATAAAGTTTGTATTGTTTTTTTATGACTGCTTCTGATGTCGTAAACCCTGTAGTGCTTCAATATTTTACGTTAACTGCTGTCTGAGTGTCTTGTGACTTTTTCTTTAATCGCCACTTCAGTTTTACCATGCCAGACAACAGTCAGGCTCTGACTATAAAGATATTATCTGGGTTTTTTATATGTGGAAATGGACACCAACACACACAGTTTGCGACCGCGGATGAGACTGCTAAGTGCCTTTGTTTGTATTTTATTAGCTGGATTAGAGAGAATAAGCGCAAGCTCCTCACTCCCACTAACATGTTAAATAATATCTTAGTGTTAAATTACTTTTTTTTTTTAAACTATGGAACTTTGCACCGTGATGCGTTTACTGCTTAATTTTCTTTGATAAAACTGTTGGAAGGCTTGTCTGTGACATAGTGCCATTAAAGAGGAGTTAGACATTAACCATTCCAGGACAAATAAGACTGAAGCAGCAAATTATTAGTGTGATGAACTGAGCCAGGGTACATTTTATTGCTTGTGAGAGGACAAAAAATTGTTAATTCTTTTATTTTCCGTGACTGCTTATCCTGTTAGGGGTCACGGGGGGGGGGGGGGGCTGGGGCCTATCCCAGCTGACTTTGGGGTGAGAGTCAGGGTACATCCCAGAGAGGTTGCCAGGCTATCACAGGACTGGCAGAGACAGACAAGCATTCATGCTTCCAATCACACCTGCGGGCCTAACCATCATGTCTTTGGACTGTCGGAGGAAGGCACAGCACCCGGAGAAAACCCACGATCACACTCGATCACGTATGATCCAGGAACCCTCTTGTTGTCAGGCGACAATGTTTACCACTGCACCACCATGCAGGCTATATCACAGTAATGGATTACTTTTGACATAAGCCACTAACGTGCACATTAGAAGTTAAAAGGACATTTTAAAAAATCAAATGCTGTTAATAAGGACATGTTTAACAGTCACTAATAACAAAATAGATCCACGTGTATTCCTCGTTTATAACCTCGATAGACCAAGGACTTTTTCCCTCTGCATATTGTAACTATTAGCATTAGCATTAGCATTTCAACATTGGGGAGGGGGGGCATATGACGAGGGGGTCGGGGAGTCCTTCGCAAAAAAAATTTGAGCATCAAACACTCAATTTCCTGCATTCTGGTGATTTTTCACAGCACAATTAATGCATTGTCTCCATTTATTTATGGAATAAAAGTCATACAGTTTTTCAAAATAAAAGTATTCTGCTACTTTTATGTTTTTATTGGGCAAGGACAAACAGACATGTTCTAAATATTAAAGGGATGCGTCGCTTGCGTTCCCTCTGAAATCTACACCTTCAACTAAAGCCCTGTTGACACTACAGGTGTACAGATATTTTTAAACTGATATTTTCCTGTATGTTTTGGCCTCTTGTCCACTTGTCACCAAAACAGAGGTTTTATTAAAATGCCTTCTAAAGTGCAGATTTTTTTTAAAACTGTGATTACTGTTAATCTGTGTGGGTAAGAGTGTTAGAGATATGATGATGTAATCTTCTCACTGGCACATGCCTTTTGTAGCTTTGTGTGATGAGCACACGCTAGAAACAACAACTATGGCTAACGCTTTTATTAGCACTGCAAGGTCCAATGACTGCTTAACACTCTCACCACTTTAAAGGCATCTGCTGCACCCAGTGTTTTTGCTCCCCCTCAGCGTTCATGGTTTGAGTCTGGCAGATTTGGATCAAACCAGCAGATTCAGACACTTTACAGAGTGGGATTATTGCTGATGAGAGTTGGAAGGAAAACACATGC
The DNA here is from genome assembly GCA_019142605.1 of Cephalopholis sonnerati. Classification (NCBI taxonomy): domain Eukaryota; kingdom Metazoa; phylum Chordata; class Actinopteri; order Perciformes; family Serranidae; genus Cephalopholis; species Cephalopholis sonnerati. Next base: position 18,967,695 of record JAGQAX010000004.1, on the reverse strand, counting down.
ATCCTTAAATTGGACGGGAGTCAGCAGTGATGAGATCTCCAGTAGGTGTTTTTAAAAAGGTAACATTAGATTTTACACTTCATTACCTTTGTGACAATAGACTGCTGCAGACAGCTAATGTGGGCGAGCGTTTGTTTGGAGTTGTTTTTGCGTTCTAGTGTAGACAGAGATAATTTTTAGAAACCAAGGTTGAGCTGACAGAATTATTTTTTAATGAGAGGGGAAAAATATCAGTTTTCAAAAATGTCTGTATATGTGTAGACAGGGCCAAAGTACATTGGAAAGCAAGGCTGAAATAACATATAAATCTGGGGTTAGAAAAACATTCAGAAATCCTTCTCTCCGTCCTTTAGCCAAAGGAAAATTTACAATGCCTTCCCACTTTTCTGACCCCCCTCCACACTTGATACTTTTCATACACTCGCTTAGTTTGTAGAGCCAGACGTGAAGAAACAACTGACAGACTAATTCCCAAATGAGCTGGAAATGGCATGACCTGACTTAGAGGCTATTTCAGACGACTACATGCTTGAGCGTAAAGGAGCCAGCTGAATGATGATGGCATATTTGCTAAGTAAGAAAAATGGCGCTAAAGTGACCATAATAAATATCTTCTTCACCTTCACACTGCTGCCTGGACACTTCCAAATGTCAACACAACAAAATACGAGGTTGTGTTCAACATAAAACCTGCACAAAAGGGCACTGAAGCCATACAAAGGTGTCTCTCACCTTGGCTGCTCATGGGACACTACAGGTCCTGATGTAATGTGATTTATCTGGGATGAGGAACCAAGGATAAAACCAGCTGGGGGGAAAAGGTTGTTATTATTTATGAAGAAATCTGAAGGCAGGCAGGCAAAGCTGTAGAAACTCCATCACACTGAGACTGGAAGCTCACATAAGATAGCAGCCTGATTGTTAAGCACAGAGGTCACACGCTACACTATATTACATAATTATAGTTATGAATGAAGAGAGGGAAGCAGGGCATCCCACAAACTGTATGGAGACAGACGTTTTTCCTCTCTGCTTTGATCAGGTGAAATTGATCAGAGACTCAGCTCTTAAATCCGATTTCTATGACATGATAAAACAAATTCTTTCACATAAATTTTGACAACATTTGATGCGCAGACACGTTTCTTATATCTTGACCATTTAAGCTGCTGTTTCCATCAGCATATTTGGGTCTATGGCAAAGCCTTCATCGTCTCCTCATCTCACCTGCATTCCTGAGCTTTTTGTTCCTGTACACGGACAGGATGACGAGGACATTGCCCAGGATGTCTACCACGATGGTGAAGATCAGCACGCTGGCCAGCGCAGTGGACACTCCGGCGGATGAAGCGCTCAGTCCGCGGTCGCTCTCATTGCGGGGCAAACAGCTCGACCCGTTCTCATCCTTCACCTCTAAATCCATCTCCCCTCAGGGTGCAGCGGCCATGGTGGGAATGCTCCAATGTTGGGAAAAAAAATATCTACAGACCAAAAAAAATTAAAAGGACTTTACTGGAGGGAGTCTTGAACTTTTTGATACTCCTGCTCCGCCTGTGGAGTAGTGGGAGGAAGACGCGAACCTTGACATGATGATTTGATTATGAATAGATTTATGCATGCGGGGAAATCTAAGAAGTTGTTTTCAAAAGGTGATAAAGATGCCAGAAGCTCGTGTTTCATTGCCGTCCTCAGTATGGTCCTCATGAGTCACCAAGGCTCTTCCTGCGCGCTGCTCCATTCTGCCAGGAGGGCTCGTCCAGAAGGCATGTGAGCGCACAGGAGTGCGTAATGGAAATGCTCAGGATGCGAGGCTCAAACAGGGCAACGGAGAGTCCCACACTGGCTTTTTTAGGGCATTCATCACGATTAAATCTTTGTTTATTTTCTGTCTGCAGGCAGGCACGAAACGCTTGTTAAAAATCAGCTATTGTCAACTGTTTTCCAAACTATAAATAGTCTGCGATCTTTGCGTCCTGACCCTCTTCTCTGAACCAGTCTCATTAAATTATAACAGCACTAAGATCCGACTGAGTGTGGAGTTGTTAAGAGCTGTGCCCAGGATACCGATGCTTATTTTAATCGTATGATTTGCAACAGCAGCCATTAACAACTTGTCAGGTCTCTGACTGATCTTCATTAAAACAGAGAGCTTCTGCTATCATGCGCATGGAAATGGCGCCTTCATGTGTCCAACAGAGACTTTTGCAAACAGTGACAAACAAAAACAACTTGTTAATATTTGACACTTCGTAATTTTTGGTCATAAATTGTGCATCACTTGTGCTATATAAAGAGCTGCACTTTGCGCACTTCTGAAATAATAAACCAGAGATAATAAACCAAAGTGCCCCTGGCTGCCGGATTTTCAGAGGCCCCAACACTACAGGCTCACTGTGTGGAAGTTGCTTTTTGGTTATCTCATTAATGTCAGTTCAGATTGGTTAGAGGATTTGCACCATTAAAGTACAATACTGAGTGGGTTCAGTGTGGTTATGTAGTCCAGAACTGTGTCATAATCTGATTCTAACATATTGGTTTGTTTTCTAAAATCAAAAATTCCAGTTGCCTGAATTAAGTTATATTTAATGAAATTACTCTTTATTAACTTACATGCAGAAATCCTATGGCAGGTAATGTTCCACTAAAGGAGCATTGTGTGGTTTCTGTACAAAGAGCAATTAAGTGTATTTGAATTTATCCAATTATTTTTGAAAAGCTTCATTTTCAGGAGTGAAATGTGGGTGCAGTGTGAAGGAAACAACAAAATGGAGAGAAAAAGATGCATTTCCAGATTTAGTGTGATTGCTGACACGGTCTGATAAACAAAAGGTGATCACAGGGGAGGGGACATGGTGGAGGTTTGACCAGCTGAGACTGAGCAGAGTAACTTGACCGTGTCTGTCTCCTAAACAGGATTATGGCTGTGATGCACGGTCTTGTTATCTGCAGACCAAAGGAGGAAGAAAAGACATGAATGAATGAATGAATGAATGAATGAATGAATGAATGAATGAATGAACTTTTGAAACACAACTTTTAAGAATGCACCTTTCATGCACAGAATGCAGCACAAAGTTCTTTACAATACAGAGACAAACAGCGAAGAAATAAAACCATACAATTATACAACACACATTCGAGAAGAAATGAGGAGAACAAATTAATCAATCAATGAATAAACAAGTAATTAAAAAATCCATATTAACAAATATTAAAACAGACAGCTGCTAGTAATAGGCTACATAAATAAGACATGTTTTGAGTCACTGTTTTAAACTGTCCACTGCAGCAAGTCTAATATTTAAAGGCAGGGTGTTCCATATTTTTTGGAGTGTAGCAGCTAAAAGAAGCATCCCCATAGGTTTTTGTAGTGACATTAAAACAGTTAAAAGAGCTGCTGTGGAGGATCTCAGGGTTCATGGAGGGACATTTGGTGATAGGGAATCTATTATGTAGGAGGGGCCGGTGCCATTAAGAGCCTTAATAACCAGTAGAAGGATTTTGAAATCAATTCTTAAAGATACTCAGAGAGTGTAGGTTACGTAAAACGAGAGTTATATGGTCACGCTTTTTAGTTTTAATTAAAACCTGGCAGCAGCATCCTGAAAGGAAGGTTTAGGTATGCCAGTATATAGGGCGTTACAATAGTCAAGACAACTAGAAACAAAAGCATGAGCAAGCTTCTCAGCATCTCGCTGCTTCAGTAGAGGTCGCACCTTAGCCATATTGTGTACATATAAAATGCATTTGCTTCAAAATTGAGATCAAAATCTAAAGTTACACCGAGGTTTCTGTGTAGCCAGATGGTGCATATCACGTGAATATTTCTACTGGCTATACCACCTTTCCTCAGCCTTGCTTCAGACATAAAGCCAACAAATTGTATCCTCTATAAACACATCACAACTGTGTGTACATAAACAGATTGTTTGTCTCCTAGTGAAAGAAACACTGAAGTACAATATGGAGGGCAGCTCCACTTATTCTGGCCTGCTGCGCTGTGTTACATTCCTAAAATAAGCTCTGTTTATTTTTGTAAATATAACATATATTCCAAATGTGCTCCAGTAGTAAATATCTGAGTATATTGTAATGTATTGCATTTCATTCTTAAGAAAAGGGAGGAAAATCTCTACCAGGGAAAAAAATGTCCCTGCTGATGGATGAGGAAATTCAGTATCCTGTAACAGAGACTACACTTTACTGAGCCTGATGCCTCCTTATTGAGAGATCAAGCGTGTGTCTCTACAGGTAGAGGATAAAAGCGTCTGTGCTGGCTAAACAAAATGTGATTGTTATGGAAAAACCTTGTGTTTAGATTCAGTCTGCACAGGTTTTATTTGAAGCTGTGGTTTACTGGATCATAAAATGCTAAGAGTAAAGATCCTTTAAGATGTTGCATGTTGCACATTAGCGAGCATTTAGATATTACTGAAGGAAAGTGTTATGAATCCACCAAGAAGAGATGGTGATGGTAAAATTATTTTTTTGGCTTCATCTGCAGGAACACTGCTGGACACTGAAGCCAGTTTTACAAGCTGTGTAACCACAACTTCCAAGCCCATCACGTGATAACATGGGGTCCAAAGATTCTTTTTCCCATTGCCTTAAATTGTGAAAGAGATGTTTTTAAATCAGTGAATACTTTTTTTTTTTTTTTGAGTGTCACAAGCCGCATGGAGTGACTTCTTGTGCTACCGGGATTATTTTGAAAGTCTAGAAGAAACACACAATTAAATCATTTCATCCCCACTCAAGTTTTAATTTTGTAGAAAGTTTCTCAGAACATGTCTTGCCAGGGGGCCACAGATCCTGTGCCTGTATTCCTTGCCAAAAAGTGAACACACAGCTGCTAAATACTGATACTTCTGTGTGGTTCAATTTGTATAAACACACTGGCACAACTGACTGTACTGTGCTTGGCACTCATATACAGTATATGCCTAATTTAGGTTCGCTTGCAACACAATAGTGTCCCTGTTTATGATAAAAAGTAACACATTACATACTGGATTTTAATCAGGAGAGACTCAAACTGAGTGAAAAGAATATTTATTTATATGTGCACATAAGTATGAGGAATGGGTGCATTGGCTGTTGACATTCTGCGACGCCGTGTCAAGTTCTGCCTGTTACATGGACTGTCTTCTTTCAAGATACACTTCCGTTTTCACAGGAAATAAACGCACTATGTTGGAACAACATCACGAATTGGGTTTTTTTTCCCCCTCAACAATAAACTCACATGGTTGTGTTTAGGCAACAAAAGCATGTGGTTAGGGTTAGGAAAAAGAACAGGGTTTGGCTTTAGAATCTTAGGGGACGCAAACACCACTCTCGGGTGAAAGACAGTAGTCGCGTTTCCATTACAGTTGTTCGCAAAATAAAAGCGATATTTCTGAAATTTCGACAAAGTTCAAATGCTACTTGCATGTGTTTCCATTGAACGGTGTTTTGCGAACTAGCCGTAATTCTCGTAAATTCTCGTCCGTCCCGCGAGACTTCACTTCGAGGAAGATGGCCGAAAGCATTATGCGTCTTGGGACGCTGATCATTCCGAATTTCTTTGTTGTTTGCTATCCAAGATAACTGTGACATTTTTAGCATGAATAACTGTTAATAATAACTCCGTCTCTTCCTCTGTCCACACATACCGCGCCATCTTCCTCGAAATGACCCCCTACAATATGTCCATTGACCCCGGTGACGTGTAAATGCGAAAAAAGTGTGTCCATTACACTTTTGCGATACACTTCTATATCCACACGTCTGAAAAACCACCTCATGAGAGCGTAAAAATGTTTTAGCTATATTTGAGAGGATTTTCGAAATATAGGTGTTTCCATTACCAGTTTTATATTGCGATATTTAGGTTTTGCGCATTTCTAGGGGTAATGGAAACGTGACTATGGTTGATGGACCCATCCACCACCCATCCCGCCCTCCTTGGTTGCACTGTTTAGGAACAATCACTCACATCTAATTGGCCCGCTGCGATAATAAAATATTAAAGTACATCCTAATAACAGCATCTTAGCTCATTACTACTGTTAATATTGGTCAAACTTGTATGCCATTTCAAACTGGGTCATTCTGGTTGTGTACCTTGTCCATTCTTGTGTTGGGATTGCTTTCACACAGACTTTGCAAAGATGGCCATCATCCTGTTTTTACATGGATTAGTGTACATTGCTTTTTGTACCACTAGATGGCACAAAAAAGTGGCCACGTACAAGGACAGCATGTCTAAGTTAAGCAGAATGAAGAATAAGGTGCAGGAATCTGTATTGTGTATACTGTATTGAGGACGCATGGTCACAGGAGATTGAAGTTTGATAGTAGGAACATGATTATATGATAGAAATCGTAGTAAAATTTGATTAGTTAGGTGGAAGATGATCAGCTGATTGGAGGAGGCAAGGAGGTGGGGGTGAGTGAGATAAAGAGAAAGAATTGTGAATGAATGAAGCATAGAGAAAGTCTCCCTGACTGAAGCTTCATTTAGATACACAACAAAACTACAGTAAGGTACTGACCCAGTATGTATACAGGGCCCCAGGAATGAGACTTTTACACCCTCACAGCTCCCTCATCTTGAAGTCAATGGTTTTTTGAATGTGTTAGATGCCTGAAATAAGCTCTGTGATTAACACAAGCTTAAGAGACTTTCACCTTTTGTTCTCAGCAAATATGACAATTGTGAACTTTGAAGCTTCTACAGTATGTGTCTTAAAAAAGGTGGTTGCTAACATGTGGCTAAATTAGACACATTGTAGTGGCGACATTAAGTCATGTGACCGTAGTGTAATTTGTTTATAGCCTAAACAGTTGTTTGCCAAAGAGCTCCAATGTAAAAATCCCATAGGCTTTTTGACAAGGGAGCCAGTTCACTAACTTCTGTGTCAGCCTACAGAGAAAAACGTTATCCCTGCAGCCCTGATGGAACCAAGCCACAGTTCTCAAAATGTGTTTGACCTGTGCTTTTCCTGTTATGACAAGTAGAAATGTCTGCTGTGAAAAATGTATATACACTGAACAAAAACATAAACACAACACTTTTGATTTTGCTGCCAGTTTTCATGAGCTGAAATAAAAGATCTAAGACTTTTCCTCTGCACACAAAAGGCTTACGTCTCTCAAACTGTGAGCACAAATCTGGTAAAAATCTATGTTATGAATGCTTCTCCTTTGACGAGATAATCCATCCACTGACAGATGTGGCATATCAGGGTGCCGACTGAGAAACGTGATTACTAGACGGGTGTTCATTGGGCTGGTCACAGTAATAATAATAGTAATAAAAATAACTGATGACAATAATTACATTGGGTGAGAGGCAGGGTACACCCTGGACAGGTCGCCAGACTATCACAGGGCTGACACGTAGAGACATTCATGCTCACATTCACACCTATGGACAATTTAGAGTCACCAATTAACCTGCATGTCTTTGGACTGTGGGAGGAAGCTGGAGTACCCGGAGAAAACCTACGCTGACACGAAGAGGATATACAAACTCCACACAGAAGGGCCACCAGAATATAATATGGATTCAGAATACCCGTCATGTTGCTGTTCTGGAGCTTTCTGCTATATTACATGACCTTCATCAGCAGATGGAACTTGCCCACTTATCATAAAATTAAAGAACTTAAATTTGAATTCTGTTTTTTTTTCTGATCACTTTCACGACTTTTCATCCTTAAAAGTTGTGTCTCAAATTCCCAATCTTGACCAGTGGTGTAGTGATAGCTGTTGAAGTGGGTGTAGGATACAGATGAGGAAGTGGGTATACTCTCCTATAAATTCCAATGGCTTTTTAGTTGATTGGTAGGTTTACTGTAAACAGGCAGAAAAAGAGGCGGGTATACTCCATGTACCTGCATATACCCTCCACTACACCACTGATCTTGGCCTTGGAAACAGGTCAGTCAAGGTCATTCATTCGATCATATCACATGATCTTTGTCAGACTAAAAGAAAGTGCAGCCCTTGTTTTAGCAAGGATTATTGGGACATATACTCAAAATAAAATGTTAAATGTTGGTGCATACTTCTTTAACTTCATACCATTAAACCTACCTGCCTGAATACTTGTTTAGATGAGGAGTGTGTCTCTCAGGTGGAGAAGCAAAAGTTCTATAAGGGCTAAACAAACGTGATTGTGACTGTGTAAAGTGAAGTCTTATTATTGAAAGTACACATGTTAATCACACATAGTCCACTTTTATTAATCGCTCAAAGTGCAAAACCAGATTCTTCATTTTGTCCTTTCCAAACATACTTCTCTTACAGCACGCCGCTGAACACACTTACCATACAGTTACATCTTTCCACTTACTGTTACACCTTTTATTGCATAAAGTCTGAAATCTGTGTGCCTTATTCACCACAAGCTTTCAGTAATGTACATTGAAAAATATGGCTAGGATTGTTAGCATAATTACTTGGACACACAATGTGACAAAAATCTAAGGCACTAGAAGTCATAGACTACGGTCCGCATATTCTGCTGAAGCACACATAAATCTAGGACGATGAGGGTAAGGACAAAATATTCACAGCAGGCTTTTCTGCTCAGCAAATACATGTGACGTAAGAGACATCACATTGAAAATACAAAACGGGAGCACATGGTTCATCTCTTCTTGATGAGCTCCATCGCAGTTCTGCGTATGAAGAGCATAGTCTATCCCCAGAAGTGATGTACTCATGTGAAATGGAAATATAGGCACAAATAAGTCCTGGTGTGGCTATTCTCCCATTGGGGCCGAGATCCACGTCCAATCAAGCCTGAGAAAGGGACACAGGTGGGATCCAGCAGCCGAAGTCACAGCACTTGTTTAAACATCTGGACCATCACGGCCGATATGTTTTGATCACATCTTTGATTGGCCTCCTGCATATCGGACAGCACGCGTTGATCTGTCTCTTCAGCTTCAGCCCGCAGTCGTTGCACAGACACATGTGTCCGCAGGTGTAGATGACTGTGTCCACGTCCTGGTCAAAGCAAATGGTGCATTCTCCATTTTTTCCAGCAGAGGGCAGCTCTGAGGCGGTGAGAGTGGGAGAGACGGGAGGGCTGAGGGGGGAGCTGGGAGCAGTCACTAGAGGAAAAGAAAGCAAACATGTGGGTCTGGAAATGGAGCTGACATGGATGCACGTACACGGAAAACTCGCGTGTCTTTTTTAATATATTTTAATCTTAATTCTTTATCTGTGTTTTGGTTGTTTTATTGATAAGCCATGACAAACACAGATTTACATGTTAGAATCTAATCTTTGCTGAATCACTGAAACTAAACAAAAGCAGGATGTTTTATGGCTTCAACTAAGTTATTTTCAAAATTAATTAATTTGCTGGTTATTTGCTCAGTTTATTTACGTATCATCAGAAAACAGTTAAAAATGTCCATCACAATGTCCTACAACATGAGGTGATGTCATCAGATATGCAGTTCTGTCCAACATATAAAAATATTCATTTCACTATTATGTTGAAATGAGGAAAAGCACCAAATGTTTAGAAGATATTTTCACTTATAAAATGACTTATGATTGACGGATTATGACAACAGATGCCAATTCATTTTTTGCTGGCTGGCTAATTGATCAATTAACTCATAATTAGCTCTAGTATGTACCAAATTATGGAGGTTTATCTCTAACAATGTGAAAATGCAACCTGCTCTCACTCCCCAATCTTTAAAAAGTGATGCTTCGTCTGTGGCCCTCAGCATCAGATATTGATGCTCCAAGGTGCCCTTTAGTGGCGGGACAAGGGATGCATCAGGCAGCTGCATTTTTTGACACTCCTAGCAAGTGTAGTGTAGTGCAAAGTGCGGGAAAGGGGTGGATGGGTCAAACAAACTCTGGACTTTCAACCAGGAGAGCGCTGTACATGTCCCATGGGGAACCAAATGTCAATCATTTTAATAACAACATAGTGTGCTAATATGTATAGCATACTAGTGACTTAAGTCACGCGACGCAACATATGTTAGTAGTGAATGTATTTATGTAAAGCCAAACCATTATGTTTTTTTCTAAGCGAACCACATGCTTTTGTTACCTAAACCTAAGGACGTAAAATCAAAATTTTACCTGCACTCTAAGAGATTGTATACATTTGTGAAAACTTAAGTTTATTTGGAAAACCACAATGACAATGAGCGTAAAAGGACAGAGCATCCCTGAGTGTCAAAAACTGACGTTGGAGGGGTACCTATAGGATTATGGTTTGACGTGAAGGGCCACTGACCAAGTGTCGATATTTAACAAGTTGGGAAATGTCACAAAAGAAAAGAGATCTGTTGCCACTTCAGAAGTGAAACAAGACATATTTCCCAGGACTCGTCTAATACAGTCCAACAGCATTGCCACACCTCTACACCATAAGAGCCTTCCCATTGTGACCTTGAGGGGGTTTCTATAAACATTGTAGCATCAGGCATGCTGTCAACATTTGGTAACCTACCCAGAGAGGATTCAGAGGCAGAGGAGGATCTGTTGACACTGAACGCCAGGTCTGAGTCACTGTCGTCTGGACTGCTGCTCTGAGAAGTGCTGGGGGATGTTGAGGGAGGACTGGACTGCAGTGTTCCTGTGTCACAGAGATAAAGACACATGAACAAAAGCCAGATAATCAGACTCATGGAAAACCCTCAAAGATTGCATTCAGACAAAGTGTATATTAAACTGTAGTTGGTATCAGTACAGTGAACTGTTTAATTTCATAGCAAGAGTGTGAGGCTTTACACAAACCAGCCAGATTAGATCTGCATATTTGTGTTACGTGAAGTTTCATAGAGTGATTTTCTTTTAGTTTCTGTTTGAGGATAATGTTGTTGGGTCTGAGCTGGTGGGAGTTTATGTGGGAGTAGTGGGATCAGGACAGATAGGTCACAGCTCTAAACTGAACAGACACATGCAGACATAAACTACTCAACTGCATTCCTTTAGTCTGGGAAAAAATAAATTGCAGGAGCTGCTGAGACTCAAGAATAGACGGATGATAATTAAGCAGTGTGTCCTTTTGGAGCATTTATCATTTTAGTGTAAAAGGAAAAGATAGACATTCTTGTGGAGTCTGAAGTTTGTTAACATTCTCATTTCTATCCAATAAATACGAAGCTTCAACCAGTTAGCTTAGCATAGCATAAAGCCTGGAAACAAGGGGAAAGACTGTCTCAGTCCATACGGAACAAAATGTGCCCACCAGCACCTCTAAAGCTCACTAATTAACACATTACACAACAGTTCACTGTTTGTCTTTGTGCTGGACTATTTCTTGTCCGTGACCTGTAACCTTCTGGAGTCTCAGCTGGTTGTGTGGCAACTGCACAGAGCCAGGAAATAGTCCAGGACGTAACACCCTGTTTTGGGATTTGGTTCATGATATCACCTCTCTGTGCGGCTGTAAATACACTTAGCTTACCGAGTATCCTGAGTCTGTTGACAGCCCCGTGCAGGGTGAAAAAGGCCCACAGAACCTGAGAGGAGTCCACACACAGCAGCCTGCCACGTCCCACTCCGTTCACCCCGTGGTGCACTTCTCCGCTTGGCAGCAGACTGAAGCTGAGCACGTCTCCAGAGCAAGGCATGGGGAAGCCCCGGTGCACCACCCAATACTCTTTACGGTCCAGGAGAACCTCAGGGTCTGCCGGTAAGTCCCCGGCGTGTAGACTAGCTGGGTCACAAGATGTTAAACCAAACAACAGCGCCCCAAAGTAGGGCAGGCCCAGGTGGCCCACCTCCACGTACAAAGTCTCGCCCACATGCAGTGGCCGGTCACTGAACACCAGAGTCCGGCTGCTGTCCAGAAAATGGATGCACGCGGCTGAGCGATCTGCAGAGAGTATTACATCAGAGCCACGGACGGGGTGAAAGTGCAAGTCATTGTCCAGCGGGGAAGGAAGGCCCCGGACCACCCTCGGGACGCTGAATCCAGTGGAGGCGGATGAGGACGGTGTGGAAGAGGAAGAGGTGGAGGAGCAGCAGGGGATGAGCTGAGTGTAGTTATTGAGCTGGAGGTTGGCCATCTTGGCAGCAGCAGCCTGGTTGTTCTCCAGCTGATTGTTGTTGTAATTGGCTGAGTCGTGGCTACTCTGGGGCAGATAGGCACTCAGACGGGCCGCACTCAGGCAGCTGGATCCCACACTCTCAGCAAACGTGCTTTCTGTGGGGGAGAATGTGAAGAAAAAAGTTGTCTCAAGTGAAGTCAGGTCACAGGTTTTCTCCTTTTTTTTTTTTTTTCCAAGTGTCGTTTTTCTTATTCAGTGACGCCCAAGGAAAAGCTGATTGCTGAGATAAAATCTGCATGTGTTACTGCAGCCTCTTTGATGTTGCTCTATGAGCGCTTTTGTTTATATGGGCACGTTGGAGGGCAGAAACTAATGAATAATTTCATTATAGATTCATTTGCTGATTATTTTCTCAGTTGATTTATCAACTGTAAAACATGGCTGTAAAACCCAAGAAAACAGAAACAAAATGGAGGCTTATGGAAGATGGTTACATAGTGAATTATCTAAGCATTTGGCGATTCATGTTTGTCGACATACTAAGAAAATTTATGACACAACATATTTACAGCATATCCACTATAATAGTGCTGATAATACTCTTTCCCACTATGACTGACAGCAAGCAGATGAGAAATACAAGATGAAACATGTCTCACACAATAAGCCACTGTTAGCACTCACAAGCTTAGGGCTGGGTATTGTCCAAAAAATTACATACGAGTATGACTACAAGTGTCCTTAAAGTGCTACTGTTACCAGTTCATCTGATGCCCATAATGTGAATCGAGTGTGCTAACCGTTAGCATCATATGGCTAACATAATCTACAACAATTACTCATGGGTTTAATGATGTAGTGGAGCTGTTTCTTTGCCGATGTAAGTTTTCTGGGACTGTTTATTGGCTTGATATTGAATGTTAGTTGCTGTGTTAGCTCGTGCTAACGAGGCACACTTTTTAGAAAAGGAGAGTGGCTCCGGAGGGCGGCAGCAACAGAAAGTTTGTTGATCGGACAGGGGAGTCGGGACCATGCGGGATCAGACCTCCGGTGCAAAAAGGATCAAATGCAGGTATCCTTTGATTGGAGACGGTTCGTTACTACCTGATACTCGGTTATTTCAGTAAATACCTTAAAGGAGCGAGTACCGATATCAAGCCCTGGTCAAGGTATTGGATTAATACATGTCAATGGACACTAAACAATAAGAGAGCTACAATTAACATTTGAGAGCCATTCATATGCCTCCCTCGTTGTGATGCTTGTGGCATTAAATAAACTTTTAGTTTTTAATGCAAATAAGCAGCAGTTTTTTTGACAGTCACCAGTATATGTACCTCCCTATTTTATTCCCTTTATTTCATAACATGAGCATTGTAAACTGTCATACTTCATGCACAGAGTTCACACCACAGATTAATTTCTCTGTGCATGACGGGCTGATATAAAGAAGTCTGGTGTTAGTAGTCAGCCCCTTTGACTTATGATACATTCCTTTATTACTATTTCTAGTGATGCTGAGGCAGTTGAGTGCACTGGCCTCTCACCAAAGCTCCTGGGATCTGCCGCCTTGACCAAACATGGCCATAGCTCTTGTCAGACTGAAGATAAACACACCCAGCGAGTACGAGAGGGAACCACAGGGGAGAGTGTGATGGAAATAAAGGAAGAGGATGAAAGTGACAAAGCGCGGGAAAGTGATAGTAAGAGAGTGGAGCGTGGTTAGGAGTGAGAGGTTCAGGGTGAGATCCACATCCTGTTTATCTCATGGCTCTAGTTTTCTGGACAGACTAGTTACTGGATCAGTGAGCGACCCCGGGCCTTACTACCTGCTCCTACTATATTAGCCTTGGCTGCTGCAGAGCTTAATGGTACAGCTGCTCTCTGAACTCACAGGAAGCTGCTTAAATTAGCTGTGGATGTGTTGACACTATAAAAATAAGTCCCTGAGGTTTCGGGGTTGTCGAAGCCATGGTCAAAATACACAGCCTTCTAGCTGACTCTGATTCCAGCCAAAAAATATCCATTACTCAATACTTTATTAGGGATATATGAACTGTAATGATGGATTGTGCACAAGCAGTCAGTTGTGAAATTTGTTCCTCTCACTTCCTTTGTGAATATGAGTCAGCTTCTGCTTGCCTCTCTCGGCTGCAGTCATGACAAAAACAATACGTTTTTTACAGGAGTGATTTCATAGAGCAAGTAAAAAACGTGATGAAGTGCTCACCAAGCAGCGTGACCTCCTGAGTGATGCCGTAGATATCTATAATGGCCCAGAGTGGACAGCCGATGCTGAGCCCACAGTGGAAGAGGATGGGCTCTCCTTCATTGATGCTGTAGAAAACTCTTCCGTGGCGATCGGCCCAGAATGACAACACGTTGTCCTTCAACGCCAGCCTCTCAGGCAGAGCTTTGGCCCAGTAGCCAGGCCGTGTCACCAGGTCTGGACAAGCATACTTGGGGATGTCTGTAGTGACCAATTCACTGGGGTCCAAACTGGTGAAACCGAAACGTAGAGCTCCACTCCAGCCCGTGTGCACGCCACTCAGGCGAAGACGCACCTGAATTAAAGACATTAAACGAAATGTAATTCTTATTTCCTTAAAGGAATACATTACCCACAAAATGATCACTCTTATATCGATGACATACCCTGCGTTACTCTGAATTGGTGTAGAAAACTTTGTTTTCCTCTCATGCCTCCATGCTGTGCGAAGAATCCAAAAAATATATATCAAAACATCTGTTTACAAACTCTCACTCAACTCGTGCAGCATAATCCAAGTCTCATTTATCCAGCTGTATGCTCAGTACTTCCCAAACAAATGTATTTTTGCTAAAGCTTTACTATTTTCTTCAAGCACTTGAGTTTGAACTCTGCTTAATGAAATGAATGAGTTTCAATGCAAGTGCACTACTCGTATGTAGAAGGGTTTTAATAGTATAATTTTAGCGGACATGCACATATGGGGAATACTGAGGATACGACTGGATAGATGAGACTTGGATTATACTGCACCAGTTGTGAAAGCTTGTAAAATAATTTTTTATGTAGTTGTGGTCTTGTTAAACATGGCAGCCTTTACTCCAGTTCATAAAGAATTTTCTGTTTTTGGATTTTTCATTCACTGTGGAGGCATGCTAGAAAAACTAAGTTTTCTTCACGAATTCAACATAACACGGTGTGATATACAAAAGATAATGTGTGGATGAACTGTTCCTTTAAATCTCTTCAGTTATAAGTGCAGTGAGAAATAAAAAGTTGAAAACAAACCTTCTCATAGAGGTGGACAGGCCTGTGGCTGAAAGTGATGCCATTACAGAAGCTGTTCTTGCGCGTGGCACGGCGAAGCTGCCCGTCCAGCCTGATGTTCTTGCCTTTGGCGTGGGGGTGAAAGCGGGGTGACTCCACACTGATGCTGACCGGAGCAGCAGACGTTCTTCTCTCCACACCTGCCCCATTGTTAGGCAGGGTGTAGTACTGCCTGCTGGCCACCGGGCGGGGTTGCAGAGATGCATCTGTGGGTACAAAAATATCCGGGGTACAGTGAGAGAAAAGAAAGCCATCAATGAGTCTTTCAACCAAACGGGAGAGCAGTGCGGTATGTGAATAGCAGGTCTGCTTTTGTCCTACTCAGACAAGGTCAGAACAGCGATGTTAGTGACACCAGCTGCTGGAAAAAGAGGCAAACATATCAGCACACAATAACTCGTTTGCAAGTGGTCCATGGCAGTTGGTTTAGAGGGCAGAGGCCAGTTATGTAAAGAAGCCCACAGTCTCACACGCTTCCTTTCCCACACTGACACTATAAAGCCTCTCTGCTTCTCTCAACAAGTACATTAAATAGTCTCTTCTGGCATGTAACCCACATTTACAGTATAAAAGGCAAACTGTCCTAAATCAGTCTTCTTACCACATCCATATGGGACACTTATATCACAGAAATAAAGCAAGGTAAATTTAGACAAAACCCATGTGCATATATTATGGGAGACATGAAAGGGACGTTTGGCTTGTGTCAAATCAACACATATTTGAGCAGTACTAATATTAAGAGCAACAGTAGAGAGAAAACACGACAAAAAATCAACAGAATTCGACAACAGACATGATAAACCTTCCTCTTATTTATGGGCTACACACACCCTTGGCCTACAGCATAAACAAACCCTGAATAGCCCCTTTCATTCCTCCATCGTTATCTTCAGAAGTGAAGAATGAATCACACAGCGCCTAGTCAGTGGAGAAATACCCAAATGAACGGCTTAATCTTTGATATTATCTGCACAGGAGTCAGTGTCCTACTTGGGAGAGGAATTTCTTTATGAGCATCACAAAACAAATTCACACGGATTATAAATCAGCAGGACAAACTGGACATGAGTTTTATATCGAATCAAATGAAAGCTGTAGATGAGTGTTTATGGTATAGACTGGCTGATATCCAATATTCAAAGGGAGGCGGTGTGTCTACTCGCCTCCAGGGCCACAGAGTGATTACATTTCTGTTTGAAATTCACTGTGATCTGGTGTAAAGACAATAACTCAGTGAAATGTTCCACAGCACATTTCCTAAATTAGACATTATCACTGATTATATTCTAAACTATGAAGCAAAAGCAAGAACATCTGTAACATCTCAAATGATGTGCGGGTGCCCCCTTTTCCTTTCTACTCCTGGGAATTTGGCTTTTGAGGGAGTAAAATATACTTTGAGTCAAATGTGTGGAGAAAAACATGTTGAGGATCAGTAAGCCTGAGGCTCAACTGCCTCGCTGACAGAGGGACGCACTGGGACTCTGCAGTTAAAGGAACTACAGTGAGGACTGTTATAGACACTTGTTTGCCATTATTAGATGAAAGGCATAGCCCACCGGGTCATGCACTGGGGGATAGCCCAAGTTTGTGCCTCTCATTATTAACATTACATTCGAGTCTCAGGCGATCTTTGAAAAACCCAGCGGGTGGCCTATCAACACTTACATCTGTTTTGAAAGTATTTCCAAAATCCTTAAAAACTCTTACAACCATCTGGATTAAAACAAAATGATGAAAACCCTTTTCCCAAGTTGCAACTGTGTTTGCTATTCAAAACAAAGATGGTAGCTGAAAATGACATCCTTGTTTATTTGTACAATGTGACCCAAACTGAAAGGAAAACATGAGTACTTTTCAACCTAGATCCCTATTTTTTTCACATGTTTCTGTATCGAAGTGACTAACAGGAGCTATTTCTGGTTAAACAAAAAGGATCTTACTCTTTTACAAAAAGGTCTGTGGCTGTAGGGATCCTTGCTATGATGTTGTCAGACACCTTTAATGATAATTTGAGCCTGTCAGTGGCAAAAACAAGCAGTTTGCGGACATAACATGATGATGCGGTCTCGCTCAACACTGGACCAGTTTCAAAAATTGGTATTCCCATCAGTAACTTAGACACAAACACATGGGAAAATAGGGTCCAGGTTGAGTTAGCTTTAAAGTTAGCTTTAAAAGACCGATATGTTAGCCCTCAAGGATACACACAGCGTGTTGTTCAGAAGAAATATCTACAGGGCACTTTAAAGAATTTTACTGTCACTGATATTTGTCTATATTGATGTTACTTTCTATTCATTTTTCAAACCAAATAATGCTTTGCTATGTTTTCTGTTGTTGCACAAAAAGAGCAAGGACGCAGCTCATGGAGAGGAGATATACAGGTTAATATTTTCTCATTGTGCAGCTATTATTTTTTTAATTAAAACGCATATTTAAGCAGGTAGGTCCCGCTGAGATCGACGATCTCTTTTACAACTAAACCTGGCCATGACAGCAGATTATAAAAACGTTACAGCTAAACAACACAATAACAAACATAAAAGATATACAGTAGCAATATTAGGACACCTTTTAAAATGACAAGAACCAACTGATCCATTATGAGAGCTTTAAAATCAGGCAGGGAGACCAATTCACATAGTTTCAACTCTTTTTTGAAGGTTATTCCAAGTGAGACGAGCAGAGCACACGAAAGCTTTCCTTCCCAGCTCAGTCCATTCACGAGGAACAGACAACAAAACTAAGTCTGGAGATCTCTGCGTATAACTACAGTCAGATCTCTGTTTATTAAAAGCGTAAATGTACGGAGAGGAGTTCACCCAGAATGGCTTTATAAATGAACAAACACCAGTGGCTGAGCCTATGAATGGTCAAAGATGGCCACCCGGCCCTGGAATAAAGCATGCAGTGATGAGTGAGCGCTCAGATGGTTAAAAGAGTATGATTATTCCGGAAATGCCGCCAGAATAGATGTAAGTATTATTAAACAGCATTCACAAGATAACTGGATGATTGCTTTTGGGAAAATCGGTCGCTTAGCTGTGACGTGAATGTAATGGTAATACATGAGCTGAGGCTAGCTCGGTGTCAGTGATGGCAAACTACTCAGACCTTGTGCTTACACTGAACAGCAACATAGGTGATACTTGTTTGAATTTAAGACTGATGATTACAGTGGGACCAGACAGACCAGCTCAGGATCAGAAATGCGGTCATCAGTCTCAAGCTTCACATACAGTATATGTATGCTACTGCATGAGGTTCAACAGAGAATTATGGCAACGCTCTCTCCCTGTCTTTTTCCCTATGAAAGAAAAAGCACAAATAAATGCAATCATAAGACTGCACAAGACACACTGCTGTGCTGAGGAAAGCTTTTTGAAATGTAAAACTGATTATGTGCATTCGTCAGAGTTATCTTTGGCCACAAGACGATCCGGCTCTTTATTCTCTCATATCTCTAGGCTGTATGTGTTCATCATACTGTAACTCATTCACTGAGCAAGGCATGAGCCTCTGTGGATTTTCAGAGTCTGTTATCTCAGATCTTTGCTTCTAGAAGTTGTGAACATGACTTTCTTGGTACAAACACCTCAGCAACATTACCTGATACTCTTCAGCTGATGTAACGACACACAGGCCAGCAAAATGACTCTATACTGACTGAACCTATACAAATCTTTCCGCTATACCGTGCACATCTCTGACATAGACTCGGTAAGCACAGATAGTCCATTAATTTCATGTTAATAGAAACCATACAGTGCAAGCAATAGGACCCACGCTGCTCCTGCTCCTCTGTGACTAACTGTTCTCAGTCCAAACCCTACGTCAGCTGGCTCTGGTGGCAGTAACCACATCATTTAGCCGCCGAGTGGGTCTGTTGGGGGGCGTGGGAGTGTGACAGACATTAAATCAAAGTGATATGGGGAACTGATTATCAAGTAATGTGCTGTAGGTGTCATGACAGAGTGATATTCTGAGAGCTCATAATGACAGCTTCATGCAAAAACAGCTGACAGTCACTTCATATGCAGGGACAATTCACTCGAGAATGTACTTTATATAAGACAGCGTTGATACTGCAGAATATTAGCAGTACAGTTGAATGTATTAGGGCTATTTTGATCAGTTTTAAGATTGTAGTTATTTACTTTTTTTCTTAGTGAGCTTTTCTGTGTCCTCTTGTTTTGTGATTCATGTGTAATATGGCTCCTATAATGCTGCAATTTCCCATCTATCTATCTATCTATGAAACAACAACATTATATGGCAAGAAAAACAGCCAAAAAATAATAATTTCTGTCTAAAATAGAGCCAGATGTACATGCTGTAACTGAAAACAACCTGATTGTGCAAAAAGCAGAAACTGTGAAGCCATTTAATGCACAAGTAATTTGGGAACTGTCTATCTTTCTGCTACAATCAGGGATGCATGACTAAGAGTAGTTTTTTCCACTGCTGAACCAATGCGTAATATAATTTTTCTAAGCTCAAATTCATGTTTATTATGACAGGATCTTTGGCAGGAGTTGCAAAGGAGCTTTACTGATAATATTAATGACTTCTGTTGATGATGGTTTTTGTGCTTGATGATCATCAACTGGTCATTTCTCTGTTTTCCATCTCAGGCTGCATCAGTGGTCATGACTGTCTATCTGAGGAGTAAAAAGTGAATTTTCAGGGAGCGCTTGTTTGGACTCGCTCCCTGGGAATCACGCTCAGCTCCCCCGTGATGGGAAGCGCGTCTCTGTGCACAGCGAACACAAGTAACAAGAGGAATCAGGACTAGCCATGTGTATCTGTCTCTGGCTACCGAGCCGTTTTGCGCACATGAGACCCTGCTTCGTGTGCGCAAGCCTCGTCAATGATACATTAATAACAAGTCTCACCTATTAAAGGTTTAGGTGTCGTATTCCCCATTGTATCCAGAAATCTCTCGCACCGGCTGACAAGTTAATTCCGTCTGCACTATTTCTCTGTCCATCCGTGTGTCCTCGGTCTGATGAGTATCTGCCTGGAACCAGTTCAATCGGAGTATCAGTGCCTTCAAATCGCGCCGTATCTCCCCGCTGAAGCATGGACGCGCTCTTCTTAATGTCAACCTCAAGCCGCTGCGACAGGCAGACACCTCCAACTGGCGCACAGCAGCCCCCTCCTTTCTTTAGTATAGGCTCCCCTTTGCACGACTTTAAAGACACAGTAAGCGCAGATCCCCCCTCAAGAGCATCACACAGCCTCTGAATAATTCATTTAATTATTCACTCAAAGCCTGTGATGAAGCCTAATGAGTGTGTAGCCTATAGGACAAACATCCTGCTGGAAAGGGATGTGTAATCTAAAGGCAGGCGGTTTGTCAGGACATTTGCATAGAGAGGGTCGTGCAGACAGCGTGCCACAAACTTTGATAACAATAAAATGATCATACAGATCTTTAATCATGACTGCATTAGAAATGTTTTGCTTTTGAGTGTCATCCTGAAGGGGTTAAACTCATCTGAATACAAAGCAAAGACAATCATGATGCTTGGTGTTGGATTTTTTTTTTTAAATCACAATCCCATCACAGGGAGGTTATCAAGCTTTAATCAAGCATTCACATGTACGACACAAAGATAAAAACACTTTTAATAAGAGTCCAAGCGCCATATGAGGAAATCCCCTTATTTCCCACCCTATCCTCTGCCCTCCCACAGCCTTGACTGCTGGGCTTCTCTCAAGCTGTTTCCTGTCTTCTGGACCACGCCACTCTCTGAGGAGCCATGGCCTGCAGGGTTTATAGGGACTAAGACCATCAGTGAAGGGAGTGCCGGGACAACGGTATCTCCAGTGGCTGAGAATTAGAGAGGCCTGGGGCGCTACGGCAGCTGTGTGTCAAATATCCTGAACAAAGCCTGCTGGTTAAGATATAAGCAGGTTTTAAAAGCAGGCATGCAAATGATTATTCCTTGATGTCAGTGTAATGTTTGAATTGTGACTTAGTGGAGCAGAGCAGGGGTTTGGGGGTTTTTTTTGCCTGTATTAGACAGTATAGACAAAGATAAACAGGAAAAGGGGGAGCGAGACAGGACAACACGTAGCAAACGTCCTTAGGTCAGAATTGAACCCAGACCACTGTTTAGGACTTGGCCTTGAGCTAGCTTCATACTTTCCACATCCACAAGGGTTCATAAGGATCTGCTTAGTCCGCTTATGTAAATGCTGTCATCCTGCATGTCTGCAGTAGTCTGCATGGACCCCTGTGCACAAGGGCGTAGGTTTTGCTTTAACACTGGGGAGCCCGGTCTCACTTCGAAGTCATCGAAATCTGGGGCTTGGGCAGTGACTTGCAGCATCAGAAACCAACAAAAAAAGGCCTTTAATACACGGTGGGTTGCCATTATAGTTTCACAGTGCCCAACAGAGTCAGGGGGAAACGCAGCGGGACAAGGATGTAAGTTAAGGCAGCAAAAGTCAGAGTGGGGTGGGTGGCAGTGGTGGTGGATGGGTCCAACAAACACTGACTTTCACCCGAGAGAGCGGTGTTCACGTCCCATAAGATTATAAAGCCAAACCCTGTTCTTTTTTCCTAAACCTAAACATGTGCTTTTGTTGCCTAAACCCAACCATGTGTTTGTTGTTGAAGGGGAAAAAAGTCAATTTGCGGTGTTGTGCCAACGTAACAGACTGTATGTTAACGGTAAATTTCCTGTGAAAATGGAAGTGTATTTTGAAAGAAGACCATGCATGTAACAGGCAGAACTTGACACAGTATCCCAGAACATCAACAACCAACGCACCCAGGGAACCTTGCATGTCGTATGTGGATGTGGAAAGTCTATGACCAAAACGTTAATATGTGACGAGGACGCAGTGAGAACGTGTTGCACTGGGGGGGGACACATACATATATTTTTTTAAAAAGGAGTTCAGTGGTCTTCCGCCAGAAGATTTTGAGCATCAAACACTTAATTTCCTGCATTCTGGTGGATTTTTATGAACCACTTAGTACCTTTTCTGCATCAATTTATAATGTAATATCTTTAACTTTGTCAGAATAAAAGTCCCTTGCTACTGAGGTGTTTTTATTGGAGGGGACAAATTCACATGTTTTAAACATTGAGGGGGTCTTGTCCTCCTGCACCGCCCCCTGAAATCTACACCCATGCCTATGCCAATTTTTGTGTGCAGCACTAAATTTGCTATGGTACCAAGTGTGCATTTCAGTTAAAATTATAATCTCTTGTCCCAAACTCCAGTCAAGTTGGGGGTTTATGCACTTATGCACTTGTTTGTTTTTTTTTTGCCAAGGGAAAGAAGAAGATAACAAAATCGATGCTTGCTTGGTGCGTTCCAAATCGCATACTTTATCTTTTTACTTTATGTAGGTACTGCAGCTTCCCTTAAAAAGTATGTATGCTTACATGCAGTATGTGCACAATCTGGACATACTACTTCCTCATAACGTTACTCAGAAAGAAAGAACTTTGACCCTCTTAGTCATATATCCGTTACCATGGAGACAAACACAAAATGCCGATCACCAAGCTCACTAGAGACAGAGGTCAACCCGGACAGCTCTGATGTTGTTATTTTGCAACAAGTAATAAACGTGTACATTTTCAATTCTAACATATTATATTCACAATAGTAAAATTACACAGGCTATACATTTCTCTGTTGTTGTATTTAATACTTATGCCCTTTTGTTGTTGGTTATATTTATTTTATGTTATGTTTATTTATTTATTTATTTATTATTACTAATCGACTAGTCATCGGTCAGCTGAATGCGCTGTCATCCGTCATTGCGACTTCTGACAGTTGATGTTGGTTATCTTTTGCTGTGCAGAGGATTGTGAGTCAGAATAGCCAGAAATACATGCTGGCTTGCATACTGCCTAATGTGACCGGATGTAGTAGAACATCCTGGTATTTTTGGCGTTCTGCATTGGACATAGTATGTATTGGGACATACTAAATATTTTCCTGGCATACAGTATAGTATTGCTTACACTCACATTAATATGATTAATCTTTAAAGGGATAAAAAGACAGTCAAATGATACTGAACTTCTGGTGGCAAACACAGGAGCTCTTCTTGCTGTACTGAGGTCACCATTTTCGTTCCTTTTGCACATGCCTCTTCTTCTTTTTGACTTTTATGGTGGTTGGCAAATAACGTTATGAGGCATTACCACCACCAACTGGAAGGGAGCGTGGATCAGGAAATGTGCATGCGTGGATGCCAGACCAACGCAGACCCTCAATTGTAGTATGAGTGCAACCATGTGATTGCAGAGAGTATGTCAGAACCTTTAGTACATGGAGCACACGCTCTACCAAATGAGCTACCAGGGCGCCTCAGATAGCAGTTTACTTTCTGCTTCATATATGCAAGTTGACTATGATGACACGGAAAGGAAAGGTGATTCTGGATTTCCGTGGCTGCCAGCATGGTCATATACATATTCAGTTTGAGGCCAAACAAATCTCGTGAGAGATTGTGATTGGGTGAAGGCAGGCAGGAACTAAATATAACTCGAAGACAAAAGCATTTGTTTCTACCTCCTCAATGCTGTTTGTTTTAGCAGGATATGGTGGTTCTTTATATGAGCCTTGGGTGAATGGTGTTTGGGGTGAAGCGAAGCAGAAGTGAAATTCCCCCCACGCCCTCGCGGTTGCCTCAGAAAAGAAAGATCTGCTATGGCAAAGGGGATTAACACAGGAAGTGAATATGAGGCTGCGATGGAGTCCGCAATCAAGCTTTCCCTGTAAACACAGCAGAGCTGCATTAACTAGTGCTGCTTCCCCTAATGCTTGCTTTACTGCCTGAGTGCAGACTATGGGGTGTTAATGAAAGCATAATGATTGCTGGGCTGAATTTATTCCAAAAAAATAAAAGGAACTCCACTTTCAGAATCATTTTCAGCACAATCATTTCAGACACTGTTGGATGTCTGCAGAGATATTCAATAGCACAGGAGTAGGTTGACGTTTTGGGAAAAATGGTTATTCCAGACAGTCCCCAGCCGCCAAAAAAACAACAGTAACAATTGTTCAGTAAGTGCCACAAAACAACATTGGCTGAAGTTAAAAAGCACACTGGTGACTGTAGTAATTATCAATAATTATATCTAACTTTTACACAGGAGACTGCTGTTTGTTTCCTGTTTCCAACCGACAGTCAACCAACAGTTGTCTTTAAAAAAAAAAAAAAAAAAAAAGCATGGCCACAATTATTCACTAACCTGAACCACATGTTTATTACTGTCACCATGACAAAGCTCCCCTAACCGCATCATTTTAAACATGAATTTGTAATGGCTTTGGAGGGCACAGACAACTGGCAACCTCATGGTGACAAGACTGCGGGATCAGCAAGATTTAACATGTTAGCTGGTGAGCTTTAGGCATATTTAGTCACTTTTAAAAAGTGCCAGGCTAGCTGTTTCACCCTGTTTTCAGCCATTGTGGTAAGCTAACCGGCTGCTGGGTGTAGCTTCATATGTTTACCGTACAAAAATGAGAACGGTATAGGTCTTTTCTCAGCAAGAAGCTGACAAACGTTGTGTTCAGGACTAGTATTACCATGGGGCCTCAGGTGATTTAGAAATCCCACCCCCATTGTTGTTCTTAGGTCACTGTTTTGAGGGGCTTTTTTTGGGTCCTATTTCAAAGTAGGTACTCTCCCAGCACAAGACGAACCATAGTGATGTAAGTGTTCATTGACTGGTCAAACAAATGACATAATGCAGCACCAGCGACAACTATTTCTATAAACCTGTTTCAACAAAAGACAACACAACAGCTTGTAGTAAAGAAGAATGGCAGAAACACAGACAAATGGACCAACAGCATATATGCGCCAGGGGGAGCACAACACAACACTAATCAAAGTGAATATAAGAACCTTCGATAGCATGGCATTGCAACATCAACTGCCAGCTTATGTCACTTCTGCATTCCTACTGGTGGTGCAATTGCAAACAGGCATAAGGCCCTCGAAGGGTTTAAGTTCTCTGGGAAGCTCCCCAGTGGGCAGTTCCTCACAGGAATTCCCCAGAAGCGTTTGGTCAGAAAATGCCTATTGTCACACGTCATCCATCTCATCATCTTTCAAGATTTCGCTGTTGTGATTGATTTGAGCTTGATCTTTCTGTAAACGGGTCTCCATGCAGTGTAGTGAGGTGAGCCTTCCGCATCCTAAATGCTGTAAAAACTCTCATTATGATTGCCAACAAAGCTTCCATATCGCTTGACCTGGAAGGAGGCAGAAAAGAGCACAGAAAAAACAAAAAAACCTAAATATTACCCCAAATCCTACAGATGCCAGTTAGCATGGGACTGATAACACACATGCCCTCTGTGTTTGGTGAAATATGAATATAATTACAAACGTGGCAGATTTGCATGGGATTAAGATCACAGACAACCTCTGCTAGTATTACAGATTCCTAGAGGTCCCCAGGTAATGCAAGTCCAGTGCGAATAGGGCTTAAGGCTATCTTCCCAAATGTCAAACTGTTCCTTTAAAGGGCTAATGTGTAGGATTCAGTGGCATCTAGCAGTGAGGTTTCAAGACTGAAACTGCTCCCACGAGCCAATTGTGTAGGAGAACTATGGTGACTGATGTGAAAAACCCCATCTAGAGCCACTGTTTGATTCTTAGGGGGTTTCCGGGGGGCTTTTTTGCCTTTATTTGTTCAGACAGATTCAGCCTGGAAGGGGGAGAGTGTGGATGAAATGCAGCTGGAATCGAACCCACGGCCTTTGTGGCAAGGATACAGCCTTTGTACATGGGGTGTCTGCTCTACCAGGTGAGCTAGTGGTTCATTTGTCTGTTCTGGGCTGCTGTAGAAACATGGCAGTGCAACACTCTGTATGTAGATATAAACGGTTCATTCTAAGGTAATGAACGATTCTTATTTTCAGGTGATTATAAAAGAATGAAAACAAAGTTATGAATACTCTGTTTCTGACCATAGATATCCCTAAATCCTATGCACAGGACCTTTAGGATTACCGTGTTTATATTTTTGTTTTGTTGTTGTTTTTGTTTCTTTTCCTCTTTTTTCAGTTTAAGTGTATTTAAGTAAATGTGAATAATAATAAATAATGGATCATTTAGCACACACTGGCTTCAACAATGGTCAAATCTTAAATATATAACAGTCCTAGGGCTTGGAGGAATGAAGAAGATCAAATATTACAATATATCTGACCAATACAATACAGATATTGTAGCAATATTGTAGGGTTGACAACTGGTGCTCTCACAAAATATTTACATAATGAGGTTTTTGATAAATAATCATCAGTAATGTGGTTACAATGAGTAAGTGGGTGAAGACAAATGATACGATACGATACGATACGATACGATACGATATGATGCAAATACGATACGATATAGTTTATTGTTCCAGTAGGGAAATTTGTCTTGACTCTGGAGGAAGTATTGCTACCTTACAATAATAGTCCAGAAGAAATTAAAAGCATACACCATTAAAAAAATAAAATAAAAACACATACTCCACATAACAGTATTGCGCATCAGTGACTCATGTGTTGTACATAACTCCAGCACACAACAGAGCACCTTCGGAAAAACACAACACAACCCCAAAGCATCAAGTGACCTTATTTAAAATCTTAATAGAACAGCTAGAACAGTCTGGTAAGTTCAGAAAATTACAACACTTTAATGTAATGCAGCCTTTAGAACCAGGAAAAGACAACACTTAAAATATTAGAATATCAAAAATCTTAAAAAAACATATCTAGTCTCATATCACACTATCAATATATTATTGATATATTGCCCAGCCCTCAACACTGCATGCTCAAAGATGAACTATGACAAGCATGCACCCTTGATACCCTGTATATACCACTCTGACATGCAGTAAGAACTCGCTCAGTACATTCAGATAGTCTGTGGACAGTGGAATGTAAAAAAAAAACCACTTTATTTTGGACAGCATGACCGTGATCTTCTTCATACTCAGCCAAAGCCAAAGTTACACCCCGGCATCACCCTCAGCCCTGACCCCTGGACTTTGTTAACACAGATATGTCAGTCTGATTGCTCTGACAACATGACAGAGGCAAAGACGCCTGGAGACCAACTGAGAAAGGACCCCTGTTGGTTTCACCACCCATGTACAAACAGAATTAAGACATACTGCAGTGGAGAGCCATACATTCTGGCAGGCTTTGAAACTTTGGCGTGATTAGTTAGTGTGAAAATGATTAGTTCAGAGTTGTGATTTTCACCAACAAAACTAGGTGAAGGACATACAGTACAACACACTGTAAGAAAGCTGCGTCTATTTTTACTATACTGGATGCAAACAGGAATGCTTTGCTCTGAAATGAACCATAATGCATACTGTCCCCCTTTTGGGTATCAAGCATCTGTGATGCAGCGATCTCACGAGGGCCCCCACAGCGAATAAAGTTATTTCCAGAGAAGGAGGGCAGACATGCCTCGTTTGCTCAAGGAAACTTGGCCCACAGCAGTGTGACTGCTGCCATGCAGAGCAGCGCAGTGACTGGTCCTTGGACAGCAAAGTGTTACATTTGCAGTATTTTAATTCTCTTTAAAGATTCAAAAGCAGCGTCGAAATGCTGAGCAGATGGCTGTTTGGGAAGGTTTGTACGCGGTGGTCTCAGTATCAGGGGAGGGCTGCTGTCCAAACCCCAGCCACTGATCTAATGGATGAAGTGAGTCATACCCACCTTCAATGTGAACACAACCATCTCCATCAAACACACATGGGCCAGCACAATGAGCCACATTCATACAACAATGTTTTTCTGGTCACCTCTTTTTGTTTGAGCGCTGTTTTCTACTACAGTGCATTCACATGTGTTTTCAATAACGTGCTCCTGTCTTTTCATTAGGTCGACTCTTAACAGGCCATTGGAGTCAAGCACCTGCTTTTCAAAAACACAGTAAGAGTTCAGCTGTTGCCAAAGCCGTTGTATCAGTAAAAATTCCCTCACACAGATGATGAGACATACTGAGTTGAAAAAGGTTTTTTTTTTTTTTTTTTATCAAAGCAACAGTGCAGCATTTGCCTTTAATTGGAGCCATTTTAGAGGGAGTTCTTGCCATGTGCTCGGTGCCCTCACAGATTGTTCTAATTTCCAAAATCCTCAGATCATGAGACTGAATGCTGTGGCAGTCTTAAGCTGACAAAATGCATGCATGCTTGGTTTCACTTCTGCAATTTCAGATTTCAGTAAATTAAAAACACCACCATGAAGTGAATCACTGGCAAGTGGGAAAACAAAGCACTGATGCTGGTGTGAGCGCTGCACAGTAAAGCAGTAAACTGGCAGTCGGTGTAGAGCCGTTTACTCGCGTTCACTCCACAATTTATTTAATTTTTTGTCAGTGTAGAAAAAACTATGTAAGGGGAGACACTGCAGGTGAAAACATATTTTTATTGAGTTTTTAATTTTGCGATTTTGGGCTATTTTGCTTCCATATTTCTTAACACTTCAGACTAAATCCAAAAAAAGACATCAAGGTCTTTATTTTCGTTAAGATTCCTGTTCTAAAAATGTATTTAAAAAGCACATATTTAATTTGACAATGCCTCTTTTGCATATTTAAACATAACATTTCAAAAAATACCAAAAAATATATACTATACTAGAGCCAGGAATCTCCACTTCAGCAGCACTTACATACACTGTACTCTCCAGTTTGGTGTATGTAGGCTGTACA
The DNA here is from genome assembly GCA_019142605.1 of Cephalopholis sonnerati. Lineage (NCBI taxonomy): Eukaryota > Metazoa > Chordata > Actinopteri > Perciformes > Serranidae > Cephalopholis > Cephalopholis sonnerati. Next base: position 18,938,627 of record JAGQAX010000004.1, on the reverse strand, counting down.
TGCACCTACATATGTCTATATTCTGAAGGTTTTTAGCAAGGGGTTTGTTCAAATATCATTCATAGCCTTATTTATATAACATTTTATTTCAAAAACATAGTGAAAATTGTTTTTTTTTTTTTGAAGTCCTGTTGACAGTATATTCTGATTTACAAAGTGATGCAAAAGACCTTTGACTCTAATATATCAACGGAATTAAACCAGATGTCTAAACCTGGCTTTATCCAATGTTCAGATTTCTGATCTGGGAATCTATGCAAATTAGAGCATATTTAAAGATATGCTATACAGGATTTTCCTAAAAAAATAATATTAATCCCTCTCAATCATCATTTATTACCCACTGAAAGTGTGTGGCGGTGTATTTTTCTGCCTGTTTTTTTTTCTTATTTTCATCTTATTTTCTGTGTTTGGGACATTTATGGGTGTGTACCCTCACAGCACTGGTGAGGTCAGGGTTTCATAAAAAGTTTGCGACCAGGTGCCAGACCATAAGGAGCAGGCATCCAAGAGACACAGCGCTGAAAAGAAAGCAAATATAGAAAGTACAGTAAGTATAAGCGAAACACCAAATGAGAGTTAATCTGGGGTTGGCTTTTTACTTTCGCTGGCGAGCGTGTTTACAAACAGTTACCGCCAATCCTGCGTGGTATACCTTTAATTAGATAGTGCCTCATTTGCATATTTAAACATAAAATTTCTTAGGATACAATAAATTATTGTCTTCATGAACATAATCAACTGAAGAAGTACTTTTCTGATTTTAATATCACGTGGTTGTCTGTCTGTGTGGACCCGAGGAAGAGTAGCTGATGTTATGCATCAGCCCAAGGAGGATTTACCAGATAGATTTACTGGCTTTCAGTCGCATCTCATGGTCTTCCTCAGTGGATGGAGTTTGTTCAGTTGTTATGGGGAAACAGTAGCTCAGCTGCTCAGTACAACAGAGCAAACGGTAAGATGCCAGAAAGTGAAAGTTTTTGTTTTTCTCTCAAATGATCTTTTCCAAAGTCAACAACAAACTTTCTTGCTTTAACTTTTTGTATCGTTACCTTGCAGTACCACCTAAAAGCACAAGTGCTGATCATAGATATTGTCTGTGTTTGATCATCTTTCAGCTTTCCTTATTAATATTTAGTTTTACAAGTTCTGATTCACGTCTTCCTGTTGGTGGGCAGGTTGTTAATAACGGTAACAATAATGGACAGGGATATTGAGTGTGGTATGAGGAATTTCCTGATTCATTTTCCATTGGAGGAGCCTAAATCACGACATTGCGTAACATGTCAGCTCCTGACATTAAATGACCCTGCTGCTAACACAGTGGAAAGTGGGGGGTGGCATTGAAAGAATTTCATCTGAACGTCTTTTCAGCTGTTATGAAGCATTTCAAAGCACACTGAGATGTCAGTAAATCAATGTTGCACTTTGCTATAAAGAAGTACATTTTCCGTTTTCTCTGGTGGAACATGAAATAGTGGCACGGCTCCACTAAAATGTTGTTTTAGGCCTCTCTGTCAGTGGGAGACATGCTAAAAATGGCCTTTCAATGCATTTAACCAGATGCACGGACAGTGTTCTTCCTCCATCTGTTCTATTGTCTCGGTGTTCTCTGGGATGAGGAGCGGATGCACCACCGAAGGAGATGCAGGAAATGCTCTTGGCCCAGAACAACATAGCCAGCTTCTTCCAGCTTCTTGCACAGTAGCTTCAGATACAAGCGCAACTTAAGACTATGGCAAACAGAAGGTATTCCCTCATGCACAATCCATAATGTCTTTTAATTTTTCCGTTATTTAATGAGATGGTGCAATCAATCATAATTGTAATCCAAGGGGACAAACACAAGAATTCAACCTTCATTTGTTCCTTTCATCTTTTTCAGCAGTGGCTGAACAGTAGCATGCTTGATGCGGTGGAAAATTCATGGAATTATACAGTTGTCAGAGGGTTAATCATAGCTCTGAGTGGTGCCCGGTCTCTGGCCAAAGAGGAACAGGAAGGTCTTACGGGTGTCTGTGTCAAGGTCTTTGTCATTTTTAACATGACTCCACACAAACAGCAGCAGGCTCGCTCACGTTGGCCCGTCAGGCATGCTCCAGAAATAGACATTCTGGTCGAGCATTAAAATTTACAAGGTAAAGCTATATATTTTTAATCGTTCTTCTAAAACAGATAAAAATAAAAGCGAGCCTTGTAAAGCGGAGAGGTATATAATGCTAAATAAAGAGCAGTGTGTGTAAATATGGAAGGAGTTTCATGTTGGTGTGTGTATAACTATATAAATGTGCGCTTTTGTGGGATGATATTTTAAAAAGGGATGGATGTTGTTGACCCACAGCGTTTCACTGCTGCACCGCAGTTGTAAAAAAGTCATAATTGCCATATTCGCATTAACCCTGTCAGGCGCACGAGGGGGGGGGGGGGATGCAGTGAATTCTTGTGGTATATGTATTAAACAACAAACCTATAGTTAAGAGGATCCAAATTAAACCTGTTAACATCATTAGAATTTATGACACAGTTCAAAAGGAAATAGCTTCCCAGGCATTTTAAGGCTTGTCAGAATTTGCCTTCAGGGTACCCAAATTCTAACCTCTAAATTGCGTCACTTTCAAATATTCGGAAGAAAGGAATCCAAAATCTCATTAGCGAAACGAGAGTGGTTTTGGGGGACTGCTGAGCAGCTCAGTTTGGGACTTTTCAGCTACAACCATTTGAACATTTTAATCAGTTTCTTTTTATGTGTTGATGATGTTATATTATTTCTCACCAGAGCTAAGGCAGCAGTTTATTAGATCATGTTCCTGAAAAGTGGAACTGAGTTTTTACTGTACTGTGAGCTGTATAATAGTGTGAGGGTGAAAAGTGTTTTTTAAAAATACCCACACCGCCAGACACACAGAAGCAATTAGGAGCCAGTAAACACTCAACCAACATACACAATCATTTTTTGCTAAGAAATCCATTTCCTTGCAAACCTCAAATTACATCATGGAATAATTATTACAAATAAAAATTATAGATAAGAACAAGATGACAAGCCTCATTTGGCATGTTTCCAAAATATCAAACATTGACAGATTTGAGTACGTGTTGCTAGAGGTAACAAAATGTTTACACACAGCTGGCCCCCGTAGTGATGTAGACCTTGACCACGAAGGGTTCAGCGACCCACTGAAGGCCCTGGGGTTATGACACAAAATACTTCTGCTATTATTACCCAGTGCAGTCACTCAGTACGCTAAGAAAGACATCTAAGCCCACTTTCGACAACAAGCTTGGGCAAACTCTCGGTTCGAGAAAAGATTCCAGTGTTTCCACGAAGTGAAAGAAGTTCAAGAACAACAGCCAGCAGCTGTCATATTATATACTGACCATTAGTGTGTGCCCGTTTTGTCTCACAGTCCCAAAGGAAAGGGCATATAGGGATAGCAGAGAGCTCCAGGTACTGCGTTACATAATAGCATACTTCCTTCCAAACCTCTTTCCATTCCTCTGCAGTTGGTAGCCAGAAACAGTAAGACAGACCTTAGCTGTATATAGGGTAACCTTCTGCTACCCTAGCTTTCCTGTTGAATGTTTTTCTACCAGTTGCCCCCTTTCTGCCCCTCCCTGGAGAATTTGAGGCTGTCCAGCTCCAAATTTCCCATAGAAGGCAGAAAAATCAGACTGGACAAACAGTACTGGTCTGCACATGTCAAAGGTCATGGAAGTAATTTTGTTGCTCTTGTCAATGCACGAATTTACTGGCGTCTGAGCTTTCTGTGTTATCAAAATAATATGGCTCCCCTTGGTTTCACCGTATGGCTGATGATAGATGCTTATTATTTTCATGATACCGTCACAGTGTCTGCACTCTAACCGTGGCTCGCCTCCAAAAACAGATTCAGCAGATCAAAAACAAATGAGCAAACTAAAACAGAGGCTGAAACACAAAGCAGTTTTTGTTCTCCTCTGGACGGTGCATCACTATGAAGGACATATAATTGACACTCTGGGGGACACAAGTCAAGCCTCTCTTTCCAGAGCTCTGGGTGCATGAGTCAACTGTCATAAAAGGCATTTAAGCCACTAGCAGCAGTGTACCAGCTCGGTCCGGTGATAACGTGCTGTTCTTTTGGTGTCAAGGGCGATTTCAAGGCCTTCAACTCTCTTTGCATTGGCTTTAATGAGGGCGGACAGCGTTGTCTCGCTTCATGTAGCATGCCAACAATCATGTCCTTTGACTTGAACAGGGGAAGCCACGCTGGGGTTTAATTAGCTGACATAGTGTCACTCACATGTTCAGTGCTTGCTAGTTTTTGTTGCAAACCCAAGATCTATCACGCAGGGAAGGGGACACACAGTCCTTCTACCTCCTGTCTTCAGCAAGAGAGCAATTTAAGCACTTATTTTTAAACATTTTTCAAATTTACCTGTCAGCTTTGCTCTATAGTCCTGCCAGCATTGTATCCCAAGTGCCTGTGTCGTTTCCTGTCCGGCCTTCATGTCCTTAGCTGCCTTTACGCATCTTTCTTCCACAGCTATTTCAGAACAAAAGTAGCAGCTTGAAGTCAAGGAGACATTAGTTGTTACTGCACTACGGGTCTCGAGCTGAGGTGTGCTCCCTGCCTCGCTGTTGACCCAGGTGGGCGTAGGTAATTAGAGAGCAGGTCCTGTTTGTCCCAGGTCTCCAGGGAAACAGCTGCCATCCATCCCCAGTTCCCATGGAGCAGCTTGAAGCTGAGGTGTGTACCGACTTGTCTGCTAGCTGCATCACTCTGTTCTGGACGGATGCCCTTCGCTGAGCACACGCAGGCGTCCTTCTTTCCTGCCATCTGAGGTATCACTTCAGGATCGTTGATCACTGTCACAAATTCTGACAGCATGAGAGTGAGATGTACACGCAGCACATCTGTATGAGTCTATTAAATTTTGCAAATGAAACTAGATCATGCTCATTTCTTTCCTCCATGCCAAGGATTCAGGTCAAATAAAAATGGTCTGTTTCTTCCTGATCTTATAACTATTACTGGCACTGATGGAAAGATTGATGTTCAAATAGAGGAAATTTTCAGAAAACGAGGGGACAGAGGGAGAGTATTAGCCGTGTTCCCTGCCTTATCATCCGATTTCCAGACTATGAATAAGAAGATAAGAGTACAGGGAGAGACAGCTCTTCTTCATGATGGATTTGCGGCCCCGCGGCTGCAGCTGAACCAGGAAGCAGAGACAGATCAGCAGCAGAGGACCACTCTCCCTCTGTTTTCCTGTGATTCAGATATGCTTGTTTTGGCTGACCCAGTTCAGTTGTAGTGCACATTAACACGAACATAACTGTATATTTTATTAGATGTAAAGAGACAGATAATAGTATCTTTGAGAGTTCCTAAATTTTTGTTTTTGATGATGAACTGCTCTGACTCATTCAAAGTAAACTGAACTTCAGAATAAAAGCAGTCAGAGAAAGAGATTTAACTGATTTAATCTGAAATTTGCCGTCCATCCCAGGACCTCGACTATTTAACATAAATACACATACATATAAAACATTTAACTAAACAACACAGCTATACTAATAACACTACAAATCACATCAAAAGTTTTAAAAAAAAGTGGATGCAGTGCAACATATCAATCATTCCCATTACACTCAGTGTTCCACCCAGGTACACTGAAGCTACCTAGAAGCCACACTTTGATCTAATAGGTTGACAGGTTGGGAAACAAAAGAGTTCAATGGAAGCTGTGAGACTCAAAATCGTCTGTGTGATGGCAAAAGCTTCTATTCTTCAAATAACACATGAGAGGGATTAATATTACCTGCCAGAGACAACATTCTGTTAGTATACAGGGCTTAAACTCAAACCTCTGACCCACAGTCTTTGAGCAGATACGCAGCAGTCTAGCCTGTCTAGCTTTAAGCTGAACAGAGAGACAACACACTGCCTAACACTCTGTATCACAGATAGGAAAAGCAGTATAACAGGATCTGTTATACTATAAAAAAAAGTTCACCCCATCTAGTCTGTGAATATGCAAAATCAAAAAATCAGATATCATGATATTTTAGACCAGAGTTCAGCAACCTTTACTATCAAAAGTGCCATGTTTGACCAAAAAAATAAATCTGCCATAACAAAATAAAACATATTTGAGCCTTATAATGAAGGTAACACAATCTGTTATGTCTAAATTATCCTATCAACATTGCTAACAGGTCTTAATGAGCATTTATTATGTTTTACCACAAGGTGGCTGCTCTGCAGTGGGCTAGTTATGATTATTTTGTACTTTAACTTGCAGAGGTGGTGTTGAAATGAATATGTCCATGCACTTCTAAATTTTCCTCTGAGACTTTTCCTTTTTTTGGAGTTGGAATCCATAGCTAGAGTAGCTAGGGAGATTCAAGCCACCTGCTATTGAGATTACATATGATGCACATTTTAGTTGATGAAATGTTAAGACATTTTTTTTAGTTTGGTGTATAGGCTACACATTTGTATAACTGAAGAATGTAAGAATCACTTTAGACCTACAACAATGGTATATGAACATTAAAATGTTCAAAAAAGAGCAGTGATTCATTTCCATATAATTTTTTGTCAAAGCCACATGGAGCCACTGGAGAGGGGCTAAAGAGCCACATGTGGCTCCAGAGACACAGGTTGCCTGTTCCTGGTTTAGACCTAAGCACATCTGTATTGATATTGTCACAATACTGTAGGGTTAACTATAGGTGATTGCACAAAATACTTGTGAAGATTGTGGAGATGAGATTTTTGATGTATTATCATCAGTAACGTAGATATAAGGAAAATAGTTAGTCTGGTAAGTTCAGAAAATTACATCACTTTACTATAATGCAGTTAAAACCAGTAAAAGACACCAATCATGATATTATATCCTAACTCTAAGATGATGAAAGCGAATGCATTTGCAGTATTTGAACTGGCTTTCTGTGGACATCCCTGGGAAAAAAAAAAAAATCACCAGCAGCGCACTGTCATTAATAATCCACACACACTGAGACATACATACATGCACACACTGTCTATGCTGTGGTAACCCTTTGATCTCACCAGCTGACAGGCTCATCAGATGAGCTGATATAAATGTTATATGAGCCAATCTGCATCACCCAACCCTCAAAAGTATGCATTAATCAGCCACTCAAACCGCCAGCTTTATGCAGTACAGTAGCACAATTGTCAGGACTTAGAACAGAGACAAGGACTGACTGCTACAGCATGTGTGTGTGTGTGAGTGTGTTTGAGAGAGAGACAGTGACAGGAAGATGGTAAGGTGGAAGGTGGACTATTGCACACAATGTTTCTTTTTTGACCCGTGTGTGATATTTTCTTGCAAGCTTACCCGAACACGCCCATCCCAAAGTTGTGGGTGCACCTGTGCATCACTATCAGCCTGGTTGCAGCCTTGGTCTGCCAACAAACGCGCTGCAATTACCGGTTATCACTATACGTGCTGTCAAAGAGGACAAAACTGAGATTTTCTGGACACTTAAACTAAAAGATGAAAAGTCAGTTTTCATTGTTTGTGCATTGGAGGCTTCAAGTTTCGTGCTTGTCGGTACATATCCCTCAACTCAGGAGCTGAAAGTGAAAACCGGCGTCTAGTGTCAAACCCTGCTCGTACATCATTCTTCACAGCGTGGGTCAAATAACTAGGTGAAGTAACAATCAAAACACATTTTTGAGTGGGGGGAGACTTTAATCTAAAGCCTCAGACGAGGGGTTTGCCAGTAAGTGACATCAAATGTAACTGATAATTCCTGTGCTGTCAGAATGTACCAATGTGTTGGATTGGACACTAGCCGCTATCTGGAGACCCGCTCCTTAGACGGACTGCATACCAGACATCAAAGACAACTGTCACGTAAGGGCGATGAACCAATGGGAACTCTGTAAGCTGATCGCATGTCCAGGACACATCTGAGATGTTACAATGTACAGTATGCAGCTAATATGTTCAAACAGGTAAACAACTGGGCAGAGCAACAGGTAGGGATTACAGCTCAGAAATCCGTCATCAGCGAGATGAAAGACAAAGCCGTGGGGGCCCATAAACACCCCGTTACATAACCCTCGCGTTTGATATGAAGAGGGGAAACATGGGGGTCAATTTCACAGACACTCGGTTCACCTTTAGCACTTTTACACTGCTGAGTGCTTCCGCCCATCTGTGCCCTCTTTCCTGCTCTCCACGTCCCTTCGCTGCCATGAAGTCAACCACCATCCACGCCCTTTGTCTTAACCCCTGTCTGCTTCTAACACGAGCTTATATTTATCTTACTCATTATTTTCTTTCCCTCTCCTTAAAGCTAATCTCGCCTCCTTCCCATTCCCTGGCCCCTTTCCTCTCTCCCTCGCTCCCTTGTCATGACATTGGCCTGTGACACGTGTGGGAAACTTCTGCGGGGCCCCCGCTTTGGGCAGGACACTGATATACTGAGAGTGCTGGGTGACGGGGCTATTTTGGGAACTTGTAAATATGAGAACTTCCTTTCCTAAAGTGTATCTAATATCCCAGAGGATTATTTACAACAAGACGCAATACAGAGGCAAAAATGCTGCATGTCCGATATCATCTCTAGCGGCCTACAGCTTCACTGTCTCTTTGCATTTGAATTAGTGATGAGGCGGTATGAAAATTTCATATCATGATTATAGTGACCAAAATGATCACCGTGTTGTAAATGTGCTGAAAACTACACACTGAAATCATTCACCACAAATACAATTAGCAGCACTATAAGCACTTTTTGTTTGCATCAAGTAACAAAGCCAATATCACATATAACAAATATAATAACCATATCAAATGGGCATTAAATAATATTAAAGATAGTCCTGTCTTTAAAATGCTTGCTCAAGTGTTCTGTGCCACTGTAGAGGAGGACAAGGGACCAGTAGCATCACTGGGTTTGCCTGCTGCACGCCCACTCTGTAAACAAGGGAATAGCAAAACAAAATCAGGCTGCATGCTGAGCCTGCATCTTGTTTGATGCTGGACACTATTAACTGTGAGTTTTTAAAGCAAACGTGGTTTTAAGGACAATTAAAATGTGTAAATGTAATACTAACCATCAGGAAATTTGAAAATTGAAACCAGTAATTGTTTGATCCCCAGTTTGTATCACTGATAAGACTCAGCTGTGAAGTAGTGGACAGGTCAAAGTGATATTGACAAGATGCCTTCGTCAGCAATTGTTTTTCTGTTTCTATAATAGCATTTTCAGATGCTTCCACACACAAGGCCAAGTTTTATAAAGAGCATCCGGCTTACAGTTTTAGGGACGCCAAAACCCTCTCCCCTGTTTGGAAGTGGGGAGAAAAGACGAGGAGCAAAACAGGGAGGAAACATTATTGGACTGGAACTTCAGAGGATGATGAGATCGCGATAAGGGAGAAATGGGCTCCGCTGCAGGGCTTTAAGCCGCAAACAGATCAGGTCGGATCGGATGAGTGACTCTGAACTGCTATTCTCCACAGTTAATGGAAGATTATAGAACTATAATAATACGGGCAAAACTACTACTACTACTAATAAAAATAATCTTAATCTTCATGTTACGATGGAGGAAATTGCTCAGTAAAATGATCCTCACTTGCAATAAGAAAGAAAGGCTGATCGACTGCCACAACCTTTGACGCAACAGACAGAATCCCCATCAGTGAAAACAATTAATAGGTGATATATGTCCATTGAATATTACTGATAAAATGATGTCTCCTTCTCTTTCTCTTTCACAGACCCACAAAAACACAGTCACACACTTACACACACACACGCAGTCGAGCAGTCTTGAATAATTAAGATGGTGCTGAATGTTTAACTGCCTCCCCTTATGCCACCCAAGAGCTTCATCACATGTGAGAGAAATGGCCGAGGTCGTGCTCACTCACACACACATACACACACACACACATCCTTTTTTTTTACATTACAAAGCATACAGCTGTATATAACTGAGCATAGATGTAATCTGCACACAGCAGATGAAGCAGTCATGATGATAGATCCTCGTGTAAAAGATAAAGTCTGACCTGTAATTCTATACTGTGCTAACTCTCCACTCTCATCCTCCTTACTAACACTCATTCCATCAGATGGTATCAGGTCCTCTGCTGACATCATGTTGAACGGCTGAGGGCTCTAACGTATACAATAATAACTAGTCCTCTTCAAAGGCAGACCCTGCTGTAGCTTTAAACATAGGAAGGGATCTAAGCAGACATTACACAACCACACCTGCTCCTGGAGGCAACAAGGCATAAGCAACCACTTCCACTAAACCACAGCGTAAACATGTCTTATAGCACTGTTGCCCCACACCATGTGAGTTTACATTTGCCCAGTGGATGTTTGAATAGAAACAATGTTTACTGTTTTATGCAGTGATCTAATACAGTGGAACAAAATGATGAAAGATGTAGCTTAGCTTGGCTACAATAATCCAATGAACTCATCCCTTTTCTTGCCAAAGTCAGATCATCAAGCGCTGAGCTCTCCAACGGCCCTCCCCCACTTTGTGACATCAGTATAATATGGTGGCGCCACCTAGTGAGGCATATTGGTATGTACGAAAGCAATGACTCCCAACATGTTAGTCCACATACATTTGATAGACTCAGAGGAATTGACTTACACTGTGTGGTGTCTTTGTGTCTTTTGTGGTTTTGTGTCTTTTAATAGTCATTTTGTATCTCTTTGTGGTTGTTTTGTGTATTTTTTGTAGTTATTTTGTGGCTCTTTGAGATAATTTTGTGTCTCCTTGTGGTTGTTTTATGTCTTTTAATACTCATTTTGTGTCTCCTTGTGGTTGTTTTGTGTCCTTTTATATTCATTTTGTGGCCCTTTGAGATAATTTTGTGTCTCCTTGTGGTTGTTTTGTGTCTTTTTGTAGTGATTTTGTGTCTTCTTGTGATTGTGTTGTGTCCTTTTATATTCATTTTGTGGGTCTCTGAGATAATTTTGTGTCTCCCTGTGGTTGTTTTATGTCTTTTAATACTCATTTTGTGTCTCCTTGTGGTTGTTTTATGTCTTTTAATACTCATTTTGTGTCTCCTTGTGGTTGTTTTGTGTCCTTTTATATTCGTTTTGTGGGTCTCTGAGATAATTTTGTGTCTCCTTGTGGTTGTTTTATGTCTTTTAATACTCATTTTGTGTCTCCTTGTGGTTGTTTTATGTCTTTTAATACTCATTTTGTGTCTCCTTGTGGTTGTTTTGTGTCCTTTTATATTCATTTTGTGGCCCTTTGAGATAATTTTGTGTCTCCTTGTGGTTGTTTTGTGTCTTTTTGTAGTGATTTTGTGTCTCCTTGTGATTGTTTTGTGTCTTTTAATAGTCCTTTTGTGATGTTTTGTGGGATTTTTTTGTGTCCATTTATAGTAAGTTCCTGTCACTTTGTGGTTGTTATGTGTCTTTTGTCTCTCTTTGAGGTAGCTTTGCGTCTTATTGGGTGATTTTGTGTCTTTTTGGTCATTTTGTGTCGCTTTGTAGTTTACAGTAAAAACAATAGAGTGTTCAAACAAAAGAAGTGCTTGCTCCATAGATGGATTACTTGAACAGGCCTACCAGGCACAAGCAGAGGGGACTATACTGTCAAGGTCACCCCTGGCCTTCATCTGCAAAATGTCACTCAAATTAACATGTGCTGACCATGGGAAGGGACTTAAAGTGACCAAAATAAGACACAAAAAGATGCAAAGGAACTTTAAAGAGAGACAAAATAACTACAAAAGGGGCAAAGCAACCACAAAGAGACACAAAATTATCACAAAGAGACACAAAACCCCAAAAAGATGCATAGCTACCACAAAGTCTACATCTTTGCTCCTGTGTAGGAGAGGTGCTGTAGCCTTTAGCATATCTGTGCCCAGGAGCCCACTGTCTCATTATCTGCACCCACCCACTCCACCTCTTCCTGTATTGATTTCTAAATGAGTGATTTATAATGTCAGGAAAAGAAGAGCACAAACTATATCTGAGGAAGGACAACTATGTGGATTGACCAGAGGCAGAAACAAATAGAGCAACGAGGAGGAAACAGATAGTTAGGGGCCTGTCCAAAGGTTTGAAAAGATACTGAAAATGTTTGTTTTCCTTTCCTCTGGATCACATTGGTTCTTCTCCAGTGACTTCCTTTTCTATTCTCACAATCATTTTTGCCTTTTTTTCCCATCACCCAGCAGGGGTCTGGGAAAGCAATGACATCACCAGAGCGGAGGCCTCTGTGAACTTCTCTCAGCCTCTCACAGGGCTCAATACAGCGGTGACTGAGCGACAGGCATTTCCTGTCTGTCTAAAACAACAAATAAAGTTTAATTAATGAGAGATGTGGTAAAACAGCTCACACGCTGGCTCAGGATCAGATATTTGAGCAATAAATTTGGTCTCAACAGCTGCACTAATCGTATAATGTGATAGTAGCAGTGATGAGGGACATATCAGAGATTAAAACAAATCAGTTTTGCCTCTTTTTTTTTTTTTTACAAATAGAAAGTATTCAAATAAAGCATACGCTTAGTAAAAGGTCTGGAAATTATTATGATAATGTCATTCATTATATTATATATTTAATGTTAGAGTATTATGTTTTTTGTATCTCATTTCATGCAATAAATGTTTCAGTATCCCTCTGATAGCATGTCTAAGGGTACAAAAACTAAATGCTCATTTGGAATAACAACAATGTCTCTGTTATTCTTAATTAATGTCTAACAGCCTCGAGTTAAATATTAGACAGTCAAGACAGAAAGAAAACAAAAGGAGTGAAATAAGTTAAGAGTCTGGCTTACCCTCTGTGCTGCTGTGAAGTTTCTTCTCTCTGTTGGAAAGAGGCAAACTGCACAAACCAAAGGGAATGCACCTGTTTGAAGACTGGTTGTTTCCCATTTTGTTTCCCATTCAACAACTTCTCTATTTAAATAATAAATAAATGAAGTTCTCTAAAGTCAGGTCTGAGTCTGGCAGTGTGGTCTCTTCTTGGTGGTGGTCTCTCTGTGGTGTGAGTCAGGAAACTGTTATATTCCTAACGACACCACATCCCGCCTGAAATTTGAAGATATGTAAACAAGAGCACGTGGCTATTGTTATCTATTTATTCTGTCCAATAAAATCCAACCTGTGAGGGGGAAGGACGTTGGCACGTGGGGAAGCCGTGTGCACGTGCGCGCGCGCGCGCGCGCAAGTGTGTGTGGGTGTGTGTGTGTGTGTGTGTGTGTGGTTAATCTACACCGCCGACCGTTAAATATACACCTGACATTAGCAGGGAAGACTGGGGACTTTTGTTACAGCCCACACCGCAGTTTCTAAAAAAGGTGAAGTGGGCGTGTCCGGTAATATTCCTGTCCTGGAGAGGGGTCAGCGTGGCGGGAACACTGATGTTTGGGTACTTTCATATGCTCCTGTAACTCATTCAACTCTGCCTGAGACTAAAATAAAAATAACGTTCAAAAGTTCATCCTAATATGAAAAACCATTACGTGTTGTGTGTATGTGTCTAGTTCATTTATTATTAGCTATTTTATTTTTCTTGTTTGTTCTGTTATATTCTCATGTGTAGGAGAGAAATATTGTTTGTAATAGAATAGATTTGAAATTCTAGATGGGATGTCTTCACCATTTTACCTCTCCTTCACAATCCCTGCCTCGTTTATTTTTATATACTTGTTTTTAACCACATCTTGTGGTAGTACACTGGTTGCCTATTATGTCTCTTTTGACGACTAACAACCACATACTGTTATTATCATTATCAGGTCTTTTTATAGATAATATTTTGACATGTCATAGTAAGCTAAATGTAGGTCTACTGAAAGTTTTAAAGGTAAAAGTAAGGTCACAACAGTATTGGGATTATTATGTATTACTAAGTGTTTTCAGCAACATGCCATCTGGTACAAAACAACAGCTATTTTTTGTAGCTCTTTTTTATTTAAGACATAAGAACATATGGTCGTCATGGGTGTTACAAAGTTGAATCACAGTACATTTTTTCACTTACATTCTGGCATACAGTGTCACATTTTGTACATTTTCTAGCTCAAGCTGTTAAATAAACGTAGGTCTTTTCTTATAGTATATTTAATTTATAATTCCCAGCCGTTAGGCCAATGTTGGAGGATCAGTTGTGGCTTTACTGCCACTTGCCAAAATTATCTTTAATAAATATCCTCCTGAGACCAGGACTTTTGTTTGGTATGCATTTTTAATTTCTCCTAGCTTTTTGGGATTAGGACCTGATAAGTATAAAAAACTCAACAGTCAACAATAATAAAGTCCCAATGTCCCTAAACAAGATGACAATAGAGTCCCAATGTCCTCAAATGAGATTATAATAAATTCCCAGTGTCTTCAAATGTGTACTTTCTAATTAATAGCATCTCAGCTTGTTTCTGTTGCTAAAATTGGTTAAGTCTGTACGACATATCAAACTGCACACGTTATTAATCATAAATAAACGACTTTCAGCCATTACATTTGATCAGGTTTGGTACCTTGTCCACTTTTGTTTCGGGGTCGGCTGCAGACTGACTTGGCAGAGATGGCTGCCATCTTGTTTTTACATGGATTTGTGTATGGCGGTCTTTCTACCACTAGATGGACAAAGGAGTGTCCACGAACAAGGACAACAGGCCTAAGTTAAGCAGAATTAAGTACAAGGTCCAGTAAACCCAAAATGTGATGTCCTCATTTGAGGACACAGGGTCTCAGGAGGATATTTTCCTTGGTATAATGTCGTAAATGAGTAGACTAAATCCACTCTAATTATCTTATGGATCTCAGCTGCAATCTCTCGCCAATATGGTTGTATTTTGGGGCATGCTCAGACAACATGATAATGATTGGCCAGTGGGGTTCTGTGTTGTTTCCAAAAAAAGCTCTGGCTCTGCAGGCCTGTTTGCAGTGCTGTCAGTCACCTGTTGGGGGGTTATAAAGAATCTCAAAAGGTTTTTCCAACCAAACTCCCTCAGGGATCAGAGTTTGCAGTGGTTGCCTGTGTCTCACATAACTCTGTCTTGTCTCCTCCATTATTTGTATGTCTGATTCTTTCTCCCATCATTGTTTAATATATTTTGTAGAATGATTCTTTGACATTTGAATACTTCTGTACAAACAGACATATTTTTAACTAATTATAAATAATAAAGTGTAAGCATAAGTGTGAAACCACAGTAGCAGGGTCCTCTAACAGATATACCCACATGGAATACAGCCAACATTTTTAATTACGCCTGCCTGTCTGCTCTAACATGTCAAAATGTCCTCGGTAAAAATGGCCTATAACTCATTACACTATTGTTATTAGCATTTGAAGGTGAATTATTGTTTACCTATTGTCTGTTATTTCAAACTTAATACATCAGTGTTGCAGTTAAAATTTAGTTAATGATCAATATAGATTACTCATGTGGTGACATTTCTTCGAATGGTCCCGATGGCGGCAGTGTTACTTATTAACAACGCTGGTTAAAAGTCAGCAGTTTGAATCAGAATCACTCAAATGTGACCAATAGCAGTGCAGCCTGTCTGTGTGCTTATCCTGCTCAGCTCAGCAGTTTTCATCCAATGGATTCTGGGTATTTGTTGGACTTAAGTTTAAATTTGAATAGCCGATTTGAAAACACACTATTAGCAGAGGGAGCACAAGGTCAGGTGAAAACTCACTTGTCTGTGTTTGTCTGCGGGCTGTTGATTTTCCTACACCCACACTAATCATTTCACAACCTCTTAACTGTCAACAGAGACTTTGAAAATTGGACTACCTCAGCTCTCTGATCACATGGGGCGATGAAGTCAGTGTGAAAATTGATTGGGTAATCAGGCTGCATGAAACCGCCTGAACGCAAGGAAATGCTTTAAGAAATTGTTTTTTTGGGGGGGGGGGGGGCCACAGGGCCACAGTCCATAGGGACTTGGCTTGGGAACCAGTCCCTGCCTGGACCAAAATATGGAGCGTGGACTGGTAGCTGGAGAGGTGCCAGTTCACCTCCTGGGCACTGCCGAGGTGCCCTTGTGCCTTGCTTAAGGGCACCTCGGCAGTGCCCAGGAGCCCTTGAGCAAGGCACTGAATCCCCCCAACTGCGCGGGGCACCTGTTCATGGGCAGCCCCCTCACTCTGACGTCTCTCCATTTGATGCATATATATGTCCCGTTTGTGCATGTGTGTGTATTTCGGGCCTGTGTGTATAGGTAAAATAACAACAGAGTGAAAACATTGAATTTCCCCTTGCAAGATTAATAAAGCATATAAAATTTTAAAAAACTAAAATTAAAATGTACAGGCTGTACAGTCTATTCATTAACATCTCAGATTCTATTTCTTTATTTGTAACACACATTATCTTCCATAAGATGGCGCTCACACTCAATGGACATGGAAGAAGACGTTGCTTGGTCTCAAGGATTCTCTCTGGTGATCCATCCATATGTACAATGACCCACTGAATGTGTTCAACACACATTTGATCCATGCATCTGAGAGTGATGTCACAACTGTAGCAGCCTACCCTGAACACCACAACAGAATTATAGAATCAGCTCAGTCCATAAAACCACACAGAATTACATCTCATTAAAATGATAAGCATTTCTTTTATTGTGTATTTTAAATCACATCACACTCATGTCTGCTTTACCAAGGCCAGTCATTAGGAACAATGACCGATGGGGAAGAAATTTAAGATAGAGCTTTGTATGCTCTCTGCTGGGCCTCGGACTGGGGTCATTTGTACCATTTCACCTTACAGACAGCGGGTCTGGCTCTACCCACTTCATAACAGTTAAGAATAATGAACATATCTCATACTTATGTGTGAAATAAAAATGTTTTAATAGTGATTCTCCCGGCCCACATAGTGGGCTAGTGTTTTGGCGGTCAGTTTTAAGCACTTTACTAATTACCTACACACCAAAGTAGTAGTACCTGTGCAAGGACGTAGGTTTTGTTTTAGGGGTTTCACATATACAACAAAAGGTTTGGGGGTCCTCCACCAGAGAATTTTGAGCATAAACTCTCAATTTCCTGCATTCTGGTGAGATTTTCTGCACCAATTTCTGCCTTTTCTGCATCAAGTTATGGTGAAAATGCCAAATTTTTTAAAAATAAAAGTCAAACAAATGCACAGATGCACATGTACTGAATACTGACCGTATTGTCCCTCGTAATCTAGGCCTATGGTATTATGTAAAGCTAGAGAACTAGTCCCACTTGTCTTATATTGGCATAATTCAAGGCCGGTAAGGCAAGTTTTCTCTTAAATCTTGCCTTAGAATCACCAGAGAGGGCTTCAAAATAGTCAGATGACATGTTGGCGTCAGTATTGTTCGATCAAAATGTAACACAGGATTGTGGAATTAACCAGAGGGCATGAAAAACCAAATCTCACTCAATATTTTACAATGTACAAAACAGAGAGTACTCACTACCCTAAACAAAGATGCAGTCTCGTGATGTCACGTTGACTTTAACTGGATGAATACAAACTTAAATAGTACAGACTCTAGACGCCCCATGTACAAAGGCTTTGTCCTTGCAGCAGTGGCTGTAGGTTCAATTCTGGCCTGCGGCTCTTTGCTGCGTGTCATCCCCTCTCCCTCCCTCCCCATTTCACACTGTCCTGTCCATTAAAGGCATAAAAAAACCCCAAAAACAATCTCTTTAATAGCTCTGTGAAGATTGGTAATTTTCATTGTAATAGCATACAAAGGTTAAAGTAAATGTACAAGATAAAGTCTGATCACAACACACACAACTTACTGGTATGATTTAAAACTCTATAAACACAAATGCAAGGCATCAGTGTGAGAGAACATGTGAAATATATATATATATATAGATGTGTAAGTTTACAGGAAATATGCAGAACTAATAACACCCACATGTTTTCTGTTGAAGTTTGATCATCACTGCATCAAGAAAAAGATCGTCTTCTGTGGCCAAGATGGACACAGTTTACCGAACAGCTCATCTGCAAACATCCGCACTCTAATTAAATTAATCGTACAGTCAAAATTGATCTACAAATACTCCTATCAAAATTAAATGAATCGAATTAATAAGACAGCTTTCTTCATCCGAAGAAAACACAATGTTCCTCTAGTGAGACCATATGAGTGCTGATCACTTCTCAGTCATGTGGGATCTGCTGCGGCTTATAAGTAAGTCTTTGTATCTGTGTGCGCTGAAAAAGGGTCAGGATTTGCAATCAGGGTGTCCCATGCTTGTTTTTGCCCAGGGCCTCAAATCTGTGACGCAAGATTTTTGCTTCTAGTATTATTACTGTAGCACTGAAAAGGACAAGATTACTGATCCTGTACTCAGCTTGTTTCCACATTAGCTTTGACTACTGTGGCATTTTTGTTATTTTGTGGTAGCAGTTAATGATGCGTATCAGTCCTCAGCCAGACACATAATGGCGGTGCATTATATGGATAAGGAAAGACGTCATGACTGTACTCACAGCCAAACATTTTGGCCATTTGGACCCCTTTTCTGTAATTTGCAGAAATATTATAACAAATATTAATCGTTTTAGCTGCGGAGCACAGCTGTGGCGCCCTAATGGGATTTATGTCTGCTCATCTGTATGTTCTTTGGCTGTGACATCATCTACCCAGAGTGCAGTCAGTGTAGAAGACAGGATGCCAGACATTCCTTGAATACTCCACACAGGATCTCACTGCTGCTTGTGAACACAACCCTGTACCTCCAGTGAGTGGAAAAGTACAGGCTCTCCTCAGACTCAGCGTGGTGAATGAGGCTCTGCAGGGACTGACGGGTGTCTTACTTCTGGCTTTAATTCAGATATCTTGATTATGAGCAACTTAAAGTTGTTACTTCTGCATATCAGCTTGTTTTTTTTTAATTAAACTTTACTTTGTTTTTATAGTTAAAGAATTAATGCTGCCCTTTCATACCAAGGCGTGACAGAACTCTCTTATCTGAACAGGTGGAACAAGCACAAACACAATGAGAGGTTAATATTGTTCAGCTTCTGTAGAGATGCCCTGAATGATAAACCAGAGCACACCTTTAGGGCCGACATAGTTTCTCCTCCATCGTCGTCTGACATTCCAGATAGGCTTGTTAAAGGAAGGGGAGCCCTGCTGGCAAGGAAAGGCCACTTCACTGCAGCCATACGTAATGTCCTGACAATCCCCGAGCTATGCGAGTCTTAGGTTATCATGTCAGAGATCTGGCCTTATCTGGGCTCCTGTCACGCAACAGCAGCGTGTCTGGCTTCTTTTGCAGGGATTCTGGCAGAGCTTTGCTCTGGAATGTCATGAATACAGACGGTTTGATAGAAGTGTGTTTTTTTTATCAGCAGTCAAAGAAAAGGGTTCAAAATGTGTGACAGATTTCTCTCTCTCTTTATTGCCTTTTATATGTTTTACCTGTGACATTGCTGGGTTAGTTTATTCGTTAACAGTGTCTGAAGCAGGTTTTGGCTTTCACCTGACTGTATAACCTACATTCTTACTGAAGGTCAGCAGGAGGCGACTCCATCAGCTGCAAAAAGAAGTCTGATTGTGTAGAAGTCTAAGAAAAAATGACCTGACTTCTCACTTGATTTATTACCTCAGTAAACATTTTAGTAAAGAGTTTATGCTCTCAATTGCAAGTTTTAGGTCTTCTTCAATACAGCATGATGTTCATTTTGTAAATTCTGGTCCCATTTAGAGTAAAATAGATGATAAAGTGATGCTTTAAGTCAGGCGGACTGGTAATCGGGAAGTTTCGAGAATTTTTCCCTTTGTATTAGTCTGGTGAGGGCTAGCCTTTTTTCCCAACCTACCTTTTGTTAACACCCTTGTTTCAAAAACAGAACATAGTAATACAAGTATCTTGCCACTAACTTCGCCAAATCCTTCGCTAGCTCTTTTCGTCAGCTTGATCTGGGCTGCCTAAATGTCTGTGTGTGTCAGCATATGGGTGCACCACAGCTAGCCGATTTGACCACAGAGATGTGAGTGACTGCTGGTTTGACCACAGTTAATCTTAGAACGTGCCCTGCAGAGACTCATTGGCTTCCTGCAGGCAACCAAGCACTCATGAGCACTGTGTTGACTACCCCTGATAAGGCATATATTATTTGATAAAGTTAGCCAGCCCAGCGATAAAAATTATTTGTTAAATACTTCCATTTACTCAGTGTTAATCTATTGTACTAATTAATGTTCAAACTGATAAGTTTTATTGTTTTTATGTAGATATAAACTCTGCCTGAATTTGATGCCTGCAACACATTCCCAAAAAGTTGGGACAGGGGCCTGTTTACCATTTTGTTACATCACATTTTCTTTTAACAACACCCAGTAAGTGTAACTGAGGACACTAACTGATGAAGTTTTAAATATGAAATTCTTGCCCATTCTTGCTTGATATACAACTTCAGTTGCTCAACAGTCTGAGTTCTCCACACACATTTTAAATGTGAGACAGGTCTGGACTGCAGGCGGGCCAGTCTAATACCTGCACTGTTTTACTAAGAAGTCACGCTGTTGTAACAGTTGCAGAATGCAGCTTGGCAGTGTGTTGCTGGAATAAGCAGGGACGTCCCTGAAAAGACGTTGTCTGGATGGCAGCATATGTTGCACCATCACAGATGCTGGCTTTGAACTTTGCGCTGGTAACAATCTGCATGGTCTTTTTCCTCCTAAGCGCCACGATTTCCTAAAACAATTTGAAATGTGGACTCGTCAGACCATAGCACACTTTTCTGCTCTGTGTCAGTCCATCTCAGATCAGCTTGGGCCCACAGAAGTCTGCGGTGTTTCTGGATCTTGTTGATACATGCCTTAAGCAATGCATGGCAGAGTCTTAACTTGTATTTGCAGATGCAGTGGTGAACTGTGTTTACCAACAATGGCTTTCCAAAGTGTTCCTGACTCCATGTGGCAATATCCATTTTAGCCTTTTTATAATTATGTTGGTTTTTATTGCAACACCATCTGAGGGGTTGGCGGTCATGGGCAGTCAGTGCTGGTTTTCAGCTTTGCCCCTTGCGTGGTGCAGAGATTTCTTTTTGATGATATGATGGATTGTAAATGGTGAAATCTCTAAAATCTTTGCAATTGTGCATTGAACTGTTGGACTATTTGCCCATACAGTGGTAAGCATTGCGCTGTCCTTGCTTATAAACAGCTGAGCTTTATGTGGATGCCCCTTTAATGCCCAGTCGTTTCACACTTGATTTGGCAATGTAAACGTATGTTTTCCATGCCAATAAAGCCCCTTTAAACTGAGCTGAATGAAATTAAACCCCCCTAATTAGAATGTAGTGCCCCTACGTAACATAATTGTGTTCACGCACCACCATTTTTGTTTAAGTAAATGTTTTGCTACGCTCTGTTGGAGCTGAATGCAGCAGGTAAATGTTTCAAACAGACGTTTTTTAAGCATTCCACAAATTTCCTCGTCTTTTAAGGCCCCTGTCCCAACTTTTTTGAAATGTGTTGCAGGCAACAAAATCAGAATGAGTGTATATTTACAAAAAAGACTAATGTTTATCAGTGTGAACATTAACTTGTCTTTGTACTGTATTGAGTTAAATATAGGTCAAGGATTTGTAACTCATTGCATTCTGTTTTTATTTACATTTGACAAAATGTCGCAGCTTTTCGAATTTGGTGTATGAAATCATTCTTGCCTGACAGCAAATTCCATCTTGCTTGTTGTTGCCAGTCTGCCCCTGCTTTAGGGTGTGACTACCTTGTGACTGACAAGTTGCTACCACGGCAACCAGTCAATCAGGATAGTTGTAGAAATACTTATCCTCCCCAGCTCGCCCCTCTCGTCTAACTATGATCGCTCCAAAAGCCAAGACTGTAAGGACCAAAAGCTGTAGGTTAACAAACCACTGGGTTACGTCACCACGGCTGTATACCTCTGCTTCTTTTGTACAGTCTGTGGTTTTGACACATTGACCTCCTTTAAAGGAAACTGTCATGCTGACTCTGTTTACGACGATGCCATGAGATTTGGCATCTGGCAGAACAGACTGCGTGCCTCCACTCTGTGTTGGAGTAAAGGTTAGAACAAGCCAGCACAATGCTACAGCCGCGGGACGTCACAGAGGCCTCCCCGTCCCAATCATAATCCTCTTACAGATTTACTCCAGGTGAGTATTCTGCCATGACATCAATGTGTGGACTAAATCTTCTCACTCAGGATGCTGTGTGTGTCTTTGAGAGTAGATGTGTGAGTGTGAGAGACTTAATCCAGTTTCAAGGTATGATGAAGTGTGAGAGGTGTAATTACCCAGCATCCTCCAGTAATCATGCTGGCAATCACGTTCACACTTAAGCTCATCTCACACAGGAAGTCAGGGTAGATTTAGTGGGTATGGTTGCGGTCTTTGTTGTTGAGTCTTATACACTGTGTGTGTGCCGCATGAATCTTTCAGATGAGACTATATAAATGATAAAGCTGCTTTATCAGTGTGTGGTAATGCAGCTGAAAGTGACTTGAAACGACAGCTGCTGCGATGCATTCCTGAACTATATAATCAATTAGAGAAAAAAATTCTCCTTATTCAGACATTTGAGACATTTTCCTTGTGAATAAATGCAGAGGCTCTTTGCAGGGCAGAAAGTAGACTCCATTAAACTTGATGTACTGTAACTCTGGATTCTGTGTCCTTAACTCTTCATCCAGGTGTTGCTTTATGATGTGACTTATTTCCTGTGTTAGTGTGTCCCGCATGGCGGGCATCCCCTTCTCCAAACTCAACTATGTGTCAAGGCTACATAGTAGTGTAAAACTGAAATAGGAACTGTGCTGCACTGTATCTGGGAATAGAGAGGCAAAGTCCCTTCCTCTCCAGGGTCTCCAACGGGACCTTTGGTGCTTCCCAAACTCAAGGATCCTTCCTTGGTAGGACGGATTCTTCCAAGGAAGGATCCTACAGAGGCTAGGCAAGAGTTCTTCCCAGCATTCAGTGAACACACATTGGACCAGGCTAGCGAGTGCCCCTAGGTGTGTGTCATTGACCCTCTGGGGACAGAGAGGGTTTCAGATTACTGTGATCATTTTGGCACTCTCTAATGTTGTTGTACAGTTTGAACAAATGTAAGCAGTATTTCCAGAGTCACATGACTTTTGGGGAGAATGTATTTCTGGATTATACTTAGAAAAAAAGCAAATAACAGGTAGGCTAAATGATTTTTTTGTAAAAAAGTACCACTCCATTACTGCTGTGACTGATTGATTTCAAATAACTAATGCATTTGTCTAATGCGGGCGCAGCTTTCATTAAAGAGGCCTGCCTTTAATTCCAGGAAATCATGTGCAAAGACTAGTGGGTATTTTATACCCTCTGACGATACACACACGCATCCTTGAAAATTCTCTAAAGGAAGGACTCTGTGCTCTGTAGAATTTCAAGGATCCTTGACACTGGAGCAGTCCTTAGGCAGGATTTGATGATGTAGCCTCCTTGAAATTCAGCCATTTAAGGATCATTCCTTGACTTTGAGAAGCACCTCTTGTCTCAGTAAAAGTAAGTACAGTAGTCAACAACAAGGGACAGATCATGTTTTGATCCTGTTTGAATTGTGCCATGATTTACACATACCATGTTTGTCAGTTTTAAGGATCATTTTTTAAGTCTAAAAAGTTGCCATTTCTTTTAGGTTTGTCGTAAAACTATTTAGTTTTGTGTGAAACCACTCACTGAACCACACGTCTCGTCTTAGAGATGTGGTTCAGTGGTGCGTCTCTTTACCTCGTGTTTTATCCCGACTCCTAATCTTACTATCAGCTATAGAGTGAAAGTAAAAGCAAGAGCGGTTGCTCGTGAGTATATTACAAAACACACCAGCATCATAGCCTCAGCGAGAGAGAAACCTATGACATCACCCACGCTACTTGTGTGGTCTGTTAAATCAGGTACTTTCACAGTCTTATGCTTCAACAGTTTTATGACAAACTGTGACTGTCTTGACTTGCAAAATAATGTTCTATCTGACAGTTACCGTATGTGTAATTCACGACATAATTCAACTGGAATGAAAAAGAAGAGTCTCACCCCACTGATTAACATACATGTTTTTCCAAAATAGGATCCCAAAATAGGGACTTTGCCTCTTTATGTAGTTTGGTCAGACCACTTTGGATCCAGGTATTAGAAATTTGAAGTAATTGGTTTGGGTCAAAGTTATGTAGGGGACCGGTCTCAAATAGCAAACAGATTTAAGTGTGTATTTTCTGTTATTATCGTGTGAATAGTTACAGTCTGTCCGGTTATTGTAAGACACTTGATGGAAACAAAGGCCCCAGACTTGAAAGAGTGGGTTGGTGCGATGGTGGAGACAGCATCTTACAAATGTATGGTTAGTAGAATAAGTGGCGATCAGGAGGAACGGGTGTCACCCTGGGACCGGTTCTGGGCTTACATTAAAATGGATGATAGGTCTAAGTAGATGTAAGTGTCCCCTGTGATTATGTGATTTTCGTAGTGGCACACAAGATGTGTGTATGACATCATTTCCTTCTGTTGTTGTTGTTTTTTTTCTTTTTCCTTCTGGACTTATTCATTTGTTTGATTATGTTGGGGCTGTCTCCATAATATAAAAAATCTATATGTCATGTACAAAGCTTTTAAAAAACTTAAATTCAAGAAAAGATTAAAATATATAAAGATGACCTGTGTTAAACTTGCCCTGAAAAAGACCCAAATTAGCCAAAACGTTGGTGATAAAACATGAAGCTTATAGTGACATTGTCTTGATCACCACCTTATTTTTGGCACAAATTCACCACATAACTGGGCTACATGCAAACCACAGGATCCGCCTGTTATCCTGTGTTTTTATGATATTAAAACAACATGGAGCAGCGTGGAAAAAAAGCCTATTGTTTTCAGTAATGCTACACAAATGTGTGCTTTGTGCTCAAGTGCAGCCATCTGTAGTTCAAACTGTAAACCTTCTGGCCACAATGAATCCCAGTTTCTTTTTAAAAAAAGTGAATGCGACACAATAACAAATCATTTATATGCTAATGAATGCGTAATATTCCCCAATACTTGATAAAGTGTTGTGACACTGCTATGACAGTCAACATCTGATATTCTACTATATCTAATATAAACCAAATCTGTGATGTAATCATTTTATCACCCCAAACTGATCAAGGGAGCTGAAGCATAAAAGCTGAACCAGAGATAGAGTGACATATTGTTTTAATGTGATATGTCATATTGTTTTAATATAATGGTGAGCTCATGTTTTTTTATAGCGCCATTGTGAGCAGGCTTGTAGTGAAGCTTTCAGATGACAGAGACATTTGATTCCACATCCGCTTATAAGATAGAATTCAGTTCTCATACGTTAAAGAAGTGGGCAGGTGTCACATATCTGATGTGGAAAAAGTCATGAAACTTAGATCACCTCCCACACATTTTATCCAAACTGGATTATGTAATAAGGGAGCGGTGGGGTTATGTCTCTTCCTGTCATGGCAGTGGTGTCTGACACATTATATAACCATTGTTTTCTCTGGATTGTGTTAATTAAAATGACTTTGAAGTTGAGTCAGAGCTCAGTTGCTAAATGGGACGGCCAATTGACAACACGGTGAAACTGGCAAATGACGTTAGGGCCAATTCTGTCTGACTGATACCAAATGAAGATTTGAGGATATGATAAAAAAAAATTATAGGATTCGATGAGTCAGAGGCAAAGTTTTACTTTCAGTTTTAATTTAAATCAGTAAAAATTGTTGTTTCAAGAGCATTTTAATGATAGCACCTTGACATTGTCTCACACCACATTCAGACTGTGTCTCACACACACACACTTAAAATCCCAATGCTTTAATGTCCCTGACCTGTCAATTGACTGAGGGCTTCTTTCCCTCCTAAGCTCCCTCATCAGATCATAAAAGATTCCTAACGACTTTCACACACACACAGACACAAACACACACTCCTGCCAACGTCCCTCCTGACAACAGGAAATCTAAAGACACAAAGACGGGCGGGCTGGTTGGGGGAGGGGTGTCGCACATATGTCACCAAAACCACAGCTTGTTTTGGGGAGCTGGTGAGGTAATGAAAGAGCCTTTCATCACAGAGGCAGCGTCACTCACTGGTGATGTTGTCTCTCAGAGACAAACATTTGCATTGCTGTCAGATAAGAAGTGGATGTCAGTTTAAAGGATACACTTTGGGATTTGTTGGAGTTTATGTAAAGTGAAAGTGTCTTCAAAATGTTAGGTTTTCTCTCCTTAAACCTCAGCTTTAATAAATATGTAAATCATTTTGTAGTGGTGGTCTTGAGGTATCATCATCATCACCTCTGGAGGAAGTTTTCTCCCCTTTTTCTCACACCCCCATCAAGGGTCAAAGCCAATGTTTTGGCTAATTTGCAACCCAAACATATTCCTTTCCCTTTCACGGCCATCTTCGTCTCCACCTCCCCATTGGTGCGGGAGGCAGGGGACACAAGGCCGGTGCTTGACTGAGCCCTGAATGCTCTTTAGTTGTCACACTTTTCCCAAACGCCTTGCAGCTGCTCCTATTGTGGCCGCAGAGGGGGGGCTCCTTAGCTGATTCTTTAGGCCTCCTGCTGCTGCCCTGCTCTCAGATGGGTTCATAGAGAGGGAGTGTGGCCCGAACAATGGCCGACGCCATGACATCATGCTTCTTATGTGGGCAAAGTCCTCATGCAGATATATGATAGGATTCCATCGCATGGAACAAAACAGGGAAGGATGTAGACAATGATATTTCTGACATGCGGGTGGGTCAGTTTTGCTTCAGCTTTGTTTAGGTGCAGTGTGTTGTTTTTTTTTCTGGTACTCCTTTTGGTCTTCTTAAACAACAAAACAAAAAAAAAACTTCATTTGTTGTTTCTGTCACTGCTGAAAGAATTTGTCAATCAACAAAATATTTAATCACTTTTAACGATAGATTATTTGGGTAATATTTTAAAGCAAAAAGGCTTAAGTCACAACTTCAATTAAAATGTGAATATTTGCTGTTTTTATTAGTTCTATAATATTAAATGACATGTCTCAGTTTTAAAGAGTCAGTCAGACAAAACTGATATAAACTGATAACTGATATTTTCTGATTGACCAGACGATTAATGGGAAAATAATTAACAAATAAATCGACAATGAAATAACAGGTAGTTGTAGCAATAAAATTTGTGCTACTGGCCATATACTTAAGACACGTTTTGTTTCTGAGGATAGAATTTTGGGAGACAGTTGGTTTGTGCCACTATGGGGAGGATAAATCTGTCCCATGTATTAGTTGCCTAAAGTTACTTGGCATATGGGTAGAGAACTAGACCCAGAAACAAATAGATCTGCACTCTTTTCCACTGAGCACTGGGATGTGAGTGTCTTTTTACTCATTTCTTGGATAATTACCTGTCACTAGGTCTGTGTTGCGTGAAATAATGTGCGGATCATTGTGCATTTTTGGCTACTTGTTAATAAATCTGTCTTCTGTCAGACATAAAATGAGAAAAAAGGACAAAATTTTCAACTGAGTACAAAAGTCAAATGAGATTTATTAAACGGTATAAAAACAACATTTAAACAAACATATGCAAAAATAGATATGATAAAGAAATATATTACTTTAGTTCAATAAATATGTCAGAATGCAGCCACTGAGGACAACGTGTCCCCGTTTTAGTCGTTGTGGGGTTCTGTCCATCTCAGCGCTGCAGTACACAGTACACAAACATGAGGTATTTAATGGTCCATTTCCCCAATGTGTCAGGATCGTCAAGGTTTCATGATGTCTTGAAAGGCAGGTATTTGCATTTTGATTGGCAACCCATTTAACTCTCAAACTGAACATGAAGATTTTCTGTCACATCTACACTGCAAAGAGGGGGATACATTCATTGTTCGTCAAATGAAGGAGTAGCTTCTATTGCCATGTCGGGCAATGGGTTTGCATTGCTTTCCTTAAGCAGTACAGAAAGCAACACTTGAGAGGATAAGTCAACATTCCTGAGACAACTGTTAGCCCTCTCTATTTTGTTTGCTTAAAAATGATTACGATTATCAAAAGCAGTTGCCTTAATGGAAAAAAAAAAAAATCTGTCCTTTGAATAAAGAATATTCAGATACTTCTAGCTTCCTCTACAGGAATAATCTCAACTACCTTTTCAGCCATTTCCCCCAGTCATCTAGGATGACTTTCACATTTAGGAGGTACAACATGAATACTGCCTGATGGTAGTGATCTAATCTCCCTTTGAAATGAGCAGGCCATCGGAGATATAGCCAGCAGATCAGTCAACATAAACTGACCCCAAACAAGAGTTCCCGTTCTGTCCAGTGATACCAGTATCACCACAAAATGGATACAACCGGAGCTGTGTTTTGTGCAGTGCTCTTTGCAGAGTCACCTGTGAGTTCAAGTCCAAGCAAAGTCTGTGCTCCCCACACCTTCCTCAGCAGCTGGGAGAGGTGGTGATGGGACTGTGGAGGAATGACAGCTGACCAGCTGATGTGTGTACAGGGATGGAGACTGGGAAGTTGAAGACTGTGCTGCTGTTGCCGATGGCTGGACTGCCCGCCTCTGAGGAGCAGGTAGACGAGGCCAGGACCTGGGACTCAAACTGAAGGAGCTGACCCATGAAGCTGAAGTTGGGGGAGATGATGCTGCGTCGCTGCTTGACAAACTCAAAGGCCTCGTCCAGCTTCACACGGTTGGTCCGCATGAGGTAGGCAAGGCAAATGGTGGCGGAGCGGGAGATGCCTGCTTGACAGTGCACAAACACACGACCTCCTTTATTCCTAACCGAATCTGTGGGGGAGGAGAGAGGAGAAAGCAACATTAGTTTACTGTAAACATTTATCAGGTGATGACATGCATTTGCAAAGAAAGGAGGTTAAAACTCTTTGTCACAGGAAGGCAAAAACACAAAAGTCTTCAACACTTGGAGTTGCTATTTAAATTCAACGGCGCTCATTAAGACACAGGAACACACTTAATAGGGGTGCAGGGTGTGAGCTTGTGGGGGTTATTCCCAAAGGAGGCAGTCTGAATGGACAAAAGAGGGGAACAGACCCCTGCTAGGGGTATTGATCTGGGAGGAAGGCCGACAGTGAGTGAGGAGAAATTGCCTTTTGTTCAGCCGGAACAAAGAGTGGCGCGGAGGGAGCCATTCAAGCCCAGCCAGCCTACCCTCTACAAAACTAGTTTGGGGCCGTTGCCTCTCAATTCATTAAAGGGGGCATCCCTTTTTCTACGCCTCAGAGATGGCGATGATGTAACCGCCATTGTGGTGGAGTGGGGAGCCTGTGCCGAGCCAGCTGGTCCGTTTTGGAGGGAACTTTTTAAAATTTAAATCCAGGAGTCAAAGAGTGTTGTGAAGGAAGAAGGGGGTTGGGTGTTTGAATTTGCCTGCCACCAACGAGCTCAGGAGGTAACAGCTGTGATAGGCTCTCACATTTGGCAGTTGAGGGAGTGTGAAGGGGGTAAACATGGTGGATGTACTCACCAATAAATTCGATTGCCTCGTTGAACCAGGAGCTGATATCGGCCTTGTGGTTGTCCTCGACCGGGATGCTTTTGTACAGGAAGGAGTCCACAAAGTGGTTGGGGCAGTTGGCAGAGACGTTGATTAAAGCGGTGATCCCTAGCATGTCTAACATGTCTTTTCTTGAAGCGTGGTAAGCACTGCCAAGGTACAGGAAAGGCAGGATCTCCACAGGACCACCCTACACAGAAAAACAAACATTCAGTCAACTCCAAAGCAGCACAACAGGAAGTGAGAAACAAACAAGCGTGTGTTATTATATGTATATTACTAAATAATAAAAATACTAACCTGGTCATATAGAGGAGTGTTGCATGGACTACAGCTTGGGTCTGCGCTCTGGCTGGAGCTCAGGGGCAAACTGAGTCCTTGTGGGGGGGAGGGTTTGGTACACATATCAGGATACTCTGTAGAAAATGTGTCAAAACCACCTGAAAAGGGGAGAAAAGGACATCTAGGTTAGATCACAGAACAGCTGAGAGGCATGACCACATTTCAATACGGGTCTCTAAAAAGGTAACAACTGCTCATGGGGCTATTTTAGAACATTGTTTACTCCAACACCAGCTGGTGTGGTGACAGCTGTAATCCGCATTTGTTGCCCCGTTGTTAGGATACAGTCAAACAATTGTGTAAGGCCCTTTTAGACAGTTAAATTAACTTTTCTTTTCTTACCTTTCAGAATAAAAACCCTGGCTCCACAGGGGTCGCGACACAGGGCCGTAACAGCCAGCATCAGCGTCCCGTCTTTCTTCGCCTGGCTCAGCTCAAAACTGCGGTCGTCCAGAAGCACCACAGACTCGTACTCCCCGGACAGGAGCCGAGTCCTGGTGTCCTCGTTGGGGACAATGTGCTCAAGTCCTAGACCCCCTCTGGCTCTCCTTCGCACTATGGTGCTGAAGCGGACGTTGGTGGAGCCCGATATGTGGGACGAGTTGAAGGAGAGGAAAGAGCGGCAGTCCAGCACCAGGCAGCCCGGGACGTCGCCCTCCAACAAGCCACGGAGGGACGCGCAGTCGATAGTGGGAACCTCCATTATGACCATAGTAGGACGGCGGGATAGAAATTTAAAATCCAAATACATAAAGCTTGTACGGCAGGAAAACAGAAGTTTAAGCGGTTGAGAAAATTAATTAATCTTTAAAGCGGCGAGTCCTTTGTTCCGGTTTGTTTAAAGAGAAAAAAAAGTCAAAAAAAAGTTTTAAGACTGTCAAAGCTGGTCCTCTTCTTGAGTGTATCCGGTTAAGTGTGGTTCTTCTTTTAAAAAAAAAGTTCAGTAAATTCAACTTTACAGTGAGTTGCTTCTGCCTGTGGGCGCTTTGAAAAGCGTTTATATACGGCTCGTGCTTGTGAATGAGAGGCCACTGACGTCAGGCGACCGCCCCTCTTGGCTTCCTGCCAGCGCTGCGGACGTCATCGCCCGCTCCCCCCTCCCCCTCCCCCCGCGGGTGCACTAGGGCAGAACAGCGCTCGCGCACATGCGGGACATTTCTGTACATGCGTGCTGCACGTACGCGGGCACGCGGTGTCAGGAAAGTTTTCACTAAAGGGGGAGAGACCTGTTCTTGTTTTTATCTTTTATAACTCTTGTATAATTAATCTAATGTTTCCAAATTATGACTGTTTGCTCAAATTGTGTGTCAGCAAATAAGGAATCTGCCAAATTTTCCATGATGTTAGTGTTTAATTAGATTTCTATTTTGCCTCTTCACCTGAGAGTTGACAAATAACAAGATAATAAGTAAATATCTGCCATGGGGGCCATAAAAGTTTATTCTTTGTTTTTATTAGTCAGAGGTACATAGTGTTCAATGCCCCGAGAGCAAAGGCTAACCATAAAAGTTAATCACTGTATAGAAATCTGAAGTCCAGTAAATTTCCACATGCTGAGAAAACACAACACGGGTCTACCAGGAAGACAACAGCAGATGGAGATCTCCTGACCTGTCAGTTTTGTTTCATTTGTGACCTAATTGAAACAGATGGATGAGGTGTTTTTTCCCAACCCCTCCCCACCTCCAAAAAAAAAAATAAATTGTGTTTTAAAAAGCAAACATGATTACAATCACTCTGGGAAACCCTTTCCATTTGTTGCTGTGGTTTGCTGACTCAGAGTGGGCAACACTGCTGTATCATAATAAGGAAGCTGGAGGATCATTATTGGTGGACAATAGGCGTCTACTGACAAGAGGGTGTGTTGAAACTGAGACACGCCACGGGTTGTTTTGTTGTGAAACAAGTGTTTACTAAGCAAACTTAAAAACAGGTAGTGTTACGACACAACACTCAAAATCCTTTATGTGTTTCAGCTCAGTAGTGCCTCAGATTATGTTATCTAATTACTCTAAACATCTAATTGATTTGTAATTAAGTTTGTACTATCACTAAAATTTCATGCTGTGTGTGCCAAAAGTTTTATTATGGATATTGCTGTCAAATGATCAAGCTGTCATATGTCATGACATCATTCTCACTTTGATGTCACCTTAACAAGATTTTCAGCCAGGTGAATCCACATCCACAATGTTTTGCCTCTCAAGAAAAGGGTAAATAGATGTGTTATGTGAGAAAGGAAGAGGGGGAAGGGAAGGGAAGCTTAAAGGACAGAAACCTAACCAATCACAACAAAGTGCAAAAACTCTCCAGCCGGTTTAACCTCACACTCCTGTGAGATGAGTCAACTGTGAGGCACATGCCACAAAGCAGGAATGTTACACACTACACAGGGGAGGAGGGTCCAACAGAGCTCTGAAAACAGTCTGTACTCAAACATTTTGTCCTCAAATGCATCCCCCCTCCAGTCATGAAGTGATGATCTCCACTGCTGAAGATTAGGAAAGACACCAGACACATGATGAAGAGGTGAACAAAGACAACAGCAGGGGCTCGGTGAAGCAATTGTGTATTTTCACATAGTAGAAAGTGTTCACACGTTTCCTGCCTAAGTTAATCATTTTAATTTATACACAGCACATGCCACTGCTATTTGTGATGTTGGTGTTTTCCAAAATGTTCTAAAACCATATTACAAAAAGTTAAAGTGGTGAAACCCATGTGTCATATTTTTTCTGTAGCTATTTGATGATAATAACCAAGCATGAAACCAAAACTTGCATTTCATCAACAGAAAAACTCCTGTTCTCCCAGTGGCCACATTTATCGTTGCAAATGTCCTCCCAGAGAAAGAATACAAACCTGTACGTGTGTTTCTGTACAGTGTGGGAGAGAATATTTAAATTTAGGTCTGAAAATAGAGCCTGAGTTAATGCCCTGTTTTGGATTCCCATAATTATGGCCCATAACCAACTGTGGCTCTCGTCCAGAAAGGGAAGTGAAACAGAGGACGACAGAGAGGCATTTCCTGTGGTTCGACCTCGCTGTCACTTGCTGTCATCCCTGTCTGTTTACTGTCATCGTCACCATAGGCAACAGCTGAGCCATCAGTGGGAAAACACAGGGCCTATCCCGTCTTCTAGTGTCTCAATAAGAGACGCTTTATTTGAGCAAAAAGCATTTCATTTCATGTATATATGAGAAAAAAAGGGAAAAACCTTAACTAGTGTATTTTGTGGATTTTCTTATCTGACAGATGACATGACGTATAGCTCTCTGTTTCTGTGTTGTTACAGTAATATAGCCCAAAATAAGCATCTCTGTTATATACATGTGATCACAGTAGATTACCGTAATGTGATAAATGTCTTTTATTTCTGAAGGTTTAGTTCATAAAGTACTACAAGTTCTTCCCTGCCTAACTTTTTGTACCTAACAAGCATGTTGTTGAACCATTTGCCAGCTTTTTTTTTTTGTAATGATGTTCGGAGACTTTTTCTACATCAGCCAAAAAGTGTAGTTGATGTGTTTGGGGCCAACGGGGCCAGTAGACGTCACCACTGGAATTTTAATTAAAAATAATGTCTCTCTCTAAGGCAATTTTCTCACAGAGGCAACATAATTTATGGCCTGCTGTTTGAGGTCACATAGTTGTCAGATAAACATGCAGCTATACTGGCTGAAGGCTGAAATATGGGCTACTTAAAAACAGCATGTATGTATATGTGTATACAATAATACCAAGAAGTCATTAAAACTATCTCCTAACTATTGTAATTATTTATTTATCTTGTTCTTATTCCACAAATGTAACTGATCTGTTCTGCAGTTACTCAAACTATTGGTGAGTTGGTGACACTTTAAGCAGTACAGCAAATAATTTATATATTATATAATACCATAAAACTTCAATTAAAGGCCCAGTCCCTTTTACTAGCCCAGTGTGGCTACACATTTTGACAAATAAATGGCTGCAGTTCATTTTTAAAATGTATTTATTCATTTATTTTGTATAGTTTATAGTTTTTATAGTTATTCAGATGTATTAAAGGTGGGTTGTGGCTACCTCAAATTATGTGTCCATTCCTTGATTACCCTTTAAGTTATTCATATTCCATTAGCCCACAAGGGTGCTCAGATCAAAATAATCAAATGGGTTTTTCATAAAAAATGAATCCAAGTTGTAAGAATTGTTTTAACAGGACAACGTGGGGTTGTTTCGAAAGGCTGGGTGCTGTAACCCCTGAGTGCTGTAACTCCCGCTCCCTCTGAAGCGCTGTCTGTTGGAGCTAGCTCAAATGAATGATTTGTAATTAATATATTACCCGAAGACTAATTTGTATACAAGTCATATACATATTGGTTTAAATAAACAATTTGATTGTATTTCCCAATCTTTGCTGACATTAGTTTTTTTGTGAATGGAATTAAAGGCCTGTCCCAAATATAGGCCTGTTCATTTCAGCCATTTAGGCAAATAATAGCCTGGGTCATTATTTGAGGTTTTACAGTAACTTATAGAAAAAATATTTATACAATATAGTGTAGATGTAAGCAAAAAAACTAACATTTCATATGATTACAACTATATTATATTGTTATGTTGTATTATATTGCCAGTAACGTGTTGCATAGTCACAGTCACAAATGCCCCAGTAGGTGCTTTCAACTAGTGTTATAATACATTTATTAGTTGTTTATATATAGGGAGTTTAAAATAAAGTTTTACTTATTAGTTTATGAGAATAACAGTCCCAAATGGGCACACAAATAAGCACACGATCAAAGAGGAAGCCTTGACAGTGCTTTTCAATTTAATGGATGATTTAATTGTCATGTGTTACACTATTGCTTTAATTATTGGATGATATGTACTCTCGGCTACTGTTTTGTGCACACATAATATATTTTGCATTAGAATTTTACAAGATAGGTTATTTTCTACTATCTCTAGGATGTCATTTTAACGTCTGGCCAGGGATAACAGATGCATCATGCACACATTTTTATGTAGGTAAAGAAATAAATGAATTGTAAAGTTTATTTAAAGGTTACCCTAAGGCTATAATAATTATTCAGAGACTTGAAAAAATACTGTGTGCATGGTCCCTGACAAATTAATGTATTATAACAAGGGAAAATGTATTGTTGATGTAAAATAACATAAGAAAATAAATCAATAAAAAAAGAAATTTATACAAATCATAGACGAAAGACTAAACCAAGATTTGAGAATTATTCCAGTGCTGCGTGATTATTTTATTTTAATATTAAAACAATCAGCGAACATAAAGAACATAAAGGATGCAGCGCTCTCACAGGAAGTAGAATCAGAGCGAACAGGAAGTAGCTCTCAGCCAATCAGCTTTTGCAAAGCGTCCTAAGCTGACGTCAGCCCGGTACCGATGAACAACCGGTAGCGTTGAAGGGAGCTGTATGTTAGCCCGTTGTTTGTAGCTTTGTCCGCTTATCCCCCTGTCAAACGTGCAAACATCATGCCTTTCGATGTTAGGAGGTGAGTACGGAGCTTCCGTTCATTTTGGGTGAGCTGTGGCGGGACGGTGGCGGTGTTTGACAGTCTGTGAGCTCTGGATGAATTAACGGTGGGCAAAGCATCGCCTACTAATGAGCGAGTCAAAGTTGAAACAGTGGTGTTTCACATTAGGAATGAATGGGCTGCATTGTCGCAGGGGTGTAGAGTTTGTGTTGAGTCGGTGGAGTGATGCTCAGGTATGCTCTCAGAGTTTTTGTGGGGGCTCCTGCCTGCGCATGTGCAGATTTCCACATCCATCCTGTTATTTGCAAGACGTGACACTGATTACAGTGACCCCAGGGCACAGGAAAACCTAACAGTCAATACAGTTTTGTCGTAGCTGCATGTTTTACTAAACAAACGTGATGGCCTGATTTAGTCTTATTCATAAACCAAGCCTCCATCATTGTCCCAATACACTAAAAGAGTCAGTTTTTAGGATCATTAGCAGCCAACAAACAGTCAGAAACAGGTAATGAACAGTCAGAAATACACCTGACTAACAGAGCCATTCAACTAACCTATAGATATTGAGGCAACAGGCACAGAGCTGACAGTCACACCCACAGAGCTGTTGAAACTGTCAATAGAGCGCACCCTAATCAAAATAAAGGACAGGATGTTTGCTCAGTGGTCACTTCGTAAGTGACAGATACTGTCATGGTTACAGGTAGCCTACATACTCAACCCTAAAATGTGAGTGGAGTATTAACTTTATACTATTTAAAAAAAAAATGTCTATAGAGTGTTAAAGGGAAGTTTTTTTGTAGGCCAATACAGAAGTTGGTTTCCTTCCTGCTTGGTTTGTTGCAAAAAATAATCTCCATGGCAACCACACGTCTAACATACTAACACTTTTTGTACAGCAAGATAATCTTCACAAATAAATACCACTCCTATGATTTTTAAAGCTTAAACGCAATCACCACAGGTCAAAATCTAACATTAGGCTTTAAATGAACTATGTTATAGTTGCATGACTTCAGAGCCGTGTTTGGCGTGATGAGCAACCGTCTTTTTCAAGTCACACAAAGGCTTCAAATTTTAAGAGTGGGGTATTTACTGACATATTTATGTCATAGAATAAACCAGGAAAGTTTCTCCTCTTGTGTTAACCACAGACCTTATTTCAGGCACCTATCCAAAAACCGATTAAAAAAAAAAACCCGTTGTCTCTGTGACAAGGGAACTGGGATAACTAGAATGCTAACTCATTTCTGGGTTTCAGGACTCATTTCCTGGAGCACTCAATATGTCAAGATGTATTTAAAAATGCCCGTCACTTCCCACTTCCCAGAACCTAAGGGGACATATGAAAG
This sequence comes from Cephalopholis sonnerati, assembly GCA_019142605.1. Classification (NCBI taxonomy): domain Eukaryota; kingdom Metazoa; phylum Chordata; class Actinopteri; order Perciformes; family Serranidae; genus Cephalopholis; species Cephalopholis sonnerati. Next base: position 18,901,919 of record JAGQAX010000004.1, on the reverse strand, counting down.
TGCCTTGTTTTGTTTGACCAAAGGCCAAAGATACTCATTTTACAATAATATGAAAAAGAAAAGCCCCACATCCACTCATCTGAGAAGCTTGATCACAAGAATGTTTGTTTTACTAGTTTGTTGGAAAAAATGACAGATGATTGATAGATTATCAAAATGGTTGCTGATCATTTGTTTGTCGATCGACTGTTTCATTAATTGACTTTTGAACTAAAACAAGGAGAAAAATGTGTAATTAAAAAAAAGAATCAAGGAATGTAACATTATTTCAATTGGTAATATCTAGTGCCAGTTATTTTGAACCATAAATATTGAATTTTCAAGGTGAGATCACACTTTTGCTGAAAAAAAATGTTCTGATAATCTATATTTCATCATTTATACACTATAGTCAGTCAAGAAAATAAGAATTTGTGTCATTCTAATGTCTTCAGTGTGAGGATTCGCTGCTTTTCTGTGTTTTATGTAACTGTAAATTTTTGGTGGGGTATTGGACTGTTTGTCGGACACAACAAGCTATTTGCAGTTGTTACCCTGGTAACGGCTGATGAAAGTGATCGTCACTTGCAGCCCTGGGTAACACATGAGCTGTCTGTCAGCGTAATCACAGTTGCGTTTGTCTTCCTCACAGACCACAGCTGTGTTGTACAGATAATTTACCAACACACAGGATCTGACGTAACTCTTGTTTGTGATACTACACTATGACCCATGTATGATGGTGGTGTGAGAGCAGGTGTGTCATAGGGTCATCAGATGGTCATTTCCTGTTTGGATGCACCACTGATCATACAATACCTACATTTCAACAGGTGGAAGTTGCTCAACTGACCAACTACCTACTTGTTTTGAGGTTTCACCCGTTCAGAAATACTGATGGGTTAGTCACCAGTTTGAGAGTGTGTAACAGCATTGATTACCGTAGGTTTCACCATGCTCAGGGTAGATTGTTTTCCCAGAATGCTGGGTTGCTTAAGTACATCAAAAGTAAGTTTATTGGATATCAAAGAATTACAGCTCGTCTTCTTTTTCGGATTGTCAACAAGTCCTGGTGAAAGACCAAAACCAACAACTCTTATCGCTTTGTGACCCCTGACTGTGTCACCCCAAGGTCATTGCTGTCTACTAGGGTTGTGATTCATAAAGAATGGCTTGTAAATGTTAAAGAAGGCTTAGTCACTTCCTTTAAATAAGAGCTGGGCGTATGACAACTCCAGAGTTTTTCCACAGATTTTAGAAAAAGTTTAAATCTTAAATTAATATTGTCTATCGCATTACAAATACAAAAAGAGGACATTTTGCTCTGTTGATAATGCATTTGTTCTGGACTATTAATACACATTTGGTGTTTTAGGAAAACTTTACAGTAGCAGAATTGTGAATATATTTCAGGCTTTGGATGCACTACTTGTTAGTTGGATCAGTTCATTAATAGTTTTGGAGTGTTCATGGGATTTTTTGACAAAAAAAGGAAATACAGAACATCATTGACCTTATCCTTTAAAATGTACTTAAAATATTTGAAGTCATACGGCTTCTCTAATGTCTGTCTGTCAAAAAAAACAAGAAGGTTAGGCTATAGGAGGCCCACTTTATATTGTTTTTTTGCCCCCTTTCCTTCTACTATCAAATTATAAGAGTTTTAAATTGTGAGCCAAGGCAGGACATTTTTCATTTAATATAATCTTTATTCTTTTAATATCCTTAAGTTTATGTATTATTATTACTATTTTGTTACTGTTATTAATCTCAATTTGCATTCAACCTGATGTTGTAGCGTTTCAAATGGGGTGACTGCTTTCTCACTCACTTAACAACTAACCTACTGAAATTATCCCCCACTTAGAAAGAGTTTTCTTCACATCCTATCTTTAAATGCTTATTTTTTGCTTGTACTAATGTACTAACTCGTGTACCAATACAAAACATATAGGCCTATTAGATGTGATTGATTTGGGAGGCCTTTCTTCTTGAAACATTACATAAAATGGCAATTCTAACTCTAATTAACAACAGAAGAGAGTGTATCTGAATGTATTAGCTCTTCATGTTGCTTCTGAACAGTGTTTCAGCAGTAATATATACAAAGATCAGCTTCTTATGATAAGGATAACCTGATTCAGAATGACTCAACAGCAGCCTCTCTGAATGAATGAGTGAAGAACTGAAAGGCTTTTATCCTCAAGTTTAATTGACCTTAACATTATGTCATTTATTGACACAGGCAGGTTTGGCTCGGGCTAACCTGGTGATGTCGTGCGTTTGCTTCTTGGTTGATTAAATCATGGTGACTTAAGCAAGGATGCTCAGTGTCAATAGATGTCATATCTCTTTATCTTAACAGTGACGGGTGAGTGTTTACTGTTTGATACTTGACGTACACTTCACGCAGATGAATGAATAGAGACCTACGTAAAGAAAGGCGTAGGCACGTGTGCTGCTTGCGGCTTGTGATGTGAGATGATCATATGTGAGAAGAGAAATTAATCATAAACATCCGTTATGCAGGTTTACTCAGCAAAAGGTTGAGCTACTGCCTCACCATGACTCATAGCGAGATATGGTTTATTTAGTAAGGGCCCTTCCTTGAAAAGAGGCCCTGTGGTGTCAACAGAGAGATGCTGCTGGTACACCATGTCCTCACTAATAACAAAACATCTGAGCCCTTTTTTTACAGAAGAATGAGCAGTGGGAAGTGACAGAGGGAGATGTGTTGACTGTAATTCAGGAAATTACAAACGTCAACGGTGGACCGAGAGGTGAACTCTCAAGAGTCAACATTAGTATTCATGAATACAGAGTGTTCTGAGCAGAGGTAATTAAGTGAAACTGAGTTCTCATCAAGCTCGAAAAGAAGTATGCCTAAGTGCATCAGATGTGTAGTTCAAGTATTTAAATATATAACATTTAAATTAGCATATTTAAAATGACAGTGCTTTTAAGACAAATACTTCACTGAATGTATTTCTTCACAAAAAAAAGGGGTTTTTTGTTTTGTCATTCATTTTCCGTAACCGCTTATCCTGTTAGAGGTCAACTTACGGTCAGTTTAGAGTCACCAGTTAACCTAGCCTGCATGCCGTAGTACCCAGGGAAAACCCACACAGGGAGAGCGTACACGGAGGGCTCCCCCAACCTGGATTTGACAAAGGAACCCTCTTGCTATGAATCGACAATGCTAACCACTGCAAGGCAATGCTGCCTTATTATTAAGTTCAATTGAACAAAAGTATATGGATGTTAAATATTTAAAATATATTTCTAACTGCTACAATATGCTTTATTGTACTTATAGAAATGAAATCATATTATTTTCAATGTGACTGACGCGCAGTGTGTTAAAGCTACACAGATGTCAAATTATTAAATTTTACTTTGTATACTGTAGTTTAAATGTTATTTCCAAATAAAGAAATAGTAATATATCCTTAGAAATATTACAGCTCATCACATTTTCCCCAGATTTGCACAATAATGTATTTGTAATAAGGAGTGGGAATCACCAGAGGCCCCACGATACAATGTTATCACGATTCTTAAGTCACGATTAAATACTATTATCATTTTAAATCTTTTTGCAATATGCTGAAATATTAGTTTTGAGATAACATATATTGCGATAAATTGTGATTTATTACCATATTTTTAAGCACAAAGTGTATCCCCAAGGGAAAACTTTGTCACCGTCTGTTTAATCTAATAAGATGAAAGTTTTCAGTCTGTTCAACTCTTCAATCGTCTTTATTGCAGCAAAAATCAGTCTAGTGGACTGAAAAAGCAGTTGATTTTATTATTCTATTAGGCTACCAAAAGTTTAATTTGTATTAGCAATATTAAGAATTTATATAATAGAAAAACTGATACTTCGCGTCCTTGTATCGGTACAATATTGTCATGCAAAATATCGTAACACTATGCTGTATCAAAGGTTCTTGACCACCCAAATCAGCTCTTACCCAGGTATGCTCAAGCATGAATCTCACTTGATCATAAATGTGAGGTGCTTTGCTGATTGTTTCAGCATTGGTAACATCCCGTTAACACTCTATACGGGCAGGTGTTGTGCCGTGTGCAAATACTCAGGCTCATGCACCAAGAACTGGAAAGGTCCTACCAAAAAAAGGCTGGAGGAAGAAGAACTTCAGCAGCTGTAAAATCGATGTAACAGTAAATAAACGTAGACAAAGTAAATGTTATTTTCCAGAGCGTCATTAATTGTGTTACAGGAAATTCAAAAACCCTGCAATGACAAAACATTTGTGATGCTGTAAACACCGTGTCGACAGAGGAACAAAGCAGCAGAGCAGCATGTCAGCCAGTCAGACACTGAATGTACACAATAACATCCAGGGGTTTTTATAGTCTTAAATGGGGTCAAGGGACCAAATGTATTTCTGTAGCCCATAAATTTAATAATCCAATCATCATAATTACTCTCAAGCATGTATGATATTCATGCATTTTTTTGATGTTCCTGAAATTTAAAACATGTTTCCTTTTGTTTGACAAACTATTTGTGGACTGTGAAAACAAGATGTTTTTCTTATCTTGATAAGAGTGCCCTCGACCACTCATAAAAATGTTATGTTACGTCAGAGGAGAGCAAGTACAAGAAAACATGGGTGAAATTTGTTTGTGTATCACTTCCTGCATGAAGCCCACTGCATCATATCAATATCAAGATAGCGCTGTGATGTCATACTATTATTTTTGTCCTTATCTCCACCCCCTAACATCAAGCGTAATTCAGACCTTGTGTCCTGTGTCCAGATATGTCCAGACTGTTGGTGGACAGATGTACAGTAACATCCATCTGAGACTATTTAAAGTAGCATCACTTTCCATCTCTCGTCTCGAGTGACCAGACAACTGAGATTTTGTTTCATCGCTCATGTTCGAGTTTAGCTGTGGGAAACTGTGACTGCTAAAAATAAGTGTTTGTGGTCCCACAGCGAGAGGTGAGGATCTCTCTGACTATTAATAACCTGGTCTCGGGTATAGACTTCGAAACTCACTTTCAAAGGCAAATCAACTGCCCTCAGCTGTGCAGTGGGTAAAAACATTTTTGATTTTAAATGTGCAAACAACTATATTAGGATGGCTTGTTTTTTGTGTAACATAATTTAACCAAGATCTATGTATGTGCTATGAAAACAATAAAAAATCGATTTAAGTGAATTTCAGTTTCAGTAGAACTCAAAAAGAGCTTATGTGTACCAGTACCCCAAAATGGATATCTGTGAATATACGTTACATATTTAAAATGTATTAAAAGTTGCGTCATAAGTAATAAATTGTGACATAGTTGTTCTGGTTTGGTATAATATAATGAGGCATATTTTAAATGTATCTATTTACACATATATCAGAAGATATCAATATCATTTACGATCAAATTTTGTTACACATAAATTAATTATATTGTCTAAACAGATAAATAAGGTCTACTTGGTTGATACACATTATTTGTACATATTGCGTATGTAGTCCTGTATTTGTAAACAAGCTTGGTGGTCTCTCTAAGATGCAGGTAAGCCCTAAAGTTCTTGTTTCTATCTGTCTGCACACGGTTCTCAACATGGAGGTGGCTGGGCTGGTGGCTAGCAGCTAACGGTGCTAACAGCATGAGCAGTGCTAACAACAGCCACAGTGCTAACAGTGTTAACCTGAGTGGAACTGGAGGATGGGCATTGCGCTTCCACGACCACGCCGCCCCGATATCTGTGGCAACCACTGCATAAGTGTAGTGCAAAGCAACAGCATTTAGCTAACCAGTGGGATACACTCAGAGGGACTCACATGCGTTAGTATGCACACACGGCCGGACCATGTACCACAACAAAGCACAGAGAACTTTGCATTACAAAACACACAGATGTCACGTGACTTTATTCTCTGCTCAGGACACCATTAATCCACTGTATCTTTACATAGCACATAGTTGTTTGCTGCTATATTAAAAGCTGGTATAAAGCTTGTTTTAACTAAGTGAGCTGACAAGGTTTCAGTGGGAAACACCACCTAAGTTAAGAATTTCAGTGTTGTTTCCATGGCCTAGGAAAGTTCAATCAATATTTGTGAACATGAGCTACTCTCTCTCAAAGCCAGAAGCCAGAGAAGTAAAGCCCCTTTCCCACTGCACAAAAACCTGCTAACATCTGGCTTTTTAATGCAATGGAAAAGGTTTTAATCGGCATTTACACCTGGGTGAAATGACTCTGCAGTATTCATAGGTATTTATCGCCTCCAGCTCCAATTGGCATTGATGGGAACAGAACAATTGGGTGAGCATGCTACTTTTAGCTTTTTTACCTGCAAGATGCAATGACAAGCTACAACCGAGACAGCGCTCAAACATTGATCCGAATTGTTTGCACTGAGTTTAAAAGAGAGAAGTAAGAGTTACATAAAAAGATTGAAGCGCTGGCCTCCATGCTCCTTTCTACTGTTTACCTGTTCTCCAGTCTGTCCGTGACGTTGAACGTGACACTCCAAAACAACCCCCCACATACACAGAAAAGCATACTCGTTTACTGCAGAGCCGTGAAAGGAGTCAAAAGACTATTTTTAGTGAGATTACTTGTGAAAAACCTGCATATATGCGCTAATTTTGGTGGAAAAGGGGTAAAAGCCTCAAACTTGTGATGTCATCAAGTACAACATCTGGAGCTGCTCCATAGACGATGAGTGGGAGACTGAATTTGTTGACCCACAGAATGTTTGTTTTCCTTTTTTAATACTCAAATGAGCTTTATTCTGTTGTAGTGTTCTCAGCTCTGAAACAGAAAATGTACCCATATACTTAGAACGTTCCCCTGGGTACTCTCCATTTCATTTTTAACATCTTACATCAGAAATTTGAGTTTTAGCACTCTAGCTTTTGGATTTGAGAATAGTTGTTCATGTTTACCAATTTCTTCAGACTGTCTCAGATCATGGGAATAATATGTGTGACTTTTGGAAATGGGTGTAGTTCCCCTTTAACAACATGGGTCATGTACTTTCATCACAGGTGAACCCACAGGGGACCATCTAATCCTCAGTAAGATGGAAATCCACAAAAGTAGACTTTCAAGGTTTTCACATGACAGTGGTGTATTATATCGCAGAGCTCCACCTGTCTGGCGGCCTCAGGAGGTCAGCGCTGTGGCTGGGTGGAGAGGAACGTGAGGACAGAATCCCTCTGCACATTAAAGCTTAACATTCAGGAAGTGTGTTACACTAGAAGTTATTCTGATCCTGATACAGAGCGACCCCTCCCTGCCCAGCCCCTCTCTGTGCTGCCTGTCCTATATATCCCGCCAGGCCTGCTATAAACACACAGTGATCTAATTCTAATGGGACATGGGTGCAGGAAGTTATAGATGGATGTGGATCAGAGGAGGAGATGGAGGGAAGCTGGCTGAGGCGTTGAGGATCCAGTTTTTTTTGTTTTGTGTGCGGTAGATAAAAACAAAGCTGAGCCAAAACAAGAGAAGCAGCAGGGTCGGGGCTGGACAGTACAGGAAGCCCTCCCTCCTACTTCCTCCTCCGCCCTGCATTGCATCAGCTGTGGTTATTTCGCCGACAGCTCTCGGTGCAAGAAATGTGAACAGATGTGTTTTGGAAGGAGATGAGGAAGGGGGAGTAAGTGTGAGAGTGGAGATGAGAAGAGGGAGTGGGTGGGGTTTGTCAGCGATGGAGTTTGGGGTCGAAAATGTTTCACTGCCCAAAAAGGACATGCGCAAGAACTCATGAACCTAAATAGTTTTGGTGTTGAGTAGCAGATTTTTTTTCCTCACCTTCTCAGCTCCCCAAATAGGCAACAACAGTATTTCATAAGAGAGTTGATTGTGTCAGGGTGTGATGATCCTCCTCCGCCTCTGATTCACTGATTTAAGCACAATCTGAAAATATCTAAGTCGATACGAAAATGTCAAGTTAAAGATTCAGATGAGAATAAATCTGCGGTGCGTTTCTGTCAGACTGAATCCTTCACTGTGGGTGTTACTGTATGTAATTGTACGGTAACTTACACTCTCTGCCAAAAGGATCAAACCGTATAATTTGAAGTTATGTTTATGATTCCAGTGTGTCTCTTTTCACTGGTGTGTGTGTGTGTTTTTGTTGGCTTTGTGTTTTCCTGTGTATATGCTGAGTGTCAGAGACCTTTGTTGGGGTCAGGTCAAAATTACAGAGCTCACATTCAGAGGAAGAGGTGTAACCCTGTAAAAAGTGTGTGTGTGTGTGTGTGTGTGTGTGTGTGTGTGTGTGTGTGTGTGTGTGTGTTGCGGCCGGCTGTCTGGACCTGTTGTGTGTAATGGCGTTGGTCCAGAGCTAACATTCCACCTCTCTTCTGTAATATCGCAATGCCTTATGGGTACAGAATGTGCTTCTTTTCTCAGCACGTAGTGTTTACATTTTCTTTTTTTTTTTCTCACTCTCCCTTTCCCTTTTCTTCCTTTCTCTCCTCAGATTCGATATCTACAGGAAAGTGCCAAAAGATCTCACCCAGCCCACATACACAGGAGCTTTCAGTGAGTCGTCCTTCACACACACAACGGGCCAAAATTTATGAGCTTCTATTTTTGGTTGTTTTTTGTTTGGATATTTTGCTCAATCAAGTTTTAGCTGTGTATTTGTCCTCATACGTATGTGTGTAAAAATGAATAGAATTGAGTTTGTTGCAATAACTTTCCATTTCCCATGCAGTCACAAACTTTAAACATCCTTATTTGCTTTCTTGCTGAACATAGACTGATAAGATTGACACCACTCTTATTACTGTACATAAAATATGAAACTAGTAGACGGCAGGTTTAGCTTAGCACAGACTGAAAACAGGAGGAAACAGCTAGCAGAGTTATGTTTGAAGGGAACATTATTCACCTACGAGCAGTTTAAAACAAATTTACACCAAATCAAATGACAAATTGCAGTTTTATCATTGTTTTTACACTTCAGTTTATTTGCGTATTAAACAATTACTATTTATTATTGTATCCGACTTTCAGGACCATAGAGGCAGGTTGCGCCTGGCTTTGCGGTGCAACTATTACCAGCACCGTATCATAGCCTACTTACGCAAAATCTCGAGGTCAGAGCAGCAAAGTTCGGGTTGCGGTCCAAAAGTGGGTCGCGGGTCCATTCTGAATGAACCACAAGTGACTCGCAAACATTTCAAATTTGTAAAACCAGACACTTTATTTTTAAGTACAATGAATTTCCAGCACAAAGCTTTGATTTTGAAGTGCTGTTTCTTGCTGTAGAGTTAGTGACTAATGGACAACTGCTTGACTCACGTAACGAACTAGCTGGACAACACGGCCAAACACAAGTATGACGCTGAATTTATTAAACAGTGTGGACCTTGAACTAATGACCAAGGAGGAATCTGGACCCCGTGGCTGAACCAGTTGGGAACCACTGTATTAAAGTATTGTTCATGGGGCCGATGTAAAGCTCTGGGTCGTCCTCAACTTTTCCTCCTTTGTTACTGTGTACTGAAATTTACGGAAGAAAGACAAGATATCTGGTTGCTGTGATCGATTGTTCCTCATCATATGACATGGTCAGGTTACAGCAGTCGTGCATCATGACGGCATCGCTCTCGCTTTTAGCACCTTCTGCCATTTGAAAACAATAGATTATATGTACTGGCCTTTAGTCTTTAATGGTACTTTGCAGCAACATTTCAGTCAGTATTGTGAAGCTTAGGTGATTTATTTTTCTTAAAGTATTTTTTTTCTCAAAGTGAAAAATACAGCCAGTAACAAAATCAGACATTCATCCAAATAATAGAATTTATTTTTGATGTCATATATCGCATGTTATGCTGTCTAAACTGTGGGCTCTTAAAAAGCAATAACTAATGACTTTGTAATCCCAGCTGGGATGAAGAGGTACTATGTAGCATACCTGAGGAGTTTAAAGGAGGTGATGTATTGAGGAACAGATTAGGCAGGGAGAGATGACAGCTGTAATTCAAGTACCTACCTGCCCGAGCGCAGTACTACGTCCCAATGGAGTCATGGAGTCATACGGCATGGGGGCAGTACTTGTTTTAGCACAAACTAGTATGGTAAGAATGTTAATGATCATACTCTGCCATCGCCTCAGGCACCTGAGAAGTCATCAGTGGAAATCTAAATGCTTTTCCTGTCAGGTCATGTGTTTTCCTACGTGTCATCAATAAGTCATTGTGTAACCAGTGAATAGTATTGATTATTCACTGCTTGATTAAATACAAAAGACCTGATGACACATTTTTGGCTCCGCTGTCATTTACTAGTATTGGTTATTCATTGGTCAGCTGATGACGAGGTAGAGCAAAATGTCAAACTCAAACCAAACTGATGACAGAGTGGATAAGCAGCGCTGTCATCGAAAAGTGAGCCATTTTTAACAGATTATAAACAACCTTCCTGGATGACAGGGAAGAGAATGGATTTGCTAAACATATACGCACGGTTTCCACCCATGAGGAAGTGGATGGAAGTTCTTCCTGTCCGCAGTGAACACCCTTTCCTGTCTCCATCCACTGTCTAGGGCTGAGGGCATTGGGTTGATGTGGATGTTAGACAACTGTTATTGCTTCACCCACAGCGGGTCAACTCACATTTTGGATGTGTTGTTCAGAGGCACCCAGAAACAGGCTCCCCCTCTTCACAAAAGGCCAAATATTTGACCCTGTCTGCTTTTGTTATTCTGTTATAAGGCCACATTCCTTTGAGTTCAATTTTGACGGTATTTACTGTGAACAATAACTCTGTTTTGGCTTCAGTGGTGTCCGGAGATGTACTAGCTTTAAACACAGTGTATCAATCTGTTGTTTGACTGATTTTCTGTCATGATAAGTCATGTCATACATGTCATAATATGTTTGTCTTGCCTGTGCTGATAGAAAATTCTCATTTTTATGTGTCTTGTGAAAACGAACCTTGGGCAGTACAAAAATACTCGGCACATCTGATTACGGAAATGCAGCGCTAGTTTCAGATGTCACCGACTGATTCATGGTGTCATTGTATCTGACTCTTTGTGTCACAGCTCTGAGAAAACAAGCTTCCTCTCTTAAAGAATGAAGCAACTTTTGAACCCATTTCATCCCGTGTGTAGCACTGGAAAAGGATGAGCTCAAGTTTAAATAAAAGAACACTCATGTGAGGTCTTTGTAAATCACTTGGTTTGTCAGTGTTTCCATTGCGGGGCTGTTAAAATTTAAAACAGTAGCATCCCATTACGCTGATCTTTAGTAATCCCCTTCCACTCTTGCGCCCTTTGAAGTCCGGGAAGAATTACTGTACAAGTCTTTTAATGAACCTGAATTGGTGACCTATGTGTCATAGCGACACTCCCTTTTGTTTGTTGGTTAAACATTACCTTATGTAAAGCTTCCACCAACCACAGGTTCGGCCCTGCCAACCACAAGGTCATGTGACTGTGAGATCCTAGGATACTGTTGCCACGTAAACACACCTCACCTGCTGAGTGAGAGCTTTCTGACGAGGCTCTCGCCATACCAGATAAACCACAGTTGCGCAGGCACAGATCAGTTCCTTCCATATTTATCTTAGTAAACACATGACGACGTTTTATATGACCCTTCGGCTGATTAGTTTGACACATGAAATGAAACAGAAAGCCTGGTCGCTTCTCCTTTTAAGCTTGGGCTTTATTTAGGCTCAGACTGAACAAAAATACATATTATTAAAGGTTAATATTCCTAATTTGGTTTCTGTCTATCTTTTAGTCGAACTCTTAAAGGGAAAGTCCACCCTAAAATCAAAGATACATGTTTTTCCTCCTATCTGTAGTGCTATTTATCAACCTAGGTCGTTTTGGTGTGAGCTGTCGAGCATTGGAGATACCTGCCGTAGAGATGTCTGCCCTTTTCCTATATAATTTACCTTGACCTAGTTGTGAGCAGTTTCATGTAAGAACTACTTTCTTTCTCCTGAACTGCACCCACCAACTGTATCACTGTCTACTGCTACCACTGAGCTAACTGACAGGAGGACGCCATTGATGTTTACATCACAAGCACGAGCCTCTCATCCATATATAGATGCCGTTTTTGTCTACACAGTGATTTGGATGGTGGGTGTAGTTCGCTAAAAAGAAAATAGTTCCTAACTGAAACTGCTCACAACAAGGTCTGTGGATTATCTTGAGTAACTGGGTCCTGATTTCTGGAAAGAGACATTGCTGTTGAGCACCACAAGCCGAGGGCCATCTAGTTCCATTATATTTGGGAGAAGACAGACATCTCTAACGCTCTGCAGCTCACACCGAAAAAAACACAGACTGATAAATAACACTGCAGGTAAGAGTTTTGGGGTGAACTTTCCCTTTAAAGCTCCTTTGTAGGAGCCATTTTTGGTCTGGGTGATTGTGAGTTTGTCTCAAAAAAAACTAAAAAGAGCTGTTTGTATGACTTGCATAGCATGAGCTCACCCCTCTCAAAGCAGATATGCTGTAATCATGGCTGCCTGTTGTGCTGGTATTTAATGTGTAATTAGTGTAGGAGGGTCCTTAAAAACCTGCGTAATGGCAGGCTTAACACCGCCAGTAAAACAGCTATTTAGGGAAAAAAATTTATGGCTGCTGTGATTTCATTAATGCCAATACCTTAGGTCAGCCATCCCTAATGGCTGGAACAGCCCGGCTCATTTGGTTTGCATCATCCCTTGAAACGCTGGTGTAATGTGAGATTAATGTGAAATAAATGCCATACGTAAAATCAACAGGGACTTTAAAGTTTAATATCCAGTTTTAACTTTCTTTCTCTCTGCCCACAGTTTCCATCCTCTGCTGCGTCTTCATACTCTTCTTGTTCCTGTCTGAGCTGACGGGATTCATAGCCACAGAAATGTAGGTATCACGGCATCAGATCTCAGAATAAGGGTGTAATATCCTGCGGCTGAGAACACGCTAATCCAGAGGACGGTTCCTTTGTCGGCACACGGGCACAGAACCTACTGTCTGAAATATACAAGACGGGGAGTTAATCATGAATGTCAATGCCCTCATTATGATGTATTCTGCTCGGCCCGTGTTGTAACCAATGAATGGAGTCAGTTTTCTCACAGGAAATTGGCTTTGTGCATGCGTCAGCCGCTTGGTGATGTGATGTGTAATAAGGGAGGGCTCGGGGAGGGGAGGGGGTGTAAGAGGAAGGAAATTACACTAACAGAGATACACGAATGCCTTTTCCTTGCAAATTGGCAGAAGATGAATCCTTGACTGTTAAAGTGGTGTGTGTTGGAGGAGAAAGTAGTGTTTTTAATACTCAAATTGACTTTTTTTTCTCCTCTCATTAAAAGTTTAGTTCGAGCTTATATAACCATTTTTTTCTCTTCTCTGTGCGTTACAGTGTAAATGAACTGTATGTGGATGATCCTGATAAAGACAGTGGTGGGAAGATAGAAGTGAGTTTAAACATCAGTTTGCCAAACTTACACTGTGATTGTGAGTATTTACATCATATATACATATATGCAACTCTACACTCTTTCTTTGCTTTACCCTTGTGTGTTTTCTTTTTCACATTTTCATGGCCTCCTCTTTTACAGTTGTGTTTTTCTTCTTTATCAGACAGTATCACACCTACCACACCCTATCATTTAACACAGCACACTGGCAAAAGATAAATGATTCCCTAGATAAAGACGCAGACACATAACGGTTTGTTTACCCGACTGTGTTTTGCCATGCTCCTAGATAACACTAGATTTTAGGCCAGCCTCAGGCCCGTGTCACCTCTGTTTGATCTCATGCTGCCACAAAGCCGTAATCTGAGTCTGAGTTGCCTCTCTTGGCTCGTCTGCTGTGCTTCGATGTCAGAGCAGTGGGCAGGACGGAGAGCAGTCACTGGTTATTTGCTCCCCATGACTCCCCTCAGAAACTATGCCCAATGACACACACACACACCGGCGAGGCCAGGGCAGCACAGAAAACACACATTCGTTCGATTCAAGCGATATCCAAAAATGGCAACGCTAATAAATGCCTGTGTGAAAAATGAAGTCCAGATTTCTGCGAGAGAGGCTTTGGCATGCAGACACACAGCTGTCGGCCATGTGTTTAGAACAGCGCACTCATGGCGTGCCTAAACAAAGGCCGTCTCGTGCCGTTTCCAATTAAAGCCCTCGGTGATTGTATGTATGGTGGTTTTGTTTATTTGCAGATTTTTTTTCTGCAGAAATGTGGGGCCCTCTTAAATACCAGCTCAAACACGCTGGTCTGACCACACTGCAGCTGCATGTAATGAGTAGAAATGTTCCTCAGCCATCCTCTCTGTGAGTTAATATTGTACATCGGTTTATTTTCCAGGCCTCCAAACAGGTTGTCATCCATTACAAACTTACTCTGAGGGATAAATCATTTTCACGGAAAGCTTGCATTTCCATCCTTTTTACTGTTTATCTGCTGTGCTGTGCTGTTCCACATTTAGATGCCGTCTCCCTCCGCTGACCTTTACAGGTTGCCAGGTCTTGATTTGTGACCTCACGGAAAGGCAGAACCGCGTGTAATGACCTTATAATAATTTCCCCCCTCCACCCTCGATCCACTTCACATGAACACACTTCCACTTCTAAATGTCTTAAAAAGGAGAAACGACCAGCTCGGACACACTCGCAGCGGCAGACCTAACTTGTGTTTATGCGCTTTATTTTGAGATCTGGATGGACGAACTTGTCTTGAATGTCAAAGGTCAGACAGACGGCATGTGGAGGTTTTAGCACATGTCCAGCAGACGTCCCTCTCTGCGCTGCTAGCCAACACACGGGGCAGGCAGGCTCTGAAAATAGGCCACTGCCAGTGTGCCAACACACAGCGGCCTGCAGGAGGGGGGTCAGTGAAGTCTAGATGGAAAATCACAGACAGGCAGGAGGATTGGTGGTCTGTTTGGACTTTGTGTGTTTACTCTGTGGGTCACTCTCTGCAGAACTTCTCTCTTTATCCTTCTCTTCCACTGTCAATGAAAAAGTGCTTGCTGGGGTATTTGACTGTGAAAAAGAGCTGCAGCTAATGATTATTCTCATTATCAGTCATTTCTTTGATTAACCATTAAACATGGAGTCTGAAAAATCTGGAAAAATGCCTGTGACACCTTGAAATAACTAGTTTTGACTATAACTCAAAGATTTTTAATTTGTAATGATGTTTGTTTTGACATTTATTCATAATTCTGTGTAGTCAGAGTTTGAAACCAGCAGAGGAAACTGAAATATTTTGGTTCTATCCTCTGTTATTTCTTGTTTATGATATATTTTAATTCTTTCCCATGTCTTTTTGTCTCTTCAGTGGTGGGTTTGGACATCCAGGATGAGATGGGCCGTCATGAGGTCGGTCACATAGACAACTCCATGAAGATTCCTCTCAACCGGGGCGATGGTTGTCGCTTTGAGGGAGAATTCACCATCAACAAAGTAAGAACTCATCATGAAGTAGAGATGGGAAGAAAAGAACATCCCACACACACTAGCTGTGTTTCCTTACACTGATTTTTATGCACATTTTTGGAGTGAATTAGTAAAGCTGTGTGGAAACAGCAACATTTGACAAAACTTCTTCAATTGCACAGCAAAGCTTTTATACTTGGTGTTTTTTGAGTTTGTCGAAAAAGAGTTGATGTGATAGATGTTATGTGGAAACGCCTTTGCCAAAAAAGTTATGAAGTAGCAAACATTAAAGCTGCCTTCATACAGGAGCAGAGAGACAGCAGAGTGGACACAAGCAGGATGGTAAAATTAGGTGAGGCCAGCAGAGAGTCCCAGCTACGGTAACGGTAAATGGCATTGCCATTAAAGTTAAAATATTTTGACTTTTTTCAGTCCTTTGCGACAGAATTCACAACCAGATGTTATGTAGCTCCCTCACACAAAGTAAAAACACAGACAGTCTGTACAGTTACTGGACATGACTAGGAATATAACATAAAATAATAAATACAAACTAATTGTATTTAATATATTTTATTCCCTTCTTTGTAACCAGTACAGCATCACCATCGCAACATCTCCTCATGCAGCTTTTGTTTTACCGTCCTGCCATTCTGTTGGACTGTTTGCTTGTTTTTACCATGCCGTCCAGAAGGTGTTGTCCATCTGCCGTCTACCGTCTGCCATTTGCAAGATTCCATGCGAATGCAGCATAAGCGTTCTGTTTTTTCCTAAGAGCGTTCCTCCTAGTCCCACCCTGCTGGGCAATGACTGGCTAGTCGTAATCCTTACCATGACCTCTTTGCCCTAATCACGTCCGACCTTGACGCATCAACGTGATGAGTGGGAAAAAGTTGTGCAACATTGTACTCACATCCCGGATATTCCCATAACATAAGTGATCTTCCTCTCCAGACAGCATGGGACATGGCTAATACTAGCTGACATGAAAGTACAGTTTCAACTTGCCTAATTGAGACCAATTCCAGAAGACCTCTCTCCCTTTTTGTCTTGATCTCAGATTACAGCCATGTATAAAGCGTAGCCTACACCGCCAACTGTGCGAGGCTTAGCCTAAATTGTTAGCTGCAAACTAGCTGATGGAAACGCACCTAATTTGCATTTCTTTTTTGTGACATTTCAAAAGTTTGCTTAAAATTAATTTGTAATAATGGAAACATGACTACTGTATGAGTTTTACATAGCTGGTCCCCTTCAGAGAGAGGCACAAGTCTGCGTTTTCTGTGCCCAGTAATTAAATTATGATGGATTGGATGAGAGGCCTGATATTTTTGTGGGTCTATATGTTGTTTATTTGTCTTGGACATGAGGCCCCTGCCTGAGACGAACGAGGCCGACGTGCTTCCTCCTCCAGTTTAAATTGAGTTATGTTAAATGGAAGAGCTCTGGGATCGGCTTCAGTTACATCTGCAGTCTGGGCCCTGTGAAGCCCTGTTTGTCCCACCACCATCTTGTGCGTCAGTCTTTCCAGTCCATTTAAAAATGATTAACCCAGCAGTTGTACATTTAACACTCTTGCTCGTGGAATATTTGGAAATATGTGAAACGTGTTAAAGTGGATTTTTCTTCCGGAGGCAAGGACCATTTAGTTTCCAACCAAGTGTGTGTGTATTGAGACTTGGTCATTAGTTAACTAAATGTGTTGCAGGTGCTCACACAAACTAACCTAGCTCTTTGTGTGTGTGTCTGTGTCTTCAGGTACCAGGAAACTTCCATGTGTCGACGCACAGCGCTACAGCGCAGCCCCAAAACCCCGACATGACCCACACCATCCACAAGCTGGCCTTTGGAGAAAAGCTCCAGGTGAAGACGTGCACTTAAACGCACCGAGCAAAAAATGGATGCAGATAAGATGTACAGTGTCAAGGCTGAGCACAGATCTCTTTTCTCTCTTTTGTCACGCAGGTACAGAAAGTACAAGGAGCCTTCAATGCATTAGGAGGGGCTGACAGGCTGTCATCTAATCGTACGTATTCACGCTGCACATGTACTCATCATAGCCACTGTGTGACATTTATGTAAGGCACGGGATGATGCAATGAAATGAGACACCTAGCGGACGTCTATTGACTCCAAAGTGGAAACACAGCTGACACTGCATCTCACATGGAAAGGCTCCAGCCGCTTGCGTCATGATCAAAACTACATCCATTTTTGGACACATTTTTTCATTTGAAATAACTTTGTTCCTCTTGCAGCTCTGGCCTCACACGACTACATACTGAAGATTGTTCCGACAGTGTACGAAGACCTTTCAGGCAGACAGAGGTTCTCCTACCAGTACACAGTAGCAAACAAGGTGCTGTCTTCCTCCTATTGTTTCTCTTTTTTCCCTTTCTCCTCTCACCTATTAGACGCCCGGTGTCATATGTTGTTTTTGCACATGTCAAGGCAGCAGCGTGACCATCCCAACATATGGTCAGAGCGTGTATCGCCGTGTTAACTTGTGCACTCACCTGGAAGTGAAAGCTCACCCCTAGTGACTAGAAACGCTCCCCAGATGTCAACAAACCATAAACACACTTCCAAGAAGTGTGTTGACTGACAGCTGGGTTTTGGAGTTTAGAGTCATAACAGTGCAGCTCAGCTGTGAATGGAGGAGGATGAGGGCCTGAGCAGAATATTCCGAAATCTCACTGCCAAAGCATAAATAAGTGTCCAGCTGAGGCATGCATCAGTGCTCTGCGTGCAGCAGCAGTCTTTTTTTGTGGTGAATTAGGATGTTTTTTTTGCAGTAAACTCACTGATACTCATGTCATCGAATCGCAAAAACTCACCAAACTTTGTAGCCTCCTCCCGCTTACTTAACCATGTTTTATTCAGCCAAGATTCATTTTCAGTGAATCATTTCTGACTTTTGAGTGCCTCTATCCGAAACCAATTCTGTGGTGACTCATAGGCACCACTGCCACCACTACAGATAAGAATGAAAAAACAGATTGCTCTACATTCATCTCTAAACATAATGAGATTAACAGGTTTGGTGTTTATTAAATCGATTTCTCTCACCTGGCACCAGCTCCAAAACTCATTAAAGTTTGTTACACGTTTCCTTTATTTATTTTTTTTCTTTTTTTAACCCACACAGGAGTACGTTGCTTACAGCCACACCGGCAGGATCATCCCGGCCATCTGGTTCCGATACGACCTCAGTCCAATCACGGTCAAGTACACAGAGAGGAGACAGCCCTTTTACCGCTTCATCACAACAGTGAGTGAATTTCCCTCGGGGGCTTTGCCGGAACAGAAAAATCTCCGGACTAAAGCTCTCATATAAAATCAATTTAGTTGGATTCAAGGTCTTTTAAAGGTCTGTAATATAGTGAAAACAAAGTTACAATAACTGATTCTTTGCCAGCTTAGGGGCACATCAACAAGCTGTGAACACAACACTGACATTATTTTCACCCTTTAAGTTGATACAGTAAACTTGATAGCAAACAGTTATCTATTTACACATCCAGCAGATTCGGAGTAAAGGCCCCGACATACTTTTGTAACTGGATCAGTAAAGTTGGCTCGCTTGCCATATTTACAGTCCATGCAGTCACAAATATTGGGTTCCACTTAGATATCCACATAGCTCCATGTAGACCATCACAGACACAGTCAGATGACATTTACATTACAAGGACCAAAGTGGACCCTGACGGACACATAGATGGGGAAAGTATAAATTAGCCTTTTAGACTTTGATATTTCAGTTCACTTGCAGAATGTAAGCTGAAAATGTACTCTCTTTTAGCTCTGGTTTGGTCTCTTCAAACACTTGTCGGCATCTACAGTCACTTTAAAGCCATCCTAATTAATGTTTATATGTCTATAACTAATGGTAATAAAGTAATAAGCATAACATGAAAGTCATTATTGATGAATCCACAGGGAATATCATTTGGCTATGCTGTTACCCTCAGCACTAATGAGCTTTTTAGCATCTGTCAGCTATGTGTTAGCACTAGCAGGTGAACATAGTGCAACAGTTTAGCAGCGAAACCAGATATTTTGCTCTCAGGAGTTGGTGGAGACCAAAACAGAGCTAAAAGGAGAGTGAATACTGGACTTACATTAACCGTGTGACCAGAAACACGACTCTAGGTAAATGCTAATTCTGTAGCATGTGTAAAAAGGCAATTGTTACCTTAAAATATTTGATTTGAAACCTTTTTAAGCTAATGATATGTCAGTGCTGTGTTTACAACTTGTTTCACTGCTTCCGTTTTGCCAAAAAATCAGTTACAGATTAAATGTAAAACCTAACTTTTCAGAGTAAGGAATTAAAATGGACTCAGTATGTCACACAAAACTACACTATAAATTTTTGTTTTTGCGCCCATTTGTCGAGGATCTAAGACCTTTTTCTGCACTTAATAGATGCATTTCTCTCAAATTTTGATCACAAATGTGTTTAAATCTGTGTTAGTGAGCACTTTTCTACCTCACAGGTGTGGCGTATCAACATGCCGACTAAACCGCATGATTAACACACAGGCGTGCCTTGACATTGTCGAAATAAAAGGCCACTCTAAAACGTGCAGTTTTACCACTCAGCACAATGCCACAGATGTCGCAAGTTTCACGGCAACGTGCTGTTGGCGTGCTGACTGCAGGAATGTACACCAGAACAGTTTCCTGTCAAGTGAATGCTCATTTCACTACAATGAGCCGTCTCTGATGTTGTTTCTGAGAATTTGGCTGTTTTATATTATACATTGATATTTTTATTCAGTGTGTGGGACTATTACTGTCGTTTTTCACTTTTTACTTTTGCTTCTATGATTTTAGGTTTCCTTTTTGTATCATAAGAAGTCTTTTATAGTGTTAAATTTAAGAAATAGTTTGACATCTTGGAAGATATGCTCCCTTTCTTTCTGAGAGTTAGATTAGAATATTAATACTGATATGAATATGGAAAATATGAAGCTACAGCCAGCAGCCTGCCAGCTTAGCTTAGCATAGAGACTTGAAACGGAGAAGCTGCTCGCCAAGCTCTGTACAGAGATAACAAAGTCTCCTTACAAGCTTTTTAAAAAGTTATATTTTGACGTTTAACCTGTATAAAAAAACTCTTTTTTTCTCCTCCTGAATTCCTCATCTTTTCCCCTGCCTCCTCTCCCCACCTGACCTTGTCAGCTGAGGAATTTTGGCTAAGCCTGCACCTCCTCATCAGGAAGTTTTCCTCCTGACTGATAATGCGGTCAGGATTAAATTGGCTGCCTGGCAGATGAGCTACACCCTTATTTGTCTTTTGAGTTGTTTAGGTTTATCATGACTTAAGGCATGGGGGTAGGATATGACTGTGCTCGTAGTGTGATTATGAGTCACGGGTTAAGATCGTGAGTCAAGCTGCAGCACAGCTCTTTGCTGGATTCCAGCACATTCTGGAGAGTCACTGTGATGTATTGTTTTGATCGATTGTGATTGGAAGCAGCTGATATTAGATCATTAATTTATAACCAGAATGAAAACATCAAGCTTTGAAATGGCGACACTGACAGTGACTTGTTCTCTGCAGATCTGTGCCATCGTCGGCGGGACATTCACAGTCGCAGGAATCATCGACTCCTGTATATTCACCGCTTCAGAGGCCTGGAAGAAGATCCAGATAGGGAAAATGTCATGAGGACTGCTCCCCACTCCTCCCTACGTCTTATTTATAAGTGCAAAGTTGCTAGCCTGTTAGCTAAATCCAATCCTGCTCGAACCCACTTCCTTTTGGAGATCGTATCAGCGCGACCAATGAAGTGGCTCCGGCACTCGATCTAACTACCAGGCTACACGGCTGCGTCTCAGTTACTTAAGTTCCTCTCAGGCCCCATCTGCTCTGGTGACGTGTGGACGCTGACTATCACATGTCCGCTTTCTCCGTCTTCAGTGTCAGGGGAGGAGAGGAAAGGAGAGGAGAGGGAAGCTCTTTTGTTACTGCGGAGATGAAGTACTATGTGTCAGGGTTCAACCAGTATGGGTACTTGAAGGCTGCGTCTGATTGTGTTAGAATGAAGAAAAAAAAACAAACAAAAAGCTGATATTTGTGCTGAAAGTCAAATATTTCAAATTTGGTGCTAGCACTTTGTGACACAAATCTTCACGAATTTTCAATCATAGGGATGTTCTCAAGTTATGAGACATGATTAAGTGTTTCAATGAATTTAAAAAAGGATCATTTTAACCAGTTCAACCAGTATATCGGTCTAACTGTACTGTTTACCCAGTTCCGCAAAATGAGAATGATCATTTGAAGGAAGTGTCAGGGTTTATAAGCCTGTGCTGTTTAAAAGACTGGACTGATATTTGTTGGCGTAATTCACTCTGTCCATAAAACTACAATTTGCATCATGTGACGTTATTTTTCCAGCCTGTCTTCAGTTTATCTTCAGTATTCAAACTGCGTGCCTTTAGTTTTACTCTTCCACCATAACAGGGTTATGATCAGATCTCTTGTGTTTGTTCACTGATTCAGTGGCCGCCACTAAAACCAGTTCATTACAAATTATGACTCAGTATAGATTCACCTTGTAGAGTTTTTCTTTTCCAACACATTGATCATTATTTCCCTTGAAGTCAATTTATACCAAATACTTCATCAATGCTGTTAAAGATTCTAGTTTTGACTTTTTCCATCCCATTTGAATTGTTGAAAAAAAAATATAATGAATGTCTTGTTTTTTTTTCTAAGAAATGATTAAGGTAGATTTTTTTTTTTACACGGTATGTGATCATGTTTACTTTTTTAATTTCTATGAAGTTGTAAATTGTAAAGATTTGGTTTTATAAGGAGAGAACTTGTAGACCAACATGTTTTTCCTCTTTGGTCATTTTTTTCTTTCTTTTATACTGTTATGTGAAAGACCTCTCTGATGGAGGACGGTGATAATCACAAGCCTTCAGAAACCGGTTTTTCTGCTGTTGAGGTCATCCACTTCCTGTTCCGTCTCAAATTACTCTGTAATGCTATGTGTTCCTCAAGTAAAGGTACCATAGAAATCATGTCTTCTTTTTTCTGTACACTCTTAACAAAAACTGTGCTTAACAGTATTCAAAAGCATTTCTTTGGCTTGTAGTCTTGTTGTCTTTTAAAGGTGCTATACAGCGCCTTTGTCCAGTAGGGCTGTATAGAACCATTAGAGGTGCCGTACAGCACTGTCGTTTGACCCCGGGGGCCCTTGAATGATGCCAGAATGAGTCAGTATGCGTCTAAATGACACTGTTCCTTAAAGTATGAATGATTTTTTTTATTACTTCTCATTAAATGTTGGCTTAAAGAAAGAGAATCCTGTACGAAATGCTCACTGACTTCTGTGCACATGGGAACAAAAGAGTCACTGCTTTAATGTGTTGTACACTAGCAATACACAGTGTTTAGGTTATTTTAATGCAGTGTTTTTATGCTGTCCCCAGTAAATATAACTAAACTAAACTGAAGAACAAGAAAAGGTTCTTTTCTGGTTCTTCAGCTTAGTTTGTTTACTTGGGACAGATCTAGTAGAGGACCTCCAGGGGAAGAGTTCTTTGTGTGGCAGTGGTGCGACATACCAGATCAGCTGAGGAGCAACTTTTTTCTGTGTGTAAGCTAGCTGCCCTTCATTCTACATGTTATATTTACCTCCATTTTGGTCTCAGTTCCTCATTTTTAAACCATTCTGACAGTTTATTTTAGGTTCACAGATCTTAAAAGGAGCACTTGCACAATAAATTGAGGTTAAACAAGGACGGATTTTGGATATCTGGCCAAAAATGTGCAAGAAATCAGTTGATTTTGGAACAAAACCTAAAGCAGTCAAGTCATGGAGTCCAGGTTGTATTGGGAATTGGGAAAGAAGTGAGCTGCCGGCTCAAAAAACAAATATTTCACGTCAAAGGTTTCTTCTTGAACCCCTTTTCACTTGAAACTGACAGTTTCCTCGATTTAATCCAGACACCCTTATCAACAATTATTCATAGAAACTGAAACCTTTGCTCCACTGATTTTAAAACATTAACTATGCCCTGCTGGCTGTAATTGTCTATGTGTGTGTGTATGAAGTGGACTTTGCACCCAGACGCTGCTCATTTCCCTCAGCTGGCAGCCAGAGTCAACACCCTGCAGGTTGTCATTTGTGATGTGAGCATATAAGAGGGTGTTAAGCTGTCACAGCTGTCATCATGCTTACGTCCAGCTCTGATAAGAGGTGCTTAGCGTGACTCACTCCTTTTATTCGCCCTACATCCCTCTGTTTACCTCCGTCACTTATTCCTTGTTCATGGTGTCACGTATCCAAGCGTCGCCACCTCCACTGAGTGGCACAGATCCACAAATATCCCCTCATTTTGTTGATTGGTCTGTTATGTGGATCATCACAGAGCTTGTGACTCTGGCTGGCTGTGGACCTGTAATTAGCATCAGAGCATGACAAATGCAAATGTGCCCCTAAAAGATGGTACTTCACCAGAATAATGACAGCTTTGACTTTATATTAATCACAGAGAGAGGAGCAAGAAGAAGATAAAATTCTTTATTTCTTCCCATATGAGGCATAATTTGTACAAATGAAGGAAGAATACTCTGTATATAAAAGATAAAAAATATAAATGTGTGAATAGAAAATACTCAGGGTTTGTTTCTGTCATAATGCTGCCACCCAGTGGCTGGTTAGAGGAACTTCAGGCACATATAGCTCAGTCTGTTGTTGAGGCAGCAGCCGCAGAGAGAGGAGGAGATGAGTAGAGGTAAGCTCTGGTCATTAGGATCTATAACCCATTAATATATGACTAGTTATATGTCGCTACTGAGATGTTTTTAAAGCCTCCATCGACCTGACACAAACCACTTCTTTAGCTCTCTCTGTTCTCTCGAGCTGCATCTTTGGTAAGATTACACATTGGAGGAGGCCAGGCAGGGGGCGTCAGGTGAGGAGAAGAAGTCGCAGAAGCCCTCTTCAGACAGGTGTCCATACTCATTGTTGTAGAAGGTCTGTCCTGAAAGCTGGCTGAAGAAGTGTGGACGGTGCATCGAGCTGCCGGCGCCACTGCTTCGACCCAGGGAACCATGGGAGGCCGTCAGAGGCTCTGTGCTGCTGCTGCTGCCCATACGACTGGGGACAGAGCAGAAAACAGCATTACTGTCAGCACTGACAGCTGAGGCAGACAGACGCACAGTATGCTGTGCAGAAATAAGCAATCAGTGTAGAAATATAGGTTAGGTTTAGGCACAAAACACACTTGTTTATGGTTTGTATGTTGTGGCTTAAAATACCCTGATGTCGTTGCAACAAACACTCTAGAAACATGGCTGGTCTCGAACTGTGGTCTGCTGTATCACACCGTCCACCACCCACTCCTCCCCCTGCTCATAAACTCAGTTTATACATGTAATCTCAACTACTTCACTTTGATACATGCATGAAATGTACAAACGTAACATATATGCGGTTTTCAGATATGTACAATGCCGACAATTTCCTCTTGTGACCAGACTGTGTTGGACATCTTAAACTTATGAACAATGTTTCCCAGGCTGAGGGAAGTTAGTTGAAAACCAAAGTAACTCTGAACTTTAGCTGCTTAAAGTGGAAATTTGGACTTATGCATGCTTCTTATTAGTCAACAGACCTCATGAAAAGACCAAAAACCAACAATGAACTCATCCTACTAACAACTTTTCTCTGTGTCAGCTTATTTCTCTGTTACATAAAGCTCCATTGTTGTCCAGACACTATTAGAAACACACCAGAGAGCCTCAATGTTGCACCGTGTGACATGTTCCTTCACTACAGTGAACATGTATATTAGAGTTTATTGTGAGTGCATCATATACTTCTGTGGATGACTAAAAATAGTCTCCAATTTACTCCTCATTTAGCACTGTGTGATATCAAACTACAGTACCCAGATGATACAGGAAGTCATTGAGCCTGGCACAAAATAAAACTATTTATTGCTATAAACCGTCAAAGTTTAAATAGGCGCCCAAACAAAACACAATTTTTATCACAGATTTATGACTAGAAACATCTTCAGGTTCCTTGCTTTAAGTTCATGTATAAAGCTGCTATGTGGCATATACAGCTGACCTGTTATCTCCCCCTAAAGATCCCCTGTCGTCCTATAAAATAAAAATGGCCTATAGAGTGGAAGAGGTTAATGTGTTGCTACATTTCCTCTGTGGTATTTTGAACAATGGGGGCAGAGGTTAGTTAAATCCTTGTGTCTTTTCCTGCTCTGAGTGTACATGTGATTAATCATGTAATCACTTCAGCGCAGCTCTTAAAGGTTCCTCCTCCATCTTTGCTGTACGTAGGAGTGATTTCCTGAGTGTCTCAGTCTTCAATTTTAGCAAAGAACTTTTTGCCGCTCTCTCGAACATTGTTGAGCCTAATTCACAAAACTTTGATGAATATGCGGCCTGGGTTCAAATGAGTCAGACTGTTGCTTACACCTACTTCCCCATGCATACAGCGAGACTCTGCTGATGACTGGTTCCTTTGCAAGTCTACTGTAGTTTCACTTTATATAAAGCTGTGAGGGATTTTTGCTGCCAAACAGGAGAGAATGACTGTTTTCTCATATTGACTCTGCGCTGAGACTACTGCACGTCACTTTCAGACAGTAATATGGATCCAAGCTTTTGTATGATTAACCTTTTTGAGACGGTGCCCCTGTGCTTGTGTTCAATTCTCTCTAATTCCTCGGAGGCCAGAACCATCCCGCTGTCTGTCTGGTTATCCTGGGGAGAGACACAGTTGGACATCATGTGAATTAAATGCCTTCAGTTGACCTTGCTGCTTTGTCTGCAACTATTTTTGGTGATTACCTGAGGAGAAGGTTCCCCAAATCAAAACCAATGCGCTAAATGTCACTGGTCTGTTCATGCTGTCAACAGTTGATAAGAAAATAAAGAGCTTACTTGAGGAGATTTCTGTGGGTGCATCTCCAGGGGCAATTCTTCAAAGGTCTTTACTCTGGGCTGGCATATTTTGGACGGTCCAACAAACACACAGCCGGCAAAGGGCACGCAGTTATAATACCTGGTCAAGAGGTGTTGACAGGATAATAAGATCAATACATGACAAACACCACCAAACAGATGAGAAACAGTAAAAAAAGATGTTGCATTCACTTGATTTTTACATGTTTTTGTTATGAATAGGCTGTCAGCTGCGTGACTTTCTCAGTCAGCGCTCTGATTTGATTATCTGTGCGTCTTTAGCTGAAATTCAATACACAAGATAAAGCAAACATCATCTGACAATACAGACATGATGATGCATCTAGGTAATAAAACTGTTTTTCCCATCACATAAAAATATCTTGTCTGAACGTCTGTGACCTACAGTTGAATAAGAACAGTCACTTCATTTAAATTCAAATAACCGTCTCTTCCCCTCAAGCTAAATGTCCTGACAGACGTACAATGTCTTTCACATCATTAACACAATGTGGGGAAAAAAACGCTTTAGACGCCCTACATGTTTCCGTAATGGCTTGTAAAATCAGATGGCTACTTTTCAAATCATATTTTACATAAAACCTAAAACTGTGAACCAATGAGAGAGAAAACAACAGGAGAAGAGCTGCGAGACAGGAGTTATAAAACTGCGATGGCTTTCCCCATAAGGTACATTTAGTAGCTGGACTTTATGGTGAGCTGCTGCTTCCAAGGTCAAGAACCTAAATCAAAATGGAAATCGACTACAAGTGTTTTTGCTTTAAATTATCATTGTGAAGTGAAGGTATATTACACAATGTAATGGTTATAGAATAATGACTCCATCAGCATTTAGATTGGTTCCCTTTACACCTCGCTTTCACTATGCAATTCTGTCTGCCATCAGGTACGATTGTCCATGAAAATTAAGGCTTGTTTTATGGTACAGAGAGAAGTGTGTCAACCATTGCAGAACCAAGACAGGAACAGGGTAGTGCTTTTTGTTTCATGCCCAGTCACCAAAGAGTATCAGTTCTTTGCAGTTACAGTGGAACAACCGAAGTAAATGTGGAAACTGTGGTAGTTGCTAGTCTAAGCTATTTTGTTGAGTTGCCTCTCAGCGAAATGCTCCAGGTTAATTAAAGTTCCCTCTGGTAAGCAGTGATGCAGATTGTTCTGTATGTCGAAGGCTTTTATTGTGAAAGGTAAGAATGGAAGGAATGGAGCTGTAATAGGCAGTTGCTGATCATGTGGGAGGTAATAAAGAGTCTGCCCTCTTGGCTCAGAGATCCCAGTCTTACTCTGAAGTCATTGAAATCTGGCGCGTGGGCAGTGACTTGCAGCATCAGGGTGGACGTGGCGGGACAAGAACGAAAGTTAAGGTGGCAAAAGTCCGACTAGGGCGGATGGGTTCACCAAACACTTCTTTTTTCCTAAACCTAACCACGTGCTTTTGTTGCCTAAACCCAACCATGTGTGTTTGTTGTTGAAGAAAAAAAGGTTAATTCGCGGTGTTGTACCGATATAGTGCTGTTTATTTTGAAAGAGACTGCATGTAACTGTTAAACTTCCTGTGAAAACGGAAGTATATTTTGAAAGAACACAATGCATGTAACAGGCAGAACTTGACACCGTGTCCCAGAACGTCAAATACCAACACACCCATTGTACCTTGCCAGTGTATGTAGACGTGGAAAGTCCATGACCAAACATCAATATGTGACGAGGTCGGAGAATACAGAGCCTTCTGGCTACACTCAGCTCTGAGAATAACCTAACGTGGTCTGACCAATATAATAACACTTGGAAACTCTAGAGGAACAAAGTTGATATGTGTTTATGCCTGCATGTCCTGGTTTATGTCACCATTAAAGATTCACTGTGTTTTTTATAAAGTGAGCAGGTCCAACTTCTATGTAGCTGTTCCAGCCCCCGAAGACTTGGTGTCAAGTCTTTAACAACACACTGTAAAATGAATTATTCATGACTAAATAAGCATGCATAATAACTCTGAGCTGATCTTCTTCATTAGGACTGTGTGGGTGCGATTTGATCTGATGTGATTGACAGTAACCTGGCAACACCAGCAATGTTGCTGAACCCTGATTGGTGCGTGAAAGTACATGACATCACCTTCACCATCCAACCAGTGAGAAGAGCTCAGACAGAAACATAAAATCTCTCATGTAAAATAAGTGTGCTAACTGGCAGGGAAGTGTGTTCGATTAGAAGCACATTGCTCATGGTGAGACTCTTTTTTAAGGACTACGGGATAAATATATATTAGAACCTGGTGGGTAGAGTGTTGCAAGCCAGTCTCAGTTCCTCCTCAGATGGGGGGCGTGATGAGGCCTGCGAGAAACCATCATCCTCTGAGCTCTGTGAGTGGTTCAGAGGAATGTAGTCCTTCCCATCCTGGAGGGAAAAAGATTTAGTAAACTCATATCAAAACTAAAAAAACAATACAATAAGGGTTTCACCTGCAGTGAACTTACAGGCAGGCTGTTATCCTGCAGCAGGTCTCCCAGGATCTGCACCAGGGCAGGGAAGGTTGGTCTCTCTTTGGGTTCACCCTGCCAGCAGGCCAGCATGATGCCATATCTACCAGCAGAGGGCAGCACCATCACAACACTGATAACACTGAGGTCTCCAACCCTGACTCATAGCTGCATATGCTGCTATATCCTCTCCTTAATATACAGGTTAGTCAAAGTTATGACATCTATGAGCAGAATCTTGTTCGCCTTCGAGATTGGCTCAAGCAATTAAAGGACTACAAATCTAATTTGACGGCGAAAGATGAGAGAAAGAATAAATCAAAGCCCACGCTTACATTTCAGGGGAGGCAGTCTCAGGTGCCTTCATCCTCACGCCATCTTTCAACCGTTTGCAAAAGTCTTCGTCAATCTGTACTCCCGGGTACGGAGACGCACCTGAGGGCGGACAAAAGGAGGATGAAACATTAATTAACATGTCAGAGACAGAAGAAACAGGTTATTGTGTGTTTGGATAAGAGTGATTAAGATTTATTCTGCCTCTAAAAGTTAATGAAGAATAAATTCCTGATTGCTTCTGGCAGGAACTGAGATTGATAGGCTCTCGTAAACGCCACACACTTGTGGAGGAGACTGTATCGAAACCATCTGATTTTTGTATACGAATGATTAAATGAGTGTTTTTACCCAGTGAGAAGATTTCCCAGAGGAGGACTCCAAAAGACCACACGTCACTCTGGCTGGTGTACACTTTGTCAAAGATACTCTCTGGAGCCATCCACTTTAAAGGCAGACGAGCCTGATGACACATTACAGCAGCAGACAAACATTACCCGACAGTCACATAAACACAGATCACACCCACCTTTAAATGTAACCATTATGTGGGTGATTAAAAAACAAAAGAAAAAGAGTTTAGTGTTCCTCAAGGTGAATGGAGATGGATAATAAGCATGTGAGAATGCCTTACATTGCCTTTCCTGACATAGTCGGGGTCTTTGTATATGTCTCTGGCCAGGCCGAAGTCACAGATCTTCACAATGTTGTTTTCTGACAGGAGAATGTTGCGGGCTGCCAGGTCTCTGTGGATACACTGTGGATACACACACGACAGCACATACATCACAACCCTGCGGGGAGGTGTGTGTGCATGTTTGGCTTTGTGTATGTTTGTGGAAATGTTTGCATGTATTGTTTTTAACTTGTTTTCTCTGATGAGTGAATTACAGATACGCTTTGGAATAAGTAAACATTCATTTGGTTATTTTAATAATCTGTTACCTTAAAATCTGTGAGTGTGTGTGTGTGTGTGTGTGTGTGTGTCTGTGCCAGTTTGTCAGCAGGACTGGAATATGTCTCAGCCAGGCTGAGCTCTGTGGAATCACTGCAGGAGACCCAACATCATTCACATAGCTGTCGAGTAAACGTGCCTACCAGGTCACGACTGTGAGTCATTTAAAGACATACAGTCTGCTTGGTCTGGACACATTGTTTATGTTCATTATAAATTACATCCGCTTTCCCTGTCTCCATTTTAATTTCATTATTCACCCGATTACCAGTGGATTCACACATGAGATGGGCTGTGGCTGTTAATGTGAGTCAAATCAGCTCATCAACAAATCCGGTAACAGCACAGATGACAGTTTGCACATCCCGTCAATACTTGGATCAGTGATGTGCAGTGCTGGTGTGCTTAAAAAAATCTCAGCTGTGTGTGTGAACCAAAAATCAAACCAAAAATGCACTCGTAAGATTGACATTTGTTTGACAGTTCATTAGTTGTACATTAAATTATCAGCACATTAAATGAATAATGCAGATTGCCATCAACAGAGTTTGTGCTAATGGCAGTTTTAATATAATCAAATTAAAAAGGTAATGTTTATTTAATTTTTTTTTAAATTATTTTTTAAATTATTTTATTTTAGATTCTGAATTTCATATATTACTTTATTTAATTAATTTTTATTTTGAATACAGATTTTTTTAATTAATTATTTTATTTTAGATTCAGAATTTTACATATTAATTTATTGAATTAATTTTTATTTTGAATTCAGAATTTTTCAAATTAATTATTTTTTTATCTGAAGTTATACATTTCAAATGTAATTGGCAATTTCTTTAATTTTGTTTTAATTTTTGTATTAGTTACTGTAATATGATAGCATGTTCAGTCCGATTCAGTGGTGACACACATATTGAGGCTTGCATTGATGACTTTATGCCAAATTTTTAGAATTATGATTTTTGTCTAGTTATCTTTTAACTTATTATTGAATATCACTGGCTTGTTTGACTTTATTATCTATGGATGCCTTACTGCTTGTTTTAAACTGTGTCTTGTAAGACTTCCCATCTTACAAGACACATGCATTATAATAATAATAATAATAACTATTATTATTATTATTACTATGTGATTTTTAATTAAATTACATTTTAAATACAATTAAATTTGAAATTTGAATTGAATTTGAGTCACATTTAATTGGATTTAACACCACTGGCAATCACATTTTAAAAAGGAAGCAACGTGTTTAATTTTTTGCAGCTGTGAGCATTTTCTCAGTTTCCTTGGCGCATTGCATTATGGGACAGTAGTGTCCATTAACGGCACATGCAAGCAAAGTAATTGGATTTATTATGCAAACTGACTCTCTGGAATATATTTAGTGTTGTCACCTCTCTGCTGTTAACACACTACATACTCAAAACCTGCTTATAATTGGTAAGCAGTATTGTGGCACAGCTCTTGTTTATGGTCACATGGTAAATTAACAAGCAAGGAAAGGAAAGCTGAATAATCCAGGCTACAACCTACTGCATCTGATGACAAGTCACCACATCTCGTTCACTAATTGTAATGTTGACAATTAACCTTTCTGGAGGCCAGGAACTCCATCCCACGAGCCACCTGGAAACTGTAGCAAATGAGGTCTTCTATCGTCAAAGGAGTTTTCCACAAGTCCTCCACTGGAGAGAGAGAGAGAGGGGAAAAGCGGAAAGTCAGCCACAGAAACTATACTGAACTGTAAAGACACAATGAGTTATGCAACATGCTCTTGTGAATAAAACAGACTCACTTTTCTCCACAGCAGGATTCTCATTGGGTACGTCAGAGGATGGACTCTGAGGACCACTGAGAGCGGAGGAGGGAGGAGAAGGTGGGTGGCGAGCTCTTTGGTCCATCTGACCCGCTTCAATCATCCGTCTCACCTGGCTCTGAGTTTTAGGAGAGCGATCCTGAGTGCGGAAACAAGTCAGTGCGTCATCACCAAAATCAATAAATAGTTTTGTGGGAAGAAAAAATAGTGTTGAATAAAGACGACAAAGCAAAGAAAGAAATATTGGCTCGACTGAAGCAAAGACCAGCAGCAACAAACAAATATAAAACAGTAAACTGTGCTTCAGTGTCTGCAGTGTTTTGGATACCCTGTACGGGAGGAAAAACTCTCTCTTGGCTCGTAGGAAGTTGGACAGATTCCCATACTTGCAGTATTCCACTATCACCATCAGTGGACCTGATGACAAAGACAATATAACACTCAGCTTTTACAATCGCAGCACTGTGACAAAAAGGCTACAAATATTTCAACACACTTTGCAAAGTTTCCTTACGTGATAAAACTCATTCAAAGGATTAGGAGCTCTTTTTTTTACACCATATTCAAAATAGTGAGAGGTGGCTTTCTGTGAGCATTTCCTGCCTGGGGTTAGCTGCTTTTTATGTTAGGGTAAACAGGGTTAAACACTGTCAGATGTGTGCCCCTCAAAAATGTGCTCTACGGGTCAAATTGATATATGGACGAAAAATCAGGGTGTCAAAGAAAAAGAGAGGCAGCTGTTTGACTTTGCTCTAAAAAATGTTGTGTGGAAGCTGCAGGGGGGAGACAAAATTATGTAAGCACCCACAGTAAAGAGTTTTTAGCGCATTCATGTGGTGTCTCAATGATTCTCAATGACTGGAAAGAGCAGCCTCAAGTTAGAACAACAAGTTGGAAAGCCTGTGTAAAGTTTGGTACACGACTTGCCGACTTTGACGTCATATTTGCAGAGACATGGTGGACAAAGTAAATGTTTGGTTGATGGTAAGAAACTTTTATTAATTAACTTTCCCAGCATGTAATTTGTAAGATGGTATTAGGTTGTAACTGTTACCTGTCCATGTAGAGCGACCTTAAAAAGTTATTTACTACCATTAAGCATGATCAAAGTCAGGTAAAGTAATATTTTAGTGGTTTTAAGGAATGTGCCGGTGCCTCAGCATGAACAACCTCAACATGAACCTTCACTAACACTCTGAGCAACACAATACATAACATCATTTCTATGTTGTTTCCATATTACAACCTAAAGCTCATGAACACACAAGTTCAAACTGGACCATACGCACCATGTTTTTGTGTCTAAGTGGCTAGTGGGAACAACAGTTCACAACATTTGCGAAGCCTCCTTACCAAATTAAAAATGTTCTAACATTTTTAACATTTAACATCTTCTGCCTGGCACCTTTTCCTTTAAATTTTGTCGAGTCTCGATTGCAGTGGCTAGTCTTGAGTCTTCCTAGCTGGTTAGCTATGGATGCCAAATCCAAAAAAGTAAAAGTCTTGGAATAAAATAGAGAATTTAGTAGTGCCTGGACAGATTTGTTTGCTTTCACTGCCAGCTCTGCAAAAATAAAGTACCAAATAATAATAAATAGTGCCCTGCAGAGTAGCTACCTTGTGGTAGAACATGAATGAATGCTCATTTAGACTATTAGTATGGGCTAATTTAGAATTAATAGGCTGTTTTACCTTCATTGAAAGCTTCAAATATGTTTTGCAGCTCCACACACATTTTTTAAAATTGTTTTTGGTCTAAAATGGCTCTTTTGATAATAAAGGTTGCCAACACCTGCACCAGCAAAAACATGCACTAAATGTGCAGATTGTTATTATAAGTGCCTAACAACTTACGGGCCTTATCCATACAGAGATAGACCTCTCTGTTAAAGAGTAAGATCCTTTTTGTTGAAACAGAAACAGCCCTGAAAATGCCATCACCAAATCCACCAGACTCCATGTAAATAAAGAATAATTTTAGTGTGGATACAGCCTGCATAGTTCCACATCTAACTGGGTGAATTATGGGTTTATTTCAACCAAACAAGAGCTGGTGATTGTTGGAACAGCGGAAAGACAAACTCAGCCAGATTTTGTGAGTTTTATTTTGTTTTTATCAACATTGAATTAAGTGTGTTTTATGATGATAAAATTACTGTTTATTTAAATGGAGTCTGGTTGGTTGGGCGATGGTGATTTCAGGACTGGCTCTGGTTGAACAATAGGAATCTCACTCATTAGCAAAAAGGTTTATCTCTCTAGGGCTCCTCTCCGTAATGTTGTCAGATACTTATATTAATAATCTGAGCCTGTCAGTGGCAAAAACAAGCAGTTTTAGTCAGCGTACGTTGACAGTGCAAACATGCCCAGTGTGGTTACACTGCTGCTTGTTTCACAGCTGCTAGCTGCAGCCTGGGGAAATAATAAATAATAAGTTACCCTTTAACCTCTAAAACCACTAATTATGACATAAATATTTGATATTTTTAAACACACACATATGTGAATCTCACCATTTGGTTTGGTGCAGGCTCCTAACAGGTTCACTACATTCAGATGGTTACCAATGTGAATCAGTATCTTTAGCTCTGACATCAAGGCCTTGTGCTCACTGGCTGTGGCTCCATCTGAAACATACACAGACACACACACACACACACAAAGTGGAACATTATGCAACAATCTCATTGTTTGTTTATGTATTGTAAATTTACTAGGTCATGTTTCATACATCATTCATCACTAAGCTAACTTTGTGCACCGATGGCTTCTTAGAAAACTTCCTGCAACACTGAAACACAAAGACAAATCTCACCCTTCAACATCTTGACAGCCACTGTGTCCAAACTGTTGCTCTTGTTGATGCCATAGATTGATGCCTCAATTACTTTTCCAAAGGCACCGTGGCCTAAAACCTTTCCTATGTCAGGAGAAAGAACAGAAAACCACAAAATATTCATGCTCATTGATCTATGCAGGCTTGGTTTTTAGTCTCATTGGAATACACAAACAGTCGCGGTCGGGAGCAGTTGCAAAATGTAAATGCATCTGGCATCCATATAGACAAGGGGGGGGCGAGGAATTAGAATCTCAATTGCAGCATTTGGAAACAACATGTTCCCATAAGTTGGGATCTGTCGTGGAACAGATGCTTTTCCTCGGGGCGTTTTTAAGAAGCTGTGCTGGGAATGAGCACATATTTAACATTAGCACTTTACTTGGCAGCTCTTTGCCCGGCTGGCTGCGATCCAAACTCATGCCATTAAGGATTCTGGAAATGGAAAACTAATTCAGTTTCATCCATCTATTCGCTCTCATCCCCGCCTTCATATTTCCTTCCTCACAACCCCCCCCCCTCGCTCCCATTCACTCGTTTGTACCAATATACATCCATCCTTTTCTCCCACCCTTCCCGACTGCTCACCCAGTTGGAGTTTGTCTCTAGAAATCTCCCACTGCGAGGAGTCGTAGGGCAGGTATTCACACTGCTCATCCAGAGGCACCTCCCCCTGGGTCCATGATGATTGACAGATAGCCCGTCTTTATGTCTGCCGGGTTAACCTGAGGTTCAGAGAGACAAAGAGCTCACGTCAACCATTGACTACAGTGCGTATTGAAGTAATCCTGCCAGCTGTGATGCTTTCTCCTCAGCTAAAGAGACAGGCTTCTATCACACTCAGGATGATAAAAGCTGCTATCACATTAGATGAGTCAAAATCTGAATTTGATCAAGCCGGAGGGAAAGCTCCTGAAACGCTGCCTTTTTGTACAAAATTTTGACAATCACAAAGCATATTACAGTAAAAGCAACCATTTTCCTATTGGATGGCTTTCAGGGCCAGCTGCTGGTACAGGCAGTATAGGTATAATGGCGTGTAGTTAGACACCTGTAGCCATTAGCAGCAGGAATACGTGCATTAAAGCTACAGCCTCCAGTTTTTGATGGCAGCCAATTATCCACAGCGGGTGCATTCATTAACTATATTAATCTTCATACACAACTTGATCTAATGGTACTATAAATGACTCTCTGTGGCTCCGAACAATTTTCAAAACAATTAAAGTTGGAGTAGGCAGTTTGATTTTGGCGTCACTGCGCAAAAATCCCATAATAAACTTAGAGCATATTGTAATTCAAGTGGTCTGAGAGAACACCAGACATATGCACCTCCTCCGTTTTCTGGCTTTAGAAAATCTAGCCTGCAATGGAAAACACTGGCTGATCAGTTCATTTCAGAGAGAGGTTGTTCCTACTGGATGTTTGCGTGCACGTCCCTTCATGAAAGCCTGATTCAATAGCGGACAATCCTGAGGGGAAAGTTGCTATTCCAGTGTTGGCAACAACTGCCTACACTGCAAAGCAATCCAGTCTTTGCAGCAAAGCAGTCTAAAAGAGAGTTTGTTAATAAACAAAATAAAACATGCATCAGTATTGGCCTTCTGCTAACTGGAGCTAAAGGCTCATGGCTGTGGCTGAATCACACTATGTCCTCCACCTGAATCTCTGCCACTGCAGACAACTTCACCAGCAGGAAAGCGGACAGCAGATCCAGAGATGTAGTACGCACGAAGCAACATGAATCAAGGCCAGCGTAAACCCCAGCTCTGGGGCATCAGAAAGCCCCAACTTGCCACCAGATCAGCAAACTTTCTGTTGCTGCTGTTACACAATGTGGTCTGAACTCGGACTGCAACAGATGTGGAATGAAGGTCTGCCTCCAGAGCTGCTGCCTGCTTTCCTCCGGAGCAAGCAGTCCACAGTGGCGGGGAGTGAGGCGGTAGGACAGTGGGGTGGCTAGCGGTAGCTTGCTAGTTCTTGTCTCATTTGTGGTCTGGTAAACAGAGAGTGAGAGTGGGGCAAGGAGGGGCTAAGTGACTGAGCTATGGGCAACTACACAATGCAATACAATTAAATTAATCAGTGTATGGGAAACACTACGTTACTGTATGAAGTGTGTGCACGTGCCCATGGTCTTTTGGTGGGCGGGGCTTAGGACAGAGAGGGGAGAGCTGCAGGAGAGTGTGTTTTTTTTTCTTTTAACAGATTCTTGCCCACCTCAGCTTTAAGAACTGTTTTACACCTATTTCACCTGATACAGTGAGATTATTAATAAAACAGTAACCATATTTATTCAGAGCAAACCAAACACCATTTGACGGGTTCATCTGAAAAAACAAAAAGATATTTCTATTGTCATTTATTTTCCTAAGTCATATTTTTGTGTTTGTGCGCAAGTCGGGGAACATCAGTCAAACTGATATCAAAGTCTTTAAATTTTCATGCACCATGTTTTTTTTATTGTGCACTCAAAGGAATATCAATCACACTGACGGTTTATTCATTTTAAGAACGCCTCTTATCTGTTTCGCAAATGAACTCTTCATTTCCTCTTTACAATCTGTCATCTCAGCAGGATTATTAAAGGGAGCTCTCAGTTTATGTAAGTGACTGGTTGCTTTTCTCATAGTATTTACATTAGTGGCATTGCTGTGCACACGTTTACCCTCACATGACGAATGCAACCTTTTAAATTAAGCAATTAACAAACATTCAGTCAACAGTGCACTTACAGAGTAAATAGGTCTTTAGATGTGGCACTAATTATTTTCTAAAATAGCTTCAGTTTCAGTCTCTCTTACAACCTATTGTGTCCCTAAAAGAACATTTGGGATTCTGTAAATTAATATGTGACAGTTCAGTACATCCATATTAGTGATGTAGATATTAACGGACAGCTAATATTTGGTATCCTGTATATTAATCCTTGGGGTACTGTATATTTTTGCATCTCAGAGAAAATGTTTTTTTCCTTCATACAGCCAGCTTGGACTCTTCTCTCAGCTCATTAACCTGTCTGCTGCTTTTAAAGCACTGAAGATGATGAGAGGAGCTGGTGTGATGTGACCGCCTATTAGGATAATATTAGAGGTTACATCAGTTCTCAGTGTTCTCATTATTTTCTTTCTTTTTTTTTTTGGTAGGTAGGAGGGGGGGTACATTTTAAGATCTTGCCTGAGCCAGGCATAAGGAAGAAATAAGAGGAACAAGATTCTTTTGTTGTGTTTTGTTGTGTTTAGAAAAGAAAGTCAATATGTCAGAAAAAAGGTGACCTTTCAGTTATAGGACCAGGTACAAGGAAAAGTCAATCACAGGAGGACTTTTTTTCTTTTTTTGTATTTCAGGAATAAAGCTGAAATGTTGAGAATAAAGTCAACTCCTGTGGTCCATCAGATTGTGTCGTGTGTTACAACATATCCTGTCTGTACTGCACACAAGTGTAACCATCAATTGAATCTGTCCAAATGCAGCCACTTGTTTCAAATTCGTGTGGTATTTCCTTCTGATCAGACGCTTTTTATTGGCACAATCTCTTCAAAGTCCTAATTCTTAAAACCACACTGTGTTAAAAATAACTTACCTGTTACTGAAACCGAATGAAGCACAATGTCACCAGTTCATCTACACAAGGATGTTTTTAGAGGCAGGCATATGTGCTAACGCTAGTAGTTTGATTTGTTCTCAGAAGTTCAAATTTAAACTTGAAATGTCAAGTTTATTCTTGACATTTCGGCTTAATTTACAAGATTTTCACTCTATTCTCAAAATGCGCAAAAAAAAAATCCTCCTCTGATTTACTTTCCCTTATGCCTGGCCCTCATAATTTTCCACACACAAGTGAGACAGTAAGAGCTACTGAGCTACTGTAAGAGAGAGGAGAGAAAAAAGAGCCATCTCTGCATAACAAGCCGTCTCTTAATTAATTTGTTAATGACAGCGCCACACTGTGAACTCACCGCCTGAGCGACTGTGTGAGGCGATCTAATAAGTGACCAAGTGAGGAAAAATAAAAAGCAATTTGGGCCTCATTATAGACATGCAACGACTAATTGGACTCCCTCCCAGCAGATATCGGCTGACAATGTCGGTGGTGTAAACTGCAGACTCTCTCTCCCGGATCAGACAGGTCGCGCTCTAATGCCAACAGACATGTTGGGAGTCAGAGGTTAAAGTTTCACCGTCACAGCCTGTCAGTTTCTTTCACAAACACACAGACACACAAAAAATGTGGCGCCCTCTGACCCGCTTCACATTGCAGAAGATGAGGATGAGCAAGGCCCAGAAGAAAACAGCGATGACTCCGGTCCCGATGAGGATAACAATCTCCACGTTGGCCTTATCACTTGAACCTTGACAGAAAGAAAGAAAGAAAGAAAGAAAGAAAGAAAGAAAGAAAGTGAAGCTTAGATGCAAATGTTTAGTCTGAAACCACTCTGCCCTCTCACAGGTTCCCATCTTTCTTAGATGACATTACTCATTACCAACTGTAGGGGATGCTATATTACAAACTATCGATCCTTCTTGCAGACTCCTTACATTGAAATCTTTAGGGTTTCATCAATGTGCTGCGCAGTCACTTAATCAATTCAGCCATTCATCATGAGCACACTTCCAGCAAACCCATTAAATTATTCACTCTGAATATGAAATGTCCCAGCAGTCAATGCTCCTTGATTTTTTGCTGTGGAGAGCTCTACACAACAAAATCACATAAAAATTAACAGCTGCAGTGAAAAGTGTGAGGTGAATGTGTAAAATCCAGACATGTACATTTTGTATGTGAAGATGTGAGCTTGAGGGCAACTGTGATTTCAGGGCCTGAGTGCACTCGGAGAAGCATGACAGCAGCGAGCATGTGAGTGAGTGGATTCAGGTGTCTTTGTGATTGTATGCAGCCGCCTGTTTCTGTACCTTGTGAGTGTGTGTAAGTGTGTGTGTGTGTGTGTGTGTGTGGCTGTCTCACCGATGACCCGGACAGCGGCTGAGGAGTGCACACAACCACGCTGGTTGCAGGCGGTGCAGGTGTAAAGCCCAGCGTCCTCCTCGGTAACCCGCTGGATACTCAGTGTGCGGTTTGAGTCCTGCAGCTGGATCCCTGAATAATGACACACACACAACGCCACACTTCAATACTCCTGCACCTCTCACATCGTAAATCCAGCAACTTTTTCAACAACACTTCCTGAATTCCTGTCACACCTCTGGACTTCAATCCATAGTGTTCATTTATAATCCCGTCACCCTGTGAGGTGAGCCACATGTCCCAGCAGTCCCCTCTGAGTGAACCCAGATCATCAGCTGTCACTCAGATCCGTATTGACCACCCCGCCTCCTCCCTCCCACCCCCGCATATCCTTCAGATGTTAAGAAAAGATGCACGCTGAGAAAGCTAATGAGCCATGTCTATCGGCCCGCAGGCTTTCATGCGCGTGTGTGGGTGTGCATATGTGCAGCAAACACATCCGTACAAGTATTTTTGTCACTGGTTCTGTTTGACACATTTGTTCAACAGTATGAGTGTGCGGGTGGGCTGGTGGGTGGTTGTGTATTTGTGTGTGCGCCCACGTTGGGTTTTAATAGCTGGACTGCCATTCGTCAAAGTGCAACAAAAAAACAGCAACATCTGCCAAACGTTGTCGCTCTCAGTAAATATTAACAAAGCTCATTGTTTCTGCTTTTTTTAATACTTTTTTTTAACTTTTCCATTACAGATAGATTACATACACACAAACAAACAAAAAAAAAACATCTTCATGGCCCTGTCCCCATAAAACCTATTTATTCCTGTGACATTTCATTCTCTCATCCTGTTATTGATGTGTATACATCATCCATTTCTCTTGACGCCACTCCTCTTGAGTTCTCATCCCCTCAGTTAACTGTTGCATATCATATACTTCTTTTAGGGCAGCAGCTAACAATTGTTTTCACTGTCGATTAATCTGTCATTTATTTTCTCCATTAATTGTTTAGTTGTTGGGTCTACAAAATTTCAGAAAATGGTTAAAAATTTTGATCCCCAAGGCCCAAGATGATGTCCTCAAATGTCTTGTTTTGTCTGTAACACCAAAGACTTTTAAGTTCATTGTCC
Source organism: Cephalopholis sonnerati (assembly GCA_019142605.1). Classification (NCBI taxonomy): domain Eukaryota; kingdom Metazoa; phylum Chordata; class Actinopteri; order Perciformes; family Serranidae; genus Cephalopholis; species Cephalopholis sonnerati. Next base: position 18,861,038 of record JAGQAX010000004.1, on the reverse strand, counting down.
AAGAAGAATATAGAAACCAGAAAATGTAAGAAGCATGGACACTTTTTTTTTAAAGAAATTACTCAAACTGATTAATCAATTATCAAATTAGTTGAAGACTAAGACTGTACATGAAGATGGATGAAATGACAGCTCTGTGGATGTATAAATAGAACTGGATATAGTGTTGGGGGTCGGGGGGCGCTCTGTTCATTTCTGGCTTATGAAGCCAAAACAATTCAATTGCTTCCGCATTATTGGGCCCATAGAGACAGAGCGCAATGCATCATACTCGGAAATCCATGCCCATTGAGGTGCCACAAAATGCAACTAAGGGCTAAAACACTAACAAAATGGCTCGCTAAAAACATCAGACATCAGCATGTTTAAGGATTATTCTAGTGTCTCATGTCTACCAGAGAGAAACGGTTACATTGACAAACTTAATATCGGCAGTCTATCTCAGTGTCCCTTCTCCTTACATTACTTATCTTGGGAGCAGGACTTTAATGCGCTCTGTCACTATAGAGCAGGTGCATTAGAGACTTCTGTTGGGGGATCAGGCTGTTAAGTGCTCCGCTACCTTGAATAAGGACCAAATGATTTCCGTGTGCAGCTCTTTTGACTTTCCAGATGATTCAGACCAAATGGGTGGTGAAAAGTCATTTTGCAAGGTTTGTAATGCTCAAAAAGACATCTCTCTCCTAATGTGAGTCAATGGGAAAACATTGTTTTGGGCTCGGTGGCATCATGTGACGGACCTCAAACGTCCTGTGGTGGCAGCAGTAAAGGTCATAAACCCCACACCATCCATGTTAACTGGTGGGACATGGGCCAGTCTGTAAAAACTCTGTACCAAAGATGGTTTCTGACATTTCAGGTGGCTCTTATCATTCTGATGTGCGTTCACTTTTCTGATAGGTTTGGTTTTAATTAGTCATTTGATGCTATAGAAACAGGTTTGACATCATGATTGACAGCTGCGCGTATCAGTCTGTGTGCTCGGGATCAATGGGTCAAGCGGATGTATGGGCAGGAACTCATTATCGCTACCTGTGCATGCTCTGGCTCCAAATTTTGTCTCGAGCACAAGATGGCAGTGGCCTTATCAGGGATGTTTTGGGTTAATTTTTAAACAGTGGGAGGAAGTGGAGACACTGTTGTCCATCCTTATGTAGAGTTCTTTATATTCATTCTGCCCTGTACCTTCTCCATGTAATGACCTTTTTACAAACAGCCAACAAGACTTTCAACATCCCCATTAAAGGGTTTTTTGGGGGGAGTTTGTGATTTGTGATATTGGGATTACCAAAGTCCAGTACCTCACATGACCTAAGTATATCATAGGCCGGAATTTTGATAGTGGTCATATGAACATTTCCCAACAACTGTACAAGTTTAAGACAAAGCCGAAATACAACAGAATGGTCTACATCTGTTCCTCCACATCTTCTCCAACATGGATGTGCTATAGACAAGTATTTGCCCCTAATTTTGGGTGTAATAAAGAATCTAATTGCATTTTTCCAACAGAGTTCTCTCCAAGTGTGAGTTTCTGCTCTGTTATCTAATGTGAAGCCAGAATGTAGCCAATTTTATCGAGTATTCACCTGAACAGAATAATGAGATATGAGCCCTGCTAAATTAAGATCCAGAGGGGAAAACTTAATGAGTAAGTGTTGGTCTGTGAGAGTGTGTGTATGCACAGTATGTGTGGCTGCAAGTTAGGCGGTGTTGGCAGCTGCACTGTTGTGTAAACTTGTGCATCACCTGTGTAGGTGTACTCACCTGACATCTGGTGGAGAGGCTGGTTGTCTTTGAACCAGGAAAGGCGGGGTAGAGGTCTGCCTTCCACGTCGCACTCCATCCGCAGGGACTCAGTCACATTCACTGTCTGGTTGGTGAGGCTGAGCTTGTATCGGGGCGCCTCCGGGGCTAAGGAGAGGGAGCGGAGTAGGGAAAGGGAAATCAACACTAGAACTTGTCGGCGTTGATGTGAACAAGACTGTCAATGTTCATGAAATTCACCGAAGGGTCTTGTAAGATTGAAAAAGGGCAAAAGTCAGAAAATCCTATTAAAATGTGTATCTATCCTCCAGGCATTGATGCAAGGTTACAGCACACAGCATGAATGAAGCAGGAATTTGTTTGTGCATTTTAGCCTTGCAGCGTCTCAGCACTGTTTTCTGTCACTATTGATGCTCTGCAAACATCAGGTACTCTCTCCATTACGTGTGATGTGGGTATCAGGCTGCGTGGGCTTTGTGAGAGTATGTATTTTTAAGCCTCCAGCGTCTCAGCAACAGCTGCCAGTGTGTTTCCACCGCCAAAGGTTGAGCCTTTCTCTATAATTAGCCATGGTTGAGAGTGACTACTCTTTATGCTGGGCAATGTGTGTATGTCTGTACCTGGGGCTTTCATCTCTTTCATCTCTCACCTTTTACAGAGATGTATCTGAACAGGCACTGTTTCTCCCCGTTCCGCCTGCTCTGAGCCTCACACACATAATGCCCCTCATCCTCCAGCTGTACGGAGGGGATGGTGAAGTCCAGGACCCAGCTGTTGGAAGGCTCCTGGAAGGAGAGCTGGCCGTCAAGACTGTCGGCATAGAGGTGCACGCTCCTGCAGTCCAGCTCCTGGGGCTTGCCCTGCTTGCCCTGCAGGGCCTGGGGATTGAGGCGATACCACTGCAGCTGCTCGTAGGTGTAATTGTCAGCGCTGCAGCTGAGGGAAACTCTGTCCTGCTTTAGGAGATTCTCCGAAGGCTCAACATCCACACTGAACCCCTCGGGGATGGCTTTGAAGATACAGAGAAGGGCAGGTCAGGCGGTTAGGCAACCAACCGAGACAGAACCTGTGCACTGAATCTTAATGAAAACTATTCTTCACCACTTCACCCTCAAAATAATCATTTGTATATCATTTGATCACCCTGTATAAACAAGTTTTCTTCGCAAATACAACTTTGTCATGATTGCCTCTGTTGAATGAAGAATCAAGCTGGAGAAAATTTTTGCTGAATTGAAGTCATAGCAGTCTGTGTTTTACAACAGCAAAGCTACATCAATACACACAATTTTCACAAACTCTCACACAACTTGTGCAGTATAACCTCATTTATCTAGTCACAGTACTCAGTACTTACCCAAACAGACAGCCCTTTCCAACGGGGACTAAGCTAAAAGTGAAACTTATCTATGCTCTCTTCCAAGCCAGACTCCTTTGACAAAAACAGTCATTTTACTTCACTGGACACTGGAGTTGTTGGTCTACCGCTGCCTCAATAATTAAGTTAATCTACGTTATTGCATGACTTCAGTGTTTAAAAAGGGTTAGTTTGGATTAATTTAAGTCACAAAATAACACTAACTAACTAACTGAGGCAGCAGTACACTTACAGCTCCTGTGTTCAGCAAGGTAAAATTACTGTTTTTGTCGATGGAGTCTGGCTTTAAAGAGAGCATAGATGAGTTTCCTTTTTGGTTTCGTTCCCTGACAGAGAGGGCTGTCTGTTTCGGAAGTACTGAGCATATGACTGGATAAATGAGACTTGGATTGTGCTGCACAAGTTGTGTGAGAGTTTGTAAACAGTTTCTTTGGATATAGTTTTGCTGTTGTTAAATGCAGACCTCTGTGACCGTAGTTTATCAGCAATTTTCTTCAGTTATGGATTTTTCATTTCCTGTGGAGGCATGCGAGAAAAACATCCCAGGGTGAGAAATTGATACATAAATGGGGGGTGAAGTATTCCTTTAAAGTGTTGGTTTACCCAAATGACAAAAACCAAACAAACATTTTTTAACTTAAATCCCATGGTGCTTCCTGGGCTTGTGCCCGAGAGGCATTTTTAATAACCCATCCATGTAGAAAGTAATGTGGCTCTTGAATTTTCTAAATTAAATTTTTCAATGCTGAGAGGACCACTAATTCTTTTCACCTCCATTGTAATGGGGCCAACCTCAGAGATGGATATCTCAACAAATAAAACCACAATTATCTGCATGGCTACATAACACCAGAGAGGATTTAAGAGGGAACAGACCCTTTAATTATTCTGTGCTTTCTGTTCTTCATAGTCAACTTACTGGTTACATAGAAGTAGATCAGCCGCTCATCTTTGCCGACTTTGTTTTCAGCCGAGCACTTGTACATGACGGAAACACTGGCGTTGCCAATCTGAAGCCTGCTCACTGTCTGTGAGGTGAGAAAAGGTGGATGAGACTTTACTTCATCTGGAGGAAACACATACTCTAAAAGGAAGTGCAGTCTGCTGTCATGTAATTGGTTGCGAGCTGACACGAACCAGATTTTGTGCTGACAGGCCAACAAGAAGCAAACTTCCTCAGGTGTGACTGGATAACCATCAGGACATTGCCTGTGTGTGCGTGTGTCTTGTGTGATAATTTGCTCTTGTGTTTGTGGTTTATAAATGTACAGACATGCGTATGTGCAAAAACACCCTTTGCATGCGAGTGTGGATGTGTTTATAACCAGTCCTTACAGGAAGTCTGCAGAGGAAGGCTGTTCTAAATATTTCTGCTGTGGAAATGGCTCGTGATTGACGAATTTTGTTATGGAGCTCAGAATTTGGGACGCTTACATAAAAACATCACAGTTCACGGATAAGTCCACTTACATAAATGCCTTCTTTTCTGGGCTACGTCCTAATCATATTCTGTTGCTCTTTTATGGAAATTTCAATCCTATCATTAATCATTTAATCACTGAATTATATTGTGATTTGTTTTAAATCAACGAATAGGTGGGCTTTTACACAGAATAACAGTCACAGTCAAACAGCAGTGATGAACCTTTTGTCGGCCATCCACCACTTCAACTGATGTTTCGATGGCCTCAATTTCATTCATGGCGTTTTCCGAGTTAATGTCCTGCCAGTTCTGACAGTCTGCGATCCTGTCACTCCGGCCCTTCCTGTCTCGTCGGACCCTGGAGAGAAACACAGACGCATTCATGACATCTCCCCCTCATTGACATGCATAGCAGAGAGTGGGCAGTGGGGGAGAATATAGAAGCACATCAAACCAGACATCCTGAGGTTTTATGAGATTTTTTTTTCTCATGCATTGGGGTTGCATTTCAGATCTGAACAGTACCTTGCATTCCAAAGCCAAGGCAATTATGCTAAGTGTCCTGGCAACTAATGGAAAAACTATTCCATCATAATTTCTATTATGAAGATCCATAGTGTGAACATCACAGCAGAACTAATGAAACATGAAATGGAATTCTGCTTTGCATTTTACCCTAAAGGCAGCACACAAATATTCAACATTAAGAGAAGGTAATCGGGGTCAGTTTCATTTTACAGTCTTCAAACAGTATACATGCTTAAATAAATTAAAATCATTATACATATGCATAAACTATTTATTTGAGAGGTTATCTTACTTGGATGAAAGAACCTGTTTTTATTCCCTCTGAATATTGCATTGTCAACAAAGCTGCTGGTCATGACCATTAGTATGAGATGCTACTGCTAATATTAGCTTATATAGACAAACAGACACACATTCTTGTACTTCTAGTTTTGTGAGGACCCTTATTGACATAATGCATTCCCTAGCCCCTTACCTTATCACCTGAACCTAACCCTAACCTAAACCTAATTCTAACCCGAACCATAAAACCAAGTCTTAACCGTCAAACAGGCCTCTGAAAAAGTAAGGACCGGCCAAAATGTCCTCACTTTGCAAAAATGTCCTCACTCCGTTGCTAAAATATGTTGTTTGGTCCTCACTGTGTAGCATGTACAAGTACACATACACACTTGTCTGTTTTTATCACTTGAAAGAACATTGGATTATTTTACATTCATTTCCTTAAGACTTTTCCTACAAGGGTCACAACTACGTTTGGGAGCTCCAAAGATAACTGCACACATATTACCCATGTTGGTGTTTTAGCCATGCTAATGGTGTGGATGTAAGAATGGCAATGTTGATTGGAAGTCACCACTCCCAGCCACAACTTGTGTTTTGTTTTTTTTTGTTTGTTTCTTTTACACTTTTTTGTTTGTAAAATACAAACAAGGTGTGATGTGTTCACGTAGAGGTGCTGGAAGGCTAGGCTAGTTGTTTCCCCCTGTTTCAAGTCTTTATGCTAAGCTAACCTAATTGTGACCGGGGAGTAGCTTCATACTTAGCATACAGACGTGACAGTGATTTTGATCTACTCACCTACTTCAAGAGAGCAAATAAGTGTAATCTAAGGATGATATGGTAGAAAGACCTGTGTTGTACAGTAGATGAAAAAACATGGGAGGGGATTATTTTCAGCACCAGGGAATATATCAGAGAAGTCAGAGGTAAATTTATTCAATATAAGATAATTCACAGTTATTATCACACCCTCAATGAGACTCAATAGAGCAGGACTTCTTGAAGGTGATCTATGTTTGAAATGCAGAGAAGAACGTGGCACATATATGCATGCATTATGGGAATGTTCTAGGGTTTCTCCCTTGTAGAGGAACATTCTTTTATTATATTGGTAAATGGTTAGAATGTGAACTACCCAGTATGTCAAGGCTATGTCTCCTTGGTGACGAAGCTTTAGTGCTGAATTTAAAAATATATACAGTATATATTGAAAACTGGCCTTATAAGCTGTGCTCAGATGACTGGACGGAGCCTCAGACTCCTACGTTGAATATGTGGATGGTTCAAATGATGGAAACAGCTGCTTGTGAAATAATGTTGGTAATATTAAATCAGAAAAATGATATGGTTAATGAACAATGGGACAGTTGCAGCGGATATATGTCTGAAGGGAACAATTTGATCATGTAAAGATACTGATGATGCAGTATAGTACACTTGTAAGTGACACGTTGTACTAATGACTGGCTCACGACTGCAACTGAATAGCTTCCCTTCCTCTATTAGTGTCTGCCAATATCTGCTAGACTTCCTGCCTATTTGTTTGTTTCTGTTTTTGATTGTCATTTTATTTTGTTAATGACTTTGTTAACTGTAATTACAAAAAAGGAAGTAAATAAGTGTATTTCTCATTATATATCAAACTATTCCACTGACTAAAAACAAGTCTTGACACCTTGTGAGGACCTGTTTATTGTACCCACATGGCAGTCCCTTCAATTTGTAAGTGTGAGCATATATTTTATATATAGTCCATGCAATATGACTAATATAGACACCGTCCTCATCACGTGAGACTATCCACTCTATGTTAAGTATTCCAATATGTTATGTCCATGGCCTTAGAAAGTTCAATCAATACTTGTGAACACTACTCTCTGTCAAAGCCAGAGAAGTAAGTCTAAAACTTGTGATGTTATGAAGTACAAGTCTGGAGCTGCTCCACAGACCATAAATAGGAGCCTGATTTTTGGACCTACAGAATGTTTGTTTTCTTTTTTAGAATTTAATAAGCTTTATTCTACTGTAGTGTTCTCGTTCTGATACAGAAAATGTAGCCAAATATTCAGAACACTCCCCTGGGTACTCTCAGTGTCACCTATGAGCCTGTTAAAACTTGGTATTAATATGCGTCTTAGGTGATCTGATTACAAGTGAACAGCGCTAAACACTAGTGTAAATGACCACAGAGGCAAGTTGTGATCAGATCAGTGAAACTACTTGCAGAGGTGGTCTGAGACGGATTTGACCACAAAGCTTTTGTATTGTAAACACAAATGCGTCCTGATGCAACCCTGACAAGGACTACGCTATCGGTGCAGGACGTGACCAACCATTGTTTTGGGCTATAGAAGGAGAAGTGTTGAATGTGTTGACAGCAATATCTCCAGCTGTACTGACACATCCACTCGCAAGCATGTTAGCAGGTAGCAGTGGACGATGTGTCACAGCTGTCCACTTGTGATTGGATTAGCGAAACACTGCCAATACTATATATTAACAGGCTCTATAACATCTTTCCCCATTCACTGTAAATGAAGCAGTTCCAGACTTTATACTTGAAATCACATCTTAGAGTTTAAGCACTCTAGATTTCACTCTAGATGATGAAATATTTTTGTACTGTGTGAGATCATAGGTATGTCATATATGAATTTTGAAAATGGGTGTAGTTCCCGCCAAAGTTTTGCAGAGGATGGTGCTCAGAACATCTTCAGTAAGTTCAGTAAATTCAGTGTACTGCTCGAGGACACTTCAGCAGGCAGGTGGACTGCACTATAGACTTCAACATCAAATAAAAAAAAGAAAATTCAATTCTGACCGTACACACCAGATAAGGTCAACGCAGCCATGCCTCAGACGGCGCCCGCGAAATGTCACATGAGATGTACATGAGGCAGAGCATGAACTAAAACATTTGGAGCCAAAGTTGAGCCTAAGCTGCCACTGCTGTGTGTCTCTGAGTGTACAGTCTGGGCGCGTCATGTTGCATGCCCACATGGAAAGGTCAAGAGAACAGCAATAACTTCAAAAATTAAGCCTTGGAGGAAAATGTAGGCAGGTGAATATTAGAGGGATATTCAGGAGGAGCGGCAACAACACCGGAGCTTAAAGGGATAGAAATAATCCATTATATCGCGTTGTGGGATTTAGTGGAGATGGAGAAGGGGAGGAAATGCCGAGGGCGATGCCTGATAATAATTTTGTGTGTGTGTGTCTTTGTGTGTGTTTGTCAGTGTTTATGTGCGCTTCAGTGTGTGTGTGTTAAAAACCACCCTGATGAACTCAAACACAGCTAGGTGGTTTACGTATATCTCTGACATGTAAATGAGCAGGTAAGTCTGTGTGTTTGTGTGTGTGTGTGTGTTTGCCGATGTATGTCAGAAAGTGAGACTGCTGTGTGAGAGCTGGGCCACGGCAGATCAGCTGCAGAGTAGCAGGCACATTATTACTGTGTGGGGGGGAAACAGGTTGGACTTTAAACAGACACACTGTCCTTTCGTCTTCTCTTTCCTTTATTTACCTCTCCTCCACCTCCCTCTTTATTGCTGCTCTTTTCATCCACCTCCACATCCCTTTCCCCACCACCTCTTTCTTCATCATCTCCTCCCTCTCTTCTTCACTCCAGAGCTAGTGGATAATTTCACACTGACCTCTTCCTCTTATTTGGTCTTCACGTAACGCTTCATGCACTGCATCCCACACTGTCCCATTCCATCAAACCTTATCTGCTCCCACACTGGTTACACAGACATTGTAAAAAAAAAAACCCAAAAATGATCAGTGCTGTGTGCGAGTATGCGTTCTTACAGTCTGCTCGCGGTGCTGTTGAAGACACACGGGCCCCAGGCCCTCCACTGCCAGCTGACTCTGGGCGCGGGGAGACCATAGGCGGTGCATGTTAGAGTCTGGCTGCTACCACTGGGGTAAGGACTGGATGGGTCTGCCACTTCTTTCTCATGGATCTGTGGGGGAACTGGGGAAAAAGGAGAGCCAATCAATCCATCCAGCCGGCCAGACATAATATTTAGGGTCATAGACCTACTCCAGGATATATAAATTGGGCAGAACAAGGACACACCCAGGACTATTTGCCAGTCACACAGCTAAAACAAATAAAGAGAAAATAACCCGCATACTCTTCATACACAGCTATGAGATGAAACGAGACCACTAGAAAACAGAGAGGAAACTCTGGTTGGGATAAAATGACGAGAAACTTAACATGGAAATGCACTTAGGTGTCATTTTAGACTCCACTTTCACTTTCAACTGGTATAATTACGTCAAAGTGGGGATGCAAATTTTAAGCAAACATAAGACTGCAAAAGTAATTATGATGACATTGACTACTTGTGGCAAATATTCTTTAAAAAGTACAAGAGAGTCCACAAGTTTAGGTATATCCTGGCTCCCCACCTTATTTATCATTAATGATGCTTCGTGTACTTATTTGTTTCCTTTGCATTTCCAGGCCCCACTGCTCTGTCATTAAATCTATCACCACCCCTTTGCTCAGCTTTTGTTTACTGATGCAACATTCAAGCTTCTGCAGTATGTCAGCTTATATTTTTCACTTCCACAAATCCAAACCACACTTTGACTCATATTACAAATAATATGCTCATAAAAATACCTCCATAGTTGTGCATGCACTCCATATCCCTTGTTTAGACAAATCGTAAACCTCTAGAGTTTTGTAGCAGGAATGTTAACTGTTGCACATCCACTGTTTTATACACAAAACATCTGTTGTGATTTCCCCTGAGGGCACACAGAACAACAGAGTAGTTACCGTTGACAACAAATGTGATGTTGAGCCTCTTCTCCAGCGCAGCTGCGCTGTTCTTCATCACCACCGTGTAGACCCCAGAATCCTCCTGACAAACATCCTTAATCTCCAAAGCGTGGTTAAGGTGCATCCTCATCCTTTTCATCTTGAACTCTGGGCGCTGGTTTATCAGCTTGCTATCTTTATACCTGGACGTAGAAAGCACAGCTGCTACAGTACAGGAAACACTCCAGGGGCCTCATTACAGAAACTTTCTAAGTCTTAAATCATATCTTATCTCGGTTTGGTACAACAGAAACATATTTCCTAAATGCATTTCGGAAAAAAACAATCCTATATATATATTAGGATAGGAATTTAGCTATGACAGAAGCACCTTATCTTAATGTTTTTCCAGGTGGGGAAGTAAGACCCTGTCCTAATATTCAAAATAATTGCCCAAAATGGCAGCAGCACTGTTGTTAGGTCTGAATGGCAATGACAATGAAGATAGGAAACAACATAACCACATAATGATTTTAAAGCTTCTCAAACAGTTTGATGATGCTTTATATCGACTGCCAAGACGATCCTATTTAGGTTTGATTGACGTGCTACGTCTGGGTCTGGAGAGGTCCACAAGGAGGCTTGGCGCTCTGCTAGTGGTCGAACAGATCACAATTGCACAGCCTTGCGTTTCATGCAACCTCACAGAGGTCACCCAAGCTATCTGTTCTCTGGCGCCGCAATGTATATGTTACCCACAAGTAGAAGAGATACTACAAATCAAGGCCAGTGACACTTGAGAGCTATTGATACTATAGCTTGTCCATATTGAGTAACCCACTGGTATATTCTAATCAAATATTCAGACAGGACGAGTGCCAACTGAAGAATCAAATTAACACTTGTAGTTCGGATTTCTTAAGGTAAGATCGGGGGTCTGAGATGGGATAAGACACAGCCAAGCGAGGGAGTTCAAGTATCTCGGGTCTTGTTCACAAGTGAGGGTAGAATGGAGCGTGAGATGGATTGGCAGTTTGGTGCGGCTTCCGCAGTGATGCAGGCAATGAGCCGGACTGTCATGGTGAAGAGGGAGCTGAGCCGGAGGGCAAAGCTTTCGAATTACTGGTCCATCTACATCCCAACCCTCACCTATGGTCATGAGCTCTGGGTAGTGACTGAAAGAATGAGCTTACGGATACAAGCGGCCAAAATGATTTTCCTCCGTGGGGTGGCTGGGCTTAGAGATAGGTTAAGGAGCTCAGACATCCAGAGGGAGCCCGGAGTAGAGCTGCTGCTCCTTCGCATTGAAAGGGGTCAGTTGAGGTGGTTTGGGCATGATCAGGATGCCTCCTGGGCGATTCCTGTTGGAGGTGTTCTGGGCATGTCCCACTGGTAGGAGGCCCCGGGACAGACCCAGAACACACTTGAGTGATTACACATCTCATCTGGGAATGCCTTGGGGTCCCCCAGGAGGAGCTGGAAAGCAGGGAGAGGGACATCTGGGGTGCTTTGCTTGGCCCCTGCCCCGAATAAGCGGATGAAAATGGATGGATGGATGGACAGCCATAAGTATAGGAACTGATTTTGTAATAGGAAGATAGAATTTTTCCTATGTTTGAAATTTCACTTAAGATAGGATAAGCAGTTAGGATAATTTTCTGCAATGAGGCCCCAGCTGAGTTGCTCTGCCCTAAATTAATCTGTAAACCTAAGCAGTATGAAGCCTAATTATGCTTTCGAAAATTGCCCATTACATTTAATGAAGACATCGGAGTCTCATCTCACCATTGTGTTTCAGGTGCGGGGAAGGCAGACACATTTACTTGTAATTTGAACGACTTCTGGCCAGCCGTTACCTCCACCACAGGTCCATTTCTGTAGTTGAGGCTGATGAATGGCTTTTCTGGAGGATGAGACAGTCACTCGTTACCATAAAAAAATCTTCTGAGCATCAAACACTCAGCCACTCTAGGATAAAAACTTGAGCTGAAATGTCCACAGAAACTTCTCAAATCACACTGTTCACTCGCACAGTATCTTCACGGAATTGTGTTGCCAGGTAATTGCTGATTACACAAGAAGTGGTTAGAGAAGTTTCATGGATATTTCAAAACATTTTCTTGCTCTGACTCTGGGGGGTCACCGTTGGAATCATGATGCAGCCTCACAGAGCTCATAACATGGATTTAGTCTCATTAATATGTACAGATGCTCAGGATTAAAGGAATAGGTTTTGAATCGGGGTTGTATGAGGTACTTATCCAGTCAGTGTATTACCTAAAAAAAAACCCACTTCAAAAGATCTGAATGATCCCTTTAATGTGATATGTAGGATAATAGACTGATCTATGAAAAAGGGGAAGGCTAGTTGGTATTGCTCACCATAAACTATGACTTGAGTTTGTTCGGTTTGTGTTGTGTCCATGCTGGTGACGTTGCAGCTGTACGGGCCAGTGTCATTGACATTGACACTGTGGATGGTCAGGATGCTGACAGCCTCTGTAGCGCGAGACAGAGCTTCCCGGCGGGGCTTGGTGTCCTCCCAACTGTTCGGCTGGTGAAATGAAATGAAATTCGGGTGTTTAATTTACTGATGGTGCGAAACATACGACCGGCTGTTACTGCTTCGTACCTGTTTGCGAGGGTAAGACCACCGAATGTCCACTCCAGTGTTGAACTCCACCAACGCTGTGCAGTTCAGGGTGAGGTCCTCCCCCACGATCAGCTCGACTGGGTCTTCAGGAAACAGCTTGACATCGTAAACCTGACCTCCTGTCCGGGAAAGAGAAAAAGGGGAGGGGGTGGCAGAAACAGAGGGAGGGGGAGACAGTGAGAAAGGTCACAGTGACATCGTCAGCAGTTTTTCCTTCCTTGCAGGACCAGAGGAAATGACTTTCCTTTGGACCAGAGGAGCCATCCTACTATAAAGAAGCTGTCCGTCACAAGCTCACACGGTTTCCATTCATGTGTCAAGCTATATATCAGTGAAGGAAATTAAAGTGGAATATAGAGAAGCCTTAATTCAAGATAAGACAGAAAAAGCACGAAAGCTTTGGACACTGGCCAGTGTCTCTGATATTGAAGCCACCTCTCTCCGCAGTCTCTGGAAATGACACGGGGTGTAAGAACAACATGTCCGCTGGTGATGTCTGTGCAGCAGACTGTGATTGCCTGATTGTTTAAACGCTCCATTAGCGTTCAGAGTGAATACTCGCTCTCAGTTTCTCCTCTGACTGATGCTGCTGTTACTTTTGGCCCGGCAGCGGTGGGTATGAGTTTCCTTTCACCCTCTGAAGTGAGAGGTGAATGATCTCACACAACACAGCAAAGAGCCTCCGGGTCCCTCAGAGTTCACTCGGAACAAAAGTGAGCCTCGACATGAAATCTCGGCATCTTAGTTGTCTGCAATTTAATTATGCCCTCCATTCTCTTCCTTTTCTTCCTTTTCTTTTAATTCTGCTGCCATAATGGCACACGTCCCCCACATTAAAAGGGAGTTGTATTTTTTCGAGGAAATGGTATAATGAAATAAAATCCTTCAAATTGTCAGCATTAAGGCGTAATTGGTTCACTGGCTGCCATGCAGAATTATGGTGGCGGCGCAGTCCTTCTAGCACCACCTTTGATTTCCTCGCTAATTTCTCTTTCAGCAAGAGTGGAGCTTCAAATCTAATTTAAATATTTGCACTGGGTCCGTTCTGTTTTTGTAGCTGCTGAAAAAAGGTTTGTATGTTTTTGTTCATGTTTTTGCTGGAGCACAGGAGGAGACTGAACCCTTTAAACCTCTGTGGTTACACACAGATATGTTTTTTTTACCTGCAGGGTGGAACAGGTAGCTGGGAGACTGATACTCTTTGCCTCCCACTATGGCGACACAGGTGACTCCGATGAGCATTGGCACACCGTCCACAAGGTGTCTGGGAATGGACCAACCTCGCTTGTTGTCCCATGTCATCTGGCTCTGCTCCAGAGGCGTGGGATACTGAGAAGACACGCATATTAAAAAAGAAAATTGCTCGAGCTCAAATGATCAAATGAAGCGTTGCCTGACGGCTTCGATCGGAGGAATAGAGTGTGAGAAATCTGTGGTGAGTACAAACCGCGTGGAGAGTGACGTTCAGATCAGGCACCGTGACCAGGCATGGCACTGTGACGTGGGTGGCATAGCGGGTGACTAAAATGGTCTCCAGGTCATTTTGGTCTCTTCTGAGGAAGGGCCTCTCGGGGTCTGGGTGCAGATGGAAACGGGGAGCTGTTAAAGGGTATCAATGATAGCAGCTGGGGATAATGGCAGCTATTACAGAGGTAACTTCATCAGTGGACAGTCATGAATCACACAGCTTGATAATGACCCCCACAGACAGGCTACCAGTATATGGAGTTTATCATGATCACTGTGTGATGCAACAGCTCACTCTGTCCCCACACAGTAAATAGCATTAAGAAGTGCTATTACATGTCAGCTGAGAGACCGACAGCTGAGGGCTTTGTTCCCGCTCTAAACAGTGCTGCAAGCTGTCTGTTAGTGGAAAATATCTCTCCTGTGTTTCTTCCTGAACACCTTGATGTTTCCCTCTTTATTGTCTCTGACTCAAAGCTATGGCAGGAGGGCTTCGGGAGACATCACAGCAATTGTATCGCCAATTTACATTGCAGCTGTTATCACTGCAAAACCTCATATTCCCACAGCATGAGCCCACACTATTAGAAAAATGCTTATCTCTCAGGCTTTCCTGTCAACACCAGCGACTTTTGTACAGCAGCCACAGATGTTGTGTGACTACCACTCGCTTCTTTTCTTATTTCTTTTTTCTCACGATAAGGCTTCTTATTATTTTCGTACTTTTTTTCCGTGGCACTCAAAGCCACAACTTCAATCAGCTGCAAGGCCAGACAAAAAGTCCTATTGAGAGGCTTATATATCTGCCCCGCGGTGGTCTGAATGCACACAGGTAACAGAAATAATACACAACTTCTCACAGTTTAAGTTCTTCACAATAAATCACTGCAGGTATTAAAGTGTAATCGGTATTGTAAGGGGAGATGTCGCGCCTGGGGCATGAGGAGTTTGCAAACCATCTGGGATATGGGCCTGGGTGTGAGTGTGAGAAGGTGTGTGTCAAGGGAAGTGTTTGTGTATTTTTCATGAGCCTGTGTGCAGGGCTGGCCCTAGACTTTTGGGAGCCCTGAGCAGGGTTTTGTTCAGGGGACCCCCTCATTGTAGCGTATGGCTACTTCACATGGCACTGAACCAACTTGTGTAAATATTAGTCTAAGCACACAGTTTAAGCAAAGTGAGACTTAATTAGCAGCAACACTATCTTTAAATAGACAGCAAAATTCAGTGTTTGTCTGTTACCCCCAACACTATTTTCTGGGCCTTCTGCTCTGGTAGAAGAATCTCACCTGTCTTCATGTATAAGATGTTCGAAGGTTGTAAGGATATCATACAACCAAAAATATATGATGCACAAGGCAACTGTATGGTGAAGAATAGGCTTGGGAGGTATTTGTTTCTTCACACTTTATAACTTACTGAAATGTCACTGGAGTATACGGTATATGACAGTATCTGTGTGTGCTGCTACCTAACCCCACCACCCCAACTGGAAAGTTTGCCACATTCCCCTAAGCTCTCTTAACTTTTTCAGGCTAGTAAACAAAGAATAAACTCACAAAATGTCAGGAAATGTAATATTCTAACACCTATTTAATCATTTACTTGTTTTAACCCAACTGAACAGACAAACACAACTGTACACCTTTTAAATTCAAGCTTCTCTCCTTCACAAAACTAACATTAGCTTCACTGCCTTGTTGACCCATCGTAAAACACACTTCATTCAGCTCTGATTTGGCTGAAATAAACCCTTAATTCACAAAGTTCGACTTAAAATATTCTGTTTTCCCTGCTAGGCCTCTCTGCCATTGTTAGCTGGCTGTTTACAGTCCTGTAACGTTATCCCAAACACTCGCATTTGTTTCTCAGTTCAGTTGCCTGATCCATCAGACTGACCTCTGGTGGTGTGTGCTGGGCACTACATACACTACATCCTCAAAACAGCCTAACGTAAGTTTAGTAGAAAGATTAGCATCTGTATTTTTGATGGTACTGAAAATCATACTGTTTACTCTGGTATACTGTAATACTGTGATACTGTCCAAGCCTTTTGATGAACATATATTTATTACAGATAAGGAAAAATATTGTGCAGAGTCTGGTGATTAAATGATAAATGAAGACAAAAGGAGCACTGTTAACATAAAATTGCACGAGAAATGTATCTTTTTTCTAACCAGTTATTACCACAGTGACCTTCAGTTCGCTATTCCTTGTGATTTCAAAGTGTTTGAAACCTCCACCATGCAGGTATGTAAGGACATAATATGTAGCTGTTAAAATATGAGAATTATACCACTTTCTTGAAGCGACATTCAAATTTATTTAGCTTAAATCATGAGCTGCAGTTCTGGCAAACTGCTGAAGAATAGCTAGTGAACATGCTCATCCCAGTATGTGTTTTATTTTTATCTTGTTCATCACATCCAATAAAAGCTTAAAATGTGATTTTTATTTTTACCACACACTCCTTGGAGTGCTTGTTTCATCAGAGACAGTAAATTACTCACTTAGCCTGCCTAAATTGTTCATTTTGCCCATCTCAAGGTTGTTTTGTCAGTAATTGTTGGCAAAAATGGCATTTCTACATTTCTATTTTGTTATTATGTTCATTTAAAAAAAAATCTAGGGGGCCCTCTGCACACACACACACACACACACTCACATACATACAGTACATTCATGCACACAGACGGGGTAAAGGGGGCAACGTCTGCCTGTCTAACTCAATCCACATGCGTCTCTTCTCATCCCGCCACACGCTGGGTCTAATTTATGGCTGCGATGTCATCTGCTCCTGATCAGCCCCCTGGTTAGATCTGTGGAAACTGTTTTGGCACCTTGTCAGTGGGGATAAACAGGCGTTTCACATGAGTGGACTGGTCAGCAGGATTCCCTTACATGACAATCATCTGTCTCCTCCACTCTCCCTGTCCACTCCTCTTTCTACTTTACTCCCACAGCGCATAAAGCGAGGCAAGGCAAAGTAAAGAGGCTACTCTTAAAGCCAGGCTCCAAGGTCCTAAGGTTGGAATAAAATAAAGAAAGTACGAGTGATGGCTCTGAATCTTAATATCACATGAGTCACAGTGCAACAGCAAGGAAAAACAGTGGTAGCAAAACCAATTTCACTGTGTAGGTCTTATCAGATTTGACTCCAAAAAAATGCATGAAATGTCTCTAGAGAAGGTGAATTAAAGGATAGTGGCTGCTATATTTCACTATTAATAAATTAACAACATATCCTTTTCTAATTACAAAATGCAATGAGCTGCTTATTCCTACCGCTATCAAAGACTTTGGATCTCCAATTTCCCGAAACGTTAATCCTGCCAGCTTGCAGGATGTTACTGAGGCAAAGTCAACAACTTCAAGTTCTAATAATGCAGGGGCTGCTTTGATATTGAAGTCACATTCAAACAGGAGATCTGTTTCAGTAGGATGATCATGTTTTTTGTTTTTAGTGACCACCCCAAGAAAAAGAGAAACTGAAGATTAAAGGGTCCACACAGCCAAGATAAAGGGCTGCAGAGGTCAGAAGAAACGTGCTCGCTTTGAACGCATAACAAGCACAGGCAGCAAAATGGCCCCACAAACTGCAGACTCACTATATGAACTGAATTCCTAAATAGAAAATAAAACTCATGGCTGGAAATGAGATATTTTGTTGGAAATGACATTTCCTTGCGTCAGCATGGTGTATGTGTGTGTGTGTGTGTGTGTGTGTGGAAGTGTGACTCACCCCTGACGAAGACATAAATGCTGACGGCAGTGGTGCCGACAATGATGGCTCTGACATCCTTGTAATAGCAGCGATAGTAGCCCGTGTCTGTGGCCTGTGCCCTGTGGAGGACCAGCCTCTTGCAGTACGGCCTCCCAGGCTGCCCCGGACACTCGCTTATTAAGGCGACCCTCTGTCCGGGGGCCCGGGTGGTCGGCAGCTGGGCCTGACGATCGGTTAAATCCTGCTCCACCACAGTCTGATCCGGCCAGGCCCAGGCCAGAGTGTGCTGTCCCCTGAGGAAACATCAGGTCAAAGGACATGGGACAGGTTTGAAGTTAGTATGAGCTTTAGGGTGATAAATCATCATCCACAGGTCAAATATGAAATATAATGTACATATGAGTACCCGACTGTTGTTTTAAAGGGGATCTATTATGCTTTTCCATATAATGTAAACAAATGTTTATGTCAAACATGGCCAAAGTTTCAAATAATGAGGTAAACATATGTGGAAGTAATCCCTGTGAGCCACATTCTCAGGTTTCCCACGGTTCTGAACGCTCCATTTCCAACAGTTTTTTCTACTTTGACTACAGTATGACATCACAGTATACCTAATTTCTCTACATGGTCATCTGCTCCAGGCACACCACTGCAAATGTTACTAAAGCTACATGCTAACGTCAGGGAAACGCGTAAACTTGGTTGCTGATGTTGGTAATTTCTCCCCGATTTCAGATCATATTCCTGCTGGAACATGTCTGGTTGTGTTTAGAAGTTTTTATTGGTGTTTTTTTCAGGCCCCTTACTGAGTGTCTTTTCCCCATTGACTTAGATTGGGAAAGAATAGTCAGTAAATCAGTGGATGAATATTTTTTAGCATTTACAACCTCCAAAATGACTCGTTTCACTGTCAGGATTTAATCCATTCGGTCAGATAAAACTTTAAACGTCTGGAAGAACGCACAATGAAATCATTCTATCCTCATTCAAAGTAGCAGAGCGCTAAACCAGAGTCTCCAGTGCACTTTCTCTATGGGCCAAATCATGTGGAAGATGCTGGTAATTTTATACCCGGGAAGATTAATTTTTTTGGCTTCATACGCCACTCTGCAACGTTCGTAGGAATGAACGAGGCCCTGCCTCCAAATGTATTCAGTTCTCTTTATACAGTCATGAAAAGTGCTGCCATTCTCCTTCACAATCATGCCCTGGCTGCAATGACGGTACAGAGAAGCAAAGATATGGACATTAAGAAATGCTTACCAGTCAGAGCAGACCTATCTTAAAGAGATAGGACTGAAATGGAGCATTTCAGACAGAGGGTGGATACTAGGTGGATACAGGTGTTCCAGCTAGGGATCCATGATAATGAATTTTTTGCCAATATCCGATATGCAAATCTATAACAACTTATTTGATAACCAATATCGATGCATCCACTTTTTTCCCCACTTTATTTAAATGATCATCAAGACAAAAGGAAGTGTTGTTGACTATTAAAGCATGTAACCATATTCTGGCTGAAACCTTAAATACAAGTATGTACCTGAAGATGAGCATAATAGGTCCGCTTTAAGGCATACTTAAAAAATATGAACAGAATCCTTTCAATTATTTCAAGTATTTTAAAAATTAAAAGTATTTTGGTATCTGTATTGTTCACATTGTACCGGCCATGTGAATAACAGTAAAAGTTGAGAAGTGCTTGTGCGCATGTCAGCAAATACTATGTATCTGTGTGTGTGTGTGTGTGTGTGTGTGTGTGTGTGTGTGTGTGTGTGTGTGTGTGTGTGTGTGTGTGTGTGTGTGTGTGTGTGTGTGTGTGTGTGTGTGTGTGTGTGTGTGTTGTACTCTGTGCATCCACACATCCCTGTTTGCTTTGTGATTTGTCACATAAACTCAGTTATGGTTGGACATGTTAACCCGGAGGCTTTATGAGCGAGATTGAGTGGAGTCATAATGGCTGTCTGAAAGCTGATAGCTATGCTCTCACCACCTGCCTCCACCAACTACAAAATGTCCACATTTGCAGACAGTGCCAAAATGTGATGACTGGAAATAACTGCAAAAAAAAATAAAAAATGACAGAAGGCAATGAAAACGTTCTGCAGGTTATTTTCCGACCCTTGTGAACAGCGTCGACCTATCTCGATTTTAGAAAATTGCACATTGTAAAGACTAAATTGACCCAAATGAAACTGACTTCCTCTCCCCGGAGATTGTCAGTGGTGCTGGCCATGTGAGGTTTACATGCAAACAAGTATTTAAGACCTGTACTGGAAGACGTCCAAAGGTATCATCGGCTTTCCAAAGACAGCTGTTTTTTTTGTACCACAGAAACAAAACGGTTAATGGAGTGACAGCTTGGCAGCAGGCAGAGCAGCAGAGATCTCATAAGGATAAAGGATGGTTATTGTGGGTGAATTCATATCTCACTTGGACTCAGTTTAAATCAGTGTTGGCTGTGCTTTTAGAATAAAAACATCTCTGTGTGTCTTATAGGACACGGTCTATTTTTCCTATGGATTTGGATGTATTAGAAAATGTAGTCTCATTTTTTTGTGTATTTTTTTTGCTGAGTTGTTCCACACGCAAAATAAAAGTCTAAGGATAGAGGATGTTGGATGTCTTACACATTTTAAAGCCCTCCGAGAAATTTGGGGTATTCAAAAATAAAATATACTAGTTTCCATCGAAAACACAAGGCATACAAAATGCTATGAGAGTAAAAAAATATTTGATAGTAACAATGTCTAGGTAACGTTTGTAAGGGAAGATAGGAGGTGCAAACTATTGTGAACTGCCTTAAAGTACTGATCATACAACCGGAAAAATGAGACTTGGATTAAACTGCATGAGTTGTGTGAGAGTTTGTAAACAAAGGTTTCTTGTTTTTGGATTCTTCGTTCACCGTGGAGGCATGCAAGAAAAATAGTTTTCCTCAAGAATTCAATGTAACACAGGATGAGTAAATGATACACAAATAATAATTGGGCACAGTACTTGAGTAATAGTAGTTACACTCCACCACAGCAGTGTATTGTGTTCTATGAATCTCCTCTGGCATTCATGGGTCATTATTATGAAATAAGAAGCCTGAAACAATAAACAGCAAGTCATGCACAAGTGCACGTACACACTCCCAAACCACACAGGAGCACACACACACATACCTGCATGTAATGGTGAGTGTTTCGTGGACTGGAATCACTAGGTCGTCTTTGGCACTGTCAAGGATGGGTGGAGTCATAGAAAAGCCAATCACCAGACCTGAGGGAGCGAACACAGCAACTGCATTAGATTCATGTTACACAGGTCAGTCAGGACCTAGTGGTTTTGACAGAGCTGCTGGTAGGCTGTCAAATCTCCCAAACACATCTGGAATCTGAAATCTGACACGACAGCAGCTCAGACAGCACGTTGTTCATTACATTTACAAGCTGTAAGGCAATCTGCGGGCAAAACACTCGGCCCCTAATGCCGAGAAACACCCAGACAGAGAAATCACGGTCGTTGCTGCTCGGAGCTCCCTGCTTCCATCTCTGAAATAGCCACAAAGACCATTTGCCCTTGATTCATTACCAATGCATTTACTTCAGCGACTTGGTTAATATGGCCGGCCTAGAATGTCATTACCGTCCCAGAGTCCCCTCTGGGTGCTATTAGCGCTTAGTCAGACTCCACACCTACAGTCTATCATGTGTAAAAGTGTCACCGTGACTTATGCTCCACCTGGATATCATTAGAGATGAAAACACACACAGAGCGATAACACAGGGCGTGCATGAAGGTTGAGAGACTTTGTTTGCATTTATGAAAGCAAATGACGACCATTTTTCACATCAGACTCAGTTCACTGGTTGTGATTCGTGTGCAGTATTGAATGTATGGTGGCCCTTTCCCAGCAGAGCAAAAGGACAAATTAACTTAAACACCTGTATGCCTATATTGCATATTTTCATATTTTAAACATAATACTCTCTTACACAGACACTTTAATGTCACTGACACACACATCTTCTAGCATGTTTAATAAACAAAAAAAGGCTAGACACAGATTTCAGCAACAGTGACAGCAAAAGTGACTTGACGATACTTTTATTGATCGCCAAGAAAATTATAACAGTGAACGGGAAGGATAAAAAACCATCAACCATAACTCAGTGGTTGCAGAGACTGAAAGAGGTTCACACAAAGGAACAAATGACTGCAGATCTGCGACTGAAAATGAACACTTTTCTGTACAAAGGTCGACCTGTGTTATGCTGTACGTAGGCGTTTAACCAAGTCAGACGGGTTGTTGTAACAGAAGTGTGATATTTTAATGGGAAAGCACTGAAAGTGCTATTGGTAGGGTCAGCTAAAACTGACCCTGCTCTGCTGGAAATGCACTCTCTTTGTCTGTTTCTTTCTGTCTTTCTCTTTATTTTTTGTTTCATGTATTTAGTTATCATCTGTATGCTTAATTTAATTTAATTTAATTTATATTAATTTTATTTCAAATTTTTTTCTTTCATTTTTATTTATTTGTATTTTTTTTTTTTTTTAGGAAATGTTTGATTCTGTTAAAAATTAAAAAAATACATAAAAAGTTCCAAAAAGAAAGAAAAAGAAAGAAAGAAAGCTTTCACAACAGTTAGTCGAGACCTGCTGCCAGTCAAAACCCAAAGCTCTGGACAGCTGCGATTCTTGTACACAAACCTCATTCCTCCAACACATCCTGCTGCCCAAGGAGCACAATAGCGCAAGGTTATTCTCATGTAAATATTTTGTTAATCGTGTTTACAGCGAAGGTTGATCCCAGTGGAGGGCGACTGATCACGCTGGGTTCTTTCCAATACTGCAAACAGACAAAGAACTCAAAGACACTCTTAACTTTGAGAGGTCAGTCTTGAATGCAGCAAAGTGAAAGTTATTACAAACTTTAAGAGATCAAAAACATCTATTTTATCTGACCTTTCCCTTAACCTGTCTTGTGTATGTCTGCTTCAGTTAGATGTGGCCATGACTGGCTTAACTTAAGCACTCTCCAAAACAAAAGAAGGAATTTTGCTTTCAGTATAATCAAGGCTGCATTGCGCTCTATTACACAGATTTTTCTTTTTAAAAACATTTACTCTAAAGAAGTAATTCATTTAAATAAAGAAGGGAATGCAAGAAAAAGTTTTTAATGTTAATTCCCTTTTTTTATGAGAGCTCTTAGAGCTTGGTGCACTGCAAATACACACAACACAATCAAAGAACATCTTCACCACTTTCACAAACACATGCACAGCATTTAGAAAACCTTTAACCAACCTGAAGACACATGAAACTGTCAATTAACGACTCACAGAAACATCAACCAAACGACACCTTTGCAGCATTTTGAAAAAACGCTGCAAGACGCTGACAACACAACGAAAACTGTCTCCAGGGGAAACTAAAAAGTTGTCTATCCGTCAGTGGTGTTGGAAAATCACCTTCGTCTTCCCGTGATTCAGAAATTACTGCAGATTGCAGATATCTGCTGTTACCCTGGCGTTACAGTGTTGCTTATTTTACAGGAGGATATGTGCTGGACTATTTCATGGCCTTAAGCAGTCACTTCCTGTGGTTTCTGCTGGTTGCTTGGCAACCTCGCAGTGACCGCGTTTTGTTTTTT
This sequence comes from Cephalopholis sonnerati, assembly GCA_019142605.1. Taxonomy (NCBI): domain Eukaryota; kingdom Metazoa; phylum Chordata; class Actinopteri; order Perciformes; family Serranidae; genus Cephalopholis; species Cephalopholis sonnerati. The sequence goes on along the minus strand of JAGQAX010000004.1, from coordinate 18,837,392 downwards.
CCCCAGGAATTAAACAAACAAGATGTATAACATGTTAATGAGCGACCATAAGGAGTGCTGTTAGGCACAGATTTTACATATTAAAGCCTGTTTACATGTGTTGGCAAATATGACTGCATATGTGAAAAAAAAAGTTGTATAAATCCTATTGTGGCCCAGGCTGTGAGAAGTCTAATAAAACATTATCTCTGCTTGAAGCTAGCACCTCAAGGCTACATTATCAATGCTAATAAGAATAAAACATGTATTTGTACAGTGCTGTAAAGGGTACTAAAGGCACTTTACATGGTGATAAAGACAGTAACAGAAACTGTAAAAGCAATAACTGTTTAAAAACAACAATCACAGATTTAATTAGTTGGGTTTCGAACGCAGTTTTGGAAGAGGTGAGTGAGGGAGAATGTCTGAGGTTTTGGGGGAGAGTGTTCCAGAGGGAGGAGGCAACAATGGTAAAGAGTCTGTCACGGAGTGAGACTGAGATGCTTTGTTGAATCGGGCAAAAAAAAACGCCAACAAGCACTGACAAGGGTCAGCTAAACAAAAGAAGGGCAACAGATGCTCATCAAAAATACAGACCGACAATATATGGCGCTCAGGTATTAAAAGTGATATCATGCTAATTTCAAACCACAAAATAACACTTGTATGAATGTGAACTAGGACAGCTAATATCGCCATGCTGACACAAAACAAACATGTCACAGGGCCGAGGTGGGAAGTGGCGGCAGTCCATGAATCACTCCCAGCTTGGCTCCCAGCAGGGTATTCCTTCCTCACTCTTTCAGAGATCTTTAACTCTTGCCCCAGAGGAGAAGCAAAGTTTTCCAAACATATTGTCTCAGCTCAGATGTGAACCTGCCACAAACGTCGGTCCCATCACCACCCATCTGCAACACAACACAGCTTTGTCTACTCTCCCTCACACCCAAAATGCTGTGAAGCCAAACAGTGGGCCGTGCTGGAGAAACATACAGAGGCCAACACGGGGGTCTCAGCAAAGAGCTCCAGACAAGGGGATAGTGTGAAAGAAAATTCATGTCAGAACAGCTCAGATCTTCAGCAAATTTCTTTCACACACACTAAGGGAGGTGAACGAGAGAGATCATCCTCTTTAGTCGGAGTCTTGAGGCATAGCAGACAGATGAGCACTCGTTCTCCCACACCTTCCTGTTAAGATTTCAGCCCTTCCTGTGCCCACTTTGGACAGCAGACCTGAATGTTTCCTTCTAGCTATAAATGGAGACCATGTTTTAAAGCCTGGGAGCGTGTTTCTTACTGTATGACATTCAAGTACCTAACAAACTTAGTGTGAGAGGCAGAAGCAGAATAGAAATTCTCTTTGTATGTAACTTAGATGTGTTGAGTGGACAGGTACACGAATCCAAAAGCTAAATGCTAATGTTGTTCTGTATCTTGTGGAAGCGTAACTTTAACGGTTTGCTAACAACTTTATAAGGTGATAGTATGTCGATGTGGTGTTAACAGCTTGTTGCGCTGCCGAGAAATGAACTAGTTCTGCTTTAAAGGAGGCTGTCCTGACCAGAAAAGGTTTTTCGTAGGTTTTTCTGACATCAGCCAGTTGAGACAGTTTGGGCCCTGACACACAGTCAGCTGTCGGTCAGTGTCGGGCCACGAGAGAGCACCTGTTGTCCTAGTTTTTGAGATGTGTCCTGCACTAATTGACCCTTGTCAGCTTTTTTCAACCAATTCAGCATGTTGAATGGGTATCAGAGATGGTGGAGCCCGTTGTGAATGAAATCATGGAAAGCCAACAAGACTACAGTCGAGAGTGTGAGACTAAAACAAACTTGTTATATTAGGTAAAATTATTCTTTTTTATCTATTTTTTTATTCAATTTTAATTTTTCAATTGTGTTATTGTTCACTGGCGCACAGTAAATATGCTTTGTTCTTTCTACATCGGGTTGTGTTGTTAATGTGCTAACTGGCTAACTGGCATCTTGTCCTGCAAATTTTCCGGTTTCCTTTTTCGAATGACAAATACAGACTACCAGCGTCTGCTGGTATGGAGAGGTATGTCCTCTCACACAAAATATACATGCTAGTTGGACGTTAGCTGTAGTCTTAGCGGTGTGTTCAAGTGCAACTTTTTAGCAGAGAAACAGACATTGTGATGTAATGCAACAGTAGTTGCTACCAGGTCTTTGATGTCAGTTTGGCATGTCTGGGCCTTTACTCTGAAAGGCAAAGGTGAAAGTAGTGTAATGTTACTATAGCACCACAAAACCTCTTTAAAAGGAGATCAGGGTTGATGATTGGTCATACAAGGTGTGCTTAGAGCTCCTGTTTTCATCCTGTTCCCTACCACCTATCATTATGGTTTCTTTTGGCCATGATTACAATCTTTACATGACCTTTACTAAGTAGTTTTGGTTGCTTAAACTTAACAAATCTCAGTCATAGAGGTGGCAGATCTACATTAATCTCATGTGGACAAATTTGAATGGCAGTGACAAATAATTTGTTTTGTTGTTTAGGTTGGACGATGTGTTGCTTTAAAGCTGCCATGTGTGTATTTTGAAATTTTAAAAAATGTTTGCTGTCAGAATAGTTTAAAAAAAGTGATTTTAACACATAGTCTGTACATTATACTTTCTGCTGTGCCTTAAAAATATGGAATGTCCACAAAAACCTTGGTTTATTTCTACTGAGCTACCATAGAGGGTATCCTTACTGGTAGCATACTGGTATAGTTTGGCAACCTGACTGAACAAGACCACAAACAACAGACAAGCACAGTAAAAAATGGCCTCAAAAATAATAAGAACATCACTGCCAGAGATTCAGGACATTTACACCTCCCGCTGCAGAAGACGGCCCTAGGTAGCCAGCTATCCACCAAATGGTCTGTTCTCACTCCTTCCCCCAGGTAAACGCCCACAGAGCATCAGAGCTCGGACCAGCCGCTTCAAAGACAGTTTTTATCCCCAGGCGGTGAGATTACTAAACAACAAGCACTCAGAATAACTCACAGTGTTGCAGGACACACAACAAGCACTTTAAATGTTCTAAAATGTTATAGGATTTACGTATTGTTTTTATATATAGTTTTAAGGGCTGAGAGAGCCAGGGCAGATGTATTTCATTACATCTGAATGTACAATTTAACTTTTTTATGTATATGCAAGGGTGTGGGTCAAAAACAACATATGGCTGTAAAATGGTGCGTTTGGGGGTCCTTTTGAGTGTTGAACACTTAATTTCCTGCACTCTGGTGAATTTTACACACCACTTTATGGTGTACATGTCTTTAATTTTGTCATAATGAAAGTCCTCTGCTACTTTCATGTTTTTATTGGTGATGATAAATGCACCCGACCTCCACGCGACACTGAAGGGAGGCTGGGCTCCGCCTAAGAGATAGGGTAAGAAGCTTGGACATCCGGAGGGAACTCAGAGCTCCTCCTTTGAGTTGAAAGGGGTCAGTTGAGGCTGTTCAGGCATCCGATGAAGACGCCTCCTGGGCGCCGCCTGTTAGAGGTGTTCCGGGCACATCCAACTGGTGGGAGGCCTCGGGGCAGACCCAGAACACACTGGAGGGATTACATATCTCGTCTGGCCTGGGAGCGCCTCAGGATCCCCCAGGAGGAGCTGGAGAGCGTTGCTGGGGAGAGGGACGTCAGGAAGACTTTGCTCATCCTGCTTCCCCCGCAACCTGGCTTCGGATAAGCAGTTGAAAATGGATGGATGGATGGATGATAAATGCACATGTTCTAAATACTGAGGGTACTGAGGGTCATTGGGGTCTCTCTTCCCAACATCCAAGATATATTCGAGATTGCGGTACACAAGCAGAGCCTCTGCAATTGCTAAAGCCCCCTCCCACCCCTTGCACAGTCTGTTCTCTCCCCTGCCATCAGGCAGATAGTTCAAAATCATCAGAACTGTTGTGAGCTATTAGATTTCCAAACACTCTGTTCTCATCCCCCTACAGCACGTCAATACACAGCATTTACATGTACTGTATGACCGCTCACTGACACTGCATAGACTGAAAACCCTGTCCACTGCTTTTCACTATTTATGATCCTGTGCATATGTTTTTAACACACATATGTTTTTAATATACTCTGAAACGACTTTTGTTATCCAGATTATCGTTTTGCTGTTTTATCAGTATATCACTATGCAATATTTATTCTTATGAGAGTTCACTATGGACTTTATTGCACTTTAATGTTGTCCTGTCCATGTTGAACGTTTTTTACTGCACCTGGATTCTTGAGTAACAACATTTCGTTCACTGTATGCTGCTGTTTATGGAGAATGACAATAATAATACATTGAATTTAATTTGATTGAATGGAATTGGGCGACACGGTGGTGCAGTGGTTAGCACTGTCGCCTCACAGCAAGAGGGTTCCTGGTGGGAGGGAGCCCTTCTGTGCGGAGTGTGACATGCAGGTTGGAGATAGGTTAATTGGTGACTCTAAATTGGTCGTAGGGTGTACCCTGCCTCTCGCCCAATGTCAGCTGAGATAGACTCCAGCCACCCTGCGACCCTCAAGAGTATAAGCGGTTCCGAAAATGGATAGATGGATGGAATTGAATTGACATGCCATCTGCATCCTCCCACATTATGTACACCTGCGTGTATATGACAATAAACTTGAATTTGAACTAGTCTGAGGACAAGTGTTCCAGTGCACTACACATTTACATATATACCTTATATAATCCACAGTCAGCACAACGTGGAGTGAAAATGTCTCCGAGAAATAACATGGGGAAATATAAAAGAACCCAGTGTGCAGTTTGATGTGTGGTGACATGATTTTTTCTCTCTGAGAGATGTGCACAGTGGGCTGAGACAAATTGCTACTGTAGCTGAGTCTCAATGATGGATGCTTCCCTCACAATCAGGTGAGAGATCGCACACTGACAGACAGGATGCAAATTGTAGAATCTTTTTGAAATGTCAGTGCTGACTGGCATGCCCTGAGAGACAAGACATCAAAATGTTAGAGGTGTATTTTGGGAGTGAAACCTGGAAAAGATGTATTTACTAAAAAGGGAAGATTTCAACTATTTGAAATGCTCCTGTGTAACAGGATGAGCCGATGTGTCGATCACAGAACAGCAAGAGTGTCTCACACCCAGAGGGCAGAGGGGGACATCACACCCACACGGAGTCGAGCTAAAAGCTCTTTGAAGTCAAGCAAAACAATTCACAGATCATTCAGAATGATACCATTCAAGTACGCTGGTGAGCTCTGAGCTCAGCAGTCCTGACACGGTCTATTTCCAGGGTGAGTTTGAGGCTAATGTGCGCCACATTACTTGGCAGGACTTTGGATCTCTTACATATCACTTGTCATCCTAAGTGGCTCTCTCATAACTGCCTGAGGAGGTGCCGCAGAGTCATAACTTAATGTGTGCTGGGTTACACATGGCTGCTGGCCAAAACAGCCACCGACTTCTCTGCTGTTTGGACACTTCAGATTGATGAGAGGTAGGAAGGGGGCTTTACTGTGGGTGACTCGCTCCCATGATGCTCCAGGAGCTACTCGTTGTTTCCCAGTGATGAAAATGTTGTGTGCCAGGTGTCAATGTTTTCCATATGGATATGCTGTGTAACATTTACACCATGTTTCTAAACTGTGAGACCCCAGATATGGCGGCCTGTCATCCTGTCAGCAACATTAATAGTCTGAGAAAATATATAATCCCATTAGCAATTGTTTGCCTTCTGTCAAATATAATTAAAAGCACACGTTGCTCCGATGTACAGCTATGTGAAGCGAATGCCAAAGTAAACCAAACACATCAATTTATACAAGTTCATAGCTGATAGCATATCTTGTCGTGATAATAAACACATTTTCCTGCTGTGACCTTTCACGCTGCGTTTCTTGACAGACTGTTTTGACTGTTCATCACTCAGTTAGCTCATTTATCTTAATGTGCATTATACAGTGAAGTGTGAGGAGGGAGGGCGCTCCATACATTGTAAGAGCCCTGTTCCTAAACAGCATTTTCAGCTGGAGGACAGTCAGCAGAACCAGTCGTGTAGGTGGACAGTGAGTAAGCTGAGCTGCCGCTGTGAACTCTGGTTAAAGGAGACTGTGTTACCTTTCTGTACCGAAGGCTGCTTAAAAAACGACTGGCTAAGCAGTGTCTGAGTACACTGCAAGGCAAAGGTACTCAGACAAAATGTTTCAGCTCACTCTTCAATTTAAACTTTGCTTTCATTTGTAAAATAAGTGGCTGGGTTTTAGTTCCTTAGCCACAGTTTATATTGATTTAACATTAACTTTAAAGAGACTGTTCCTCCAAAAAAAATCAAAGATACATATTTTCCCTCTTACCTGGAGTACTGTTTATCAGTCCTGATTGTTTTGGTGTGAGTTGCCAAGTGTTGGAGATATCGACCCTCTCTTGAATATAATGGAACTAGACAGCACTCAGCTTGTGGTGCCCAAAAACCCAATAAAACACATTTTTAAAAAACTCAACAGCAATGTCTCCTTTCAAAAATTCATGACCCACTTACTCAAGATAATCCACAGACCTTGTTATGAGCAGTTTCACACTGCATTCCACCAACCGTATCACCACACAGAAGGAATAGTGCATCAACTGCTAGCTCACCTAGCACCACTGAGCTAGCTAACGTTACAGCTCAGCGGAGGAGGATGCCATTAATGTTTAGATGATTTTTTTTTTTTTTTTTTTTTGGTGCAGCATGCTTCTGTGCAGAGTTTGCATGTTCTCCCCGTGTCAGCGTGGGTTTTCTCCGGGTACTCCGGCTTCCTCCCACAATCCAAGGACATGCACATCAGGTTAATTGGTGACTCTAAATTGTCCGTAGGTGTGAATGTGAGCATGAATAGTTGTTTGTCTCTATGTGTCAGCTCTGTGATAGTCTGGTGACCTGTCCAGGGTGTACCCTGCCTCTTGCCTAATGTCCGCTGGGATAGGCTCCAGCATCCCCGCACCCCTGACAGGATACCCGATTACGTAAAATTAATTAATATCTCCAACCTTCAACGTCTCACACCAAAACAACCTGGACTGATAAACAGCGCTACAGGAAAGAGGAATAATATGTTTTTTGATCTGGGGGTGAACTTTCCCTTTAAACCACTGACTTCCATTAATTTCTGTGAGATATGAAAATCAATCAGTTAATGACCTGTTGAATCCTGCTCGAGTTGCGTAATCCATCACCTTGAACATGTTGCCTGCAGTCATTTTTGTCAGTGTTTTGTTATCATTGCAAAGTGAGGATTGATTTGAAACGTGTGCTGCGTTAACTCATAATGACAGTGTAACTGAAAAACAAAGATTACATATCACTGGCAGGTTTAAAGGGTCTGAAAATCTATTGTTTTGTTTTGTTTTTAACAGAACAGACATTAATGGAAGCCAATGGTTGCCTGGAAGGTCAGAAAAATAAATTAAAAAAATGAAAACACAACAACATGGTATGTAAAATGGTCTGTGGTATTGTAAAATATATATGTTGAAAATGAGATTGCTGGTATGGCCCAGTATTAAAGCCCTTCTTCTGCAGCTAACAACATCTAACAGATAAACATCTATCTATTCAGAATGATTGCTTGGCCTGAAAACTCAAATGGATGGTGAATGGCTTGTTGGCAAACCTCTTACTAATGTGAACTGGGGGCAGAGAGCCAAAATAATATTTGAGCTCGGTTCGCCTCTTTTCCCATGCATTCCAGCTGGTGGTGCAGAGATAAGCAGCAGCTTTTGGGTGATTAGTTTCAACCAACAAAAAGCAACATCACATTTTAACCTACAAAGATAAGACACAATATTTCCAAAGTTGACTCACTGGTTCTGTTATCATATGATTACACAGGGCATAAACACAAACGTTTAGATGTGGTAAAATCCTTCAGACAGATAAACGCTGCATTAACAGGCTCTGCTCTGACAGTAAATTGTTAATCTTGTACCCAATTTGCTATGTTTCAAGCACTTGAAATGGCTGTAATGACTTTATAAACCTTGCGATTCAGCTCACTGCGTTCACAATATCTGACAGATCACTGGGGATTGTCAAAAATAAATCAACAATTACTCAGGATTTAAAAAGAAATCTTTTCATTGGCATTCATTTGACATGGTTTTGTCTCAGAGAAGCAGCTCACTGAATTTGTCCTTGTAAAAACTTGACATTGCTCTTGCGAAATTCGATTTCCCTGTTGTTGTGAAAAGCCATTCTCGCTGTGGGAGTAATGTGTGTATAGCCTGCACCAGCTCCAGCTAGTTCTGCCAGGCAAACATGAAGGCTTGAGTGGCCTAAAAAAACTTCTCAGGCTGATATTTGTTTAAAATGTAAATAAAAGAAAGGGAGTGCTTTGGTAAGTAAAATGCAGCTCGTATAAAGATGAGGCAGCGAAGAGAGTTTTCAGCCACATGACAGTGTTCATATAGAGATAGCTACATTAGACACATGGGCTCACACAGCTGGTCTTCCTGCCTTCTGTGTGCTGCATGCCTGTGTCATGATGGAAGTGCCAGATGTACGTATATGTGAGCTAAGTGCCAGAAGTCAGAATTTTTCAAGGACAATTGTGCCCGTTCTCTCAGCATGTGCATCAGGCTGTACTTTGATGTGTCAGCTTCACATACGTGCTTGACAGTCAATTGAAATGTTCAAACAGCATGCCAGAGGAACATCAGCAGTAGCGCTTTATTTAGGTCGGAAAGGCCAGAATACCAAGAGGTGCCGAAGACTGCTGCACCTAAGAGTTTTGCAACAATTCAGCGCTGTGAGTTACCTACAAAAAATGTAAGTGAAAAGCTGAAAAAAAGATATACCCAATTTGTTTTGGACATTTGAAACCTCAAAATACATGCAATGCACAGGGAAGCTGATGTTTCCTGTCATGCTTAAATTATTTAAACAAGGGCTGAAATTGACTCAGAATTATGTCAGTTCAATTGGATTTGGCTGTTTAATACAAATACTTGACTAATGTGTTCCTTTTTTTCAGTATAGAGTTTGAGAGTTTAAATGGGGTTTGGCAGGACATTCAGGGTGACGGCAACCTTCATGTGACATAGCAAACAAGCCAATGCACGCTAACTACGCTACTGATCAGAAATGTGCAGCGTCATTTTTTGCAAAAACCACATAGCAAACAAATGCCATAGTATCATATCAGATTGCTGTAAGCTGTAAATTCACCATTTCTAAGCAGAAGGCAGAAGATAGCATTATCAGATTCTGACTGGGCAAAGCCTCTCTTCCTCCAGGCACTCTGCAGGTACGTCTGGGGACTGAAACAACCCTACACACGTTGACTAATAACCCCCCTCAACTTGAAGACTCTAAGTCGACTGACAGGTCTCCCACTGACGCTTCCAATATCCGATTTTCAGGAGGCAGTCCTAATTTAACTGCAAAATAAGAATACCACATGAGTGCAATGTCTTCTTTTTGTCCCAGCCAGGTGATAAAGACAAAATGTCCCAAAATTAAAAAAATAATTGGACATTTTAGGCAACATTTATTTTCTGTGTTACTGAGATGTCAGAACTGATACCACACTTATGTCTGTACTGTAAGTATGTGGCTAGAGCCAGATTTTGTGACTTTCATACAGAGCCAGGCTAGCTGTTTCCCCGTTTCCTGTCTTTATGCTAAGCTAAGCTAACTGTGCAGACTGTAGCAACACATTTACTGCACAGACATGAGAGTTGCATCAATCTTCACATCTAAGTCTTGGAAAGAAAAAAGAGTATTTCCCAAAACATTGAATAATTGGATTAAGAACAAGAAACCATAAAATACTGCGGCCTGTTCTTTCGAAAATGCAGTAGTCACACAAATCAAAGTTTCCTCTTAAATCACTTGTTCCCTTGCTTTCCCACCCCTACTGATGGCTAGAAGAGAGTGTGTGTGTGTGTGTGTGTGTGTGTGGGCACACTGTGTATGAATTTTTAAAACAACAGCACTCCAGTGTGGCTTCAAACAAGAATCAGGAAATAATGAAAATTTCCAGCTAAAAGTAAATCTGCAGAGTCACCGAGGCACTGTTATTTTCTATTCGAGTGTATTACGCGCTTGTTTTGTGAGGAGTTATGGCACAATTAACTGTGGAATTGCTCAAGCCTGCGAGAGTCCAGCGGTATATACAGTAGATCTTTCACCCATTTAAATGTCTCTGCGCATTTACGTTCATTTTATGCTTTGCTGAGCTCTGTTCATGGCTCATACTGGTGTTTTTGTCACAGTCAAGGAGTACTGAAAATGGACTTCCCAGCCTATAGGATACCTGTGTGTGAAGATAAACCATATATACACACACACACAGAAGACGCCAAGCTGCCATAAGGCACTCTAAGCCAGTTAAAAATGTAAAGCCTCTCTGACAAGCAGACAGATACAATGCAGGCAGGAGTCAAGAGCATCAAAGGTACGTATGAAGACGAGGGCTCCTCTCTCTACGGGTGCGACACAGGGCACATTAAAGCTCGTGTGAAAGGCAGCGCAGTGTTTTTCATTGGGAGCAAATTTCCTGTTTTCTTTATCATGTTCACGCTTCTCCCACTTCCCTTTTTCATGGACGGTGAAGGAGATGTTGCCGTTAGTGTTTCCTCGCTCCTCTGTAGTTTTGTCTCTGATCAGTCACATGACGGGAACAGGAAAAGAGGAACACTGTGTAAACAAATACAGCTTTTCTCAGAGTCACAGTTTGGCATAAAGGATGCGCCACGGGAGTCCTTAAGAAAATACAGACACAGGTTTTCACAGATATAGTTATTGTAATTAGGTGCTGGCGCTGTTGAAAAGCCATTTGAATTTTTCTATATATACAGCTGTGACTTCCCTCCAGTGGATACTTCAATAAAATCACACTTGAATGAGACAGCAAATGTATTAACTGGAACTGAATGGCACTTTTTTTCAACAGGTTTGTAGGTCTAAAGAGCAGCACGTAGGTGACGGTGCAGCTAGAGTTATTACAGTGACACAGTATCTGGCGAAGGGCCAAGGCTGGGGAACTCTGAAATAGCTGTGTATGTCCGGCGACGGACGGGAGGCCATGCAGGCCATGGAGCAGACCTGAACTCTGGATGTGGAGTCAGCCAGCCTCAGGCTATAACACACTCTCTCTGACTCTTTCCCTGAAAGAAATAAAGTCTACTTCCTCTGTCATCTGGACACAAGGCCGGGCCAAAGCCAGGCGACGGACTGACTGGCAGCCCAGCTTTGATTTCATTGTTACTACGAAGGAGGATGACATCCACTACGTCCCTGTCCTCTCCACTTTTAGGGGAGTTAGGCCTTTCCAACATCCTGCCAGAGGAGGGGTGTGAAATTAAGGATGCGGCGACAAGCCATCTGGTCCAGTTTCCTATGTTTAAAACCTCTGTCCCTGACTAAATCTTCCTGTACCTGCCTCACAGGCACACCGGACAACTCAAGCTCTTCCTCTGTGGCCATCCATTTTTTTGCGCGTCATCATTTTTATCTATGAGAAATGGTTTCCCCTGCTGAAACAGGAACTAAGCATATTCCAGCGTTCTGGTAAATACTTTGTCCTGGCTCCTGGCGATGACATGTCTATTGAGAAACATCGAAAATATCTATTTGAGTACAAGCAAATACCAAAGATCAGCACAGTCCACGCCTGCTGTGATGGCTCGCACTCTCCTAAAACTCATGCTGCGACTGTTCAGAGGCCAAACTTTGAGGAGCCCCATTATTGCGCTTGTTACCTAATTCCTGCAGATTTGGGCCATAACCAAGTCTCTGCTGCCGTGTCAGATGTCCCAGTGAACTAAATCACTGCGGCAGCTTAAGCCGCCGTAGAAAACAAGGGCAAAGTAGGGAGTGCAGGGTCAACGAGCTGAATGCCTAAAGGGAGGGAAGCTGGCAATTTCCTCAGGCTTTGCCAACGAACTCTTTCCCATGAACCTCACGCGACCTTCAATGACAAGGCAAGAGGTATGAGTGACCATTGAAATGCTACACGGACGTCCAAGTCACAACCCTGTACACACACATCTGCTAGAGGCTGAGTAGCAATTTGAACGTAATAGCGATGAAGGCTCTCGTTAAACTGATAAGTGCTCTAAATGATGCTTGTTTCTAAGCAACGCAAGCACTTTGGAGTGTTGTAATCTCCAAGTAACAGCGACCGTGTCCCAGGATCCAGTTTCTGCCTTGAGAAAGTGTAGAGTGATCAGCCATTAAAGGCAAAAGATGCCACAAGGCATTTTCCTTCCTGTGTCTGTCGGCACTACTTACAACAAATATCTTTTCACTGGCTGTTACAGGTGCTGAATCTCATGTAATTGGCCTTGCATTAGCATGTCAAGATAATTTTTCAAGTCAAAATCCAGGTAAGTATTTTTAGCTGTAAATGCAAAACCCCTAATTACCCTGGTCTGCCTCATTTGTTGATAAACCCGCCTCCGTCGAATGAAATATACCTCGTACTGGCTCACCGAGATAAGCTGAGCTGAAAAATGTGCAGCAGTCATCGTGACCATTTTTTTGTTACAATTAAGAGCAGCAGTGACATTTATGATTCATGTCATCCTCTAGGTAAAGGCACTTATACGTTTAATTGTGCACTCTCTTACCCCTTAATGGGTGTATTAATTCACTCATTGAGTTATAGCTAAAGTGCTCACTAAAATTCATTTCTGACTATCTTTGTGCTCTGCCGGCTGCAGTGAGAAACTCAGTCATGTATGAATATGATGGAGACAGAGAGAGAATCAATAGGTCAGACCTTCTCTGCATGTTTAATTATTCCAAGTGTGGGAGAGAGTTTTAAGAGTGTTAAGAAAACTGCACATTGCTGAAGCAGAACAGGAGCCTTCTGTCTGAAATGTACACCTTTATGTTGTTTGTAAATTCTATTGCATCTACTTTATCTCTATGATAGCCAGCTTTTCTGCCCGTCTTCAAGTGTGACCAATTATAAACACTTGATTCCCGACGTGGTCAGACACATCAGACAAACTTAGCATGCTACGATGCTCACAATGACAATGCTAACACACTGGTTTTACACAGGCAAAATGTTTACCACGTTAAATGCCTTAATTTAGCATTTTAGCATGCTAACATTTGCTTATTAGGAGTGAACACAATGCTGTGGCTGACGGGAATGTACTTAAAGAGCCGCCATGATTAAATTGTTAAATTAATTGCCAACAAATTTGATAATCCACCAATTGATTTGAGTAATTTTTTAAGAAAAAAAAATTAAAATTCTCTGTTTCTAGCTTCTTAAATGTGAATATTTTTGGTGTCTTTACTCCTCTATGACAGTAAACTGAATATCTTTGGGATGTGGACATCATCTTCAGCTTTGGGAAACACTGATAGACATTTTCCGGCATTTTATAGACGAATCAACTAATCGATTAATCGGGAAAATAATCAACAGATTAATCTCAACAATGAAAATAATTGTTAGTTGCAGCCCTATTAAAGTTTTGCAGGTGTTTCATCACAGATCTAAATACTGGGACAATTTTTAATCTGACTGTAGCACTAGAAAAGTTAACAAATCACTAAGGTTATTACAATTCATACTGAGAGGAACATGCATGTATCAGTTTCATGGCGATCAATCCAATAGTTGATGGGACATTTAACTAAAAAACACAAAGTCAATCTCATGCTGGCTCTGGATGGAAAATCAGGGGATCATCAAAGTCCTTAGGTTTCATCCTCTGGGCATCATAGATATCTGTACCAAATTTTATGGCAATCAACCCAGTAGCTGTCAAAATATTTAACTAAAAGCCAGGAGTGTAAATCTCATGGCGGTCAAGGATCAACAAAAGTAGGACCGTGAAAGTCTGTATAAAATTTCATGGCGATCCACCCACTAGCCGAGATATTTTAGCCTGTGGTGGACTGACCATCAGATACACATTGCCACACCTTGGATCACGCAGCTAGCATGCAGCTAACATGGCTAAAAACTGGGCACAGAAAACATGGAGGGGTGCAGAAATATGAAAACAAAAATACCACAGATGGTTTTCATCAACTATCCAACACCAACTTCGACACATATTTGGCTTTTGCTGCAGATTCCTGGTGTTGAAAGAGCTTATCTCTCAGCTCTAGTCATATTTGGAGTGTTGGTGCTTTAGCATGATGAGAAAGTGAGTGACCAGGCATCCAAATGCCCAAGGGGCCTCGCTACTTCATGCCAGTGATGAGTGAAGCACCGGACTCCCTATTTATTTGGACTTTACTGCAGAGAGCTTCCCACACAGAGCAGCGGCAGCATTCCTCTCTCATCCGAGCTGCTCTCCAGCTGATAGAACCAGATATGCAAGGACAGACACCGAGGGTCCGCTCCTCTGAGTCCTGAGGTTGAATCCTGAGATCAGCGCTGAGGATAGGGGGCTATTGTTGGCTTAAACAACTCGACCCCTATAAGTGGACGACTAGAATAATACCCAGAGTTGAGAGTCAGATTTCTGGGATGATCTGATCAAGCGAAGGTATGCGTACAGAAAACACTCTGCTAAAAGCAATATCAACACTATGCACCCATGACACAGAGTAAGCCAAAGATCATTCGGCTCTAGGGCTCAGCTTCAGGGGGAAAAAAATGATTCAGTGCTTTCATATGTGACTGTGAACCTTTTCAATAGCCAATTATGCTACAACAAAAACAAGGAAATTAAGAAGAGATGAATTAATCAGTGATCCACAATTCATCTCAATAGCACCCTATATCGAAGTGATAGAGTGAAGCAAAGTTGCACCAAGATGTCTTTTTTAAATAAGACAGAATTTCTGTAGCTGTGTAATAAATGTTTTGGAACCATCATAATTCAAACCAGAGACAGAGCGTGACAGGAAGATGGTAGAAAATGGCTCGGGGTGAAATCTTCAAGCTCCGCAAATGCAGCTGCTGCGTAAATTATACCCCCCCCACCCCTAAAATGACAATGACTTCTGGGCTGGCAGGTCTGCAATCCACTCTCCCTCAATCTCCCCCTCCAAACATAATAATGGGACAGCGTTCTCATCATGGTTGCATAAGACTCTGACTCAGTAGTGTCTTTTCAATGTCACACATTTGTATTTTGCTGAAAGATTTTTGGTGGGTTAAGAGGGTTAAGAAAACCCTTCAGACTAAAGACAAATCTGAGACTTTAGATATTTAAAATACAAGATATGCTAAAATTATTTAAAGGGGCAGTTCATCCTAAAATCAAAATACATATTTTTCATTTACCTGTAGTGCTATTTATCGACTTAGATTGTTTTGGTGTGAGTTGCCGAGTGTTGGAGATACGGCTGCATTCCATCAACTGTATCAACACACAGAAGGAAGCGTGCATCTACTGCTAGCTCACCTAGCACTACTGAACTAGCTAATATTACAGCTCAGCCAAGGTGGACGGCAGAAAGCAGTTTTATGTCACATATCAATGTTTGGTCATGGACGTTCCATGTTCAGATACAACCTAAGAGGTGCGTTGGTTGTTGGTGTGCCGGGATGTCAAACGTTGCCTGTTACATGCATTGTGCATGCATCAAAATACACTTCCATTTCCATTTTCAAGAAATTTACCGTTTACATCTTTACGTCTTTTTCAAAATAAACACACTAAATAGCGCCTTTCTAGTCATCTGACCACTCAAAGTGCTTTTTACACTACGAGTCACATTCACCCATTCACACACACATTCATACACTAGTGGCCAAGGCTACCATACAAGGTGCCACCTGCTACTCAGTTTTTTAACACACTCACACACCGATGGAAGCATCATCGGGAGCAATTTGGGGATCAGCATCTTGCTCGAGGATACTTCGACATGTGGACTGGAGGAGCCGGGGATCGAACCGTGATCTTCCGATTGGTGGACGACCCACTCTACCTCTGAGCCACAGCCGCCCTACATCAACCGTGAACTGATTTTTTTTCCTCCAACAGCTAACCCAGGTTTGTTAGGCAACAAAAACATGTGGTTAGGTTTAGGAAAAAAGAACAGGGTTTGGCTACATAACCTTGCGGGACGCTAACACTGATCTCTTAGGTGAGGGTCAGCGTTTGTAGGACCCATCCACCACCCCTCCCACCCGTACTACTTGGACTTTCGCCGCCTAAACTTTTGTTCTTGTTCCACCATGTGGATATTCTCATTTATCCAGGTCAATTCCATTCTGGCAACAATTGAATCATAGGCAACTGGACTTAGATTTGTCTAGAAGACGTTTCGCCTCTTATCCAAGCGGCTTCATCAGTTCGTAACGCAACCGGTCTGACTAGTCCCCACTAGTCTGACAAACAGTGGAGTAAGACTCAGGTTTTTAACCTCTGTGGAGGTGTACGCCCACCACTCTCAAAGGACAATACTTCGTTAGTGGAGTTTCACTGGACCATTGTTTGGGTCCGGAGAGTCACACTAGTGAACGACAGTCGTCAGGAGTGAGTGGGGCCACTGGTGAACAACAGTCGTTAGGCATGATGTGTGGTTACCAGTGAACGACTGTCATTATGTTTCTTTGAGCCACTTGAGGTTAGTTTCAGGCAGTCTTTGCCTGAAGGGGAGGTGGCTTGCGACATCACCTATCCCCCATCTACAATGCAGCTCTTGCTACGGTACCTAGGAGATTGAATAACAAAGACTGCCTGAAACTAACCTCAAGTGGCTCAAAGAAACATAATGACAGTCGTTCACTGGTAACCACACATCATGCCTAACGACTGTTGTTCACCAGTGGCCCCACTCACTCCTGACGACTGTCGTTCACTAGTGTGACTCTCCGGACCCAAACAATGGTCCAGTGAAACTCCACTAACGAAGTATTGTCCTTTGAGAGTGGTGGGCGTACACCTCCACAGAGGTTAAAAACCTGAGTCTTACTCCACTGTTTGTCAGACTAGTGGGGACTAGTCAGACCGGTTGCGTTACGAACTGATGAAGCCGCTTGGATAAGAGGCGAAACGTCTTCTAGACAAATCTAAGTCCAGTTGCCTATGATTCAATTGTTGCCAGAATTGTTCCACCATGTTTCCCCTGACAACTATAATGGCAACAGGCCTGCGTATCATGCCAATGTTAAAGGACGGCTTTTTTCTTTAATGCCTGATTCCGCAAGTCACTGCACAAGCGCTGGATTTAGACAACTTCGGAGTGAGCCTGAGCCTAACTATTTTCTTCTTACCAAACTACAACTGCCAACTGTATCAACATGCAGAAGAAAGCGTGCATCTACTCATAGATGAGCGGCTCGTGCTCATGATAGAACAAGATGTGAACATTAAGGATGTCCTCCTGGACCGAGCTGTACCATTAGCTAGCTTAGGTGAGCTAGCTAATGGCATGTGGTTTATCTTCAGTAAGCAGGTCATGATTTCAGGAAAGAAACATTGCTGTTGAGTTTTTCAAATGTATTTTTTTGGCGCAAGCCGAGTACCATCTAGTTCCATTATATTCAGGAGAAGGCAGACATCTCTAACACTCGGCAACTCACATCCAAAACAAATCTAGATTGATAAATAGCACTACAGGTCAGAGGAAAAATATGTAGTTTTGATTTGAGGGTGAACCGTCCTTTTAAGGAGAGATTTTGAAGGCAGAACAGACAAAAGGTAAATCGCTGTGTTCAAGGTCCATCTTCTGTACCTTGGAATTGTGTCATGCTCTGCAGAAGATTGTAAAGAAATATTTTACATTAATTATACATTTCCATTTTGTCAAGACTGTGTTCAACCCTCACATAAGGCGATATTATTAAAAAAAGAAATCATTTTCATTTCAATCTAAAAGGCTAGTGTTAAAAAAGCTGCAATATTGCATCAGAACATGGCCTTTTCTCTCACCTCTCCACCCTAATGTGGCACTCCATCTCGCAGTTACATACTGTGAGGCTGTAATTGAAAGATGTGCCTCGCTGATATGAAGCTGGTGGTTCTTTCTGCCTCCAGCATAGTTCTGAGATAGTGTGATTCTCCTTTATGTGTTCAGCATCAGCTGAGAAAGATGGGGGTCCAGTGTGGCTGAACTAACAGGGCTGCCAATAAGCCTTTTAACAGATAACGGCCACATGTACACTAATGGGCGCATTGGCTTTGTGTGATGACAGTAGTGTCAGACAAAGCTTAACAATCCATGATACACATCATGGATTAATGGGGAAACTCCTGTGTGTATTTTTTGGATTCAGCCTTAAATTGACGTGGTCAGGTAAAAAGACAAGAGAGACGTCAGACTTGACTTGTCACACATTATAAAACCTGCCATTACTGTTACAGAGAGCAGAGATTCCCCTGAAATGGATTTTGTGATGCCATTAATCCTCATTCCTCTGAGGAAAAAACAGAGCCACTGTTTATCTGTTCCTACAAATGTACATGACCCACCCAGCACAGCTTAGCAATATTTATGAAAGGAGCGAGAGAGCCATCCCTCCACCCCAGAGTCATGATTCAGATAACCATATGGCGACTGCCCCTCACAAAAGTATTCCCTGTTCCTTATGAACAGCTGTTCAGCAGCAATCAGTGATGAACAACTCGCACATACACATTCATTCACCAGGCAAAACTGCAAACAATCTCAGCCATACTCCCACGTAATGCAATCAATCAGAGGGCCCTGTTTCAAAAATCTGATATGAAAATAGTGCAGTGAAAACGTGCTTTAGATTATTAAGTCTTGCTTTTGCTTGGTTTGGGAATTTTCTACACACAGGAGTGAAGCTCACACTGAAAAGAACCCAGAAATTCTTGCAGCAAGTTGATTTGTACTGGATGCAAGTGGCATTCTCTCACCTTGTTTTACAGAAATAAGATTATATGCAAAGACCACTTTGAGAAAGGGCTCTGAAACCCCTTTCCTCCACCTCAGCCCAGTCTAGTCAGCTCTACCTTCACTCTGCAACCCTGCCTTTAAATGTGGCCTAAATACATACACATGAAAAGTCACTCAAATGCAACATAACAGATAGGATCTGTTTTTTCTGCCTCTGAGTTTAGCATCATCAATTAACGGCTGCATCTTGATCAAACACAACAACAGCATGCCTCCCCCTAGTGCCTATCTGCATGTAAACTTGAAGACTCCCACTGGGCTCCTTATGAATTCAGTTCCATATTGAGAGGCAAACTTTCAATCATCTATGAGTGATAAATGAATATGGAGGAAAACTGTGAGCACTGCGCAAACAGAGGGGATTCAAAGCAGCGGAATGATTTAATATCTCTGATTAAATATGATGCATTAGTTATAAAATGCAGACTTCATTTTCTTATAATAAAAAAAGCGCAAAGAGATGGTATACAGAAAAGCTTCAGTTCAGGATCTACCTGCAGTTTAAGACCGCAGCTTCACATGAACCAAACTTTTGCGCCCCCAGAAACAAAACGTCAATCAACCTCGGATCAATTATTTACCGAAAAGTCAGTGTCAACAGTCAGCTCGACCTTTCCTCTCATTAAAAGTTAAGCGCTCCAAAGTTTCACACTCACTGTAAAAGTCTCCTCACCTGAGGCATATGCTATTCCAATCAAAGTCCGACAGAAAAGCGTAAAGTCTGTCTTCATCTCCAGATCTCCGGTCCAGAGGCGCAGGAGCTTGCGCGGTGTTTTCTTATAAAAACTCGTTTAGTTTGAATGCAGCTGGAGACAGTGGAGAGGTGGTTTGAATGAATGTCCGTGGATGAGGGGGTAAATAAATAAAAAAAACTCAGGTGAACCTCGGCCAATCGATGCCAGTCTGTACTGTGCACAGAGAGGACAGAGCCGAAATGAAGAGGGAACGAAAAAAGAGACACGTCTATTTTCCCCCTGTTTTGTCAAAAGGATGCACAAGGCACTGAATGGGATTTACAATGATTTCCCTTTCCTTTGCTCGTGACTGGAGCGCATGCACGCCCACCCACCCATCCAGTTCATAAAACAAGCTGAATTTGAGGGGTGTGTGTGTGAGTGTGTGTGTGTTGGTGGGTGAAAGAGGGGGGCTCTGTCCAACATCCATGACACATTTCCCTTCCTGCAAGATCCTATCCATTTCATCCTCTGTGTTAAAGTAATATAGTAATCATATAATAGATTCAATAGGCACTGTGTATGTGCATGTAAGTACATTTACTCAAGTACTTTACTCTGTACTTTAGTACAAATTCGGGGTACTAGTGACTGCTTCCATTTGATACAACTTTATACTTTTACTCCACTAAATCTAAGAAGCAGGCCTAAACAATACTCTCCACTCATCTACATTTATCTGACAACTTTATTTACTTTATGGTTACAATTTTCATCCCCTTCCTGTCCGGAGAAAACCAATTATCTCCAATTTTGGTGATTTTTTGTGTGTGAAATTTTCCGACAAACTCAAGGATGAACTGTTCCCCTCTGTCTTCAGAAAAAGCTCCTGCTTCTAGAGCTAAATAAACTGTTTAAACTCCCTCCTGGATTAGCTGGAGAATGCATTGTGACAAAGCTGAAAACAGGGCTGCTGTCTGAGCTCATGGAAAGTTGAAATTTGGGACGGCAATGCTACCAATGTGATGATCTCACAGGATATGACACATTGCTGTAAATAAACTGCACAACATGCCCGTTATTGCACCTGTGATCTGAATCCAAAAACATCAGTAAACACTGACAGGGACTAAGTTTTGTACTTTTACATTTGATGCAGACTGCAGACTGCAGATTGCAACCAGTTGAAACTTTTCCTTCATGTCAAGTTTGATTTCCCGGTTAGAAATCCTTCAGTGTTCATTGCTTAAGAGGTTTTTACTGGGAGTCGAATTATCTGCAGTTGTCTCTTCCTCCCCAAAACAAACAAACAGACCTGATGATTTCAACCGGCAAGACACAGAATGAAGCAGTTATGTGTTACAAATAATGTTTCTCCTACGCTGTTTGGCGCATCACAGACAGGCCACTAACTCAGCACCCACTAATGTGTGCTCACCTCTTTTTTTCGATAACATAAAATCCAGATGTTTAGGAACCAGGAGCCAAATTATCCACAGAGGTCTCTTTATCTCCAAAACAAAAGGACCCGCGATTTAAACCGGTTAAAACACTACATAAAGCAGTTCAGAAGGAGACAGATGAATGAAGTAAAGATAATATTTAACACAGAGTGTACAGATTAACAGATGATTTGTGCTGCTTATGATTTATGAGAAGTCTTTGGAGCTTGGACAGCAGAGGGAGATATTTTGTGATCGAGGGACATTGAGTGGCAGCAGGATGAATTCCCCCCATGGAGTCCAGACACTGGTGGTGGTGGTGGCTGATGACTCTGAGGCTGCTGACTGCTGAGGCGGATGAGGCTGATGAATCCGTAAAGACTATGGGGAGGTGGAGGGCATGCACGATGGTAGCAAGAACAAACTACGGCAGAGGAAGAAGCATGTTTAAAATGAGGAGCAGTGAGATGATAGGCTGACAGAAAAGGTGTGTTGCTGTGCTATTGGCTGATTGTGAATCAGCTGATGACTCAGTTGACCTACCCAGACAGTGACACCTAGAGACAGTGAGCAAGCATGCGTGCAAGAAGTGAATGGCAGGGTGAGAAAGAAACTTACAGCCTGACTGAACTTTTGCTAGAGTTTCATTTTCACATTAAAAAACATCTGTTTTTCTGACACTGCTTGTTGTAAGGCTCGCTAACTACAGTGGCCGACGCAAAAACACAAGTGGCCCTTTCTATAGCCAGTTTAGTGCATTCTAGGCTACTGTAGAAACATGGCGGTGCAACATGGCGGACTCCGTGGACGAGGACTTGCTCCCTCTGTAGATATAAACGACTCATTCTAGGGTAACAAAATTAAAACAACAGTTCTTATTTTCAGGTGATTATACACTAAAGAAAACATACTTATTATATTATATTCCATATCTGCTAACATATATCTGCCCTAAATCCTACACACTGAGCCTTTAAATTAATTTTGCTGATGATAATAATTTTCACAGCATGGTGTTGCTTCCAGAATGTACTGAAGTAAAGGATCTGGATACTTCACAGTGTGTAGGAAAATAAAGGATGCAGTACAAAGTACAATGAGTACAACAAACTCAGTGATCAGAGCATGTGTGTTACTGTGCAGGGGCTGTGCATTTCCATTTGTTGCTTTAGTGCAACACTGTTTGACGTTGATTTCCATTTCAGGGGTTTTTTCAAGCCATTTAAATACCTGCTGACATCCATCCAATAGCTCAGCGGGTAATCCTAATACCATCAGAAATTCTCATAAAGCCACCACAGGTGTACAGCAGTGTCACCAAAGAAGTGAACAAAATACCTCCGTAAGACGCACACAGCCTCTGGAGGAATATTAGCAGACTATAACATGATATTCTCTCCTTTGCTGGGCTGTCTTTAATCCACAAAATAATATGTCTAGTCTCATAATGTCATTGCAGTTTTATCTGTTTGGGTCAAATGTCTGCTATTAATTTAAAAGTTATCTTTTTCTTTCTTCCAGACATTTAACAAACTGCAGCTGAGCAGAGGTGCCTTGGGAGTAGCTCAGCATTAAGAGTCTGTAATTATTCTTCCAAAGGGTGAGATGTAACGATGCCTCGAATGAAACTAAACTGCATAGAGTTCTTCCAGCCTCATCCAAGTCCTGTTAACCCCTGCCGCCCACGCATCCATTCTCCTCAGGGAGTCCTCAGAGTGTGATTGAAAAGCATGTAAGAGCACAACATGCCTGTAGTGAGCTGCTATGAGCCCTGTTTTATTTTACACAGAGGGATTTTGGAAATTGAAAACCAATGTACCATGTTCTCTTGGAAATAAAAAAGTCAAAGGGAGTACAAGAGGTGTGCACTTGGGTGATCGAGGACACACGCATAGAGTCTCGGATGCAGCTGTGTGTTTTATTCGTTAATCATCTGATGTAGCGGCGGCTTCAAGGTCCAGTCAAACCTCTTATGGAACCACAGAAGAACCAGCGAGCACATTGAAACCAGCGCAATAAATCAGCTCTGCTTTTCAGCACTATGTGCTGTAAAATCAATAGCACGCTGTATCTCCTCTTGGAAATCCATTACAACAGTAATGACACTAGCTGACTCCAGACCCCTTCCTAACTGTGCCTTCAGAGCTGTTGAACACCAGTACACCCATCACACAGCAGCTGTCAATAAGAAAAAATTATGTTGTTATTCTCAGTGATTTTGGAGCCGTGCAGAGCCGGACATCAGGAGTGTGTGGAATAACACGGAGTCAAAGGATCATTGCGTGTTATTGTGGGCATGCGTTTCCCCCCAGATCCCTTACGGCAAACCACCTCTCTGACCTTAAAACACAATGTTGTGATTGAATGGTTGTAATTAAAATGTTCTCCCTGGTTTCAGCCCCGCAGCGCCCTCAGCTTCAGAGGAACATAAACACTCTCACTCGTGTTGATAGCCTAACAAAGCTACGTCCAGGGAGTTACCAAATCTCATTATGAATATAAAACAGATAATGTCAGAAACACATGAAAACACATGAGTGGCCAATACAACAACAATCTGCACACACAAGCATCCAGACAAGCCAATCAGACAACAGTGATAACAAACAACAGCCCTCATGCTGGACAGCATGATGGCCCCTGCTGTGTGGGATGAAAAGGTTTCAGTTTATAATCCTGCTGGCTCCTGAGAGACAACTGCGGACTCAAGGACCCGTCCTTGAAGTGTCAGCACTCCATCCGGCCCATCCTCAGGTCAGGAAACACATTACAGATCCACTGCTACTATCATAGGAAGGATGTGGAGTGCGCGTGCAACCTGCTCGCTCCCTCACTGAAGTCCGTGCCCACTGGCCTGCGCACGACACTGCACTCTGCCAAGCTACTTTGAAGTAGCTGTCACTGTTCAAGAGAGGGTTTTGTTTTGTTTTGTTTTTATTGAGGCAGCCAGAATTTTTTATCAGTTGTAGGTCATGTTCACCGTCGGTCAGCGGTTATGGCAAGCTTCCTGACTAGAAGAGAGACAAGTGCTTGAATGTAAATTATTTACAAAGTAACTGGCCATAAAGTGAATGCACTGAGGGGGATTCCTCTCTTTTATGATGCTCAACTCTTCTATGTCAAAGCCTGGAGTTGAGTCAGGTCTATAACTAGAACTTTGCACAATCCTAAACCAATGAACTCCCTTTTTATTGATTTTCTGGCCACTTGAGGGCAGCACTGATGATCGTCAAGGACTGAAAAGTTTGCTGTTGTTTTTAATCACTTTTTATTACTGTTTGCACTTTGAGCACTTTTCTTTTTGCGCACAGACGCTCTGAATTAATTGACATTTTTTGGCATTGATTTAAGCCTGTGAACCTTTATTATGGCTGTCTAGCTCAGTTGAATTGGTGTGCTGGTATTTCTTCTACCATCATTTCTCGGTTGTGCATTGTACCGACACACCTAAGACAAACTTTTTTGTTGCCCAAAGTAGGCGCAGTTTCACAGCAGCCCTAAGACTTTGCAGCAAAACCACACAACATTCATATTCTATCAACATGTAAAGATAATATAGCAAATATGTCAGCAAACAGCGGATTATTTGAACACCCAGCAGATAAAGAGAAACATAAGCAGTCATTTGAGGCCTGTTTCTGTCTGCTAAACAAGTCTCAGTCTTACTCACTCTCCTTGTAGCTCCATTTTGGTCTCCACCAACTCCTAATGAAAATATCTGGATCTTTAGCTGCTAAATGCTCCTCTATGTTCACCAGCTGGTTGCTAACTTTGTCTGCTGTTAGTTTTATTTAACTTTTATTTTGTTTGTTTAACCTTTATTTAACCAGAGAGTCCCATTGAAATCGAAAATCTCTTTTACAAGAGAGACCTGGCCGAGGTGGCAGCCAATCAATACACATTAAAATGCAACAAATACAACATATAATACAAAAATCCACAATAAAACAACTATTCAAACATAGTGGCCTCTCAAGAAAAGCAAGCACATCTCTGTCTCTACATTCTTTATAATGCCCTTAAATTAATCAATGGATATATGTTTATATCTTTTTGAAGATTATTCCATGCCCACGATGCATAGTAGGAGAATGCAGTTTTCCCCAGATCTGTTAAAACTGAGCTTTTTAGTGGGGAACAACTGCCTGCTGTTGAAAATGTTGATAGAGCTGTGTGAGTGGACCAGTACATTAAATATATACTATATGCAGGATTTTGAATGTTTCTGCAGAGACCCTGCTCTCTGCCTGTATTTTCTTATTTCATTCTTGTTTTGCTGTGTTCGGGTTGTCTCTGGGCGTGTAGCACCCAGCCAATAACAGTGTGCAAGTGAGGTCGGGACTGTAGCTGCAGGTAGAAACAGCATTCAACCAAGAGGAAGCTGAAAAAAAATCACGAAGTGCCAGAAAAAAAAAGGCAAACATGGCAAGCAAACAGACAAGGCTTGTTCTAAAATGAGAGTGAATTTGGGACTGACTTTCACTTTCACTGGTTAGCACTAGGAGAGAATGAGGTTTGAAAAACTGGGCCTGTGCCGGACCCTGGCTGGTGGTTAGCTTAGTGACCTTACTAAGGTATCACCTCTTCCATTACAGCAAATGTAACAGTCCTACAATAGCAGCTTGCAGTGCCCGTACGAACAGTGAAGGGTCCAGTGGCCAAGTTTGAATGTTGTGTTTACAAAGAGTAACCTACAATTCCTGTATAGTATACCTTCAAAGTTGCCAGATAGAAAACCAAAACAATTAGCAACATATTATATTCTGTGATTTTCCCCACTATTAATATAAAAATATTGTGCAGCTTTAATGTTTGATGCCTCTAATGAGGCTACCTGCCACAATTTAATTACAGTAACAAAATAAATTACATATAATAATATATAGTTGCATATCAGTTTTCAATGGAGAACAAAAAAATGACAATAGCATAAATAAAAAAGGAAAAAAGGAAAGGAATGAAGGAATGAATAAAGGAACATACAAAAAATAATAAAGAATAAAGAAATTAAAAATTCAGGGATTAGGATCTCTTACCTAATTATCATACAGACATTGAAAAACATAAATAAATAAATGTAGTTGTATAAAAATGTAGTAATAAATTTAAGATGTTTTATTTATTTGTTTATTTAAATCCTGTTTAATTGTCAACTTTTATTTATGAATCTATTCATGAATTTATATTTATTTATCTTAGAATTTATATATTTCTGTACTTATTTTGGCATGTATTCGTTTTTTTTTTTTCTGTATTTAATTCCCTGTTAATTTTTTTAATTCCAGTATTTATTCATACATTTATATTTTTCTGTTTTATTTATTCCTGAATGCATTTTTCTTTTTTTTTTATTTCTGCATTTACACACTTTTATTTATTTACACATTTATTTATTCATTGATAAAGTCATTTTCTGTCCCCCATACCCTTTTAACCGAGAGGCACAAATAGATTTACAGAGAGGACATAGTGTCCAGAAGAGTCCTATAAACACAGTCTGTCCTCATAATCTCTTCAGATTTAATATAAAATAAAAGCTCTCTTCAATTCAGTAGATTGTGTTGACTTGAATCTGCATTTATAGGTCAAAGTGAATGACTGGCAGGTTGTGTGTCGTAAACGCACCCACTCCATGTAGCCACTGTGCAGGAAGAGCATGGGTTCCCCTGCGGTGCAGCTCGGTGTGCCACTTTTCCCAATCTGCAGGGGAGGCAGCAGCATCCTGCTTCAGCCTGCCCCCAGAGACCCGTCGAGCTGCCCAGAGGCATCCCCACTGTCACTGTGTTTATGTGACCTTTCACCTGGCGGGAGGAAACAGGACGTCAGTGCTCTTGTGTGTTTGTAAAGATAACCAAGCAAGAGCCCGCCTATTCTGGCTGCTCTAGTGTCAGAGGCGGCTCGTGTATTCATAGTCGTGCGCTCTGCTTTGATGATGCTTAATAACATCCTTGATTATTTCAAGTGAGGTCGCGGAGGAGTGCGGTGTCACAGCTGCAGACAAAAATCAAAGACATTGTTTATTTAAGAAAGAAAAAGTGATTTGCTTTATTGTTTGCATCAGCAGGTTTTACAGTGATTGTTTGGGTCTGTCAGTTTAACATGTAACTGACATGCAACAGAAAAAATGTACATACACTGCATAGACTCAAGTAGAAAATGAAGTGTGCATTATATCACATGTTCAAATTTAGGCACAATGTATATAAATGTGACACATAATGACAATTTCACAGCAGCTGCTAGAAGTCGTAAGGACATAAGGAGGTGTGAAGTTTCATCTGGGAGTTCAACTTAATCAGAAAAGACGTGAAATAAAGAGGCAGAACAGTATCATTTCAGACTAATGTATAAAACATGAAGAACCATTTAATCAAATGTAAAATCTCACAGTTAAGTGCACAATTCCTTCATACTGATTGAACTCAAAGGTGATTAAAAAACCCTCTTACAAGCGTGCCTAAGGATGGTCTGATTTGATAAACGCTTAATTATTCATTATATTTAAAAGGTCAACCATCTCCATCTATTTAGGATATGTGATTGAAATATATACAGTGAAGAGCCGGTCTTAAAATGTAATTTGCTGCATCTAAGCTTCATAATATTCACCCAAAATGGTGGGATATAGTGTTTTTATGTTTCTGCTGATTGCTCCTACAAATCCAATGAGCCTCTTCAGAGCAATTACAGCACAATGAAATTTTATTACACGGTGAATACGGAAAATTTCATAGCATTTCAAGGATTTTAAGGTTCATTTCACACAGAAAATAGATGCGTGTGATCATGAAAGCATGGGAAATAAAAGAGCAATCTGAAAATTTAAACTCTGGGATTTAGGACAATAATGCTTTAAGTGCTGTCTTAAAGAGCTGAGTGATAACAGTCATTGGTCAATAAGGGAATGGACAGCACTTGCATACTGAAAAGCTTTTATTGATTGCACCCATTTTAGCCCGACAGAGCGACAGGAGGGTAGTGGAGGAGTCTGATAGGCGGAGGTTTCTGACTGCTGTCACTGATGCACGGGCTGAAGAAGGGGAATGCCTTGCCCCTCGGCCCATTGGTGAATGTGTACAGCAGGCTCATATCATCAGCGTTGTAAAAGGACACCCTCCTCTCCTCGCAGTCTAAGAAAACCCCGAGCCGCTGAAGGGAAGAGCTGAGCTGCAGCCTCGTCCACGGCTGAGTGCCGGCTGAGTACTCGCTCCCGTTCCGCAGCCGCAGTGTCCAGTAGCCGCTTTCGGGGCTCAGCTTGATCCGAGCGTGCCTGTCAACGGCCTCAGAAGCCACGCCCAGGTCCCACTTGGGTTTGGAGCCCACTTCAACCTCCCAGTAGTGTCGGCCTGATTGGAAGCCCTGAGCAGCCAGAATGTTGACGCACTGGAGGAAACGCTTGGTGTGGTCCGTGTGTGGGATCATGACGCTGCATTCGACTGCTGCGGTTTTGTCCCTGGAGACGTGAATGCTCGGGTGCGCTGTGTCGACATCGAACGTTAATGGCGAGGGACCTTTGGGGCAAAACAATCCATTAAATGGTGATAAAATTCAACAGAGCATCACATGGTAAATTGAAAATCTATGCTATCAGTGCAACAATGGTGTCATTACTGTCATTCTGTTACTACTTAAACATAATGGAAGGGGGACGAATTAAAGGAAAAACCATCAGAAACTATCTAATGGCGTCAGGCCACCATGAGCCTCCAGAGCAGCTTCAGTGCTCCTTGCCAAGTCGTTCAGATATTCCAAATTAGGCCTCATTCTGAATGACGCAGACATGTGGGACATGCTGGTGTTATTCGGGTTTTAGAAGCAAAATGCATTAAGAATATGCATCTCAATTGGGGTTTTTATCGCAATTTGTTGAACACAAACCAACTTGCCAACAGCTTGCAAGGCTGTGGGGTAGAGAGGCATGCCCAAAACGTAAGGCCCACATTCTGGCCGGAGGAACAAACACACCTACTTTTCAATTAGAGGTTAAAGCAATGAAAGAGGGCCTTTGTGTTTGCACGGGTGAACAAGTCTGCCACCAGTGGACAGCTTCGAAATAATTCAGGCACAAGCAAGAGCTGTTCCACTTTTCCATATTTTGACATGATAAAGGATATGTTAGGGCACATTAATCGGAGTATACATGGCTGCACGTATATGGAAATATTGGGGGCATATTCATTTTCATTGGCCGTGTAAAGAGCTAAGTAGGAATACTGTCTTTTTTGTGATAAGGGCAAAAAACTGAATCAAGATCTCTTTTTAAAGAGAGTCATGAGTACAGCACACAGAGAAAAGCAAACATAGCATCAGAGACACAGAAATCACTCAATAGATTTAAAGATAAAAGTTTTGGTCGCTCGTTCAGCTGCACTGAAACCTGGTGACTGTAAAGGCATTTTATTTACGTCATTTTCAAACTCACCAAACCCTTCAGTGAGCCCTGATGCATGTAAGTGTCTGCATTTTTACAATTTTCTCTTATCTTTTATTCAGAGTTTTCCTTTACTTTGTCCCATACACACACATATATATATGCATATATATATATATATATATATATATATATATATATGTGTGTGTATATATGCTATATAATGCGAGTAATTTTCCCGTAATGACCGTCATTGTTGAGGCAGAGCCAGTTTTCAGCTCAAGTCTTTTTGTGTCTAATGAAGCACATCAGACAGAAAATTACCTGGCTTCACAGACTTGAACATCTTTCTCCATGTGATGTACTGTAATGGGCCCATGTATTTGTTGCTGAAAGCGTTTACATCAAACTCCGGGGTAATATCCACCTGCACATAAGGCCTGTCCAAGAAAAAGCAAACACACATGTAGTGAGGGGCGTTTATCCTCAGCACAGATGACACTAAATTGAGGTAGAAATCAAATAAGCATATGCCTGATGCAAAATGCCAGAAGTAATCAATCAGTCATAATGCTAATATGGACACTCACCGAAGCTGTGGGAGCTAGAAGAAAGGAAATGAAAGAAAAATCACATTAACAACTGCTTTTTTTTCCAAACTGATGCATAACTCTCATGTCAGATGACATGACACTCTGGGTTTTATTAAAAATTCAGATGTGATCAACATTCTCACAGCTTGACAGCTACCCTGAGGCATTAAAACACTCACATCACACATTCAAACTTTTTGTCAGAGCCGAGACCTCACCTCAGTCAGCACGATGTTCTCGGTGGCAGCGTTGGCCTGCTGTAGCGCTCGAATATTGTCCTCCAGCGCTCTCACAGCCAGCTCCACGGCCTCCAGGTGGCGCTGGACTCTCTCCAGCTCCTCCTCCTGCTCTCTCCTTAGCTGCTCCAGCACGCAGTTCTCCTCGTCTTGCAGGATCTGATGGAGAGCTCTGAATTCCCCTTTGACACGAGCCTGCAGATCTGCTCCGACTCTCTGTGACAGGGAAAAATGATAATGTTGCAGATCGAGGTACCATCTTGCTTTCTTTGGATTGCTGCATTTTTCTTTGACCAGTTGGAAACACTAAGAGTTAGCTTTGTTGTTGCCAAGTGGCTTGTTTGTTCAGCTTTCACAAAAGTACATATCTTTAGAGGGAGACAAACAAGGGGCAGTGAGGCTACACTTCACATCAAAGATCTATGCGTCAAATGCAGACTGTCTAAGTGGGGAAGGATTTCCTGTTCATCTCAGCACAGCACGCACAACTAAAATAAAGCTCTCGTCTTATATCTGCCTCATACACATTAGATATGTCTGGTTCAGTTGTCTCTGCCTGTGCACAGTTTGTCACATGGTGTAATGAAGTCTTGTCATTTGTTTAAGCATCTTGTTTGATGCCTTTCTGTTGAAGCAACTATGACAAAGTCATGTAAGACTGTATAGTTAGGCTGTTCTGTGCATAGCTCACACACAATGAAGTCAGGTTAGGAAGGCATTTATGCACCCAAGCGCAAGGCCATTATGTTTTACATATCAAAGCACAAACTGTCACTTACGACCATCTGCAAACACTACTAAATATGCACAGCAACATATTGCAAACAGCCATTAGAGTGTTTCATGTGCATTCTTATCTGTTAAGTGCTGCAACCCCTCGAGTTCCCCCAGGGAGTGTACCTTTATGGTATCCATCTTGTCTCTGTCTCTGCGAATACTGTTGATGAAATCCTCCTTCCTCAGGCGATGGCTCTCCAAAGTCTCTTTCAGTTGTTTCTGTGCAGCCATATGAAATCAAACCAGTGCGGAAACAGAAACAATAGCACATAATGAGAGACTGAGCAGAGCATCGAGCCCAATACTGAATGACCAGAAAAACAGCCCTGCAATAAACACTACTGCTGTAAAATGTTCAGTTTCTGTTGACTTTTTTTAATCAAGTCCATGGTATGGTCTGAGGATGTGCTGTTGTTACATTAAACTGCCGGTTTATTGAAAGATTATTTTATCCACCTCATTTACATACCGTATGGTTGAGCAAAAACATTAGAAACACCTTGTGATTTTATGAAATTTAATGCAACAACCACACAAATAGTATTTTTTTAATATGTATATTGTAATTTTTTCTATTCTACAATTATGTTTCCTGTCTGTGCACCAAAACATCAAAGCAATTTCCTTGTATGTGAAAACCTATTTGGCAATAAGCCCGAATCTGTTTCTGAACTACAGCTTATAAGAAACAGTTTAACATTGCCTTAAGGATGCTCTTTCACTTTCATGAAGTCTTCACGAGGTTGCAAGGCATCCAGCATAGACTACAGGAAGTGACTGCACGCTGACAAGAAATAGTGCCACAGAAAAGGCCCTTAGAACCGCCATTTCTTGTTTTTGTATGGAATAGACAAACAAGACTTAATGAGTTAATTAGTAAGCTTTAGAAGTGTTGTAAGGTGGATTTTTACTACCTTTGGACAGAGCCAGGCTAGCTGTTTCCCCCTGTTTCCAGTCTTTATGCTAACCTAAGCTAACAAACTGCTGGCTCATGTTTACTAGAAAGTGGTATCGACCTTTTCATCTCACTCTCAGCAAGAGACTAAAAAACATATTTCCCAAAATCTGGGAAGTTGAATATTTACCTTTATGGCACAGTATGAAAAAACGAATTAACAACAGTGCCAAAGGTAGGATTTATTACACAAATCTTGTAAAGGTGTTTTATTATTCTGGCAGTGTTTATTAGTTTCCCTGTTGCGATTAAGTCATATATTCTGTCACACAAAGTAATAAAAAAGGGAGTGGAGAGTGAACTTTGCCCAAAGCAATTCAAGCGAGATGTGTCCAAGGTGGAACGACAGAGAAATAAACACAGATGTGAACTGAAACGCAGAGCACAATCGTATTCAATTTACATAACTAAGGTGAACTAAGGTTACAGAACGGTCATTTTCAATCGATTGGTTTACTTAAGAACATAAGGTTATTTGTATAAGATTGCCAATCACTTAATAACACTTTCCAGATGACCAGGATTAAAGGCATGGAAGGCAGCCAGCAGGATCACGGTGAAACGTGTAGCAGAAGTGCTAACTCACCTCTAGGTTCTTGATGTAAGTGTCTGAGGTGGTGGCCCGGACTTTCTCCACCATGGCTGTCACAAGGTAGTTGGTCTGAAACTGCTTGGAGCTGAACTCTTTGCGGCACTGCGGGCAGGTCACAGGCCCCTGAGTTCCTCTCCAGTATCTGGAGATGCAGGGTTTGCAGAAGTGGTGCATACAGGCCAACATGACAGGCTCCCGAAACAGGTCACAGCATATGGCACATGTCAGGTCCTCTCTCAGGCTGCCTTTGGTGGATGTGACAACAGCAGCAGCAGCCATGGTGAAGGCTGCTTTGCTCTCCGAAGTCTGTCCACGCCGAGGAAGTGAAAGCAAAAGCCTGGAGGGAGAGAGAGAGACACAGAGAGTTCAACACTCCTTTCCTGGGGGAAGTTTACAGGGTGATAGCTTTATTTGCTCAGTCAGCTGAATTAAAATAAGGAATTTAAAATTAGACAGGTTAACATTTTACAGCAACAACTCCCTGTTGTTCTTAATATGTGATTGTGTTTACTCACTGTCTAAATCTGGATCCAGCACAGTGAGCTGAGGGCACCTCCCCTCTCCAGTCCAACACTAACAAAACGCTGCAAATAACTCCACACTTGACTAAGCCCCCACTTCAAGTGTACACACCAGTCAGTCCAAGTGTAAATATTAATCTGGATGACCATAAGTAAAAACCATGTGATATATCATGGGACTCTATAAGCTAGCTTGTGATTTGTATTGTCATATGAACGTTTGGTCAGATGTTTAGTGTGGTTTTTGCTAGCGTTTAGCCTCGTGTAGCAGCCAGTAAACCTCCTGGGTAAGCAGCACAACACACAAAAAAAGTAAAACTGTGACACGGTGACTATAATAAATGTTTAGGTAACAGTTTCATGAACTTACGTTGTCTGTTTTTCGGAGAAATGCGTGGCCAAATACTTCAGTGTCCCTCCATCTGCTCTCTGATCCCTCGGCTGCTGTTTGGGTACAGGACGTACACGCGTACTGCGCATGTGCCAGGTACAAGCGCGCCTGTGATTGGTCCATTTGCTTCACAGCAAAGAACAGGATGTGAATTAATCTTAGTGCAGTCAGTGACTTTTACAACACTTCACTTGTTGTGTGTTTCACTTTGCACTGTCACACACACACTGTGAGCAAAAGCTGTATGTCCAAATTATATTTACCCATAACTTTTCACCACACTCCTCTTTATTATAGAACACCAGGGTCATTATCATTAGGAGAAAATCAATTTGTTTAAGCCTCTTGGTATAACAAGGGTTTAACTTTTGTGTATGACTTATTATGTCCAGATGGAGACTTGTTATCCTTTGAAGATTTTTCCAGAAAGTTTAACATTACCGTTTCAGAAAAGGGGTATGACCAAATAGGGCTGAGGCAATATCCTGGTTTCAAGGTGGTACATAAGTTGATGGTTATCTTGCCATGTACATTTGCTTATCCACGATATCCACGACACCTTTGTTCAACCAACAATAACTCCTTCATTTTCATTCCTTTAAGGGTCATTCTGATTGATAATAAGATAAATTCTTTAATACCATGATACCATGAAACCATGAAACACTGATAGACGGTTATCATAGCATGCCAATCTCATACTGTTGCAACCGTTTGACCAAATTTGCAAAGCAATTCCCACTCCTTTACTTCATATGATGCAAAGCAGCTTGCAGTTTTCTCTGACTGCACCTTGCTTGCCTCCCTCAAACGTTGGTGACATTAACTTGATGACTATGAAATGATTAGTATGGTGGCTGACTTCGACTCATGCTCTGTACATGTTAATATAGAGGACCCTATGAGGGAAAAAGTCCTTTTCGTCATCATATCCTGTTACTCTCAAAGCCAAAAAATAAAATCGTGTCAACAACATACCCTGTTAATGACTTTCAAATTTGAAGTAGACCCTTGCACCCTTTGCTCCTCAGAAGATCAAATCATTGACCATCAATTTTTAATGTCCATGAGTAAATTTGTTTTGGTCTGATATTCACAACTGGCTGTCATTAAAAATGGATAACATACCATCATTTAGCCACACTGATATAATTTATTTTACAGATAACCTGGATGAAAACATTTCAGATACTGTTAATCTTGTCATAATTTAAGTAATTGGATTGTGATTATGATTATGCTGCAGCATCATTTCAACCATTGCTGCTAATTTCTTTCATCCTTGAACCTGTTTTCCCTGACTTTCTCTGTACATTTTCCTTGTGTTAAATAAAAATGACAAAAAAAAGCTTGACTTCCGTGCTACTGCAAATTTGCAGAGTAATTTCCTTCATTTTCTCTAACCACACACTGGGCAGAAGCCAAGATTTAAAACATTCCAAAAACAACCCCTGTAAAAAAAATCTTGATGCCACAAAAAGTCCTTTGTATTCTTTTATTATTTTCTCATTTTATCTATTAATTTAACTGATCAGCCAAAGCCTTATTTGTGTATTTCATCCCTCTGTGTGATTGCATAAGTGTTTCAAAGCCACAATCATACGTTATAAGACTGTAATTCTGGTGGAGATAAACCAAGTCCCCTCATTAGGCTGATATGTGACTTAAAGGACCACTCCAGCAATTTAGTGTTGTACTTCCATAAAGTTGGCTGACTTACAAAATGCAAGTATTAACAAGAGTGGACAAAATTAAATCAGCACAGGCTGAGATATACTGACTGTCAGGGGGCTTTCACATCAAGGACCCAGGCCCAGATCCGAGTACACTCGACACCAAGGGCCACTTTGCTTGATTAGTGTAAACATTGTGTACTGTACCCTAACACAGTACGCCAATCTGTGCCTGAGTCCACTTGAAAAGGCGATCTCAAGTATGGTTCATGTGAATTCTCCTATGATACGAATCAGCGGTGAGCATCAACTGTACCAAATCACTACAAGGAGTTATGAAACAGTCTCAGTTTAAAACTTATGCCCTTAGACAAAGCCAGATTCGGCTTTGCTGCCGCCTTTGACCTGCAGTCAGAGCCCCAGTGGGAGGAAGAGAGCTCTGCACCTGACAGCAGCGTCTCCCACTCCAGCCTGGGGTCGAGCCTGGCCTCACTGTTTTGCCAGTTGCTGATGACAGTCCCTGTGGCAGCAGTGTCCATCTGCAGTGCTCTTTTCTACAATGTAGCACAACAAAATGTTGCATAGACGATGAGTTTAGTTCGGGTATGGAACTAATTAATCGTACCTAACATGGAAACACCCTGAGTCTCAAGAACTGGTGGAGTGGTGGAGTGTTTTTCATTTTACCCTAAATGCTCTGGTCTTTCAAACACCATTTCCCCCAGTTTTGTAACACAGGCTTTTTGCCAAAGATTCGTGGCCTAATTTTTTTCAGACTTTAAAAATATCCCCCTGGAGCCACAGTAGATATCATACAACTGTTTTTGCAGGCTGAATAATACCCCATATATAAAATCAGTGAAGTGCGTCTGTGATTAAATAATGTTTGCCTGACATCCGTTATCTATAATTTACATGTGCAATAAATTCTGATGCAAACTCCCTCTCACGTTGTTAAAAATTTCCCAGAAACACCACCAAGGACATGGCCTCAATGGAAGGTTTAATGGGACACCTTATTTGATTGTCTCTATTACCATATTTTACATATAAATATATATTTGGACTTGCAACTCGATCAGAGATACAGGATCTAACCCAGATCAGTTTTAGTTTCCTAGATGCATTGGCCTTGTGAAAAGTATACCAGGAGGTGGGGCATCCCACACAAATGTTTACTCCTGGAATCTAATTTGCAGACTTCACAGACAGTCCATCCTTTCAAATCAATATTTTGAATCACTGGAGAACTAAAGGCTGTTATCTTGGTCAGGCTACGCTCTCCACCTGTCAAGTTTAACCTATATGCGAGATAGGCCGAGAGCAAAAGGAAAAAGGGGGAT
Organism: Cephalopholis sonnerati; assembly: GCA_019142605.1. NCBI lineage: Eukaryota > Metazoa > Chordata > Actinopteri > Perciformes > Serranidae > Cephalopholis > Cephalopholis sonnerati. Next base: position 18,801,013 of record JAGQAX010000004.1, on the reverse strand, counting down.
GCTCGAATGGGATTTCTCAGTCTGACTGTCCTCCACTCTCACATTTATTAATTCACACAGCCTACAGACAAGACACACAGAGACAGAGACAGGAACCCTAGCAGTGTGTGCACTGTGAGTTTTGTGCCTGTGCGACGTGAGGACGCCACGGTCTATGATCATGTCATCAGATCAGTGGCACCAGTGTTCTCAGAGGACCTGAACAGAAACAGTGATCAGATGGAGAGCAGTGGACCATAAATAGAGAATCCCAGGCCATATGGAGTGGAGTCCAACACACTAATTAGGTACATGTAGATTTATATGAGCACAGGTGGATAAATGGAGCTGCAAAGACCTACAGTAAAACTAAAACTTAAACCGACACAATACTGTACAATGATTTTCTATACAGGCCGCACTGTAAAACCTCCTCACTGTTTTCAGAACCCTCTGGAGATAAGCAAGTTTGGAGCAAGGACAGAAATCCTTTATCAGTAACACATTCTTGCCAGGCTCAGGGAAGTGTCAACCTTGACTGTGGAGTGACCCAGTCCACATGGAGGCTGGGGGACGGCTCTCATAATTGAAAGAATAAATTGAAGCGGAGAGGCAGCCTGCCCCAATCAATAAGGGTAATCTTTGTTGCTGAGTCAATCAGTGCGCCAATTATTACGTCATTAAATAAAATTCCACCAAGAGAATCCAAGGATCTCATAAAATGTTGCTCCCAGATCTATAAATCCTAGCTGGGGTGGTGTAAAGCGACTGTTAATGGCTCCAGGGAAATGCAGAGACAACACTCAAGGGAGACATTCTGTTCTGTTATCAAACTCACAAAACATACTCCTAGTGGGCGACAATGGGTTTTTTGATGTGGCTGAAGCTTGTTTGATCATGACTAATTTAAAGTGACAGCATGTTTCAGGTCCTTAATTAACTGATGACATATCCACATTCCTCAGCTACAATCTACAAGGTGAACTCATTTAAGGTTCATGGGAGCTGCCAATAAATCCAATTATTACTATTATTGTTTTGTTTATGTCTTGTTGTGTCTATTTTTTTTTTACCAAGACTGTGAATCGCACTTATTTCAAGGTAAGTGCTGAGTGGGTTTGGGGTTTTATTGTACTTTCCTTGAAAACGCCAAGTACTGTGCACAACAGCAAACTCAGCCTTGAAAAATGTCCTGACAACTATCTTTTCACAAACCTCCCCAAGCTTTGCGACATTATATGAGGGAAAATGGCTCCAGGCACACTGCAGTATAACCTCATTCATTCAAACCCCCCCCACAGGAATTGAAATCATTCAGGTGGATGACACGCCCAGAATATTAAAATATTGATTGAATTCCCAACCAAACCCTATTCAAGTGCACGACAATGCAATCATCTAGTTCAGGATGTCGCCGAGGCGCACAGAAATAAACTTGTGAGAGGTCTGTGTCTTTATTGTCTTCCCAGCTACATCTAACACTGATATCATGCAGTTATCTAGCAACACTGGCTTGTTGCACAACAGCAAAACAGTTTAGTTTTAGTGCTGCTGATGTGATTGCTCAAATTAGATCTGTTGTGACAATGATGGAGCTTCAAATAAAGCAATATATGTGGATTTGCTTTACAATCCTGAATTGTGCCAAAGTTCATTCAAACTTGTAAACATGAATAAGATTTCGAGTAAGAAGCCTCAAAGCCTGTCTGGGAATTAAATGCAGATGATTAATGGAGATAAAACCGCACAATGCAATCAACTCTGTGACGTAACTCTGCGTTGGCACTTTAAATCACACTCTGTGATATTTAATTACATTTCTTTCTCCATGTAATGCAGTGGAAATGAAATAACATAGGCGCATGCACTTTCAGATGTGATCTGCAAAGCAAGCGCAGGTCTCCAGTGACAGACCCTGGCACTGATTAGGACGCTCACACTGGATCCTGTAGACCTGCCTCAGGAACGCACAGTCGAGCCACAAGATGCGCACTAGGCGCTACAGCTTGGGAGGAGCTTCGGGATTTTCCCCCCTTGATTCACGCCACTCTCGAGTGAAGACTCGCTTGCCAAAGGAGATATAGGGGGAAAGGTGAGTCAATTAATTCGTGGATAGCGTTCATTTAGACTTTAAATGAATATTGCGATGCTACTTTAGTGACAAAAATGTATCCCTGTGGAGAAAGGCACTGAATTCTCTGTTGTTTTGTGCAACGTAACCTGTAGTTGCTGAACTGTTAAATGTGCGTAATTTGGAGACGAGAGGAACATTTGAAAAGGAACAAGTGTCCAGATTACGTGGCTACTACAGGTGACTATTTGTGCTGGAGGCAAGCGATTTGCACATGTCTAGTCGCTTGAATAAGCTTTGAGAGCTCACTTGGAGACATTTGAATGCGCACTATTCAGTAAGTTGAACAAATGGCGACAAATTACGCACGACGGCATCTCTTCATAATTTGATGGCAGTGCGTGGAGTTCACCAGAATCCGGTTCAATTTTTTGTTTTTCTTTTTTGTTGTTTGCCCCAGCAGGTGTATGGTTACAGATTCCTCATTGACAGCTTGCCTCAAGTCATGGATTATCATCGCTGATCAGAAAGGGTGCTTTGACAAATTACTGATGCTTTGCAAAGTGCACATGTCGCCTGCAGTCTGCCCGATAAATCCCTACTGCGTGCTCCTGTGTGGCTGTCTGCTCTGGTGACAGAGGGCACAGGGAAAATATGCATGCTTTTTATTTTATTGGCACTGCAACACTGTAGTTGCCATTACCACAATTGGATCCCTATAGATTCAGAGTTATCCTGTAAGTCGTTTAATGACTCACAGTGTGTAGGTTCTATATCCGTGATTCTTTCCTCTCCTTTAGGCCTGACATTTTATAATGTGTACTTAAATCAGCAGCCCAGGGGCTGTTTTAATTTCTGCAATATGCTCACCAGCTTAGAGGCGCATCACACACAGACTGTGTGTAGCCTACACACTTGTTGTCTAGGCCTTTTTATGCTTAGAGTAAATTGCAGAGAGGATAATATGGTTCATTAAGCATACATATGCTTTTCCATGATAACATATTTAACTGTAAATGAAACCATTTAAGAGAGAGAGTTGTCAGTAAGCTGTGGTCTGTCTGATGGTCAGTCAAAAAATAGGCTACAGGATCTCCAGAGCAACCAAAGAGTGTCTGTCACCAAAGTGATGACCTCTCACTAAACGGTGTCCTGTTTGTCTCAGTAATTCCATGAAGCAAACTTAATAAAAATTGCAAAGCAGATGCAGGCCTGTAAGCACTCGAAAAACAAAAGTTTCCAGTTTTTCAGACTTAAAATGAGTCCTGCAGATTTGTTAAAAGCCTGTGTCTGGGTCTAATGCCACTTAATGTAATTAGCATCCATCTAATGAGGATGCAGAGGTTTCGCAGTCAAACACTGAAAGTAGTTTTTATACATGCCATGACAAAATGTCCTCTCTGTATTCAGCAGCAGCTCTCAGCGTCTCGCAGGTAAATTGACAGAAATGACAAGATAATGAACTACAGGAAGTACTGAAAAGAGAGAATATTTTTCTTACTAACATACTGTTGTGTAACAACCAGCGCTGATCTTTCTGTCAGAAATTAGGCACACCACACAATATTCCCTTTATGAGATGCAGACTGTGTTTGAGAGCAGTCGGCGGCTCTAATGATGTAGCTTTGAACTGCCTGACTCCTCGTGATCACATTGCTTCCTTCATCATTTTCCTTTAGCCTTTATAATGGCACAGGTGTTCATGTCCCTTGGAAAAACTGCATGCTATAACCAAACAAATACTCGTACCCCGGCCACAGGCAAAGACACTTTCAATATAAATAGCTCTGTGTAGCAATATGTTCTGTTTTTTTTAGGAGGGAAGGGGTTTGGAGTAAGTGTGTACAAAGAGAGATGATTTTCTGTTGATTATCATCTGTTACTGACATGCAGATTTCTTTTTCTGAGCTTTTCAGAACATCCACTTCCGCAATGCAATCTTAGGAAATTGTTCTAATAATTAGGCTGCATGCATTAGAGAATACTCTTATCTCCTAAATTGCACTGTTTCATTATTCTCAAGTTAAATACAAAATGGAGTTAGTAACAGCGTGACATTCATAATGCAAACTACCCCTTCCAGGTGATATGAAGAGAGTAATGAAATAGTTGTGTATTCGTTCGGTTTAGTATGATTTCATTAGAGTGTGGCGCTTGTCAAAGCTCTTGCAGTTCATTCTACACTTAGACAGAGGAAGACCTTGAGAATAAATGGTTTGTTTTTTACATTCCAGAGAGTATGGCATAGCATAAAGAGAAGGGGAGAATGAGTGGGGAGGTATTTAGGAGGTCAAAAAATAGCCCACCTCCAAAGAGACCCAGGGTTCAAATCCAGCAAAGGTACCTCATTGCCAGGCACTGGAGCAAAAAGAAGAGATGGGAAGTCGGTTGTTGGCTGTTTGGGACACCTACACATAGGGAAGCACGTGGTACACCCTCCTGGTGAAAACAAATGACTGGTGGCAGAGTGTGTATCCGACAGTGGTGTTGGCAGTGACATGAAATGCACATCAGGCAAGTTAGGAATCCTAAATTGGAGAGGAAAGTGAGAAATAAACAAAAACACCTCGAGCTGAAGTATTTTTCACAATGAATACCTTTGGCGTTTTCTTTTCATAGCTTGTTGGGAATACTACTCTGTCTGGCTTGTGTCAGAGAATTATTTCTTTGTATGTGTTTTCTCTCCTCAGGTGTCGGCACAGCCTCAATCTGGCATCTACCGATAAAATGAGCCCACCAGACACATCCAACACCACGAGCGAAGGGGAGGCTGCTGAAACCGATCCCTGGTTTCTACTTAACGACAGCCTGGGTTTACACCCACCTGGTTTCCACACTGACATCACCAAGCACCTTGGAGTCCAGATCACTCTGATCACAGCTTATTCCCTAATCATTCTGCTGGGGCTGCTGGGGAACGCTCTTGTCATATACATGATTACTCGCTATAAAAACATGCGGACAGTGACCAACTTCTTCATAGCTAACCTGGCTTTGGCAGACCTCCTTGTGGACACTCTCTGCTTGCCCTTCACTCTGGTTTACACTCTGCTAGATGAGTGGAAGTTTGGGGCTGTGTTGTGCCACATGGTGCCGTTTGCCCAGGCCCTGAGTGTGCATGTATCCATCCTGACCCTGACTGTCATTGCTCTAGAGCGTTATCGCTGCATCGTCTTCCATCTTGGCCGGCGCCTCACATGGCACTCCAGCTTCCTCATCATGGCATTCACCTGGACTATGTCAGCTGTCCTGGCAGCACCCCTGGCCATCTTCAGAGAGTACCGCCATGAAGAGATCCCTTCCATCAACCTGCGTATCGCCGTCTGCTCTGAGAAGTGGCCCCACGGGACCGGCAGGGACGGAGTCATCTACAGCCTCTCAATGCTGCTCCTACAGTACATTCTTCCTTTAGCCATCATCAGCTACGCTTACATCTGCATCTGGGTCAAACTGAAGAATCATATCAGCCCGTCCAGCCGCAACGACAGCATCAACCGCCGCAAAAAGACCACCAAGATGTTGGCGCTGGTGGTGGTGGTGTTTGCAATCTGCTGGCTGCCGTTCCATGTGTTTCAGCTGGCCAGTGATCTGGACCTGGTGCTCAGGTTTAAGGAGTACAAACTGATATACACAGTGTTCCATATCATAGCTATGTGTTCGACATTTACCAACCCTCTCCTGTACGGGTGGATGAATAAAAACTACAGGAATGGCTTCCTTATGGTCTTCCGTTGCGAGGATAAGCCAGATTCTTTCCACCCTGAGGGCTCGTTCAGGACACGCTCCACAAGAAGGCTGACTCTGAATGGCCGTAATGGCGGACACCCTCCGACTGCTGTATGAGATAAACACAATTCCAAAAAGCCTGTAGGATGTGACTGAACACAGTGAATGCAGCTCTGGTTTGCGGTGCCTGTGGTTCAAAAAAGATGCCTTTTGACTTGAATGGCCTGATCTTGAGTATCCATGTCACTGGAGAGGGCTCAAAGCTTTGCATGCAAATTGCTTAATGTAAGGCTCTTCTTTCCTTTGTGAATGGTACTAGTGAAAATACATTTGTCAAACCTATTCAAGTATGTGTTTAAGATGTTTACTAGGGTGTTAATTAACTTGTTACAATGTATTATGTGTCTCTTGTAATGCAGAACTCTTGTTGGTAAGTAATGTCCAATTGATTATGCACTCCATTGCATTCATCGCCTGAGGCTATTAATGTGTTCTCACTAACTGAGGGGATGAAGGTGATTATTGTGACTGTTTGAACAAGTTTTGTTTTTCACACTTGTTTTTCTTTTTTTTGGCTGCTCAGAACATTTTGGATGACTTTCGCTTAATTAATCCAAATGTGGCGTTTCGGATTAATTCCAACGTTCTCGCGGAGTAACATTCAATCCTCGTCCAAGGAATCCAGAGGAGGCTATTTTCTGTCCATCCAGGAAGTTAATTGTGTTCACCTGGCAACCAGCTGTTCCAGATTAGATAGGCCAGCAGGACTCTGTGTCCAAATGAATGGGATCAAAAACCACTGAACTGTGTGGGAGAGTTCTTGATTTGTGCATCATATGATGTGGGGCAGCTGCTTTGAGAATATGTAAAAAGGGGATTTGGAAGGAGACAAAACATGCTATTCTACACTTGGCTGCTAAAGTGTCCTTTGTTGGTGGTCTTTTAATAACGAACACGGGAACATTCATCAACCACACAGCCTCTGGGCACACATACTGAGCACCCACTGCACACATAACTCCCGGAGTTCATTTGACCAACAGGAGAAATTATGTTTTGTGTTTCAAATAAACAGGCCTTGGCAGAGTGGATTCAAGTAAGGAAGGAGTAAGGGAAATGTCTGTCCTGGGTGCAGAGTAAGACTGAAAATAGTGGTATATTACAACAAGCACTAGAGTTGGACACCATAAGCATACTACTCAAAACTTTTGGGAGTAGTAGTTCATGCTGTGTTGCATGCACCCTCCATACTTTAGACAAATACTGGAAAGATAAACTTCAACTCCCTGACTCTGACAGCTGAAAAAATCAATCTATTGATGGGAAGACAGTCTACCAGAAAGTAAACTAGAAGCAATGCACTCACAACATTGAGGTGAATCAGAGTCCTACACATAAACATTCAGACTTCATTTTTAACCAAATAAAAAAAGAACCAGTGGGTTAATAACAGCCAATAAAGCATTCAATGAACAACCAGACAAACGTGGCCTACTCAGTGTGATTCATTTTACAGCAGAGATGTATGTATTGGTTTTGTAACGCTGGCTCTTGACACCCACACTGATTTCCTGGCTTAGCCTATATTCCTTTATGTAGCCTACTGTATATTATTATAGACGCTCTAAGCCTTTATCAGGACTACCCGTAAACAAACACTGAGCTTAGACCCATGGCATTAAACCCATGGGGAGCTAATGTGCAAAGATTTTGCCTCAGAGTGGAGATGTTTTCTGGGATGATTTTAGCATGCGTAAGAGATTATCCATCTGTCCCAAAGTAACCTACAGAGTGCTGACGGGGATAAACTGTATTTCCAAAAATAGCAAGGTAAAATCAGATTAACTGTCATAATGTTGTTTTTTTTTCCTTTGAGTTAAAGGTTGTCACTTATCAGATGCCATTTTTAGGTGTTTTGACAGCATTACATGACATTTGACCCAATATTTTTGATCTAAATTCACTCTTCAGATGTCAAATAAATGCTGTGACTGCATGTAACACATTCACCTGCTGCCCTCTAGTGTTCAAGATGGCCACCGCCTTTGCCCCACCTACCGGATGTGTCGTCGAGTTTGACCTTCCCTCAGGTCCGAGTCACGTTTGACATGATTCAGTGGTGGCTGCACGGTGAAGTTCATCCCGACAGGAGTTTAACATGCTAATACTTCTCTTTTGAATGTTGTCGCCATACAGGTATGAGCCTTTTCCTTTGACATGAATGCACCAGTTTGCCGGTGAAACGTCGGTGAAAGATAGCTATGTGCTAACTGCTGTTCATTCATAAGGTTAGCTTCATGCTAGGCTAGCTCATGCTATCGAGGAAGCTAAGGAGTGCGGACGTGACAAATGTGACAGTAGCAGTGTACCTGACGTTAGCCAGTTACTCATTAAATGTTCACCAGTATGTGCCGTTAATGTTAGCCATAGTGCATGTTATAAGCCATCCCAGAAAGCTAAGCGTGGTGTTTGCTCGGTAATGTATTTTTAGCTGACTGACAGCTGCCATGTAACGTTAGAGTTTAGCTGGAAAGTTCGGGAAAATGCGATTCTCTATGAATCTAAACCACATGATTAATTGTCTGTTCTATAAACGACTTGTCTTGCTTGTGAACACTGATGAGTACAAAAACATGAACTTCCTTAATCGCTTAAAGAGCTGTTGTGTGTTTGTGCTTGTTACACAAACGCAGCAAACTAACCTGCATTGTGTGTTCCGTACCTCCGCAGGGTAACGGACTGCCAGGGTGAACACAGGGCACAATGGTGAAGTACTTCTGCTGCGCAGGTTTGCTCAAAAGCACCTGGGACCAAGTTTGTGTTGCTTTCTGGCAGCGATATCCCAATCCTTATAGGTAAGGGTGATGAGTGAAGTGGTAGTCTGGGTACTTCTTTACCTCTTGTTCTTATATGAATTCCTTCATCCAGGTTGCATTGCTGAAAGAGTTGGGATTATGTCTCAATTGGTGTTAATATTTGCACTCTGATAAGTATAAATAGAGGTGGAAAGTGACCAAGTGTATTGACTTACGCAGTGTGCATAGTAGTTTTGAGGTGTTTTGTAATTTAAGTATTTTTATTTTATCATACTCTTTACTTTAACTTCATTACATTTCATGCAAGTTACATTGAAACTTGCGATTTTACGTAATAAACAAATGGTTAGCTGATAAATGTGACATGCTGTGTCAGTAATAATAGTCTAATAATGTGATGCAATTTCATTCTGTCCCTTGAAGAGTTATTTTACTATTAATTCTTGATTCTAATACTTCTGTGCATCTATTGAAGTGGTAGAGAAGATTTCCGCACATGTACACTTTATTGTTGAGCTTTCAGTCTATTAGACCTTTATCAGAGTGTACGATGAGGCAGCAATTGACAGGCTGGTAAAAGTAACCAATCTCCGTTTAATCACTGGCAGTAACGTCATAAATTCAGGACTTTTACCTGACTTTGCCAGACTTAACTTTTTCTTTTTTTATTGGTGCAAAGGAGAGAACATAAAAATGAAGTTATTGACACACAATACATACATGGAGGTAGATGGAAAAAGAAATCTAAACAAAAGACAAAACAAAACAACAAAAAAAAATCAGCTATAACAGTAGTCTTGTTGCAAACCAGTTGTAGTTACTGTACTGAGGGGTGGTTATGTAGGGCACCTGTGTGTATGCCAATGAGTGTGTGTATATTTATAGCTGATAAAAAACAGACAGGAGAGAGGAGGACTCCAGAAATAATAAGAGGAAATTACATGATATAAGTAATAATAAAGTAATAGATAATACTAAATATACACAGTAGTATATATAGTAATGATGTAATTAAATAATAATAATAAAAATGAAAACTTAAAGTTTTTATACTGATACTCTTACTCAAGAACTCAATGTATCTTCCACCACTGAAATTTAGTATAATATATCTCCAGAGGACAGTGATGTTTGGATGCATCATAGCTGAAACAATAAAACAATCAATGAACTGACTTCCAAAAACTTGAATAAACCACTGATCAGCCATTTTTTTTTGTAAGAAAAAATTTGGAAAATACACCTGTTCCAGCTTCGTGGCTGTGACTATTTGCTGGTGTTCTTTGTGTTATTATAGTCAGTTATATAGATGTATGATAGTACGTTGCATAATCTTTAGGTTTGGGACTGATGGTCATTTGAAACAATACATTTGCATAAGTCAACTTTGGAAAACTGTGATGGGCATTTTTCATTATTTTTGACATTTTGCAAACCAAACTTCTTATTATTTGATTGTGAAAACAATTGTTAGTTGCAATTATTATTATGAAATTATTGTTTAACATCTTTTATCTAAACAGACAGTTGTTGTTCAGTTTCTAGTATGTGAGTATTTGGAGTATTTGTTGCTTTTTTTATATGATTGTAAATATGATGTCTTTTGAATTCTGGACTGTTGGTTTGACAAACACTTAATCTGAAGATGTCACCCTGAGCTTTGGGAATGTGTCATGTGAATTTATTACCATTTTGTGACATATAAACTAAACGACACTATTCAACTGAAGAAAATAACTGAAGAATTATTTATAAGCCCTACACAGAGGATTTGTATGATTCATAGCTTTTCCTTCTCTCCCACAGTAACCATGTTTTGACAGAGGATATCATTTTCCGAGAGGTTACTCCAACCAACTGCCTCATTTCCAGACGTCTGTTGACCAAAACAAGCCGAGCGCCTCGCTGGATGGAGCGGTACCTTCCAAAGCACATGGCCAGCTCTGCATACATCATCGAGGACTCCATTGTGGACCCTCAGAAAAGGACCATGACCACGCTCACATGGAACATCAGCCACGCTCGCCTCATGGTACCACAGTGTTTGCCTGCATAGGCGCTCAGTATTGCACAAAGTAATAACACGGCCTCATGTTGCTTTTGTTTGTTTATTCCTCTCTGTCCCAGTCTGTGGAAGAGCGGTGCGAGTACCACATTAACCCCGACAATGGCAGCTGGACTGAGATAAAAAGAGAAGCTTGGATCTCTTCCAATGTCTATGGACTCTCTAGAGCTATTCAGGTCAGTAGAGTAAAGTGGAGCGCAACACTATGTAACAGCCCAGGGAGAGTGGTATGGGGCGTCTGAAAGGGAGACTCACTCACCTAGCTTTCATTCTGTAATTGGTAACATAATACACAGTGTTAAGATGCAACAGCTGAGTAGCTGACGCTGTCTGCCAGGACTTAGGTGGCTGAATTATTTATGACTGAATCAGAGTGGCCGTTTATTGTCCTCGGGCTCTTAGAAGGTATATTAGCAGATATGTGATGATATGAGTTATAGGTTGTTGACACGTTATTTTCTCTCTAAGTGGGTGTATTTTTGTCTCGGTTGACTCTGTGTTTTCTCTTTCCAGGAATTTGGTCTTGCAAGGTTCAAGACCAGTGTTACAAAGACCATGAAAGGCTTTGAATATGTGCTGGCCAAAATGCAAGGTAAGTTGTCAATGATATTAACGTCAGCCATTAGAGCATTGCATTAAGTGGTGGAATGAAGGCAGGTTCATGTTATTAGTGATGCTTGTGCCTTTGTTACTATGATAAGTCAAAGTATCTGCAATGATAAGGGAATGATTAAGAAGTACAAGCACTCTGATGCTAGCCAGGTTGTTAAGATTCAGGTTAGCAGATGTAAGTTACAAGATGGACAAATGCTTGACAGGTATCAAAGGGAAACTCTGTGCTTCTGGTAGAGCAAACACATTAGTCAGGGAGATTTGCTATTTTTCAACCTGGACCCAGTTTTTCCATGTTTTGTGTTGAAGTGACAAATAGGGAAAATGTTTTTTGAAATTGGTCCAGTATTGAGAGAAAGGGCTGCAGCTGGCAGCCACGATACAGGCTGCGATGTAACCACTCTGAGCAATTGTGCACCGTCAATATAGGTGCACTAAGAGTGTTTGCTTTTGACAGTGACAAGTGCAAATGATTATTTTAGGTGTCTGACAGCATCATGGAAAGTATGCATACAGAGATAGACCTTTTTATTAAGAGTAAGATTCTTTTTGTTGAACCAGAAACAGCCTGACTGAAACTGAAATTGCACTTGCCAAAGCCACAAGAATCCATTTAAATAAATAGTAATTTTAGCATGTATAAAGCCAGAATATTTTCACATCTGACTGGGTGGATTAAGGGTTTATTTCAGCCATGCCAGAGTTAGTCATCATTGGAACAGTGGAAAGAAAAACCCAACACAGTTTATTTTAGTCGTATTTTGTTTCTGTAGACTTTGTATGAAGTGTGTTTTACAGTGATACAATTACTGTTTATTGAAATGGAATCTGGTGGGTCTAGTAATAGCAACTTTGAGGCTGTTTCTGGTCAAATTAAAAGGATCTTACTCTGTCTCTGTAGGGATCCCATCCATAATGTTGTCAAACATTTCAAATAACAGTCTGAGCCTGTCAGTGGCAAAAGAAAGCACTTTTAATGGACATGATTTGACTGCACATATGGCCCAAGTGTTTACGCTGCAGCCTATTTCACAGCTGCAGCAGTCTTTCTCAACACTGGACCAATTTCAAAATAGTTGTTCCTGTAAGTCACTTGGACACAAAAACATGAGAAATAGAGTCCAGGCTGAAAAATAGCAATGTCAGCCATTTGCTTGCCTAAAACCTTTCAAATGTAGGTATGACAGAAAGGGTAGGGAACCTTTGCCTTGTGGGGATATCCAAAGGTACAAAATATTATGTAAATTGCATGGAATTTCAGTTGCATGTTAACATAGTCATACGGAGTTCTAAGTCCGAATCCTACAACTTTTTTATTATAATGTGACAGTGCTTAGTTTGGCTGTAATGAGGCCTTACACGTAAAATGGTTTGTTCATTTTGAAACTTAAAGTAGAGTGTCTCACTTGTTAGCTTAACACTATGATTTGAATTTGTAGAAGACAGTTTAATGTGTGATAATGTCTGTATAATTGAAAATGCTACAAATTCTTACAAATATGTTGCAAATAGGGTTGTTGCAATATACTGGTATTTATAATAACCAGGATATTTAAAAAAATAAATAAATATCAATATCATGTTAATAATACATATATGATAATATGTAAATAATCCAGCACCTTTTAAAGCATCTGTTTCTTCCTGTCCTCGCTTTGTCTCCCTCCCCCAGCACCATCTGGTTGCCTTTTTGCTATTCATTAAATGTAATTGCTTTTTTTGTATGATTTTGCACAGTTATGGTTACAGACTCTCTCTCCACCTCCCCACAGTCATATTTTTAATGTTATTCATACAACCAAAAAAAAAACAAAATATGCGCAATAAGCAAAGGTAAAGATTAATTTGTGTTATTATTATTTATTGTCGTTATTTTTATTTATTTATTTCAAAATTTCTTTATATATTACCGTAATGTTATTATTGTCAACTCATGGCCACGATAACTGAATGAATGAATAATTTTTATTTCAGTTACATACATCTGGAAAAACAAAGATTATTTCACACAAATTTTCTCACATGCAGTAACTGTAAAAGGAATAGGATGAAGCCACAGGCTTGTTTTTGCCTATATATTAACCAAAGGAAAACCCTGAATATCAGCAATACCGAAGAGAGAAAATAATCAAATTAATAATTCAATATAATTATACTCTAAATATAATCATCAACTCTTTTACATTTTGATAATTTTATATTATAATCCATAATCATTTTACATTTTAAGGCTTGTTTTGTTTGTTTGTTTTTTTTAACTCAAGAGAGCTCAACAGTTTCAACTCCGCACTGAGTCCATTCCATAACTTGACTCCCAAAACTGAAACACAGCTGTATTTTACAATGGTTCTCACTTTACATGTTTCATAAATAACCAGCCCTCTTAAATTATAATTACCTTATCTTAATCTAAAAAAAATTTGAATACAGACAGGAAAGGTTTCTGTTGACAACTCAAAAGTATTTCCAATGTTTTTCAATACACCTGAAAATTTTAAGGTGTAAGATGCTATAACTAATTGATTAGTGCATTTCTTATAACCTGCTTTATGTATTATTCTGAGGGCTCATTTCTGAAGTTTATTTATAGGATCTATATTAGTTTTGTAAGCATTTCCCCACATTTCAGCTCAGTAGGACATTTGGCATTACAAGTGAACAATACAGTATATACAAACATTTCTAATTTAACTAATTCCTTGTCTTATAATTGTGGAGTGAAAATCTGATACTGTGCTAGCCCTAGTTGCAAATTTGCAATTACTATTGTTACAGATGAGTCCAAACAAAGTAAGGGTATTAAATACACAAGACAATATATTTGTGTGGTATTTTAAGTGTATCCACTTCTACTTGTGTCCTGTCAAAGCACTTGTGATGTGCTGTTGGTAAAATCTATGTTATTCATTCCACAATTCAGAACTATGAAGTGATAGCAAAGGTTTTCTAGAACTATGTAAATACACAAATATTTCAGCTGATATTATAACCAATATGTTTTGACTCTTGTAGGTGAAACTCCATCCAGAACCTTAGCAGAGACCGCTACAGAGCGAGCGAGAGAGACAGCACTGGCAGCTAAGGAGAAAGCCAAAGACCTCGCCTCACAGGCCCAGAAGAAACAATATGTGTGATGCACTGCAGAGATCATCGGTTCTTTTGCTGCTTATACAGGGACAGATTTATTCTTACCTCCCCCTCATGTTTCAGTCGAGCATTAGGGTAAGACAAACTGTTCCTGGTCATGGGTAGACGCCTCTATGAGGAAGTAACGAACTGAAATGGTGGGTGGACCATAAAAGGCCTGAGCTGGGTTCAAGAGCCTGTTCCAGCCTCCTGGGGTATATTGTACCTTTGATACCAGGTCATCTCAGTATTCACCATAGATAGAGATCTTTAGGAATGGTTGAATATGGCTCTGGGTGCCATAAAATAATAATAATAGCACTTTGCCTTGACACTGCTCCTCAGACCTTTGTTCAACCTCTGTGCCCATCAACAACGTTCACTGTTTACTCTGTTCCTTTCAGTATGTCGTGTCATTTTGTAATGTTAATGACTTTTTGTTCAGAAGCTAAAATCAGCATACCACGGAATATCTGATCAGTGCAAATCCATGTGTATGATTCACTGCTCTTGTATGTTTTGTTCCTGTCATGTTATATTTTAGTTCAGCTCACCCAGCCACATGTAAATCCAGGGTTCCTACACATTTTCCATTTCAAAATTCTCTACTTTTCCAGACACTTTGTAAGATTTCTCACATTATATTTGATTCTGAATACAAATAGCTAGAATGAGTTGGAAAAAGTTAAATAATTTAATTTAATTAATTTTAATTTATTTTTGTGCCATCCACGCAGCCTTGTTTATTCAGTGTCCATGGAAACAACGACCACAGCCACAATGGTATGGTTACCTTACACCGTTTACTTTTCTGATTATTACATCGCTGCATAACTAATACATCCTCAGACAAACTTCATAATTATTATTATTTTTAATGCTATGTATATATGCAATTCAAAGATATTGCCACAATTTCAATGCAGTGTGGTGGCAGATGTCCAGATTTGGAGCAGTTGTAAGGCGCTTGGGGCAGAGCTGTTTTGCAGGCTGTATGTACAGGCCTGCAGGCAGCTCTGTGTGGGTGTGTGTGTTCGGTCGAACACCATACTCTTTGCCTTGCTTTCGACGACATCAAACTCACTATGGTCCACACTGTCTCACAGTGGTTAACGACTATGCTGGCTGCTTGTTCCAAATGCCGTGAAAAACACTTATTATATGATCAATTTATTTTTTAGAAATTAGGAATTTTATACTTTATAAAACAAAGTAATGCAGTCGTCTGGAAACACATATTTTTCCATACTGTTTTCTTTTTTTTCCACACTTATCCAGAACTGGAAATCCCTGAAATCAATCTCCATACTTTTCTATCGTGTGTAGGAACCCTGTTAATCATCCTACCAAGACTGATTGCGTCAAGTTGTTCACTGACTGAAGAAGGGTCCATATTGTTGGCAGTCATAGCTTGATAAGAAGCACTCACTTAGCACTACTGGTAAGATCTAGTCACAGTGGACATCAGTGTCTTCACCTAAATTTAGATGCATGTACAAAAGCAAAAATGTACTGTACATTCAGCTTAGGTCTGATGATACAACCCCATGCAACAACGTGCTCTTCCTGTATCAATCAAATATCAGCTTGTCAATAAAGGGACAGTTCCTTTGTAACAATCATGCTGTGATGTCTTTGAATCAGTGGTATCTGTGTAGTTACGTAAGTGGATCTCAACCTAAGGGGCTGCAGGACATATCTGAGGCGTTGCTAGATTCCTGCAATGCAAAATTATAAAGGCAAAAATCAGAAATGGCACATAAATATAGAAAATATTTATTCAATAAAAAAAGCTTACACCAGTACAAAAAAATTGCTACATTATATTACTGGGCGGAGAGACAGATGAATGCATACATACTATTAAAAGGTAATAAGGCATCTTGCATATACAAAAGTACAGAAAAAGCACCTTCAGTTATTAAATATATAGCAATGAATATGATACATACTTGTAATACAGCATAAATTGCATAATTACTACAAGTAGAGATTACCTGCCTGACTGTGGTGACGTTGTTGCATGCATAATTGACATTTCTGTTGACAAATGCACAAGCCATGAAGTGCACAGGTGTGATGATGCACACTTGTCAGAAGCATACCAGTTCATATTAGCAGTGAATAAAACTGGAACTGTCACTGCGCCAATCTCCACATGCGCTCACATTTTATTTTTAATACAGGCATCAAAGTTCTTGCACTTAATCACAGACTTGAGTTGTGTAAAGAAAAAAAAAACACTAAATGAATATTTGTCAGAGTAACTTAACTGCCAGATATCAATGTGCAAATATGACCAGTTAATTTCAGTTCACTGTTTTCATTTTGATACACCCACCATCTTTTGAGACGCAACTAGTGCTATGTGTGGACGTTTTGTGCAACAGAGGAAAAATACATGACTGAACTTACATAAAAGAATAATAATAATAAGCACAGATTAAATGTTTAAGTGCATGTTACACGTGACATACCGACTTAGTGCTAAAGAAAAAGCTGTATGGAATACTAGACCAAATCTGATTAAGGCAGAATTCAGCATAGACATACTGTAGTAAAGAATAAGTTAAGAGGTTTGAATTTAAAAAAAAGCCCTTATTTGGATTTCAAAAAGCCCTTAAAGATGAATAAGTGGAACTGTTTGAGTCATTGTAAGTTACAGACACCTTGCAGCTTCGCAGAGAAATGCCAGAAAATACATCCATGCGTAATGTTACATCCATCCCAGCCCAGTGATTTTAACTGCTATTCAGTGCAAATGGACACAGCTCATTCATGACATTATCGTTTAGCTTGTTGTCTGACATGTTGAAAAGAAGTTACTTCCTCTGTAAAAAGAAAATGTGTTCAGTTGTACAGTAACATCTTCCTCCGTTCTCCCGCTTCCTCCGCTGGCTTTTTTTTTTTTGTTTTGTTTTTGGAATGTTTTCCTCCTCCTCCTGTTCCAGGTGACGTTTAATGAGTTACCGTAGGTTTACTGCTGTCATAGCCAAGCTTTGTCCATGCTGGAGTAACAGTGGTCTGCACCTGTGTGCGTAATGCTCAGTCCGTCAGAGTCCACACAGTCGAACACGATGCTTTCCACGTCGACCTCTACGTCCTCTGTAAGGGGACCAACCAGACAGCAAATCCATTAGTGGAAGGAAATATGAGAAAATGCACTTGTCTAACTGAGCTTACAAACTATATATGGTTGCAATCGAACATGATATTAAAGGGATAGTTCAGATTTTTTTAAGTGGGTTTGTGTAAGGTACTTAACTATAGTCCATGTATAGTCAGTACATTGCAGTCAGAGTGCTCTAAGGTTGCAGCAAAATGTATTTTAGCCACTAAAAAAATCTGTTTGAGTGCTATATTTAGAATATTATCAGCGCCCTACCTTGCTGCCAGACTGCCCTTTTCAACTGGGAACCGAAGCCACCATCTATGCTGCCTTCAAAGCCACCAGACTCCATTGACAAACGGTACTTTTACCTAACTGAACACAGATGCTGCTGGTGTACTGCTGCCTCGATTAGTAGTTTGTTTGTGTTATTGAGTGACTTTGGTGACTCCAAACTAACCCTATGCAACACAAAAGTCATACAATACCACAAACTAATGAACTAACTAGGGCAGTGGTGCACCAACAGCTTCCGTGTTTCATAAGGTAAAGCTTCTATTTTTGTCGAAGGTGGCTTTAAAGGCAGCACAGATAACGGCTTCAGTTCGGACAGGGTAAAGCTGTGGAAATATTCTGAATATAGCATACACTCAAACTGATACTGAGAGCCTTTTTTGAAAGGTGGGTAAAAACCATTTCGGTGGTTCCCCCATCCACAGCAGTACATTACTTAGATTCAGCTGCAGTACTCCTGTCTGCTTCTCAAAACAGGGGGAAGTTAACTGTCATCTACCGTACACTGACTCTGGATAAATACCTCATACAACAAAAAATCCAAACTATCCCTTTAACAAGGACATTTTACCTTATTTTAGGACAGAATTTTGTAAGATGGTATGGAAATATAGTCACAGCACAATATTATTCCCCATCAGGTTGATCAAATGTTTTGAATTACTGCCAAGCTCTAGTTGTACAGTCTAGTAATGTATGATTAACCAAAGTGTGTCATCTACAAATCATTAAGAGACATATCAATCTTTGGGATAAGGTTTCTTTGTTACATATAGCTCTGCTGGAACTTACAATTCCATCAAGACAATAAGAATGGTTTGGATGTGACAGAGAAAAATATGTATTCTGAAACACAACCCATAATCACACTTTAAGGTATAAAGAAAGGCGAGGCATTACTGTGACTGTGCCCAGGAGAGACCCTGCCTTGTGTCTGAGACACCTACCTCTGTCGGAGTCCGACCTCTCGGACGACATGGTGGAGCCCTGACTGTCGTTCCTCATCCTCTCTGTGCCTCTCTGCAGCTGCTCCAGCCGAACCCGCAGCTCTCTCTGCTCCCAGCGCAGGCGGCCCTTCAGCTGCTCCGCACGCTCATCCTGCTCCTGCAGCTTCTGGAAATGAGACAGCAGAAAGACAGACAAGTGAGCAGTGGACTAAAAAAGTAGACCAAACCTCAGACACAAAGAAGACGGGACAGCCATATGGAGACCACAAAGCACAGGAAAATAGCAGCATGGTATATTATTTAATAGGCAGGGACCAGGGCATTGTTTTGCAAGTCATTATAAAGTAGTGTTGTCAAAACACAACACATTAATTTTTAATATTAGAAACGCTTCAAAAATTATTTTCTGTTGTATTGAAACACAGGTACCAGCTGCACTTTCACGCTGTCTCTTATTGTTAATATTTACTACATTCAGTCTGCTGTTATGCCATGTTACAGCCTTGTTATATTTATCTTTTACTAAATATTTGAAACTGTATTCCCTCAATGTCAATTTTTACCCATGGTATATTTTTCAAGGTATTCACGACAACAGTAATATAAAGTTTCAGGTTTTTGCACTCAAGTCCTGAGTCAAATCAGCCAAGTCTCAAGTCCAAAACTTCAAGTATCAACTCCTAAACAAGTCATAATGCACTCTTCAACAAATGTAATGCCATTTTAGCAACATTATAATAATAATAATGATATGTTCAATTTCCAAAAATCAATGAAGGCTTTTTAAAATTTGCATTTACTTGATTGGATACTGTCGAAATGGTTCAAACAAAGTGGATCTGGGGAATTAGGTGTCGACTTGCTGGTAATTAATAGCTGTAATGTTAGTTGATTCAGGAAATAAATGGAAATGAATTGATTCATGCAGCACTTTTTAAATAACATACTTCTAATCTTTGGGCTCGGGGGAAGGTTTCAAGTATTTTCAGGTCAAAAGGCTCAAGTCCAAGAAAAAGTCACAAGTCTTTGGTGTTAAAGTCCAAATCGAGTTGCAAGTCTTTTTTGATTTTGACAAATTCAGTCTAAAGTCATGAGATTTGAGACTCTAGTTCAGTGGTTCTCAAACTTTTTGTGCCCAAGGCACACCAAAGGGCAGGCCAAAATCTCAAGGCACATCTATATTTATATCTGTGCACAATAGCCTCTATAACATGTGTTACCACTGTTATCACTAAATGTTTTTTATATACTAATATAAATTATTATTATTATTATAAATAACAGTTGCCAACCAACTATTATTCGTGAAATATATATTAACAAAATAATTCAAAAATTCATTTAACACGTTTTAAATTACACTAAAGCACCAATAACACATACATTTAAACGGGAAATAATGTAAGATAATGTGATGTGTCACACACTTATAACGCCTATGTGTGAATGGCGACAAATAGGTTCCCCATGAAAGTTTTTTAATTATATTAAATTAAATTACATTTTTTTCAATAGAGTTTTCCTCTTTATTAGGAAATGGGTGTGCACAGCATACTGATAGTCAATTAAAAATTAATGCATAACTTTTTGTACAGGCTTAGTTTGATATTGCATTAATAATATGTGATTATCACAAACCCCCACAGCACACCAGTGTGCCGTGGCACACCATTTGAGAACCACTGTGTCTCAGGTCCACACCCCTGAGGATACTATATGACAGTTAATTTACTCTCCTCACACTGTGCTCTCAACCACGTCTTCTATCCATACGATGCTGTGTTGTTGTGTCTACCTTTATGTGAAGTTGCGCTCGTCTCAGCAGGTTGAGCGTGGTGTTCCTCATCGAGTCAGACGACAGAGGGACTTGTTTCTTGAGCTGCTCCAGGCAGTGCCTCAGCTGAGCTCGCCTACGAGCAACAACAGACGCTGTTAATCAACGCAGGTGAAAACAGGATGTTTAAAATTGCTGCTTCCTCTTACTTTGGCCATCACATAAAGTCATTTGCTATGACAGACTTTGACATTTGTGTTATTTGTTTATTATGACATGGTAGTTATTTACCTGTTTTTTTCCAGCTCATTGTGAACTGACCTGCAGTTTAAGAGAGAAACAGTTTATTTAGCTCTGAGATACACATCAGTGACAATAATGGTTGCTTAACAGTCACATTTAGTGAGGTTTTCATGTTTAAAAAGGTGCTTTGTCAGAACTGAAAGCCAGACTTCCCAGTGCAGCCACACCCTCTTGTCAGTTGTGTGTTATGCAATATATTCACCTATTGCCACCAGCAGCAGAGATCTTCTTGCTCTTCTGTTTGTTTCTTTTGTCAGAGTGGTCTGGACTGATAGGCAGGACTGAAGCATATCCATGTTCTGCCTCTGTGCAGGACAAACACATCACATCTGTGTTAGACAATGGTGTGAAATACAATGGCAGCAATGTTGAGTAGATTTTTTTTCTTCTTTATTAGCGTTAGTGAGCTCTATTGCAACAGACTGACATATAATACCTCATCTATGATATCTTCCTTAATTGTAAAATGAGCAGGACGACAGAAACCGACTGCTGTCATCAGCACAATCAGCTGTACGTTTGTTTTTGGCGCCATCACCCACCACCTATTCACTATTATACAACTGCTGCCGACAGCCTCACAAATACAAACATCCAATACAATGCCTGTAATGTGAAAACAATGAATGAAACTTATAGCAGAGCTTTTCCCTGCTTCACTTTCATTCACCGTGATGAGCGATCACCGCCGCTCGGATTCATTTTTCAAATTGGAGCAGATTGGCGCCTTTGAATACAATAATGGGACCGATATGTAGGTCACTGAGTCAAATGGGAAAGATCGCCCAAAATAACCTTCCAGCAAGAATCTCGATGATTTCTCGAACAAATGCATCGCATTATGTGTCTATATAAGGTTTTGCATGCATAGTTAGAGTGGCTTCATTGTGCATTTTGTTGTTTTAACAATAAGCAACTTCCTCCCCTGTAGACTGACAGTTATCATGAAACACTGACCCCTCTCTCTTCTCTCCAGAAACTCAGCAGCCCGAAGAAGCACCTGGATGTTGCAAACGTTTCCGTCCATTATGATGTTTGTAGGAATAAAACAGCGGCGGATAAACAACCTCCTGTGGTGTAAGCGTCAGTGCCCTGAAGTAGATGAAGCTGTGTCTGTGCTACGTCCTCAATCCAGAGCCCCAACACTGGCGCTGCGTTCACGTGCTCCGCGTAAGCTCGGACATGACGCTACTGTTATAAATAGGACCAGGCGAGCACCAAGTTACAAAACAGGACCATCTAAAGCAGTGATACTCAATTTAGGGCCTGTGGGCCTAACCAAGCCCGCGATAGGGTGGCAGGTGCCCCCCCAGTCACTCTCTAACTCACAATAAAGATAAACTTATTCGACTTGGGAATTGTTTTGTGCGTGTAAGTTACAGGGTCTATTATACAGCAGTCATGTGTCATGTTTTGGTGTTGTGCTCTGTCGGAGAGGGGCTCAAGTTTGTATGGTTGTGTTTGACGGAGGATTTTGTTTTTGCCACTTAATGTCAGGAATAAATGGAGATTGCCTTCGAAGATATCCACGGCCTGGGCCTTTTTATATCAACACAACACAGACATCACTAGAGTCCACCAGTTGCATACATAAGAGACAAGAGTGCACAAAAAGCATCAAAATAGAGCTTGATTATTGAGGAAAAAGTGCCTAGGGAGGATCCCCACAGACTCCCAGACAGAGGACAAGGCTAAGCCCCAAATGTCTGGATTCTAGAAACGCCCCTGCATACACCTAACTGATGTGAATTTGCCGCGACTGGCCCCTGGTCTCCTGTCATTGTGCAAAAGTGGTCTCCAGGCAAAGCAAGTTGGGTATCCCAGATCTAAAGTATTGGCCTCTTGGTTTATTTTTGTAAAAAAACATGTTTAAAGTGTGTCAATACAAAATAAGACAATAAAGAAATTGCTTATTTTTAAGTAAAACATACAATCATGAACACTATTACTGTAAATGTAAAGTACAGATTCCCTCTCCCTCTCATATTTAATAGGTCCATGCTTTGTCCATGTCCATGTTATTATTCTTACTATACAGCTATGGTCCATTTTGGCTGCGATTTCCATATTTCTGAAAGCATTTGAAGGCATCAACAGACAACGTAAAACGTCATGATCAAGGGCCCATCCCCTCTCCTCTCACAGCACCTTTATTTTTCAAACATTCATTGTATTGGTCAACAACAATATTGACATGTACTTACGCATATTTGCCCCTATTATACGCAAACCTCAGACTATGTATTAATACTAATACAAAACAAAGTTGCATTGTTACATATGTGCTATTGTTACACATGCTTTATCTTTCTCTCCCTCTCTTGATGTCTTTAAAACACATGTTTAATGCTATTTCCACTCCAGTTCACAGTCATTTCATTTTCCTTCTGTAACAACACCTTTTTTAAACTATATGCACTGTCTATTATATAGAGAGCGTGTTGTAACCAAATCACAGATAATACGTATTAGTTTACATAAAATGATGTGCTCAATAAATACATTCAAACACTAAACCAATCATTGGAGTAGCTAGTGTAAGCAAAAGGATGTGTTTAATTGTCTTCATACGCAGAAGAAAGTGGGAGGAGAGCTTTGCCCTTACTAACTATGGCGGTGTGTGGCTTCACTTCCTGTATCAGGTTTCAGTTGTGTTCTCCGTATGGGAGTGAAGCCTCTTTGCCAGCAGTATCTTTAACCTATGAACTCCTGAGTGTGCCAGTCCTCCGCCATATTGACTGTTGTCTTGACTGGAGGAGATAGAGAACATTTTGAGGTCCGAGAAGAAACGAAAGTGTGCTCTCCAAATCATCGAAACTGGTGCAAACTTGGCCAAAGCGTATTATAAACACCGTCGTAATGGCAAGGAAGAAAAGCAAGCAGCAAGGAGTCGCCCAGAAGGAGCTTGCGCCTGGACAGCAGACCGTACCGAAGAGCCCAGTCTCTCCCGGCGATGCAGCTGACGGTGGCGGCGGAGATGCTGGGCTGGATAGGCTGGCCACTACCAGGGCGAACCAGGTAGGTTAGCTAGCAGCAAGCCAATCGCTGCTTTTTAAAATAGGCTAGCTAGCCTTCTGAGCTAGCACCTCTCTGCGAACCCGAGCATCCTCCATTGTGCTTTTATTTTATGAAGCTGAATATCCTGCAGAGGTGAAGTTATATGCATCCGCGGGCTCTTTGGGAGCTATTTTAATCTGTATGTAGTATTCGTGGATGTTGAGCTCTCACGTCGTTTGGTATGTAATTAAATAAATAATGCGCTCAAGTTAGCGAGCAGACTCGTCCCCAGCAGTCGGCTTTGAGGCAGTGTGGCTAGCATTGCAGCCCATCTCCTCTGCCGGACAGGTGACATTGTGCCTCGGTCAGGTCGTCCCGTTTCCAGCGTTTACAAGTCCTCATCCGCCCAGCTAACCTTAGCCAGAAGGCTAACCGGGCTATCATCTCCAGCTAGCGTGCTGCAAACGTGCTCACTGCCTACACTTGAACCCATCCGCAGGAGCCGCTCAGCCAGAAGTAGCTAAACAGCTGCTAGCTAGCTAATTAGCTTGTTAGCCGAAAGAGATAACGGGGTCACAATAAGGCTAGCTAAACCTCAGACATGGTTGGAGGGCTTTATTTGACTCTGTCAGACTATTTATCTTGTTTTCCTGTATTTTTTTTTTTTGCTCTGTTTAGTCGGAGAGTATCATAAGCTAATGCTAAAAGTTTCAGTGCATGCATGCAGTTATCAGCCAGTGATGCCTGGCTACACCGGAGACAGTAACGTATCTAAGTTTAGGGTAAACACTAACCCTAATAAGAGAAGATGGCTCGCTGCAGGCTGGACCACTTTTGCCTCAGCAACCAGCTAACCTTACATCTGAACTCTGAGTCCTACAACCTGTCTGACTGCTGCTGGGAGTAATTACATTGTACCACATGTGTCAGATGCTTGTTCAGACATGTCTCATAGTTGGAAATAAAACATTAAAATGAGGAAGAATAGTGCTGTGCTTTTGTAATTTTGAGTAATACCTCTAAAAGGTAATGTCTGTCACTTAATGATACAATCATGTAATATCCAGACAGTACTGGGAAAGATCTATCTCTGTTTAGAGACATGTTGATTGAACCCTGTAACTAGGGGATGTTTGTATCACTTCTGTATTAGACTGCATTTGTTTTAGCTTGGTGTGCCTAATAAACTGTGAACTGAGTCTATATGCACACATATTACTATTATTATTATTGTTAATAATAAAAATATGTATAGTAGAAATGATTCTGAGAGACATCTGATCCAGTAGACCCTATAGTTTTCTAGTGTTTACCTGGTAATCACAAGCTAATATTTGACCTCTTTACCATCTCTTTCTCTTCCTAGCCTATGCACACCTGCTGCCTTCTGTGCCACCGAGAATTTAAAGACTGGGGAGCGGGCTCCGTGAACGGACTCCCCGGGGGCCATGGGACCAAGCTGGCTGATGCTGTGCCTGCGCTCTCCCAGGCCTTATTGCGGGAGGCGCCAGGGCGTAAGCTTGCTGATGCGGTACCCTCGCTGTCTCAGTCCCTGCTGGGAGAGGTGCCTCTGTGGATATGTCAGAGCTGCTGCAAGAGTGTGGAAGAGGAGGAGAGGCGGAGCACCCAGGAGCAACCAACACCGGTAAATAAAAGGGGACTGATTTGGGTCATATGTCTGGATCTTTTTCACAACTTCTTTTTACTACTTTTTGGCTAAACTGTGTTGGTCTCTGTGGCCTGAGGTAATCTCCGCTTTATTCATCATACAGGGCATTGCGCTTGCATGTGTTTACTCACTAAATACAACTGTCTAAATGTCACGTTGGATTTAATTAGTGTAAACAATGAAGTCTACCTTTTGCCTTTTTTAGAAGCAACCTATTTTGTATTTGTGTCTCTGTGGCATATACAAGGCAGCAGCAGCTGTTACTTTTTCTTTCGTAGTTGTTTTTACATAAATACTTTACATGAAATGCAAATTTTGAAGACGTCTTTATCATCATACTTCAGCTTGACTGCAGATGAACATGGTGTTCAAGATGTTTTGTTGATATTTGGCTTGCAAATGTTTGAAATAACAAAAAAGCAACAGAAGGAGGGATTGCTGAAAAGTCCCCTGCAGCAGTGTTTTTATTTTAATGTTTGTTTTTTTACTTGCTCAAGATTTATAAATGCATTTTAAAGATGTTTTTGCTTGTCTTGTAACACTCCCTTCAGTCTATTACAAGCTACTATTGGTAGTTACTTGGTGCCAAATGTGTGCCTATGTAGACAGCCCTGAGATTAAACAGTTTTTTTTTTTTTTTAATACAGGTACCATTGTCACACTCTTCCTCCTGTAAGTCTCAGAGCTGTGGGAACGGTTACCCGGAGCAAAGTACTGTGGATTGGGACCCGAGTTCCTTCCTGTCAGCCCACAAACTGTCAGGTCTCTGGAACTCTGCCCACACCAACGGAGGGGAACACTGCAACCACAACACTTCTTCACATACACAACAAGGTCTGTCATCACAGGGTAAACCACAAAACATTTAATAATTGTGACAGTAATTGCTGAAAACATCACAAACCTAAATTTCATGCTGTGTTGCAAGTTTCTGTTTTGTGAAATGGGCACAAATTAGGTTAGAATCGGAGCTCTGTGGCTGGATTTTTAGCGTACTTACTTGGTAATAAACGTGTGATACATTTTTGGCAACTTTGTTCAGCTGTACTTTGTCTTAGAAGAACAAAGAGGCATCTTGAAAAAGCTTATGACGCTCTACCTCTTGAGGTCGTTAGAGCTCACAATGAAAGGTAGAATGATGATTTAAGATGAGCTTCTTGTCAAAACTGGTAAATGCACTTGGATGATGGAGATAAATTTAACTTTACAATGAGACTTAGGACTGAAATAGCAAGAAGAAAACTCTTTTTTTTTTTTTTTTTTTTTTTTTAAAGCATCAGACTTTTTAAAAACTAATTTAATTTAATCACCATCGGAGAACACTGGCTGTTTGGCATAGAAATGGAAATGTTTGCAAGCTGTGTTGTAATCAGAATCAAATATCAGTGTCAATGGAAATGTTACAGCAGAGCAGAAGCAATTGTCTGCCTAATCTTCTTGGAATTACTCTTGCACAATTTACTAAATTCAATTATTTCATCATACTAATCAAATCTACCAAAGTCTTGAGAACTACAAAAAAATGCAGAATTAAGCATATAATCGCATGCCTGAACTTGCAGCTTTCCAATGTAATGAAGACTAAAAAACTTGTCTTACACTGGGGTGGTTAAAAGAGATCATCACTCACACACGTTGTGTTTCTTTTTTTTCTCAGAATATTTGTAATGCATAAAATTCCTTAAACAGAATTATGACATTGAGTCCTGACTTTTCATGATGGATATTATTGATTTTCAAATCAGGAAAAAAAAACTGGAAGTCAAAAATTGAGATGCATTAAAATTTGACTCTTAATAGGACTGCAGGACACAGTAACTCAGGTGTGCTGCCCTACCGCTAAAACATTTTCAATTCATAACAGACATACCTGAGAGAGGTGTCACAATAGGAGAATTGAAAATGGAAGTAAGACACGTTTGTGTTGGGCCCGACAAAGGCAGTTGTGTATAAAGTGGGAAACTTAGCCATGTGACAGCTGTGATCTCTGCGTTTGTCTGTTTTCTTCCTGTTTCTTGGCTGTCATAAAACCATTTTGTAGAGGTTACCTGGTGCAGAGCTGTGGTTGTATTTCTAGTTTAGCAAATACTCAAACGGGTCATATTGTCAAATTGCATTTAAACAAGGGTAAGTGAAAGTAGTCTTAAGTGATGGCATGCGTGCTCAGTGCAGCTGTGCCCTGTCTGCATGGGCAGTTACATTCAAATAATTACTTCCAAAAGTTTGCTGGTGACCAATCATGTTTTCATCTAGAAGTAATATCAAACAATTATTTGTCTTAAGCTGGATGGGAACTGAGCTACCAATAGTGTTCTTCATTCCATACAATGTAGGTGTTTCAGTGGAGATTAAGTTACAGTGATTTGTATCAATTTTTGTGGCAACTATGGCTCAAGATAAAGTCACTTTTTGTACAATAGACACAGCGTGTTGAATTATTCAAATGTTGTAGTACTACTTCCTCATTTTTATTTTGGTTGGCATAAAGGAGTTTTATCCTGAAACTGTCTTTCAGTGCTGGTTTCTGTCTCACAGCGGTGAGAAATAATCATCATTAAACAGTTTAACGTGTCAGAACAAGCCTCCAAAGAGAAAGGAATTACTTTTACAAAAAATAAAAAAGTCCAAAAAGTGAGTGTTGAATTACCAAAATCTGAACACCTGGAAATTCTTGAGTCAAGGGCGTTGTTCAGAGCTGTCAAACTCTCCGAGACATTATTATGATTTTGTCATACGGACTTAAAAAATCTGTCCAGTTGTTCCCGTAAATCTTTACACCTTTTGTATGACATTTTGAACACAATATGCCAACAAATGAAATGCTAATTCTTTGTGTAGTAGTTATATTCTTCACCCAAGCTTCAGTGTTTGCACAGATTGTGGAAAGCATGTTTCCAATCAAAAATGGTATTTCACTATATTGTAATTATTGTGATGTTG
Source organism: Cephalopholis sonnerati (assembly GCA_019142605.1). Taxonomy (NCBI): domain Eukaryota; kingdom Metazoa; phylum Chordata; class Actinopteri; order Perciformes; family Serranidae; genus Cephalopholis; species Cephalopholis sonnerati. The sequence continues at coordinate 18,772,585 of JAGQAX010000004.1, read as the reverse complement.
TCTTCTCACCACTGAACAATTTTCATCTCCAGGTATAACAGCAGGATCGGTCTGTCATGAGAAAAGAGGACTTCATGAAGCACCTGGGAAATCTGCTAAAACGTCAGGGACCAAAGTCTGTCCCTACAGTCACCCGTCATCCCAGAATTCCAGTGGATCTTCTGCTGGGAACCCCCTGTCTACCTCAGCAGACCTCTGTAAGACCACTCCCAAGCACTTCAAGACCATGTGCCGTCGACCAACGCCACCAGGTAATATTTCCTGTGAGTCTTAGGGTTCAAGAGCATTTTATGAAATCAGAACCCAGTATAAAAAATAAATCTATCAGATTTAATGTATAAAATATGCCATTTGATCTACATCGTCTAGGTTTACGAATGTATAAGGAGATGAGATATAAAATATTCAAATTAAAAAATGTATCTGACAAATTTCAGATGCAGTCTACCTACTTATTCTCAAGCTATTTTTCAGTTATTTTAATATTTTGGTTTTTATTAACAAAGTTACTGTAAGGGACCCCTTTTTGATCAGATCACTTTATGGATATTTCATATAAAATTCAAAGCAAAACAACACTACTACAAGACAACAGATGAACTGTACAACGATGTGCCTCTCAAATACAGGCATATTGTCAATGACAAATTTATAAATATAAAATTAAATAACACAAATGTCGGTAATGTTCCCCTCACAAGACTCTGACCTTTTAACTCCTGACCTGTAGCTTCCAGTTGCCCTTCATACAGAGCAGGCACAACGGACTGACAGCAATGCACACATGACAGCCAGGGTCCGAAATTAACAACTGCCCAGCGCCAAATGAGGGTAGATTTTCCATTCGGCGAAATCTCGGAAGGCTATCCATCACACTGACGTTGCCATGTAATGAAAACTATGCTGAGAGTCTCTACTTTGTTTTGGTTTTATTGTCAGGCGCACTGCTCTGCTATTCCTCTGCTGTCAGTGTCAGAGTTTCACACACACACCCACAAACACACAACAGCACACTACAGATGTGTTACAGTGCTGCGAAACTGACTGTTTCAACACTTTTTGCCATACGGGATATCAGCTATTCTGCTAAATAATCAATTAATAACTTCATCTACCTGTCCCCTTGGCTGGTAGGTCAAAAAGTTAATTTCGGACACTGGCGAAGGCGCGTTGTAGCGGGGCTCAGGCGCTTTGACCATATCCTTTAATTCTGTGTTCTTAACAACGAAGCAAGGTCGCATGTACGCATTGATAACTATTCCATAGTGTTAATCATTACTTTGGCCTGGCCTGAATCTGCAGTGGGAGGCTGCCTGAGCGCTATAGGCAGAGGGACTCACCTTCCAGTCTGTTTTTGTCCTGTTCTGATAATTGACACATTTGAGTGAAGCCATCAGCCATCCTGACAAGTCTGTCTCATAACGCACTGAGAGCTCAACATGCAGCGCTCATGCTGGAGGGGACGACATGAAAGATGGTACCGCGATATGAGTCTGTGGACGTTCATGTTACGGTTTTTGTTTCGGTTTCAGAACCATAAACCACTAAAGGACGCCATCATATAAACAAACTGTATTATATTGCATTATACTTGGATAGAAAAACATTTTTGTACGTAACAAAATTGACAAGCCAGTGCTTGCTTTAAAGACAAGTTAGTCTTAGAAAAGTTCATTTTAATGAAAAAGTTCAACTTAATCTACAGAAAAGTTAACCAATTTAGTTTTCATTTAAGACATCAGTGGTAATTGCATTAAGGGTAATTGGCCTAGTCATTTAAGGTAGTGCGTGTATAGACTTATTTGGGTGATAAGAAATCCCATGAAATTGACTGTGTGGAACAGAGCACAAACTGAGACACTGTGTGAAAAGATGATTCAGCGTTTGTGATCTACAAGTCATTTTTATTCCTGTTTTCTGTTGTCCAGGTGAAGCCTTCCACCCCAGTGACCACCATCAACACACAGATTTGTCGGTACCCCCCAACAGTCCCACCGGCCTGTCTTCCCAGCATTCCTCTCTCTTGCCCCCAAAGCCAAACTCCGGGCAGCACGGTCACGTAACCTCCTCGTCTGGCACTGGTGTGGCAGCCCACGCTCCCTTCTCTCCGCTGGTACCAAACCTCCACGGCCCCACAGCCAAACTCAATTCTCCTAGTCCAGACAGCCCAACATCTGTCCATAAGCCCAGTCCGTGCAAAAACTCCCACATTCCTGCTGTGAACACACAACACAGCAAACTGGGCACATCTATCATGGGCTGTAACCATCCTTGTAATGGACACAGTGCGGGAACAGTGGCCACTTCAAATGTGAGCCATCTGACAGCTGGGGCCTGCAGGTTAGTATTACTATCTCAACATTGTGTTATGTCAGGATGTGGAATTGAGCAACCATTTCTGTAGCTGTGTTGATTCCAAATACAGATCCCCTCTGATGGTTAACGTGATTTATTTCTGCAGGGATCAGGCATGTAAGGGGCACAAAATGACTAATGGGACGTTGTGCCATCCTTCATCTGAGCTGGAGGAGGGGGAGGATGAAGACAGCAGCTCTGAGAGGAGCTCCTGTGCCTCCTCTTCCACCAACCAGAAGGACGGGAAGTACTGCGACTGCTGCTACTGCGAGTTCTTTGGACACAATGCGGTACTTATAAACCTTTTATTGCAATCCTCTATTATGATGAAATTAAGAGCTCCCTTTGCTATTACATACTTATTAAACACTAAAAAAGCTAACATGTAAACATTTTGTTATGTATTATTTGGTCACAGCCTCCAGCTGCACCAACCAGCCGTAACTACGCAGAGATCAGAGAGAAGCTCCGCTCACGTCTGACGCGGCGTAAAGAGGAGCTGCCTCAGCGTCAAGATTCAGAACTGACAGTGGCTGGTGCCATCGACAACCGAGACGTAGATGAGCTGCTAGACTTCATAAACAGTTCTGAGCCCAAACCTGTCAACAGTGCCAAGGCTGCCAAAAGGGCTCGACACAAACAAAAGAAGAAGGTGCGGTAACTTTAGAAACTACGAGTTTGAATGTACAGTTTGTTTGTTGTTATTTTGTTTCATTTTAATTAGAGTATCATCTAATATTTAGAGCTCGGTAATGTTGTAAAGATGTTGATACTAGTACCCATACAGTACACTACTTAGTAGTGCTAATATTAACATGTACTCTCCAAAACCCTTTTTTCATTAAACAAAAGAAGCCAACATTCTGTAACAGTAGGTGTTGTCTAAACTCAAGTACGTCTACAAAAACTTCCAACCAAATAGAGTTAAATTTACAACATTAAAAGTTATGATCCCTTACGTTTCAGTCCACATTTTGTTTGTAACAGCATTAATCTCTGTAAACAGATATTTGCATGTGCATGCAGATTCTGTTGGCAGTGGAGCAAGATTTTGGTATAGAAAGCGCTCTGGTTTCCATTTGTAGTCTGTCTAGTGTTGACCAATCCTGTTTCAGCAGCAGGTAAACAGTCTGTGTGGAGAGGCGAATGCAGTGGCCGAAACGCAATCTCTGAACTCATCCGCTCTCGTTTGAAGACAGTCTAGCTTTAAATAGGTTTTTTAAAATGTATCTTCATGCATATGCAGATAATGGTTTATAGAGATCAGCGGAAGTGACCAGAGCACAGAAGAGGAAGTCTCGGCTCAGATATCTGCTGTATACATCAGATCAGTTTGAAATATTAGCCCTCGCCCGCATTGTCAGACCAATAGCCGATGGGTTTGGAGCATTAACTTAATATAGTTCTGTTATGGCGTTAGGAGAGTGAACAGTAAACACTGAGGTAGATATCAGTGAGATAAAATTTCAAACTGTAAAACTGAATTACATGAGTGCATCATTTCCCGTGTGGGTAGGGAATTTGAATCCTGTGTGGAAATGGCAGGCTAATGAAAACTACTATATAGAGAAGTAATTACATAATGTAAAGTCAGTGAGTAGCTGTTGCTGAAAAATGTAGTCCATAATTATCAAAAAAGCAGTTTTATTTGTCGATAATTGTATAGATTGTAATTTAAAATCAGAAACTGAGACATTTATTGTCAAATTTCAGTAGGTTTGATGCACGGTACTACAGATACATTGTGATCAGTGCTAAAAAAACATAGAGGTGTAGGACTGAGTATCCTTTAAAAAAAAAATTACGATACTGTCACCAACACCAGTACCCGTAAAGTGATACAGATACCTATAGGGTACCTAATTTGATAGCTTTGTTTCTACTTCATTCAATCCTCACCAAATGAATCAAAGCATTCAGTTGAGTTACAGGCCACAGCTCCTCCTCATTAAAATGATTTTTACACAAATACATTTTAAAAGTATCTAAAGAATTAAAATGTTCCTTAAATAATTGTACAAATACACCGCTCTCGACTTCACCGCACCAAAGACTATGGTTTGATGGTAGCGGCTGCAGTAGTGGATCAATCGCATGTCATGTTCAATTAAAGAATGTTTTTGGCGGTTGGCTGTGGGCAAAACCATACGAATAGCCTTTTGTCTAAATCTGGGTACAAAAAGGATCGAATGCAGGTGTCTGGAGAAGTTTCAATGCTACGTGGTACATGGTTATTTTGGGCAATACCTTTAAAGGTATCATGTACCAATACCCTGCCCTACCGAGGTGTGATACTTACTACTGTATAATCTCAGTAACGGTGCATTTTGTGTATGTCCCTGTTCACACTTGTACCATTTCTGTTTCAGGAAAAAGCTCAGCAGGGCATGGGTGCTGCAGGCAGTGACCCCCACTCCAATCCATCTGAGCCTGTCGACGATGAGCCCATCCCTGATGGTTCAGAAGCCAGTCGGTTGCTTGATTGGCCTCAGCTAGAACTTGAGCGCGTCAACAGTTTCCTCACCAGTCGACTCGAAGAGATTAAGAACACCATCAAAGACTCAATCCGGGCCTCATTTAGCATGTACGACCTCAATCTGGATGTTAATGACTTCCCAAAGAAGGCAGCGACGTTGGAGGGCAACCACTTACTGTCCCATCTCAATGGTTCCTCTGACCTGCAGCAGATAGACCTTGATCTTGCCCCTCTTTCGCTGGGAACCTTTAAGAGCTTTAATGGATGGGAGGACACAACCACGGTCTCGTCCCCTAATACCACGACCACGGCATCAGGGGTCACTGCAGGGTCCAAGGACATCCAGCGGTTGCACACTACTCCCAGTCTCTCAAAGCTCATAAGGGTTCGGTCCCCAGAAAGATGCACTTCCACTGGATCTGACAGTTTGCCACAGGTGCCAGCCCAAACCACAGCAAAATCGAATGAGGACGCCTCCGATCCCAAGAACACAACAGTAGGGAACAGCGGTGCAAAGTCAAAGAAGAATAAAAAGCAGCAGCAAAGACAGGAGCAATCTGTGTCAGAGCAAAATCCCAACAAACCAACCAAAGCTGCCTCCGGGAATGAAACACAGAGAAGCAATGAGTGTAAAGAAACAGCATCTAATGGCTCAAAAGCGGGGAACAAACAGCCCCAGCACTCAGCAGACAACCAGAGAAATGGGCCTAAGAAAGCTGAGGAGGGCAGATCGTCTAAACATGCTGCAAACGGAGCAAACGGTGGCCTCTCGAATGCACAAAGAGGGAAAGGTGACACAGAAACGCGAGGCGGTCGGTCTGAGCAGGAATCAGAAAGCAAAGCTCACCCCACCATTCCAGCTAATGGGCAGCAACAGCAACAAGCCAAGGGGAAAAATAAGAAGAACAAGAACAAGGGTGAAAAATCCAGCAGTGCTATCGGTATAATAAACTATGTTTAACACTGTGCAAATTTTGTTCTTCATTTGTAATGTCTTTAACTGACATTTAGTCTTTATTTTTACACCCTAGATGATGTGTTTCTCCCAAAAGATGTGGATCCAACAGAAATGGATGAGATTGATCGGGAAGTGGAATACTTCAAAAGGTAGGTCGAACATAGCGCTGTGTTAAGATAAAAAAAAAACTTTGAGCTAAGCTGCTGTATTGATTAACATTAACTGCATCACTAAAACTGGGCATTATTTCTCTCCTCCTTTGTCTGTGTTTCTTCCCTCTAGGTTTTGCCTTGATTCTGCAAAACAAACTCGCCAGAAGGTAGCAGTGAATTGGTCCAACTTCAGCCTCAAAAAGGTTCCTTCCAATGCAGCTCAATAACTTGGATGAGTGCCAGAAAAAAAACACACCACAAACTCTTTCAGTAGAGCCCCATTTGGCCTGAGGCCTTCTCTCATTCCCTGTTTTCTTCTCTTCCTTACTAAGCCAAGGGACCCTGGTTCAAACACTCTCCATTCAGAGGACTGAAACATAACTTGTGGCTGACAAGCCAGGGATCACTCTCAAGGCCAACTCTACCCTTTGCTATTACTGCAATGTTCACTAAATGAGAGATGCAAAAATGGAAAAAAAAGTCTGTTGAATCCACTGCATCCATGTGCTTACTTATGTAGTATGTAAACAATTACCTTACATTAAATAAATGTTTTTATCACAAATCTGAGACATTTTAACGTTGTTAAACTTATGAATTCAGATCAGTTCAATTTGGTGATCTTCATACGTTACATTCTGCACTGCTAGCTTCCCGCCCACTACACCAGTCTCAGTAGACACTGGAGACCGTTTGTCTTATACTGTACAACTGTCATAAAGGAGCACAAAACAACATTTTGACCTAATTTTAGGGGACAACACTTACACCCTCCTCGTTTTCAGGGAGCAGGGGTGGCAAACATTGAGACTGCAGACTGTGGTTATCAATTGGAATGCTTTTCTCAATATTTAATTACGATCATCAAATGATAAGTAATCAGTTGTTGAAAATGAATTGACAAACACTTGTTTACCTACCTGCTACACTCTTATCTTTTTGTATGAAATTGTGTAAAAAAACAAACAAAAAAAAACTTGAATGTTTGACAGTTCGGTACACCAACAGTGCTGATAGAATCTAGTGGGAAATTTTAAATTTACTGTGTATAACACATGGCTCACAGAATGCATCTTAAAAAATATAAATCTAATTAAGTACCCTTGCAAAGACGTCCCCACGCATGACATGCAGAACAGAAACTTCTAAATACTGTCCCCCAGTCCTTAATTGGGCAAAGTTAAATGTGTCTGTTGCTTCAATGTCAATCCTCCCTTGGTGTTAATCTTGAACCTTCTGTAGTGATATCAAGTATACACTCTGCCATCTGTAGAGGAAAGTCCTTTACCATGGTTTTCTCACTCCTTTACTGTTACTTTAACCCCCTATATCCCAACACTGACAGGTACACCAGTGTGCAATGTTCATTTTAACATTGGGACCATCACACGTTGTTTGGCACAGTTAATTTCAATGCTTGTACATACTGAGTGATTATTTTGGGCCCTTTTGAGCCTTTGTCATGCGTTTCTGGGGTGTGTGTGCGTGTGTGTGGTGAGATATATTTTCAACCATACTACTCTTTTCCCTGTACTGTGACCTTGGTGGCACCCTGTACCTCAGCTAGCCTATCTGAAGTCCAAGTCTTCATGATCTTTTGATGACAAATATCACTGCAGAGTTGATACTTTGGGGACAAGGGCCTTGAGATTTACATCAATAACCGTGTTTTAGCTGATGGCTTTCATTGAGGTGGATAATTTCTTTCCTGAATCTGTGCTGAGATTTTGTTTTCATATAACATCTCTGATGCTTTCCAGGTTATATTCAATTAGAGAAGATTATCTTAATGTTTCGAATGTAGATTTATACTATATCAATAATAGCCAAGTGTATGTTGGCTTGTTTCTTTTTTTAAAATTCACTTTTGATACTGTGAAAAATCTTTCGTTCAGAAAGATTAAAAACAATACAGTTTTGACAAAAATAAAGTGTGGTGTTTGCTTTCTAAGTTTATCTATTTGGTTTGGTTTATATGTTGTTCCGTTTGCACGAGCTGCTCCTCCCAGCTCCAGACTGAGTCGCTCTCAAAAATTTGGACGCAGCGTCTCGATGAAGTTTGACCCTTCCAGCATCCCGTACAGTATCAGAGCTTCCTGTGTGGTGTAAACATGCGGATTAGGTTTATTTATTGAATTGTGTACAGAGTATATGGTCAACAACTCTGTGTTTTAAGTACATAGAGGACGTTATTGTATCATAAATAAAATGGAGACCGAAAATCGACCAAAAAAGGTAAGTTAAGCGTGTATTATCGTTCACAGTGTGAAGAGGTTACACTAGCTAATGCTAGCTAAAGTTAGCTAGCTAGTCCAGCATTGGCGTCTTTAACGTGGTTTACGGCCATAATAATAAACATCACGTATTTAATAGCCTTGAAACAAGTCTACAAATAACGGTAAACTAACGTGTTTTCATAACACAGGGTTTTCATCTAGATTTTTATGTGATTGTGCTAAAGCTGCACGAGTAACTAGCTATAAAGCAGTGCCCCAACATCCACGGTCACAACGTAATGGTGACGTTCATACCGTCAGCTCCAAATATAACTAGAATTGTCTGCATTTGTATTATAGTTAAACGTAAAGAGTACTTGAGTTAGGTTTAGTTCTTTCTTAACCCTCTTAAGTTGGAGCCATGACATATGAAAACAGCACAACTTTCTGTAACTGTGTGCTCCTACATTGTTAGTGTGGACATGATGATGTTTTTGGTTGTGAAGTTGTGAAACTCACAGGGGCCCTGTAACTCCACACCACTTCACCCTTTTACCATAAGACTGTTCACACAGCTAGCTCTTTTGAGGTCAGATTTTTATTGATGTTTTAGAGATGTATCCTCTGTAAAAGCTTTGATAAAAGCAAACCTACCATGAGTGCTAACTAAGGTAAAGATGCCATAAAGGGTGTAGCACAGTCCCTTAGGCTTATTAATGTAGAGGTAAATGATGTTATCAGTTAATATAAGCCTATGCATCCAATATATCAGTGACAGCTATGTAACCATGTGGTGCATGCCAGCAAATGATTGGTATAAACTTTTTAAAATAGCCACTGCATCAGAATTTCATTCTGTAACAGCTGCTTTTTTTGCGTAGTGTACTGTAGCAGGGTGTCTACAGGTCCTTAAAAAGCCCGTAATTCAATGTTACAGCAATATTGAAAAGTCTTAAATGTGAATTTGTGAAGTCTTAACAACTACTACCATTTTATCTAATTTCATGTATCCATTTTTTAAACAGTGATAAAAACGAGTGAAGCCTTTCCATGGAAAGTCCACGTTTGTAATGTTACAAATCTTAAAAACAAAACAAAAAAACTGTAGTACTTTAATTTCATACTTGCACTGACATGTTGGCAAAATGTAGACTGACTTTACTCACTCTAATAACCATATTCATACATAACACTTACCTCTGCATAAGACCACATATATGCTATTTGCCTGCAATGTTTACCTGCAACGCCTAAATAAGTCACAGGATTTGTCCAAAACTCTGTCTTGGACAGGTCTTAAGAAGAATTAAATGTAACTTTCTGATATCAGTAAACACCCTGTGTAGGGTGAAGCATTCTTGGGGGCACTGGCCCTGTATGTGTTTAAAAATCACTCTGGCTGAATGTTTTAACCTCTCTGTAGATTGCAAACACAAGACATAATACTTCTGATAATGGTAATGTTTTTATACAGAGATCGTATGGGGAGGATGAAAAGTCTGGCTCAGAGGGCTCAGAGGATGACGATTATGTGCCATATGTTCCTGTCAAAATAAGAAAACAGCAAATGGTAAGTTATTGTGCACTGTTCTGTTTTACACTTTAGATATCAGTAAGGATGCACCAATCTGATCCACCAGCTCCACACAGGGGGGGAGCCAAGACCTTATTAGGTAGATCAGGGATGTTAGCCAGATGTTGCTGCTCCACAATGAACACAGCTTCTTTGTCAGTGTCACTATTACATTTCATGTTCTTTTTTTTTACATTTTTTGCCACAGCAAGCTGACGACTCAGTTTTCAGCACCATAGCAATCCCTGGCCTCATGTTACCTCGCAGAAATACAGTGGCCAATGAGTTATTTGTAGTGAGCTATATGGATTAAGGGTTTATCTAGGTTAACAGATAACCCAAGTTGAGGTGTCAGAATTTGTATCTGAAGTGACAAAGTGTGATTGATGCATTCCTAATTAGGGGTGCATGATTAGTTTAACATAGATTATTTTGATTTTACAAACACATATAGACATCACATCCAGTAAGGGCTGGGGGATATATCTATATTACACTGATATTGTGATATGAGACTAGATACCTTCTTAGATTTTGGACATTTTAATATCACAAGTATTGTCTTTTTTTAGTTTTAAATGCTGCAGCAGAGTGATGTATTTTCTGAACTTACCAAACTGTTCTTGTTGTGTTATTATTTGCCTTTACCTGCTTAGTTATTATATCCATATTGTGATGATTATTTATCAAAATTTTCATTGTGTAAATATTTTGTCAAAGCACCAATAGTCAGCCCTACAATATTAGAGTCACAGTCAGAGTCCAGCTCTAGCCCGACAATGTTACTGGCCTTGTGAATCAGTTTATTGAGTCTGTTGGCGTCTGCTGCCCTCAACCTGCTGCCCTAGCATACAGCGCCAAACAGGATAGCACTGGCCACCACAGACTCATAAAACATCCTCAGCATTGTCCAGCAGATGTTGAAGTACCTCAGCCTCCTCAGAAAATAGAGGCGGCTCTGGCCCTTCTTGTAGAGGGCTATATCGTTTTAATATTGATATGAAGGTATTTGGTAGAAAATATCATGGTATTTAATTTTCTCCGTATCACCTTGTCTTACACCCAGCTACCACATATTCTTATTTAATGCATATTTCTTAAACGTGTCTCTCACAGCTACAGAAGATGTTACGTCTGCGAGGAAAAGCAGTGGACGAGGAGCAGAAGGACAGTGGGGAGGAGCAGAGGGATGAGGATGAGGGTCTCGGTCCACGCTCCAACGTCAGTCTCCTTGACCAACATCAGCACCTCAAGGAAAAAGCAGAAGGTATGTAGTTCAAATGTGATCCTCTCTGAATTATGATGTTATTATTACACAGCTCATTAAACATTACCATGTTGATTCTGTGATATCTCACCTGCTCTGTGTTTCTGTATCTATAGCTCGTAAGGAGTCAGCCAAGGAGAAGCAGCTGAAAGAGGAAGAGAAGATTCTGGAGAGCGTTGCAGAGGGCAGAGGTAAAATTAGACTTAGACTTAATTGTCCCTGAGGGGAGATTCTTTTTCCTAGCACTGTACATTATCAGACAACAGCAACATGGGCGACATCATATAAACTGTACAACAGCACACAGTAACACACTGGGCAACATCACAGTAACGACACAGACAGGAGTGCACACTTAATTATAATACTGTCAAATGTTAAACTATTAATCAGATTTACTTTGATAAACCTAAAGATGTTAAAACAGTTTGTGCAAAATATTCTAAACTAATTTTGGGGCCTTTAATCTCTCTGTCAGCTCTGATGTCTGTGAAGGAAATGGCCAAAGGTATCATATATGATGATCCCATAAAAACAAGGTAAGTTCTTGATCAGTGAATTTTAAAAAGAAATATTGATTGAGAGTTTTCTGAGTTTTTTTTTGTTTAAACCTTTTCATTTATCCCACCCCGGATGTTCTTTTTAGCTGGAAGGCACCACGCTACATCCTGAATATGCCAGATACCCGACATGAGCGTGTCAGGAAGAAGTTTCACATCCTGGTTGATGGAGACGGCATCCCTCCTCCAATCAAAAGCTTCAGGGAGATGAAGTTTCCACCAGGTTACAACACACTCCCTCTCCCACACATGAAAAACACATTGCCTTTCTGTGCGAGGCCTTTAGTGGTCCCATGTGATTAACAGCTGGCAACAAATCTGTCTGTTGTTTTTGCAGCAATTTTAAAAGGCTTGAAAAAGAAGGGCATTGTGCATCCCACACCGATTCAAATTCAAGGAATTCCCACAGTGTAAGTACAGTAAATGGAAATACTCCATGCAAACAGGCTGTGAAATATGTAACATATGTTAAGTATGTGTAAACCGTTGATGAATTGATGGTGTTTGTCTGTAGTCTGTCAGGTCGTGACATGATTGGCATCGCCTTCACTGGTTCTGGAAAGACTTTGGTCTTCACTCTGCCCATCATCATGTTCTCCCTGGAGCAGGAGAAAAGGCTGCCTTTCTTCAAGAGAGAGGGACCGTATGGACTCATCATCTGTCCTTCAGTAAGACTCACGAGACAAACTCACTGAATCGATGACACAGCTGGAACTGCAGCATAAAGCTTGATTGGTGGTTACTTAAAATTACAGCATTTCTTACTGCTTGCACTTTAGACAGATGGTACTAACTGTGAGCAACCTTGGGTTTTTTTCTGCAACTAAGCATATCTGATTTTAATACCTTCTCCCGTTACTCCAGCGAGAGTTGGCGAGGCAGACTCACGGCATCATCGAATACTACTGCAAGCTGCTAGAGGAGGAAGGAGCTCCTCAGCTGCGCTCTGCCCTCTGCATCGGAGGAATGTCTGTCAAGGAGCAGATGGAGGTAGTAAAACAGTAAGTAAGAGTGAAGATTTGTCTAAAAGGAATCTGTTTCTGTCTTGAATCCAGATTTTCAATTTGAACTTGTGTCAAGCAAAAAAATGCCTGATTCTGCTGTTAAATCATTCAGAAAGGAACGAAATAGGCAAAACTTAAAAACATACTGCATTGCAGAAAATATAGTACAAACATTTAATATGCATACTGCATATTGAAATCACACTACTTTCTCCATCTGAATCTGTTCCTCCTCTTGGTCACAGTGGTGTCACATGATGGTTGCCACACCTGGCAGACTGATGGACTTGCTGCAGAAGAAGATGGTGAGTCTGGACATCTGCCGCTACTTGGCTCTGGATGAGGCTGATAGGATGATTGACATGGGCTTTGAGGAAGACATCAGAACCATCTTCTCCTACTTCAAGGTGAGAGCCTCCTCTGCAGCAGTGTTCACCAAATGACAGCAACCCAGAGAAACAGAATCGGAGTAGAACGGTAGAACGAACATTCCTCTTCAAAGTAACATAGCACGATGGTCAGAGTGGCGGCTATTTCTATGTGCACTGTTGCCATTGTAATCATCGTAGCAGGCTAACTTTGTTATAAACAAACTGACTTGTGGCAGGTCATGAACTCACTAAGGTAAGGTTTTGCAGTAACGACCAACTGAGCAGTGGAGTTGCAATAGCAAAGCATGAGGAGGCAGAGTTGTCTTTTTTGCTCTACCTCTGTTGCCCTGCTGCTAGAGAGGAATTTAGGATTGCTGGATTTACATTACAGATTAGCTTAATAGCTTAATAGCCTTGTTAACTCATTGTGAAACACACTTCATTCAAACTCGACTCATCATTAACATTAGGTTAACATTAGGGTGCGTTAATAAATTCAATCTGACACTCTACACTTACATGAGAGCGCTGTTGTTCAAAGAAACAGAGCATTCTCTTTCTACATTAATTGACGAACAGCTAAGTTAATCACACATTCACTCCGCTCGGCACTTTGCTGCTCCGTCTCCCCAGACGGAGAGTGCCCAGAGTACACTGTGCTGCTCCCAGCATGTGGTGTCCTCAATAACCAAACGATACATTCCAGCAGCGCTCCAAATTCACCAACAGTCCAGTTTGTGCCAGAATGCGCTCCAGCACTCGAAGTGAGTACTTCCAACACACAACCTGTCTTTCACAAATAAACCTTTAATTCACTGAGTTGGATGTGAAAATGTGCTGGATCTGCACACTGTTTATCGCCACTGTCTCTCTCTGCTGAGGAGCAGCTCTCAGTTGTTCTTCAGAGGCAGCTCCAGTACGTCACGTTTCAACAAACTTGCAACTAATGGCAACAAAATGAAAAAAGGACATTCAGTCATCTTTAAAAGTAACAGCGTGCCTATTTGCAAACATAACTAAATAACTGTTTTTTTCAATAAAAAACTAATGTGTTACATTACTTGTTAACAAAGTAATCTGAGTACTTACTTTGTGAAACAAAACGTCTACTCACTGTGCAAATATGTCAATACTTTGATCACTTAAAAGGCAGCAATAGGCCAAAACAGAGTTCTCAAACTTGTGAGAGTGACATGATACGACCCCACTGTTGTGTTTTGTCACCGTAACAACTAACACCAATTGCCATTTCCTGTTGAACTAGTC